>CM037884.1:23469412-24669412 GCA_021292165.1 Shinisaurus crocodilurus
TGCAAGAGGCAAAGCGATACTTCCTTGAATGTTATCTCATGCCTCCAGCCATTCATTCTGGCTCCTGAACATGGTTGCCATTTCAGATGTTGGCAGCTAAGCATGGTGTAGCTTTCCACTTATTATGAACCCAGCAGGGAAACAGTGGCACGGATGTAAACATGCCAAGGGGAAACAGTTGTCTGGCAGGAGTGCCTTGCTACTCCACTAAAAAAAAATGTAAGATACACCCCCTGCATGCTAAAGGGAAAGCCCTTTGTGCAAATGCTACCTCCAAAGATTTTGAGGATGAGGCTCAATGCTCAGTCAGTAGCTAATAGAGTAGCTATTAGCAAATGGCCAATGATCTCCATGTTCTCCTGGCCTTTTAGAAAGGTATTGTGTGATAGTATGCAAAAGCCAGTGTAATTCAGATTGTGCTGAGCAACCTAACAGTGCCAGATCACTGATCCTGGTAGTACAAAATAATCATTACTGCATTTGTGCCCTTGATTTAGATACATCATGGAGGAAATGGTGCATCTTTTAGGCTCTGTTGTTGGCAGGCTGAAGGGGCAAGAAGTTGCAATCAGAAACAATGTGAGGCCAGGCAAGAGGGCTGGTTCAGGAGACTGATCAGAAATGAGGCTGGGAAGGAGCCAAGCAGGTCCATCAGAAATGGAATTTTTATGAGGAAGGAACTAATTAGCTCAGGACTACCATGGGAGGCAGGATAGGACTCTCAGGGATATTCTAGAATTGAGGCTGGGAAGGAGCTTGTCAGGCCAAGCAGGTCCATCAGAAATGGAATTTTTATGAGGAAGGAATCAGCACAGGACTACCATGGGAGGCAGGATAGGACTCTCAGGGATATTCTAGAATTAAGTTCATCTTACATTTTAAAAAGGAAGTCTCTAACTTGTTTACTTGCGGAAATATAGGGAAGTGTACGGGCAGCATTCTTCCTAATAGTTTATTAAGGGTGCAATCTTATGCATGTTTAGACACAAAAAAAGTCCTCAAACAGGTTTAACCAGCAGCTCTCCAATCACTGTTTTATTTGTTTTATTTATTTATTTATTCATTACACTTCCATACCACCCAATAGCCAAAGCTCTCTGGGTGGTTCACAGCAATTAAAACCAGAAAATACAACATAAAGTGCAGTATAAAAATTTAAAAATTTAAAACTACAGTATAAAATAGGAGTAAAAAGCTGGCATAAAACCTAGCAGCAGTTCAGAGATTTAAAATACAGTTTAAAAAAAATAATTAACAGATACTGAAAGACTAAAATTCCTGGGAAAATAAGAAGGTCTTCACCTGGCACTGGAAAGAGCACAACGTAGGTGCCAGGCGAGTCTCTTTGGGAAGTTCATTCCACAACTGGGGTGCCACAGCAGAAAAGGTCCTCTTCCTAGTAGCCACAAGTTACCGACTTGTTTTCCGTGGTTTTGTGGGGCATGAACCTTACTGAGCAAGAATTTTCTTGTAATGTTCTCTTTTCCCCAGATCAAGCTTCCTGCCAGTAATAGGTCAAAAGCAAACAGCAATTTTAGCTATGACTCTTTGAAATGCCTGATATGGCCATTGCCTTAAAATTGCCTACAAAGGTAACTGGAGGAAAGGATGGAGAAGAAAACTTCTGCTGGAGCTGTTGGCTTTGCAATGGTTGCCTCCTTCAGATAAGTCTTCTGTTTCTCTCTGCTTGTCAGACATCGAGAACATTGTGGGCTCCAAATATTCTCTCCCCCCATCACTCCTGTGGAGAGGAAGGAAGTTTAAAGTGGATGGGCTGGAAGTTCCCAATCAGTCCCACCCCACTGGTTGATCCTCATCAGTCAGTGTCACTGCACTCTGCACTTTGTAGGGGCCAAAACAGACAGTATTTTAAATTTGTGTCTATCAGCTATGTCTTTTGTTTATTTTTACACTGTAGGCACAGGGGTCCCTATCCAAATCTTAACAGTCCCCCTACAACCCCACACTAGGGTCTCAATCTGAATTGAGGGCCCTGCACCTACTCTAGAGTAAAAAAGAAAAAAGAAGAAGAAAAGAAATAGCTGCTAGATACAGATTTAAAGTAATTTTTGGTTTGGTGCCAAGGCAACAGCAAAGGGATTAGAGGAGAGATTGCAGGGCTCCTGAGAGGTTCAGAGCCATTAGCTCTGGTAGTCTGAGGTATGCATCAAGCTGGAAGGTTCACTGCTGGTGTTACCTTCCTTTCTCCCAGACTTATCTAGAGTTGAGGTAGTGATGGTGGTGACAGAAGCAGCAGCAAGATCTCTGTCCTCTTCCTCCATCTCTTTCTTTTTCCTTAGGGTGCATAGAAAATTTCAGTAGCTAGATTCAAGAAGCCCTGGGAAATGAAGTTGTCCAGGGCTCCTGAGTTAGAACCAGACCTCTTGAGACAGCCAGACTTCTTGCACTTGGGACATGACTGTTTCAGCATTCCAGGCAACAAAGGGCAACAGAGGAAGATGACCGCTGTTTTCTTGTCCTCCTTGAAAGCATGTGGTTCACAAACATGTGTGAAACGGGGTGTTGGACTGGATGAACAAAAACTTATGCCACCCATCAGGAAGAGACTACAGTTCATTCTAAAAATGTGAGATTATATATATAGTGTGTGGTGTGTGTGTGTGTGTATTTAAAGTATTTTGTGACTTTTGACATGTGTCTGTGTACAGAGAGTCAGGCTTGTTCCCCAGTTAAATTCACTCCCGAGATGTTCAGTTCTGTTTCCATCCTTTGAGCTTGCTTCCTTCATGCAAGGATGAACTTTGCTTGGTGAGAACACGAAGGTTAGATGCTTGAAATGCAAATGCAGTTGAGCGTCAGCAAAGCTAAACCTACCAAAGAGCCCCATTCCACATATGCCACCAGCCAAGAGATATTCAGTACTTTATCATTTCTCATCTCAGGATCACAGGTTGATCCCTTGCTGTTCATTTATCGATGTTTAAAACATCTGTTCCTCTCTTGATTCAATTTGCCAGTCCTGATGGATGGCTAATTGAAATGCACAGCTAGGGTATTCCACGTCTTAATTGTCTCCAAGGGCCATCTAATAATGAAACAAATGGGGAAAGTATTGTCCAAAGGGAGGGTGTGATTATGAATAAAGATTTGTTCCAAAGGAATATGGTTTTCTTTCTTTCTTTCTTTCTGTTTTTTTCTCTTTAAACTGTGCTTGTTTTCAAAGTCATGATAATGTTATTTTTAAGTTAACTTTTTGGGCTATTTCTTAGTTACATCAAATCAGAGCTGTGGAACCTCCAGCCTCCAGGCCTAATCTGCCCCATGTGTGGGACCTTGCCACAGCCTGGGGGTAGCTATAGCCTCAGACACTGATTCTGGCTCAGAGGGAGAAGCCCAGCCATGGGAAACCAGAGGCCTGGGAATCCACTGCTTAGTAAACAGAGAGAGGTGAGGTGTCCATGGGGGTAGCCATCTTTTCCCCCCGATACATTGACCCTGGGAACAAAGGTATGTCCTCTCATCTCATAATTCCCAGAAGTATTGGGGGGTCAAAAAGGCAAAGATGTGGCAATGCAGCTGCTGAGTTACAGATTGCCTTTGAAATCCAGGGTGCAATCCTATGGCTGATAGACACTGTCTAAATGGCCATAGGATAATTCAGAGTCCGAGCTCCAACCTTGGGAACTCACTCCGAGGTTGGAGCTGGGAATCCGTATCTCTGCTGGGATACGATGTGTCCCAGCGCCAGCAGTGCCTCAGCCTGTCCTCCTTGCGAGAAGGCACAAAAGACTTAAGATAGCTGAAATCAGCTGTCTAAGTCTTTTGCAGGGTGGGAGGAACACGAATTCGGAGCACCTTCCCTCCACCCTCACAGCTGGCACAGTTCCTTCCATGCCAGCTGTGGCTCCGAGGTTACAAGACTGACCTCTGTCTGAGCCAGAGCTGGGTGGGCGTTCCAGGCCGTGCGGAGGGGAGGAGTGAGGCTCTGCTGGGATACGATGTGTCCCAGCGCCAGCAGTGCCTCAGCCTGTCCTCCTTGCGAGAAGGCACAAAAGACTTAAGATAGCTGAAATCAGCTGTCTAAGTCTTTTGCAGGGTGGGAGGAACACGATGGTGACCTTCGCCTCTGCGCTCCTTCTGCCCTCGGTAGGATGCCCGCAATTTTCTGAGTTCGGAGGGTTATGGGCAGCCACATTGGATTGTGCTGCCTGTTGGATTAAAACAAAACAAAACAAACTAACAAAAAGAAAAGAAAGACCACCCAGCCCCTATCTAATAGTCCATACCTTCCCAACTGAAAGAGATTTGATTCACCCCACCCCACGAAAGACACAGAAATTCTCCCCACCATCATCTTAGCGGGGATGAAGGGTTTTTTTGTGAAGGTGGTGGGGAGACGTTTAGTACAACAACTAATATAAAATCAATAATAATAATAATGTATACTACTACCTCAACTACCTTTCCTGGTTACCTTAGCACCACCACCCCACCCACATGCACTCTTAATCACATACTAATATCATATACTTAATCATTATGTGACATTAATCACATAATCACGTACACTCTTCAAAATGCATTCATTTAAGTTCTCAGAACTGAAGGTAACTGGAAATGAAACTGTACAGATTTTCCACTCTGTTAGTTGCTAATTAGAAAAGGTCAGGAACTCCAATGATTTAATACAAATCTGTTCTTTAAAAAAAAACAAACAAAAAAAACCCCCTTCACTCCACTGTTTTTCTTTTGCAAGGGAAGCCAGTGTTGTTGTTGTTGTGTGTGTGCATGTTTTTTCCCCCTTTAAAAAAAACAAACCCCAAACCTATTAGCCATAATGTTATTCTCCTTTAACAATTCTGTATGTCTCATCTAGCGCTACTGAGAAGCTGAGGAGCAATTAAAACAAATAGAGGAGTGGATAAGAAGACATCAGCTGAAGATAAGGTGCTCATTGAATGGGCAAGGTCAGCCTGCAGCATTCTCAGTCAGCCTGTGGGGTTTTCTGCTGAAAGCTTTGACCTCTGAGCTGAGGAATCTAAATGGCTTCTAGCAAATGTTACTATCCCACACACAGTGCTCAAATTACAGGGCGGGGTGTAGAGTGGTCTCATTGGTCCTGCCAGGTAGGGATATGCTGATTCTAGGAAGTCTGGCTGGTTTAAGCTTGATGGATTTGTTGCCTGCTTCCAAACCGATGATCAGAAGTGGGGCGAGTCAGGTTTTTTTGTGTGGACCCATCTCTAGGATCGGTCGTGGTTCTCATGTGTATTTTAAAAAAAATGTTAAGGAAATTTGCGCAAATTTGCGCAAAGGGGAAGCCGGAAACGATGCAGTTCTAGTGCGATTTGTGCAAATCATACTAGAACTGCTTAGTTTTAGGCTTCCAATTTGCGCCAATAGCAAATTTCCTTAGTGTTTTTTTTTTTTTAAGTGCGAACTGTGACCCGCCTTATAGACGGAAGTCCACCAGCTGGCTCGACTCGCACAACAGTGAGTCAGCAGCACCAGTCCAGCACGAGGCTCATGAACTGGAAACCAGGGGGCTGAATCAAGAAAATTCAGTCTGATTTTCATCCCCCTATTGGATTCCTCACACATCCCTACTGCAAGGTTCAGGTGGCCCTGGGCAAAGTGCCCCCTGTCCCAGCTACACCGGTTTCTCTCCCCTTCCAGCCCCCTCCCCCTTGGCAGATGTTGTGAAGGGAAGGAATGGGCCCCTTGTTCTTCTTTTGTTTTGGGAAGCGCTACTTTAAATCTCTATCTAGCAGCAATGTCCATTTTGTTGATTTTTACTCTATAGCCGCACAGGGGCCCCTCTCTGAATCTTAAAAGCCTGAGCCTCTCTATCCCCAACACTAGGGTCTCAATCTGAATTAAGCACCCTGCACCTACTGTCAGTTGCCTACTCTAAAGCAAACATGAACAACAACAAAAGATTTAGCTACTAGACACAGATTTACACTGATGTCCGTTTGGACCCCCCAAAAAAGAAGTGACTGTGGAAAAAAGTGCAACTGATCTCTGTTTATTATTCAGCCATGGTTGGGCTGCTGAATTATGGCTGCCACCTGTGTTCCCCTCCCCCCCATCTTAAACAGCTACATGGCAGGCAGGTACACCATGTTCCTCTCCAAGCTGTACCTATTGAATTTGGACAGTGCAGATGGGTGAGAATTTTGTTTGGTTAGCTTTTTGAGAGGAACTTACCAAAATCTGCAAAATTCTTCATCTATGGGATTGAAAGAACATGGTTGTTTTTCCCCCTAAAACCCCCCAACAGCAACTGAATATGGGAGAAAGCATGACTGACAGATTCGTCCATCCCTAATTAAAACACGCAACATGAAAGATGACTGGGTTCATTTAAAAATAAAACTGAAAGTGGGAATAGTACAGTGATTGGAAAGAGGGAGATGTCTTTATTTCATGACATCATGTTTTCATAACACAGAGTAGAAGGTAGGAAGATGCAGAAAGAAAAAAGGAAGAGGCAATGATCGCTTTAACTACTTGCTCCAAAATAGATGAGGACAGATGACCAGAGATGAACTGTATTTGCAGTGGGAATATCGGTTAGAATAAAAAGATGATCAAGGCAATCACTTCATGAGTTTATACATAGAGAAAGGCTTGTCTAAAAATAGGAGCAAAGGTCAGTGCTGTGGAAAACTGCAACAGATGGAAAATGTGACATTTCTTTAAAAATGTATTTCTTAATCATAATTCTTCACATGATGTAGCTTTTGTATCTGTATCTGACAGGAGGAGGAGGAGGAGGAGGAGGAGGAGGAGGCAGAAGAGGAGGACAAGCTGACTTTTGTTTTTAAAAATAAAATAAATATGTATGAGTCATACTTCAAAAATAGTGTATGTATCTGAAACATGTGACTTAAAGCCAAGCTTCATATGATTGAATCACTTCTATGATTCTTCTGCCTGATTTTTTTTTTTTTTTTTAAATCCAACAAACAGAAAGCAGCCCTGGTAGGTTTAGATCAGAGGTAGAGGATCAGGAGAAGGGGGGACTTGCTTAATCCTTTCTATTCCTGCCATTTGCTCATTCAGAATCCCCACCTACACCCCAAGCTGGGGATATTAGGTATATGGGAAGCATGTTAAAAATAAAAATAAAAACTTAAAAAGTAAATAATTTACTTATTACAGCTCACATTTTGATTGCAAAATATTGGACAACCTCCCACCCCAAAATTTACTTCTGTAGAATAGCATTCTCTAACCCAGGGCTCTCCAACCTTGGGTCTCCAGATGTTGCTGGACTACAGCTCCCAGAATCCCTTGCTATTAGCCATGCTGGCTGGGTATGCTGGGAGCTGTAGGCCAGCAACATCTGGGGACCCAAGGTTGGAGAGCCTTGCTCTAACCTGTTGCCCTCCAGATGTTTTGTACTATAACTCCCAGCATTCCTGACTATTAGCCATGTTGGCTAGGGCTGATGGGAGTTGAAGTACAGCACATCAGGAGGGCACCAGGTCGGGGAAGGCTGCTCCAAGCCATGACCTCTCTGGCAGCAATTTCCAGATCAGTGGGTTTCTATTTCTATCTAGCCCAGAAGCTCCTAACAGCCAGATAGGTAACTGTTTTGTATCAAGATGGCTACTGAGTGTTGATTGGATGCCTCCAGAGAGGAAATGAGAGATGCCCAGACCATTAGAGGTACCATTCTTGTTCCCAGGGATTGGCAACTTGTGTCACTCCAGATGTTTCGACCTACAACCCCCAGCATTCCTGATTATTGGCCATGCTGGATGGTGGTGATGGGAGTTGAAGTCCAACACTTATGGAGGGCATTGGGTTGGGGAAGACTGCTGCAGAAGATTGGTTGCAGAACGCCTGGCAAACTTTAGCGATGGTAAACGTTACTCCTAATAACATTCTATGGGGTTATAAGACCTCTGATCTTTTGAATAGTTGGGATATTTTTGTAATTGGAATTGTATTAAAGCATGAAGGAATTAAGCAAGCAGTAGCAACCATTACCGTATAGAGGAGTACTCTCTCTATAATGTACATTATGTTGTTTACAGCATATTCATGGTATCTTTTTAAAATATGATTTCCTTGAGTTTTGAAGCTGATGATTTTTTTTTACTTATATTCCATGCTGAAGTCGCTGCTAATGCTAGAGGTGTGCACTGACCTCCAGCTTTTACTCAGATCCCACTCTGGCAGTTTGGAAAATGGCCCAATTCTTCTCAGACTGATTTGGAGCCAGTCAATTCAACTCAGGTACTGAACCCAAGCCGAGATTTGGAAATCTGAGGCTTTCCCATTGACTATCATGATAACTGTTTTAAAATGGGTGTGTGTGTGTATTCTTTTTGCCTGCATTGTATGATATTTGTAGTCACCGTAGCCCCTTAAGAAGGAATTATATGTGCTAAATGTCAGAAAAATAGGTGCAGGGTATTAGTGCTATGAACCTTTATATTTTGATTTGATTTGATTTTTTAAGGGAAATGCCAATAACTTCTTTTATTTTGTGGCAGAATTGGATGAAATTTTCAGTGATAGTTGCCCTCTTATGAGTGGATCGAGCTGGCCAGGTTTCAGATGAATAGGCATGTGGGCTTCTATGCATTAGCAGCCTTGCCATTTTGAAGGTATCCCAAATAGGATGTAGTTACCAGCCCTATGTTCCTTCTGGACCATTGTTGTGAAAATGACAGACAAAAGGTGTCTCTAAGTGTCATACTTCCACTGGAGGAATTCTCCTCAGAGGAAGAGCTAGAGCTCCCAGAAACTGAGAACACCTGAGATCAGCCACTGTCACCAGACCATGAGGAGCCTGGGCCCTCGTGGGAGATGGTTTCTGGTCCATCCCTGTTAGGGTGAGGGGACTCTGCCTCCCAGGCAGAGGCTGAGCACCCCCCTGGCACCCAGGAGCATTGTCACCTCAAGCAGCAGGCTAGTAGGGCTCACATGAGAAGGATGACTCACTTACAGAGAAGGACTCATCAAGAGAAAGTGACTCCTCATGAGTAGGGCTCTGGCCAGAGAGCTCTAATGTACTACAGCTGAGCCCTGGGTATGGCCTAGCAGGCTTTGGAGATAAAAGCCTTCAGTGGCTACCAAGCCAGTACTGGAAACAATGTTGTTCTTTCAGCTCCAGTGGTGGCTAGCTTGTCTCCTGGAACTTGCCCCGTGATGAATATATCATGCTCCTGACCCTTGGACTCCTGTCCTGCTTGACTCTGCTTCTGGACTCTGCAATGTATCTGACTGCTTATCTGTGCTTTGACCTCTGGTTGCTACCTTGACAGCTCCTGCTTTAGCCTGATCCCCATTGGACTTTAACCTCTGTGCTTGAACTTTTGCCTGTTTTGTTACCTTGCTTTTTGGATAGCCACTTTACTCAAAGTCTGCTTCAGCCATAGCAGGACAGTAAGTAAGAAACCTGAAAAGTCTTAGAAGAATAGATGCCACTATTCATGTGGAAGGGGAGTCCCAATTTTTTGGGGGAAGTGATTTGCTACTCCTGCCCTCCCCATGTATTTTTTTGGGAGGCAATTTGTATGAAAATAGTGTCCCCAGGCAGGAAACCTGCAAGGTTTCAGAAGGATAGGTACAAGCAACATAGGGTTATGATGACTGAAAACTAGCTGAAGGCTCTCTTCTTTATTTCTCATAGTGAACCCTAGAAATAGAGATCTTAATGTACCTTGGGGGGGCGCCTTGCCTCTCTGCACTGGGGCCCCCTGCCGCTCGATTCGCAGCAGTGCAGGAGGGACTCTCCGCAGCCACTCAAGCCGCCCGCGCCTGCCGCGACGGGACCCCGCGCCGGCGCGACGGGACCCCGCACTGTGTCTTTTCTGTAGAAACCAGGGTAACAGGCCTTAAAACAGACGTTTTAAGCCCTGTTGCCCTGGTTTCTACAGAAAAGACACAGCGCGGGGTCTTGTCGCGCCGTCACAGGGCTGATTTCGGTCCGCTACGCCCCCCTGAGGCAAGCGGTGACATCCCTACCTAGACATTGGAGAAGAAAAAGTCATTTTCTTCTCACACAATGTTGCAGAAATAATGTCCTTATGTGATGGTAAAAAACAAGATACAGGATTTTAAAAGGAAAAAGAAAAGAAACAAGAATGTGAGTAATGCCAAACCAAGTTTATTGTAATATAGCAGTCAGCCATTATACAGCAAACATAATGGCTGAGCATTCATAAGCAATGGAAGTCCAAAAAGGAGGAAAATGTTTGTTTCATGCTTATCCCTTTGGCCCTTGTGTGCAACTGCAGGCATAGCACAAGGAATTTGTTTGTTCTAAATGTTAGATATTTATTGACAAACTAGGGATGTGTGGATCTTGTCCAATCCGTTCCATCTGTGTTTCAGATTGTCAGGCATCTTTCATTCCATCACCTGCTCATTGATGGAATCAGATGTTTTGTAACAGAATTTCATTTGTTTGCATATTAGCACTCATGTGCACTTGCGTAAGTCCACCTTTGCACAACTCCCCCCTCCCTCCCCAAAGTGTAAAGTAAACCTGGTCTGCAAGCCCACAGAATCTGCATGACTTTGAAAAAGCACTGTGGAATCCGCAGGTTGGATTAATAGAAATTCAGTCTCATTTGAATCTGTCTCTAACAGCTAACATTCAGTATTTATCACTGAATAAAAAAGAAATTTTGAAAGGGAAGACTTCCCTTCACCAGACCCAACAAAAGGAGAAAATACTTTATTCTCAGATCGCAGATGTGAGTAATGAGCTCTTTAACAAGGAAACTAGGAAGAATGAACTTGCACACACCCAATAGGTCCAGCATAGCCTCGCACAGCCATCCCAAACCTGGTGCCCTACATATATTTTTGAGTTCAACTCCCACCAGCTAGCATGGCCAATAGTCAGGAATTCTGGGAGCTGAAGCTCAAAATATCTAGCAGGCACCAAGCTAGGGAATGCTTCTCCAATATTTTTCTCAGGGATGGAGCTCGCCATTAGCAGGGACAATAATACAGCGTCTTTCTTTTTCCTTAAGGGTTGGCTTGTTCCATTTTGCTACTGCTCCAGCAGGAAATGTTTTGGCAGGCGGGCCACCATTTTGAATCCTCCAGGATGTCGCAGACTTAGCACTGCAGAGGGGAAATGGCTACTCCCCCCCCCACACACACACATACATAGATGGTGGAGAGTATTTGGGGGAAATGCTGCCAAGTGGCCCTTTTCTAGGGAAGTGAGAAAAAAGAGAAATTTCAGAAATGTTCCCAGAAAAAAAATGCCTTCTGAGACATTTCAACTCATCTCTACAATGCAAATATTTATGAAGCTCATTTTAAGACGACAATGCTTTTAATAGGATGTTTTGACTTTGATTCTTTTGCCAGACAAGTATTTTGAATCTATATCTCAAATCAACAGCTCCCCTCTTGTTGTGCATGTTTCCAGTCTGTAATTAAGCTCCTTTTAAAAGCTACTCACACAATTAAAGTGTCAGTGGTTTATTTTATTTTATTAAATATACAGTGAGCACTTCATGTTTTAATCATGAAGGACATTAAAAGGTGCTGTGGTGTTCTCGAAAATACAGGAGAAAAGCTTATAAAAAACAAGCAGGAGCCAAGCAGAACAGCGGAAGAGAAACTCATCTGTGGAATGGGGTTTCCTACTTAACTTTGAAACTAGGAAAAAAATACATGACACGTGAGCTTTTACATACCGTAGCTAAGTATTCACTGGGTTGGATTCAGACTCGGTGATGCTTAGAGTAGACCCACTGAAATCAATAGGGCAAGTTGGTCATGACTAGCAAGTCCTGTTGATTTCAATGGGTCTACTCCAAGCATGACTAAGTCTGGATCCAACTCATTATTTTGAATGGAGAAATCCCCTGCCTTGCCCTATATTTCTTTAATATTTTTTTCAGCACACATTAATCTTTAGCACACATAATAAGCCCTCCATATTTTGTCAGGTACATACATACTGTGGCCTGGATCCAACCCATTGGTATTAACTCACATCTGAACTATAAGCATTTAAAATGCCCGGAAGAATGCTAGTCCCCAATGAAAAGGGGCTGCTTTCATAATAAGACCTGGCTGGTAAAACTGCAGGGATGGGGGCAGGAATGAATGAACCCAGCAGCAGCACTTGGAGGAAGCAGCTTATCCTTTTCGTACCTGCATATATCGTAGGTGCATACAGGTCTGTTCAGACATTCTGTTAAACTGTGGCTCACGCTGGCTCAGCTTGTCTGAGTGTGGAAAGCTAAGCAGGGTCAGGCCTGGTTATTACTTGGATGGGAGACCCCCTCCTCTAGTATCCTGCATTGAGCAGGGGGGTTGGACTCGATGGCCTTGTGTAGGCTCCTTCCAACTCTATGATCTATGAAAATCTATGAAAAGTACGGTTCCACTGACAGAGAGGGAGGTGTGACGGCAGGTAAACAAGCAGAAATCTCCATGGGTGCAAATGTCCTGCTGCTACTGTTCTGCCAGCATTAGGGGGCAAAATGCCACGCTGGGGAGCATGTTACAGTGGCTGTGTATCTACAGGATCGAAAGCTCCCTAATTCCCTGCCACTCCCATAAAATTCGTCCGTGTCATACTTGTGGAGTTCAAGAGGGCTAGGCTGGGTGGCAGTTTCTTTTAGCTAAGCTTAAGGCTTATGCTGGCTCAGTGTGGAAAGGTAAGCAGGGTCAGGCCTGGTTGTTACTTGGATGGGAGAGCCCTCCTCTAGTTTCCTGCATTGAGCATTGGACTTGATAGCCTTGTAGGCCCCTTCCAACTCTATGATCTATGAAATCTATGAAGAGACTGCGGGAGCAGTTTGCATGTCTGCCCCCCAGTCCACGTGTTCATATCTCTGGATATGTAATGTGACATAAACAGGATAATGGATGAAAGTTTCATTGAGATCAGCTGCAGTGCCTTGTAATGTGATTAAGACCAAGAGGGTGAGGGTGGGGCTCCGCAGGCTAATATTGCCCCCAAAGCCCCACCCATGGCCCAATCTGACATGCATGCTAAGTAAGGCCTGCCTCTGTCTCTTCCTTCTCCACCCACAATATCCTTCCATGCCCAGACGAGCTGGGTGCATCATGTGAAGGTGTTTTCACCGAGCACATTCTATAATGAAGACTGGATCGTTTTCCAGAAATAAGCAGCTCCTTGTGTATCCATTTACAGTGCTGGTAATTTCTTCAATACACCTCAGCCATAAATATTCAAACTGACTGTGGTTCCAGTGTCTTTGTCAAGTATATGAATAAATTGCACATAATGAATCCCAAAAAGTACAATAAAAGTCTAATTGCTGTCAATAACCGTAATAGGGAGAAATGGCTCCTTTTGAAATGGAAGCGGATTTCTTCCAGTACAGGTGCCATGAGAATGTCCTATTAAAATATGTGTGTCCCCCGCCACACACACACACTATTGGGATTTCAGTGATATTTTGTTCTGGAAGAAAAGGATCTAGCCATTCACAAAGCAAACAATGCAGCAAGTCTGTGAAGTACAGCATTTACCAGTTCCATTGGCTGTTTGCTTTAGGTTTTATTGATTTCTAGCCCTGACTATATAACAGAGGAGGAATCAGAGGAGTGTAGGAGAGTTTGGCTAAAATTACAGATGACTGAAAAATAGTGGGGCCCTGCAACAAAATGTTGAAGCATATCGTTGTGCAGGGGGTTGGACTCGACGGCCTTGTAGGCCCCTTCTAACTCTACTTTTCTATGGTTCCTAGTGTAGTCTTCTCCAATCTGGTACCCTCCAGGTATTTTGGACTTCAGCTATCAGCCCCAGCTAGTCAATGTCCAGGAATTCTGGGAGTTGTAAAACTTCTGGAGGCCGCAAAGTTGGGGAAGGCTGTCCTATCATTATCATCTCTGTGCTAGCTGAGTCTCAGTGGAGGCTGCTGGCTCCAATGTCAGTGGGATGGTGCATCCACTCCGGGTTTTAGTCTGACCTCTTAAGTAACTATCCATGGTGCTGAGCCCTAACCCCAAAATAGGCTCAGCACTATGGATAGTTCCTTAAAAGTTCAGGCTGGGAGCCAGAGCAGTTATACTGCCCCACTGACATTGGAGCCACCACCCAGCCTCAACTGGTGGGCTGCCTGTGGGTGAGGGGGCTGAAAAAAGAAAAAAAAAAGTTTGCATCAAAGGCAGAGAATTAAACCTGGGTCTTACTTCATGTGCAAAATTTCATTTCATTTGGTTTTTTTTTTTTTTTTTTTTTTAAATAACATTGAAAGGGAAACCACACTTCTGCATGCAACTGTGATTTAGCCTGGGAGGAGGTCAAATGAGGCAATTTAAGTAGATTAAGGGTTTTTTGTTTGTTTGTTTTTTTACTAGCCTCAGTTCAAACTAGCCTCTGACGTGCAATATTAATAGTGGGCTAATATTGCAGGGTTGCCATAAGCTACTCTCACAGCTCAGCCCCCACCAACCTGCAATATAAGTATTTGTTTATACATCATTACATTTATATCCCACCTTCTTCTCGCTTGCAAGGAACCCAAGGCAGCTTATATGGTGGTCCTCTTCACCATTTTATCCTCATAACAACCCTGTGGGGTAGGTAGGTTAGGCTGAGAGTCAGTGACAGGCCCAAAGTCACCCAGTGAGATTCATGGATGGGGGGGGACTTGAACCTGGATCTCCATAGCCCCATCCAACATTATATCCACTACGCCAGTGGACTACGCCGCAGGGTTGCTGTATACTATTCTCTCAGCAAAATGCAACCTGGGAATACACTCTCCCAACTAAATCTGAGAATAAAATCAATGGATAACACTGCACGCTAGTTGTAAACTACTCTAACAGCTTCAACTTAACCCACAGTAGGGGGTGTAATACCTTTGTGCAGCACTGCAGGGTTGTTGGAATCCATATAGAGCTTGACTGGCACTATTCAGCGTGTGAACTACACTCTTCTAACCTGGAAGATGGGGGTCAATGAACTGGCTTTGCTTAGGAGTTGCATTGCCAAGGCTATTTCTAAAAGGTTTCCCACTAAATAGGAGAAGGAACTCCTCTTTTTTGCTGCTATATTTGTTTAGTTTTTGTTTGTTTTTTTATACGGGTAGGGTGGACACACTTGGTGCCCAATCTGATACATTAAAATATTGAATTTCTCCATTGATTTCTATGGGCCGCTCTCAGTTATGAACATTGTACTCTTGACACTGACTGGCAGCAGCTCTCTGGGGTTTCAGGCAGAATTCCTCCCTCACCCTCCCGAGAGATGCCAGGGATCGAACATGGACCCTCCTGTATGCAAAGCAGGTGTCCTACTGCTGAGCCAGGAACCCTCCCTCACCACTTCCCACCCATGGTGACATTTTAAAAACAGCGTCTCTGTGTGAACCAGGATTTGTCCTAATCCTCCACCCTCCCACACACACGCTCCTTGCATTGAAGGTAAGGACAGGTGGATTCATCATTAGAAAGCCCAAGCTGATGATGGAGTGAGCTTCCCTCCCTCAGGACATCCACAAAAGTAGGCACCCAGTGAGGCATCCTAACTGGCAAGAGGCAGGGCTGTACGTGAGGCCTCTTTCTACCTGCAGCTGTAAGCTCCCTCACACAGGAAAAACTCATTGGGACAAACTGAGTCCCCCCACCCCCCAAATGCTCTGGGAGCCAACCTATACATTATGTTAATTGTGTAGCTGAGGATTACTTGTTACTCTTGTGTAAGAATGCATGATGACCCCAATTGAGATTAGGGTCATCTGCCCATGGCACTCTGGAAGGGGCAGGTTACAGCTTCCCCCACCCATCTTTCCCTGAAATCCCCCCATTTGGAGTAAATGGAGCCGTTTCCTTCTTTTTTAAAAGAGCCATTAAAATCGTGTGTTCTACCGCTGAGCTATGGCAGCATCACTGTTAATTCTTTGCTACCCTTGCCTCTCCCTTCTCTTGACTTCCTCTGCTGTTTTGCCCATGGACAAAATGTAGACTGTCAGCACGCATAGGGACAGGGACCTGCTTTGTTGTTGTTGCTTATACTGCCGAGCTGAATAATTTGATGCGAATCCTCATCCTCCTCATCTTCATCACCCTCATCCTCAGCTCTCTTGCTCCTCCGTACATGTCTTAACTCATAGTTATGGAGAAATCTGAGATCTCCAAGAAACAATAACAAAAGGACACAAACAGAAACTTCCACTTTAGCCCTCATCTCTCCCATGGCTGAAATTCCCTTTTCTCACACCAGTTGCTTCTTGTTTTGACATTTTCCCTTTTCAGCACTTTGCAAAAGAAAAGGGAGGGGGGGAAGTGTTTCATGTCCAAAATATTCACATTCACGCCCCAGTTTCCTGCCACACATCTCCTTCTGCTACTTCCCTCTCATAGTATGATCCGCTAATAGTTTACGCATGCCTCATCAAGGCTAGTATAGAACTAACATCTTCCATGATGGAATGGATGTGGAAACCCTTGCCTTCCCTAGCAGCACTAATAAAGCCTCCGCTAGAGTGACACAGCCGTCTCTCTCTGTGACATTCTCAATTTCACAGTTTGGGGAAATGTTTTTGGCAAGTTCTTTATTTCTTTTGCACACAGTCCTGTGGTTCTCTCTCTCTCTCTCTCTCTCTCTCTCCAACACTCTTGAGTGTTGACATATTTACCCTTTCGTCCTTCAAAATATTCAGGCTGCTGCTCCTTTTTTCACAGATGTTCTCAGCTCATCACTGAAACAATCAGCAGGGAAAGATGCTATTCTATAAAAGGAGCTCATCTTCATAGTGGAGATCTATGGCTTCAGTTTCCACTGAAGCTCTATAGAACATTCCCCCTCCATTTTTGCCAGCCCAAATTCTTAAAATGTTTGGTCCTTAGAGGTGACTTACCTTATCAAGGGGTAGAACAGCTTGTGTTTGTTCTTTCTGCTTATGGAAACAGAGCTCTAAATCAGTGTTGTGGGAGGCCACCATGTCCCCTCCAAATGCCCTCATCAGGAGAGGTAGCATCATTTCAGAGGCACTGTGAATAGAAAGAAAAATGTGCCCCCCATAAGAAAAAAGATGGAATCTCCCTCTGGGGGATGCTATCTTCTCTCTTTCAAAAATGAGTGAAATCCTTTTGTGTGTGTCTGCTAGGATGTGCACATCAGCAAAAGTTGAGCTCACCGAAGTCCACCAAATTCCATCTCAAAGCTCGTTCTGACTCTAGTCCGTATCAGATTGCGAGCTCTGTTTTTGTTTTTTGCATGAAAATCCATGCATATTTTCATGCATATTTCTTCAAATGTACACATCAATTGTGTGCATCTTTGAAACGTACACATTCTTCTCCCATTGATTAAAGTGTATTTGTGCGCATTTTTCAAAAGTATGCATTGTTATGCACATTTTTGTAATGCATGCATGCTGTTGAACACATTTATTTTGGAGGGTATGTGGATCACTTTGCCAGCCCAGAAATGTATGGATATTGACTGCAGATTGCATCCGAGTCCATGTTTAATCTGGAAGGTGCAAGTGGGCAAATCCTGACAAAAATGACCAAAACAAATTTCTTATACATCCCTAGTCTGCTTGTTTCTTTGCACAAGTGCCCTGTCCAGGTTGGCCATGATGCTGCCCCAGTCTACATCCACCTGGGTCAAATACAAGGAGCAGCTTTCCCATGAAATGTTGCCTGATCTTATTATTATTATTATTATTATTATTATTATTATTATTATTATTAAATAAATGTCAAGTTTTGAACCTGGGATCCTCTGCATGCAAAACAAATGTTCTACCTGTGAGCTATGGTTTGCTCCCCAAATCACATAGTGAAGCTGATGCTCATATTGGAAGGATAGCAATGCTGGTGGGGTTACCAGTATGATTAGAAGCCCCGGATGTATACCTCCACATCATGGTGCCATTTCAAGTTTCAGTAAGGAGAAAGGCAAGATCCATAGTATGGCCCAATGCCCTGGCCTTGGATATAGGTTATATTATTTACACACACGCACGCACACCCCTGTACTAGGGATGGACAGCTCTGTCAATGTTGTTATCTCTGACATTGCCAGTTTTTTGGGGTCAAGCTTGTTCCAACCCATTTCCACATGGTCCCCCCCCAAATGTATGGTAATTCATACTACTTGTGTACATTTTCGGTAGTGTACGCATTAATGTATACACTTGTGTGCATTTTAAAAGCATAACACATTTTGCCCCAGTTACTTACATTGCTGAAGTCTTTGTCAGCAGTTTCCCCTCAAATATACAGACCTTGTGTGCACTTTTATAATAGGCACTTCTTCTCTTTTTTTTAATGAGACGAGCTGGCATTGGAAAGCTTGCAAAAATGCATATTTTGGAACAAAACTCTGTCTTGGATCACTGAAAGGCTTGGGAGGTGTGAATAGGGTAAATCCACAAAAAAACAAAAACAACCCCAAGCACCTCATCATTTTTTAAATACCCCTCGCTGGGATCCTTAGAGAATTCTCACCTATCCCCAAGCAGTACATTTTAAGAATATTTGTTGTGATTGCTTATTTAATACCTCAGATAAGATATAGATGCTTCTGAAGAACAAGGAGGAAACAATTATAAAAAGAGGAAATTCTAAAAAACTGTGTAGACTCTAGTGATGGGTCTGTAAGTGACTGTGGAGGCCAATTCTAGTTCCACACAGCTTCCCACAGTGAGGACACTGAGGTTACCAGATGGAAGATGGTCCTGTAAAGGATTCATTTGACATGCTTTTTGCTCTTATAGAACCTTTGTGAAAGGTCAACCTCCATTTAGATCGTTCATGGGCCAGAGCTTCCCAGTTTTCGATGTTTATATTGCATTTTTTTAGATTATCCTTAAGAACATCTTTAAACCTCTTATACTGACCACCGATATTCCGCCTATGTGGTATGTATGCCCAATGGTAGAATCTGAAATGGTTACTGGGCTATCAGAATCCATCTTTCAGGATCAGGACAGAAATCCTAAGATAGACTTCATGATATCAGGATATTTACCTTCTCTTGCAAGGGTGGTGGTAGCAGCAGCATTTCCTTCTGGGTATGGAAGCCAGAGATTATCTTGGTCCCTTCAGTGGCTCTGTCACTGATTGGTGTGCATTAGGAGAGACACCATCGTTGGACATCTAGGGAGTCACTGTTGTTAAGGGTATCATTAACTGTTATAACTAGACTTTGTAGCATGCCCGACTGCTTACGGTAAGTATCATCAGGGTAAGCAATGAGAAATGATCTCAGGATTTGTGTGTGTGCGGGGAACTGAAGCAGAGCTCTGTGTCAGAACATGCAGCTCTCCACTAATGAAGGCAAACATTAGAAAGAGATTTTAAGAGAGAGTGATTTTTTTAAAATGAGGAAATTAATGTGTGAACCTCTAGTTAATGAATTGCTTTTGTATAAAGAAGCAGAAACATGATCTGCACAAACCCTTCAATGACAGATACCTTAAAATATTTGTTACCCTTGTGGATCAGATTGTAACAGAAGCACAAATGTAAAATGCAGCAGTACAGTAATATAAAACTAGGATTTTAGTGGAAAAATTGCATTTGCCATTTCCACACTGGATTAGAGCTCAGTCCACTGGCCTCTCACCATCTGCTAGAATTTATAGCCTAGCAGTGCAACCCTATACATGCTTACTCAGAAGTAAGTCCCATTGAGTTCAATGGGGATTATTTTGAGATAAATAGGCATAGGATTGCAACCTAACACTAAAATCTTGTACACACTTAGCTGGGGATATAAGGCCCATTGGTGGGGCTTCCTTCTGAGTAGACATGCATAATATTGGGCTGTGAATTAATTTGCACACATATTGTTTCTTCCTTGTTTGTTTGTACAATTGTGAGCATAGTACATAAGCAAATGGAACTTTTTGGTAGACTTTTTTTTTTTTTTTTAACTTTTCCTAATCTCTTATAAAGGGAGGAAATAATTTCTGATTGTTACACAATTTGCAGAGGCGGTAAATTCTCAAGAGTCTCAAAATACAGTAGCATGCATGAACATCAGTAGCATTTCTCATTATGACGACAACACATTTAGTCATAACCTCCCAGCTGGTTTTGTAATATCACACAAAAATGTAAACATCTGGCACTTCAGGGTTGATAAATATTAGGGGATATAAAACCCCAATAAAAATCAGCAACAAAAATGTCATGTTTATGCAAGCTGTACTTCATCAGTAATACATTTATCTGAGCAGTATGATTTTTTTTTTTCCATAACTGATAACTTTTTCTCTCCCTATAATTCATGGAAATAGTTGTTGAAGGAATAATAAGACTGCCCTGGATAATTTGTATTTGTGTTACGGATGTTTGTGTTACTGACATTTGCAATAGATTATGCCAACTGAAAAAGCTTATGGAAATGAAGCCAAGAAGCTGGCAATAAATGTGTTATCCACAAAAGGATCTAAGTGGCACCTGGCAGATGCTGAGTGACAAAGTATAATAAATGTCTGACATGTCCTGTAAATATGTGACACTCAATCAAAATCCATTTGAAGCAGAAAGCATCCAGGGTGTGATCAGGTTTGATGGCTCCATTTCAGCTTTACCCCTGTGCTTATGGCATTTTATTATTGGAATATTTCAGTTATATATTTGCAGTGTACTGCAGAGCCACACTTGGGGGGGGGGATTGGAGAAAATGCCACAATTTGAAAAGTTACATCAAAGGACTGATTGCTATAGATATTAAAAAGTAGATTTCATCTCTTGGCACGTATACATCTTCAATCCTTTTGTCCCAGACACAATTTGTCGTGAAAGCTTTCCAATCAGTCTCCAGAAATAGAACAAAAAAAGTTGGGGAAAAAAGAGCATAAGAAGAGCTCTGCTGGATCAGACCCAATACTCTAATGTCCATCTAGTCCAGAATCCCATTTCCAAGCATGGCCAGCCAGACACTTCAGGGAATTCCATAAGCAGAGCATAAAAACCTAAGATGAGCCATGCTGGATCAGACCAAGGGTCCATCCAGTCCAGCATTCTGTTCACACAGTGGCCGGCCAGTTGCCCATGGGAAACCCCCAAGCAGGACATGAGCGCGTGCAACAGCACCCTCCTGACCATGTTCCTCAGCAACTGGTGTACAAAGGCATTCTGCCTCTGACGCTGCAGTCAGCATATAGCCATCAGGACTAATTTCCATTTATAGCCTTATCCTCCATGAATTTCTCCAACCCCCTTCTAAAGCCATCCAAATTGGTGGCCATCACTACCCCTTGTGGTAGCAAATTCCATAGTTTAACTATGTGCTGTGTGAAGAAGTATTTTTATCTGTCTTGAATCTTCCACCAAGCAGCTTCCACCAAGCAGGGTTCTAGTATTCTGAGAGAGGGAGAAAAATGTCTCCCTGTCCACTTTTTCCATACCTCCATAATTTTGGATACCTCCATGTCTCCCATTACTGTGCGGCTTCTAATCTCATAATATCTATATGCACTACTTGAGGGCTGCACCATTTCTCCCTACTTGCCACCTTCATAATAAAAATATTCTGGGCCCAGCCATTCTGTCGGACGTGGGAGACAGGGGAATGTAAAAACATCAGAAGAGCATGCTGGATCAGACCAAGGTCCACCTAGTCCAGCATTCTGCTCACACGGTGGCCAGCCAGATACCTGTGGAAGCCCACAACTAGGACATGTGTGCAATGGCACCCTCCCACCCATGTTCCCTAGCACCTACTGCACATGGGCATACCTCCTCTGATACTAGAGGTAGCATATAGTCATTACGACTGGTAGCCATTGATAGATTTGATAGCAAGGAAGTAAAGAGCCTTCCCATATTGTTTGTGTTACTGAGCAAGCAACTAGAAGGGATGGGGAAGAAGTTTGTTCCATTCTCATTTTGATAAGAACTTATCAAATTTGCACTTGCTGAATCAATATTAAAGCCGGAACATATTTATCCTTTGGTATTTGCACTTCTCAGTGCCACTCTGTGAACAAAAAATGAGTACAAAAATGCATGTAGCAGGGGAACGTGTGGACAATAATGCATACTGTATATTAGTGAAAAAAGCACCAACACCCCCCCCATTATATAAGGGGAAATGGTTTGCAAAAATTATGTATATTAGGCATTAAGTGTGTACAAAAAGGTACATAGTAGGATAAACTGCACTGTACTTCCTCAAATGTATGCATTTGTGTACACAGTTTTCCTTACATGCACATCTTTGTATGCAATTTTGATCAATATGAACTGCATTGCAAAATTCAGAGAAGTGCAAAACCCTTGTGTTTTGGTTCACACATCATTTCAGGAAGTGTGGATTCGGTTGGTTCATGTCACAGACCAGCAATGCCTTGTTCATCAGTGGAAGGGAGAACAAGCAAAATAGTATACCTCACTCCTTTCTGCCCTTCCTTTCCTGTGGCTTTTCCCTAATGCCACCAGGAGGAAATCTGGGTTCCCCCCCCCCTTTGTCTGCTTCCACCCAAGTCAGCCTTTAAAATTCTCTGGGTCAGGTATCTACTTTAGGTAGTGTGGGGGTTGGCTACTGGACTTGGGGTTGCCCCCGCTGGTGGTGACCACACATTTTCAAACAACAAAGTTTAACTGTTTACTGAAGAAAAATGTTAACAGGCATAAGTTTTAAGTTTTACATGTATCCATGTATCTGCATGGATACATACACACAACACACAAAAAACCAATAGGGTAATAAAATAAGTAGGGATAAAGTCATCCAGCTACCCTTTCAACCACTTCTCCAGTTCCAGCAATGCTGACTCTTCTTTTTTCCTCTAGAGCAGTGTTCTCCAACCTTGGGTCCCCAGATGTTTTTGGCCCAAAAACATCTGGGGACCCAAGGTTGGAGAACACTGCTCTAGAACTCCAGGGTTCTTTCATTCTCTCTCTCTCTCTCTCCTTCTGCCTTGGGTTGTTTGTTTGTTTTTAATTAGTTATCCCACCCATGTAACTCCAACCAATCAGGAGTGTATTTTTTGTGTGTTTACCTTTGCCACAAATTCCTATCACTAAACCCTTCCTTTGACTTTCAGTTAAGCTTCTTGCCAGCCTTTTGCTTTTTATTTCTCTGCAGACACCCTGGCTCCCATAGCTAACTAAACTTTTGACCTTTTGGCTGAAACTGACCAGTACACACACGACAAAATATTTAACCCCATAGTATCCAAACACCAAACTAAATACAATAATGGAAGACAGTTCTGTTCCTACACAGTTCATATTAAAATGGAAGCCAAACAAATTTTGCCTGCATCCCTGGATTTCATCCACTGCAGTCTTTGTTCTTCCCCAAAGGATCAGGCAGCTGGATTCCTGATTTGCTTTTATAAAGGTCACATTTACATAACATATGCCCTGGCCTTGAGTGCACTTGAGTTTTTCTATCTTGGAAATTCTCAGCCAAATTTGCTGCGCAAGGCTCAAAATACATTGTGTGTTGCCTAATGATTTTGAACATTGGTAGCATCACTAGTGAGTAGATGTGGATGATGCTGGGAATTCTGTTTCATGTAAGCCCGATGGAATTCTGCAGCATTTTCAATCTGGCAAGTGGCAGCACACTGCACCGATATTTTTTGGGGGCAGGGGGAGTCTGTGATCAATTCATGCATTTTTAAATTTGGTCTTGAAATTTGTGCAAATATGTATATGTCTCTGTGAAAAAGCTCTGCTTAGCCCTGTCAAACCCCCCCAATTTTAAAAGGAAGCCTGAGCTTTGACAGATCCTGTCAAACTTGACAACTCCCATAAACGGGGTGGCACCTAGAAGCTTGGGAAAGGGTAGAAAAGGTGCAGGACACTGAGAACTGTCGGGTCCACATACATAAACTAGAGGATCTCACTGCAAAGGGGGTGATCTACTGGCCACCATCTTTCACAAGCAAAGATCTACTCTCGGCTTTGCTTTCACTTTGCGTTTGGACAGCTGTCAAGGAAAGCAAAGCAACAATTTAATCTATTTTTAGCCTTGTTTTCTCAGTGTTCCAGGATGGTGCCTCCTGCAGTTTGACAGCTGAACTGGAAAAATCCATTGGGTCCCGTCCCCCCCCGGAAATCTCATAGAGCCCTACTAGTGAGAACATTACTTGCTCCAGGTGGTCACTTGAACCTGCATCACGGATCCTTTTCTCTCTTGTTTTTCTTGTGTATATGTTGGAGCTGACACAAACCTTTCCAGCCTCAAGTTCTTTCCAGCTCTATTATGAGGAGAGAGAGAGAGAGAGAGAGAGAGAGAGAAATCAATGGAATAACAAAAAGTAAAGGGTTCCTTCATAACGATAGTTAAACCTGCAACTTTTATCTTTCTTATTACTTAGGATGCAACCAATTATGCAGCTCTCCTGCACATGATCCATTGAGATCAATGGGAAGCAGCACACAAGTGTGCTGTAGGGCACTGTGCCCTTATCCTTTTTATCCCCCCAAAAGGGTGCCCTTCATAAAGCTGGCAGCCTTAAACTTCCAGTTGGCTCTGGGGATAGCAAGCTCATACTGTAAATGTTCTTTCATCTCAGTATTTGTTTGTCCACATTACTTCACATGAAGGTGGCCGGGGAGTTACAAATCAAGCAGAAGAGCACAGTGGGGAAAACCTTTGCGTTCTTCTCTGTACTGGCTTCCTGCCAGTCCTTTGAATCTCTTTCTTTCAGAGGCAATATATCCACACAATAAGGATAACAATAAAAGAAAGCCACCTTTGGATTAGAAATCCTAGGAACCAGAGTAAACATCTCGGTCTCTCCAGTGTAACCTCTGAAGCTAATGCCATGAGGGGGAGGGGGAGATTTTAGCCCATTGACATTTAATCTGAACCAATGGTAAAAGATTATTGGTTTCCCTTGATGTAACTGGTTATCCACAAACAATTATTTATGAGTTTGTCCTTGTTCAGGAGGAGAAAAATAAAACTGGATTTAAAATTCTTTCAGCTAAGGATGCCAAGGTAATTAAGCTCCACTCAAGGAACATTTTTTTTAATGGAGTTCACGGACTAGATTATTTTTAGTAAATGATCATTTTTGGGTTTGGGCCCCCAGGCTCCTTCCCACTGGACCACTGTCAGAGGTATTGCTGTCACACTTGGCATTAATTGGCTCTTTTGTTGCCATCATGGTTTGCATCCCAGGAAACTGGTGGGTCAGGAGATGGAACCAACTTCAGGCAATTGTTCATTAGCCTGAGTGGAAGGTTGGGGTTCAATCAAAAGTTTCCTTGAAGTTAGTGCTAAAGTGAGCACTGCATGGCAGAAAAGCCATTGACATGATACAGGCCTGTGGTTTATGCTGGCTCAGCTTGTCTGAGTGTGGAAAGCTAAGCAGGGTCAAGCCTGGTTATTACTTGGATGGGAGACCCCTCCTCTAGTTTCCTGCATTGAGCAGGGGGTTGGACTCGATAGCCTTGTAGGCTCCTTCCAACTCTGTGATCTATGAATCTATGGATCCCCCAGAACTGAGAATCTCCAAATGTTTCCACAACCAGTCCACTCCTCTAGAGGCTAGTTTTAGACAGTGGTGTTGGCAAAAATTCAGAATTTCTCAGTTTGGATTATGAACCTGAGAGACTAGTAATGTTCACCTTAAATATGAGGCTAGCAGTATCATCCTATGTTCTTCTTCTCCACCTCAGGTTACTATCTGAGCTGGAGAAGAACTCCCTCCTCCTACATATCCATCACCAAAACTAGCTGCTGCTGCTAATCTTGTGGTCAGAGAAAGATCTCTCTTTCCTCTTACTGCCCCTTTCTGTTACCTAGAACACTGTTGCCACAGTGACCCTGAAACCTGAGAAATGCGATTTTCCCAGGATGCTTAATGGATACCACAAGGTAAAAAGGTTTAGGGTAGACATAAGTGGGCTTGGAAGCTCATGAGACTTTGGGAAATTGTTTGTATGGACCCCACTACATTCCTCATGTGGTCTGATTTTGATTCATGAGTGGCTCAGAATAAACTGAGCTCTTTTTCCTATTTTTGGAAAAATAGTTCAATTTACTGATCCCAGTTAGAAATTGAATCGGGGTGAGATGATTCCCGGATAACTAGTTTTAGGCACTGATTTTATACTGTAGCAAAGCAGTAGTCAGCATTGTTCCAGTAACACAACCTACACATTTGTGCTAGCCTCCATCAGGCCAACTGCATTTGCATACTGAATGCACTGTGCAAACAATGCACTGAAACAATGCACTGAAGGTGACGTTGAACTGAACTCTTACTGTGACGTTTTGTGAAAATGTGTTGATCAAGTTTCTGAACATTCTGGAAGAGGGACCTTTACCCTCTACGGACTAAAATCTTAAAAGTTTTGTTGTGTGCGGGAATTTGTGATAATTTATTAATATAAAAAGGGAAACCATTTTTTTTTAAAAAAATAAACAGCCCAAAGTGAGCCACAGTGACAGTCTTCAGTCAAGGCTCAGGTAAAGTATGATCTACAGAATAGTTGAATATAGGATGGCCTGAATATGGGCTGTAACTGGTGTGAGAGCTATCTCATTAGTCATTAACTCATTACAGAAGGGCTGATGAATGTATTATGGGAGCATTTGAGAGACACCATTGTTGACATACTGAATAACAGGATATTATGGGTTGTATAAAATGAATCTGCTTCGATCTGCTCTTCTGATGGTCTGAGCCAAGTCCTTGACTTTCCTGATGGGGTTCTGTGCTACGATTTTTGACAGTACATTGGTCAGAGTCTTTCTACCTTTGGGTTACTTCAGTTACAGCTGCCACCAATAAGAACAGGACAAGCTCGTTGTGAACAGGTCCTTATGTGAACCATAAAAGATAACAAAAATAAAATAAAATAAATCAGACTGTTTCCAATACTTTCTCTGTATGAACTATAATTGTGCCAAGAGCTTTCTTCTGTACTCATCTGAAGAAATAGCTTTTGTTATTCTCCCTCTTTCTCTCTGTGATGGTGCACACTTTGACCCCAATCCACAGAAAGCAATTCACATGTAAATATCAAATAAAATGAAAGGCATAACTTAGCAACAAGTCACATTTTTGTTGTTCCATTTGTTTCAGTTAGGTTTAAGCATGAAAGCTTTCTCTGGATCAGAGCCATCAGGTGGAATCTAACATCATTTATGAAAAAGTCTGCTCAAGCGACAGGACTTCCCTCTCTCTCCCTCCCCTTCAGCTCCCCCATAAATCTGCTCTGGAGGGTGCCCTAATAATCTAGAATAATTTTGAGGATGTGCAGGGGGATGCAGGCAGGAGGGGCAATCACCCCCACCCCCCCAGTTCTGCTGATAGAAGCTAGTTTGTCAGTGGAAGAACATCACTGGGTTGGTTCCACCCATCATCTTTTCCATCTCCTTCTGTTGAATTTCCACATTCCCAGAGCACTGCAAACAAACCAGACAGTGAATTTCTGTGCCACAAATCCACATCAATGGTGGCTGTGGGTAGTAGTGGAGAAACCTACTATAGGATGGCATAGCATCACAGAATATTTGTACACTACATGTACAACACTAGATGTTGCTGAAACTCATAACAATCTAGTTAGCAATTCAAATGTGCCTAGTACATAATGCTCAAAAGCAAGATGAAGTCAGCATTACTTCTTCTACTACAGCTCACACTGGAAAATGAAATTCTGTCCATGCAAAGAGAGTAGCTTTTAATTTAAGTATCTTTAGTCCAAGTCATGGACACCACCAACTAATGCTCACAGCTAAACATCCTATCAGCCCCAGCCAGCATAGTCAATAGTCAGGGGTGATGCAGGCCAAAGAATCTGGTGAGCATGACACTGGGGAAAGCTTACACAGCTATCCATTGTTTAGTTTCTAAAACAACAACAACAACAACAATATCCCATTCTATCCCACTTGACCACTCCCACTACTTGAGGCAGCTTACAAGCATAGTATCCAAATGCTTTGTGTTTAAGAAACATAGATGCTTATCTATGTTCCTTGAAGGAGCTATTTCTATGGAGCATAATCTCTGTCTCTGTCCTTGCTTTTCTCCCCTCTTCTATTTTTATTCTTTTCTCCCTCTGACTTTTCTTCCTATTATTTCTCCATAACTTGGCATTCAATTAAAACAATGATGCATCTCCAAAGTAATGATTTCAAAAAACAAAACATCATTCCCGATTGCTCACCCATTCCCCTGGGCCTCCACTTCCCCCCATCTTGTATCAGCATTGACATCATAATATGTTCATACCGGTATGTGCAGCATTACCATGGAAATCTGCATTGCTATAGCAACCTGCACCTATCCCAACTGCAACAGTAAACACCAAGGGGAAAGATAACGCTATGCTGGGAGTGTGTCAGCAACTGGAGGAGAGCCCAATGCTATTTCACCAACAAGCAAAGATGCCAGCGACTCTTCTGAACTGTCCTGGCAGTTTCACTTTAATATAGACAAAGAGAACCAATTAATGTTTTGTTTTTTTTAAACACTTTGGGATGGTTCAGAGAAATGTACTGCATGCATGCAAATCCCAAATACACAGAGAGGGTCTCTTTATTTGTACTGGAAGCCTTGGAGTGGCTTTGGATGTCACATAACATGTGTGCAGTGCTTCTAATTCTTGATGCCTCGCCTAAAGTGGAAAATTCACAAAATAGGGTTGGGATGAAATGTTGCCTGATTTTTGTGGCCCCATTCATGAATGGTGAAATTAGGTCCCATTTCTCTGATATTTGGGAGGGGGGGCAGCAGGTATGCAGTGAAATTTGCTGCTTCCTTCTTCAGCTGTCGCCACCTTCAACTGTGGTGGAGGATGCTGTCCCATCGCCAGTGCTGAAGAAAGATTCAGCTGCCAATCCAACTGGCTTTTGTACATGGAATGGAATGACACTCCATTTTGTTTTGCACCTCAAGCACTAAAATATCTTGGGCTGGCCCTGGTGGCAACTGAAGTAGCCCTTGGGCCCAAAGGCCACTGCACTTTTTGTCCAGGTGCTTCCCTCCAGAATGATACAGCATCCAGTCCTGGAGCAGTTTAAGGAAAACAGAAAGGGTGTCCCCTGTCCACTGAAGATAGAGGTATGCTGTTGCCACTATCTGTGATGATGGTGGAATGGAGAATGCCTTCTTCAGATACTGGGTTACAGCCATCCTTTATGTTCTCAGAAACAGGGATCAGCCATTGCTTCTTTGTTCCAGAATCCAAGGTGCAATCTGATACCTGCAGCACCTAGCAGTGACTAATTAATTTGGACTGGCCTGTAACCTCCATTTTGAGATGAGGTCTAAAATTCAGATCTTATGGCCACAACATCTGCCCCAATGCTTATTTCCCCCCACCCATCCCCCGGTTTCTATACCACCTAACTCAGGGGTGCTGAACCTCGGGATCATGGGCCAGATTTGACCCACCTGGGGTCATGATTCAGCCTTCTGGGGTGCTCAGGGTCTGGCTCTTCCCCCTGGCCACCATTCTCCATTCTAAAAGGGTGAAATGCCTCTCCTAAGACTTAGTTACTGGCAGTAAGAGCTTTCAGCTAAAATAGGCTAGTATTTGGGGTATTTTGGCCCTGATCCCTTTGCCCGTGTTTCCACCCCTTTCCTCTTTGGCCCTGCCCTCTTTTGCCTCCATCCCCACCCCTGGAATTCAACCCCTGAGAGCTTGTCATGGAATTCTGCTCACAATCTGAAAGAGGTTCAACATCTAGCCTGCTGAAGAGTTCTGGAAAAGTGAAAGCTTGCACACTCATTTGTGATATTTGGATTGGTCCTAGTAAATGTATAGCTCAATGGTGCACTTTGGGTCTTTTTTTCTCTGCCATAGACCAACATGTCTATCTTTGCTTTTTATCTCCTGCTACTGGCTCCTTTGCAGCAATTTTCCAACCATTTCATCCATCAGTATGGCGCAGTGGTCAGAGTGTTGTGCTGGGACTCGGGAGATGTGGATTCAAGTCCCCACTTGGCCATGAAGCTTATTGGGTGACTTTGGACCAGTCATTGACTCTCAGCCTAACCTACCTCACAGGGTTGTTGTGAGGATAAAAATGGAGAGGAGGGGGATCATGTACATCATCTTGGGTTCCTTGCAGGAAAGAAGGCAGGATATAAGTAAAATAATAAATAATGAGTTAAAAAATCATTTTATCAACTCCTCCCTCTATACTCAGCTTATATTCTAGGCTTTAATTCTAGGATTCAGTACTAAATCCAATAGTACCTTATCAACAACTATAGCAACATCCAATAATTAGCAAATACATGCCCCCAGCTAGGGATGGACGGATTTTGTTATATCTGTTCTGTCTGTATTTCATGGACTGTCAGGCATCTTTCATTCGATTGTCTGCTCGTTGATGGAATTTAATTTTTTTCAGAGATGTACAAGAACTTTGTTCAACTTGCACTAATTAGCATTAGCGCAGGTGTGCATTTGTGCCAATGTGCATTAGTGCAAATGCAAATTTATGCAAATTCCCCCAAAAGTTAAAAAAACCCCACCAGTCCGCATGTCTCCATGGACGCACGTGACACAGGAAAGGCTGGTCCGCTGCAGAATCCAAAGGTCCGATTCACAGAAAACCAAACTCATTTGATTTCTCCGGCATTCCTAGTCCCCACATCCTACAATATTGTAATCAAGGTTAGTTTTATAGGGATGTGCGCGGAGCTCGATTGGGGGTAGAGGTCTGGTGAACTCGCCAGGCTCAACGCCCTGAGCTCTGCTCGCCCTATCTTTCCCCCGGCTCAACTCGTGTTCTTGTGAGCCGAGCCAGGGAAGTGACCTCTGGGTAGCGATGTGCCGTCGAGTCTTGAGTGGCGTAGCGGACCGAAATTGGCCCGCTCATGCCCGCATGAGGCTTGGTCGAGCCTACCTTGTTCCATCGGCGGCTCGCCTCTCCACAGCGAGCCACCCACGCTGCCCGCTCCGGTCCCATCGCATCACTTCCGGCACCAGAAATGACACGACGGGACCCTGCGCAGGCGTGCTGGACCCCGAGCCATCTACTGCACCTGCACAGGGTCCCGTCGTGTCATTTCCGGTTCCAGAAGTGACATGACGGGACCAGAGAGGGCAGCTCGAGCGGCGCGGAGAACTGCTCCACGCCGCTCAGAAGATCGAGGTGGGGGGGCCACCGCCGTGGAGAGTCGAGACGGGGGCGAGGCGGGCCCCCACCAGGCTCGATCACACCTCTACAACTCTGGGTTCCCAGCGCTACATTGTTTACGTAGAAAATGGCGTAAGATATGTTAAAAAGGGCTGCAATTTGTGTAATTTGTGCAAATTGCAGCAGTTTTTAACCTATTTTACGCTATTTTCTACGTAAACAACATAGTGCTGGGGACCCGGAAGTCCAGTGAGCGCCTCAGCTGGCACTCACACTCGGCTTGCCACGAAACTTGTGCGCCACGAGTTGAGTGCTCGCCTCAGCGGATCGCCCACTCCTAGTTTCCATCCACTGCGTGGTTATAGGATACAGGTGGTGCTAACTTTAATGTGAAGTGACAAATCCAACCAAAAAGGTCCTCAGAGAGAATTACATTTCCTGGTCTGGTAAAGTAGCTGCACATATATTTCCCCCCCTATCAGAAGTATTCTTCAATCTTGAATGACATTTTAAAATATCAATAAGATGCAAGCTCAAGGCAAAAGTAATTTGGAGCCACCCTTTAGTTCTTGAGCAGTTTTTAACATTAACATTAATCCATAACTTTAACATTAAAAAAACCCCCCAAAAACAAAAGAGAAGGTAGGAGAAATCAATTTGGAGAAATAGCCACTAGCAAAGGAAGCAGCCCTATTCACTGGATAATTAGTGGCATTTATTTATTCCCTTTCTCCTCTTTTATGGTCACGGAGATGTGCAAGACATGGCACCTTTACTCATGAAATTTGGTGGGCCACCTGCAGGAGATTTCAATTGGTCTAGGACAGTGATGGCGAACCTATGGCACGGGCGCCACAGCTGGCACTCAGGGACCTCTCTGTGGGCACTCGAGCCATTGGTCACCAGATCGTGAAAAGACTGTCCCCTTCTGCAAAACACTAATGATCTTGTTCTTTCTCACAGTGTGGAACAGAATGATTTTATTCTAGAATTCCTGTTACAGAATTCTTTTCTACATTGTTATCACATTTAAAAGATTTTGAAGAATGATGCACAGAGCATGGCTTGGATGTAAAGCCCTAACAGTTGACCTGAGTGCTGCATGTGTTGCTCTCAAACTAACGGAGTATGAGCCAAGGTTTGACAAATTATCAGCATGCATGGAATAGCAAAAATCACATTAATTGTGCAAAAGCATGACCAATGCAAACTTTTACCTAATGCAGTGTTTTGCTCCACTGGTAAAAAAGACATAAAGTGTTTAAAATGTGTTAAGCACGTTTAGTTTTCTTGTTTATCTTGCTCATCCTAGTACAGGTTGACTTTTACTTTTACTAATCCGACACCTATAGAAGCAGGGAAAGGACCCGGGGTAAAGCTTGCCCCATACAATTTCAGTCTTGCATATAATCATATTACAAGTTGAGAATCCCTTATCCAAAAATACATGTGCCTAATTATTTGAAAAGTTTGTATAAATTCCCTTCAGGCTATGTGTACAATGTAGTACTATAATAATTTTTTGAGTTGATTTTTTTTCCAACAAAAAACTGTTTGTATCATTGAAAGCTCTGTTATTGTGTTTTTCTTTTAAGACAAAAGATGTTAATTAGTTCGGACAACTGTATGAGTTGTTTTTCTAAAATGAAAACCTCGGTATTCAGGTTTAATTGCAGTGTTGGCACTGAAATAAATAAGTTGGTTTTGTGTTGCAGTTTGGGCACTCAGGCTCAGAAAGGTTCGCCATCACTGGTCTAGGATAAGTTGGGGCTGACATGAGGTCACAGACTGCATGCTTCTTGGGCACCAGGCAACCATTACCTTATTGCTGATTGGGTCTTCTGACCATCGCCATGCCAACCATGAACCCAGCAGTCTCCTGGTCCTGATGCTACTGGTGGTGATGCTGCTGATGCCATCACAACTTTGCTAGACACAGTGGCCTACCTGTTGCTATGCCCACTTGTGTCCAGCTTTAACCAAATCCTTTGACATTTTACGGAATTAAACAGGGAATGCTCATGTAATAGTTATACCTCTGTCTTCACACTAAGGACCACTTCCTGAGCCACCCCCTTCCACTATTACATACACACTGCTGAAGATTATTCCCCACCAGTTGCATTTCATTTACTATGCAGTGAGTAGCCTGTCCTGCACAAGTGGAATGAGATCCTCATACATCCCTATTCCGTCAATGGTCAGATGATAGAACAAAAGATGCCTAACAATCCACAAAACACTGACGGAATGGATTTAACAAAAAACAAACATCCCTAAAACAAATCTGTGGGATAGGATAGACCAACGTTCTCCAACCTGGGGGTCGCGACCCCCAAGGGGGTCGCGACGTGTTTCCTGGGGGGTCGCCAGCCAGGGTGGAAGCGAGTAGCGTTCCTGTGCCCCTTCGCTGTTGGCTGGAACTACTATACTGGAAGGAGGGAGGGGGAGGGAGGGGTTGGTATTTTGCTACAGGAGAGAGCGCGCACGCACACCCACACGTGGTGCTTTGTGGGTAACAGGCATGCGAGCCTTGAGAAGGAGCCGCTGCCTGCAGACAGTTGCCTGCAACATGCTGCTGCTGCTGCTGCTGCTGCAGATCTCTGCTCTGCAAGAACGAGTTGGAGGAGGCTGGGTGGATTGAGCTGTTGTTGGGCTGGGAGCGTCCAGGGGTGAGGGGAGGCTAAATGGGGTGCAGAAACCACACCAAATCAGAAGCCTCCCTGGTTTTTCCCCCTCTGCTTCGCTTCTTTCTCTCTCCGTGTGCCGCTCTCTTCTAATGTTTTTGTTGTCCCCAGGCTTGCTTTCTCTTTCTGTCTTTCTTTCCCCCTTCTCTCTCTCTCTCTCTCTCTCCCCCTCCTCCTTTTCTTTCCCCGCTGCGGCTTCATCTCTCCTTCTTTTCGCCGTTCTTCTTCTCCTGCTGCTGCTGCTGCAGATCTCTGCTCTGCAAGAACGAGTTGGAGGAGGCTGGGTGGATTGAGCTGTTGTTGGGCTGGGAGCGTCCAGGGGTGAGGGGAGGCTAAATGGGGTGCAGAAACCACACCAAATCAGAAGCCTCCCTGGTTTTTCCCCCTCTGCTTCGCTTCTTTCTCTCTCCGTGTGCCGGTCTCTTCTAATGTTTTTGAAGTCCCCAGGCTTGCTTTCTCTTTCTGTCTTTCTTTCCCCCTTCTCTCTCTCTCTCTCCCCCTCCTCCTTTTCTTTCCCCACTGCGGCTTCATCTCTCCTTCTTTTCGCCGTTCTTCTCCTGCTGCTGCTGCTGCTGCTGCCGCTGCTTGCCCGTGCCTTATGCTGTTTCTAAGCTGCTTTCTCATACAGCACATGGGGCGATAAGGGGAGGAGAGGGGGGTGGTTAGGGAGGGAGGTGGCGGCCGCGGCAGCGCTGGAGGAGGTGGGTGGGGGGAGGGAGGGAGGGAGGGAGAAAGAGAGGGGGGGTAACCAGAGAACTCTCCCCAAGCTGAGGAGCCCCCCCCCACTAGCCAGGGAGAATGATAAAAGGAGTGGGGGTGGGGGGGAGGAAGGGGAGCTGGGGGAGCAAAAAAATAATAATTTTTTATTTAATAATAAATATCAGAAGCAAAAAATAAACCAGAATTTTGCATGCACGCGAAAGTAGAAATTGGAGAGGGTGGGGGGAAGAGGAGCTTGCAGGAGAGGAGATGGGGTGTGGGGGGGGAGGAGGAGAGATAAATTTTGCACATACACACAAAAAAGAAGGTAAAGGGGGAGGGGAGCAAAAGGGAGAGAGAGAGAGAGAGAGAGAGACTGTGAATGAATTTCATTTCACTTGCTTCTGTGGCTGTTGCAGAACTATTTTTAGCTGTCTCCAGCAGAACAGAGAGCCAGTGTGGCGTAGTGGTGAGAGTGTTGGACTGGGACTCAGGAGATCCGGGTTCTAGTCCCCGCTCAGCCATGAAACTCACTGGATGACTTTGGGCCAGTCACTGACTCTCAGCCTAACCTACCTCACAGGATTGTTGTGAGGATAACATGGAGAGGAGGATTATGTAAGCCGCCTTGGGTTCCTTGCAGGAAGAAAGGCGGGGTATAAATAAAGTAAAATAAATAAATAAAGTGTATTCTCCTTTCTGATACAAAGCTGGCTAGTCAAATGATAAATCCGCTCACTCACCTGCTCCCTGTTGGGCCCTATTTCCACCAACATCCAGAGAGAGGAAGGGCAGGTGAGCAAGTACAACAATAGAAATACAAAAAGAATTGTATTTTTTTTCATGTTTTTTCTTTACCCCATCAAAATGCAAATTTATGCAAATTCATGCAAATGTGGTGGGGGGTCCCCGGTTACTTTGCCATTACAAAAGGGGGTCGTGACTCGAAAAAGGTTGGGGACCACTGGGATAGACTGAGAGATAGAGAGAAAGAGTATGTAATTGGACCAAGTTTATCATCCAGTGGGCTTTACGGTTGAGCAGGGATTTGAACCTGGCTCTCAAACTTTCTAGCTTCTACATCTATGCAGTTCAGTAATATGCTAAACTTGCATGCTGTTGAATGAGTGAACACAGCGGACAGTTTAGCAAATGGAAGTGTATTTTACGTAATTGCACAAATTATATATATATTGTTTCATATAAAGGATAGAACAATACATTTTGAGGGGGTAGCTAAACCTACTAAGATATAAAGAATTATGTCACTATGTTCAATATCTGGGGCCTTCCTCCGACTGCCACTTCCATGTGAGGCTTGGAGGGCAGCGACAAGGGGGAGTGCCTTTTCTGTGGTAGCCCCCCAACTGTGGAACAAGCTCCCCCCTGAGGCCTGCCTGGCGCCAACTCTATTATCTTTTCGGCGCCAGGTTAAGACTGCCCTTTACGTTAAGGCTTTTAATAATTAAATGGCATATGGTGGGGTTGTAAATAGTTTTTAGCGGTCGTGTTTTATTAACCTGTTTTACAGATATTTTTAAAATTGGTTTTAATTTTTTCATAATGTTTTATTGTTTATTTTTAACTGTATTTTATTGTTTGTTTTTAATTATTGTTGTACACCACCCAGAGAGCTTCGGCTATTGGGCAGTATAGAAAATGAATGAATGAATAAAGAAATATGTCTACAGAAACACACACACACACACACACAAAGAGAGAGAAGTGTGTGTGTGTGTGTTTAAACTATTTAAACTGTTAAAAAATATATCAGATGACACAGGAGGACTGTGGGAACAGCACACAACAGCCCTACTTGTGTTGTACTGAAGTTTTACCCTTAGTCTCAGTGCTGCTTCATATAATACTAAGGTTAGATGAATCAGTATTTCCTATCCATGTCAGTTTCATGTGTATTCAGTCATTAGTCAATTCTGTCCAATTTCTGCATCTGTTTGTGATCCCGCCCCCCCAAAAAGATGTACACAGAAGTTCACATTCACCATTTCCTCTAACAGGTGCATTTTTATATGCAAAGGTGATCTCTCTTGCATCTGATCCCCCTGGATTAGCTGGATTTTTGTCCACGTGTGCTTCACCTCCTGCTGCCTCTCCACCCCCCTTGAATCTTTCTGCCTGAGGATTTTTTCTGAAATCAAATGCCCTCCTCTCCCTTGTCCATATGTCCCTTTTTACAAATAAGGGTGTCCTTAGGAGACTGCGTCCTTTAAACACACACACAGAGACTTTAAAGCATGTGCAAATTTGTGCATCTTTTTGTTGTTCTGTGGGCCCGAGTCATGGATCTTTTGGGTACCTAGCACTGCCAAAAATTGATTCCAAAAATACCACCATATTTTAGCATAAAGCTCTCTGTCAGTAACTAAGCATTAGGAGAGACATTTTGACCTTTTAGAATGGGGGAGACTGCACAAAAGTTGGGAAACCACCAAACAATCATTGGTGGGAGAAAGGGGGTGTGGCCTTCTGGGAAGGCTGGACTGGGACACCAGGCAGGCCAGATTTGCCCCCAGGTCCTGAACTCCTGATCTAAAGTGTGGTAGGTAGCTTTGCAAGAGATAGCATCTTTTCAGTGATGGTACCTACTTCATGGAACATCCTCCCAAGGGAGACCCACCTAGCTCCATCATCATCAGAGTTCAGATGGCGGGTGAAGACAAGGCTATTTCAAAAATTATTTGGAACTGCAGAGAATTACTTGCCCTCTGGCTTTGTTGCATTCTTTATTAATGCTTCTCTCATGATGGTGTTTTATTACAATTTTAAATCAAAATAAATGTGTAGGGTATCTGTCTATCTGCAAGCTGCTTCACAGATCTTAAAGCTGTTTAGGATCTCACATTCTCAAATCTACAGAAGCCAGAAGACCTTTTGCAGAACAGGTCTCTGTTACAGTTTGTCCTCACTAAGTTCTGCTGACCCCAAATTACCTGGGCAAGAGTCTTTCTAGACCTTTTCAAAGCCTTAAATCTCACCTACACAGATGAATACAACATGTTTCCGGCATGGATACCAGGTTATGGAAGCTTCAGTTCCTTTCAGAATCTGATTTTCAGCAAGACAAGAAGGGAATTACACCAAAGCTACAATCAGGACATGATGTTCATGCTTGCAATTATGAGGAGCCATGCTAAAGCCAAGAGGTTGAAGACTGCAATCTAAAATCCCAAGGGATTTATTATGGACAAAGTCCTCTTGAATGCAGAAGTTTCCCTCCCAGCAGCCTGAAGCTTGAAGAAAAGAAGCACCTTGATAGCCAAAATGAAAGTATCATTGGAACAGGGCTGGATTTCCTCGTGTGGAAATAATATAATTTCTATGAATATATATAATGTAACAAGTATTATTCTGTTTTAAATATAATCCCAGAATTTTTCCTTACCCATAAATAAGTGCCACAATTAATTCTGCTTTTGAGAGGCAAGTAACATTATGTAAAGTTATTTTATCTTAAGGAAGGGACTCTAAGCTCCTTGTGAATTCCTTTGAACTGTTAGACTTAATGGCTTTGTTAGATATAAGTGGTAGAATTGCTGCTTGATAGTTTATGTTAAAATAGTCCTTTTGTTCCCAACTTAGTGTAAGATAACTCTGAAGACTGATTTACAAAGGAGTGTCTGGGCCCTCAAGGACATGCTGATTGAGAGGCTTCCTCCCTAACACTGGACCTGGCCAGCAATTAACTCTAATCTACTGCTGAGAACTGACCAGATAAGGAAGATACCTGAAACTGCAAAGACCATTAATCAGTCAGATAAATAAGCACATACTGACATCAGAGAAAGTGCTAGTACCCATGTGCAAACCCAAATGTGTTTCCAAGGGTATAAGAGGGGCTGAGATTTCCTTTGTTGGGGGTCTCACTCTGATTCTTTTTTTAGATGTAGGAACATACAGCGCTGTATTAGAATAAAGAATTGTTTTAACCCTCACTTACCTGCTCTGGTTGATTATTGACCAAAAGTCAGCTGGACAGCGAACCTCTGTTCTGTAAGTTTTTCTTCCTTACCACACTCGCACAACCTTTTAAGGTAGAACACAGTGTCTTGGGATCAATAACCAGAAGACACTGTGATGAGGAGTTAGTGTGAACTGTTCCCAGTGTGCAGCACATGCCTTTAGTGTAGCCATAAAAGCAACAGGTAATTGTTAGGCCTTAATTCCCATGAGAAACCCTGCAGCCTGGGAGGGGCCTCAGCAAAAACATGAGCTCACCAGGGACCAGTCTATGTGAACTCCTTACCACATTCCTGAGATAAGGGGGAATATGAGTGCTTCTAAGTGTATAATTGGGATAGCTGGATCTTCGCTCACCCTCCTTTCTTTCCCCCGCTTGCAACTACTGACAGCTTCCGAAACAGGGGGAAAGCCGAACTTCATCACATCCTTAGCTTGTCAGTTAGAACTTTGCCTTTCCGCTTAGCACCAGGATTGTCTAAACAAACCACATAGTGCCCCAGAGCAGCGACTTCACATCTGGAAGCCCTGCGACTGGAAGGGATGTTTTGTGAGCTTTTCTTTTGCTTTCATAATAATCTGCGTTCATATTTAATCACCGTATGTGTTCAATAAACTGTATATCATCTTTGACACAAGTGGTCTTGTTTCATCCAGATTATCCTTGACTCTGAAATTGAGGTGCCTTGGCTGGACCAGGCCCCTGGGGTAATATACACAGTCATCTGAATTTTATAGGCCAGATTCTGGATGCTGTACACAGCAACATTACTGCATCTCTACGTTTGGAAAATAGGGTTCCCCCCATTTAAACTAGTGCTGCTCCTGTGCCTTTAATATCAACCTGATACACTGTTACCTGTGTAAGGAGCAGGTGGGGAAGAGTGGTTTATTAATCATTCCATGGAGAAGGTGGATCTGGCCACAGTGATCCATGCTGCTAATTACATCCCTTTTATATGTCTGCTATCCATTTTACATGGTGCTGCCCTTGCGGAGTGTCTAGAAATTGCAGCTGATGCTGTAGTAGCCAGATAATTTCTGGTGTGCATTTTATAGTCTTACATCAATACACTGGTTTCAAATTATTTTATAGATCATATTACACCAGTCTTACATCAATTGCACTGGTTTCAAATTTGTTTTCAGTTCAGGCCCAATTCAAGGTGTTGGTTCTTACATATAAAGCCCTAAATGGTTTTAGACCAGGGTATCTGAAAGATTTCCTCAATTTTCTTCAGAGGCCCTGCTGTGTGTCCAAAGCATGAATGCTTTCTCTCGCTTTTGTTCCCAGCCACAAAACAACTTTATATATTCTTTGGTTTTGGATCATCCTTTCCGCTTAGTATGATCAATTTCTATAATTGTCATGAGGATATTTTTTTTTTACCAGTGGAGCAAAATGTGTTCAGAAACAGTCGAAAGAAGATGTATTTGCAACATGGTCTTCTAAATCAAGAAAGAATTTGAGACATTCCCTTATATAAACACCCATTTCATCAGTTCAATGCATTTGGAAGTCAGGTGAAGATGAAAGCAAGTAGGATATAGAAGCCTTTAGTCCTTAATTCTATACCACTGTAGTTTTATGATGGGCCCTCAATTCAGCCAAGGCTGAGATGGAAGCAAAATTGCTAGATAGGAGCTAAAGAAAAAAGAATGAAGGGGAGGGAAAGGATTGCCAAAGAGTGTATATAAAAACATACATTTCATGTTCCTTTGAAAGATATATTTCAAACCAATTCACAAAGATCAAAGTTGGCAATGGAGCGATGAAATGATTTCTCCATCTTTTAAGTTAATAGCATGATACATTTAATTTGCCTTCTTTAAGTCTCTGGACCGCATTCTCTACCCCTTTCAAGTGATTTCCCCCCTTTTTGGGAAACCTACAATCAGATGCTTTTGACGCACACATCTCTCAAGATATATTTACTTGTGCAAGTTAAGATCAATGTGTGAAGTGTGATACTATCTAAACTAAGAATCAAATGTTGAATGGCCATTGTGTGTATGTTTTCAGGGGCATTGGTGCCTGTCAAATAAGCCTTCCATTTCCAGGAAGATTTGTTTGTTTATTAGAGAGAATGGCAGAAACATTCAAGGCCCTAAATGGCTTGGGTCCAGGTTACCTGAAGGATTGTCTCCTCCCATATATACCTGCCCGGACCCTAAGATCATCCTCAGTGGTCCTTCTCTTGGGAGCCCCTGCCAGAGGAAGTGAGGTGGGTGGCTACTAAGAAGAGGGCCTTTTCTGCAGTTTCACCCTGGTTGTGGAATGCATTTCCCAGAAAGCCTCTCTGGGTGCCTACATTGTGCTCTTTTTGGCGCCAGGTGACAACCTTCTTATTTTCCCAGGAATTTCAAACTCTGCTGTTTTAAATCCTTTAGGGCGCAATCCTATGGCTTGTAGACTCTGTCCTGGCCAGCCATGGAAAGTCAGCATCCCTGCTCCGACCTCGTCAGAAATGCCTTCCAAGGTTGTAGTGGGGTCTCTGCCTTTGGTGTGCTCTCCCTCTGCCTTCACAGCCAGCATGGTTCTTCAGAGCCGGCTTGCGGAGAGCGGGAAGAGGAGGAGCAAGGCACCACCATCCTCTGAGGAATCCAGACAGTACCTCAGCCTCTCCTCCTCGCAAGGAAGGGAAAAATCATTTTGACGGCCAAAATTAGCTGTCTAAATGTTTTGGAGGGTGAGGGGAGAGTGAAGGCAATCCTAGATTCCTTGCTCCTCCCGCCTTCCACTGGATGCCCATAATCCTCTGAATTTGGAGGGTTATGGGCAGCCACGTTGGATAACACCCTTACTGTATTTTAAATCTTTATACTGCTGCTAGGTCTTACATTGGCTTTTATTTCTATTTTATACTATAGGTTTAAACATTTACAGAAATGTAATAAATAAAATAAAATAAAATAAACTGAAAGAAAGTTGCAAAGGTGAAAACGTTCAGTTTGGTTGCCCACCATGAAGAAAAAAAAATTACTTGTAAGTCACAAAAATGAATAGTTAAAATTTGATTTGATTTCCCCACCCATGTATTGAAGAAGGTGCTCACATGATAACACCCACAGGAGCTGCCACTCGTTTCCTGCTCAGTCTGTCCTAGCCAGCCATTGGTTCTGGAAATGGAAATCCATAATTACCTGATATTCTGGGGGAAGCCCCTTGCTTACAAAACAGCCTCAGCATTCTACCTGCCTTGAGAGTTTCCTTCATCATTATGATGGGTGGGCTGTGTGAAGTCAGACACATTTTTCAGTCTTTGCTGCATATTTTGTCTTCCAACCTGTGGGATGAAAATGTCTGAAGTGTGATGTAGAATCTGTCCAACAGGAGCTGAACTGAGACCACCTAACCTATTCCCCCAGAAGCTTTAGATTTACAGAAAGGCTTAGGGAACAGAGCCAGCCATATGTTAAGAACATAATCTTGCCTGGTCATCTATTTTGCAGCTCTGATTTGGCCTATGTTATGCTTAACCAACCACCCTAGTGTAGGCTAATGCAAATGAATGATGTTTTGTTTGGGCATACAACTCGGGCTGGTGGTAATCAAATACATTCTTGAAAGTGTGTGTGTGGGGGGAACCTCTTCCCTTCAGAATATTTTTTCTTGTCAGATCTATTACTGGGGAAGTGGCATGTAAAATAAATTTCCTCTCATGCCTTTCTGGTCCTTTCTTTTTGTGCCAGAAAGAAGAAGCAAAAAGAAGTTTGATTATCCCCCCCCCTTGTTTAAAATAATGCATCGTCTATTTCCCAGCTGTCCCCATGTACCACTTTAAATATAGACCAAACTGCTTTGGGTCAGATAATTTAAAGGGCTATTTCATGTGCTAAATTTGACCAAAAGAATGTTCTCAATATTAAGTATGAGAGGAAATCTCCACTACAGAGACATGTGCTTGCATAGCTATAATTTCTCAATAAATGTGATTTTATTAGCTTAGAACTTAATTGAAACAAAGGTACCTTTTTCATATTACAGGTGTTAACTTAGCATAGCAGAGCTAAGAAAGTGGTGTTAGCCAATTTCTGCCGTTGTGAATGCGAGTACAATGGACCTAGAAGTAAGGATGAGCAAATCTGTCAGTTTTGCTTTCCCCTGAATTCATTTTTTTAAAATAAAAAAACCAAAAAATCCCAAGCTCTTTTTCTCCTGAACATGAACAACTTTGCAAATGTTTGTAAATTCATATAACAAAAGAACTGAACTGAAATTCTCACCCGTCTGCACCAGCCAAATTCAAGAGGTACAGCTATTCCCTGCATGGAGAGGACCATGATCTACGTGCCTACCATGTAGCTATTAAAGATGGGCCTGCCAGGAAAGAAAGGGGTGGCAACCCTACTTAGGCATGAACATGGTTGAATACACAGTGATTCAAATGAGGACTTTTAAGATCTAAGTACTCAAAGCCCCCTGCCTGGATGGATTTGTCAGTTTTGCTTTCTCTCATATTAATTTGTTAAATTTCAAATTCTTTTTGTCTCAGATATCATGGAATCATAGAATCATAGAAAAGTAGAGTTGGAAGGGGCCTACAAGGCCATCGAGTCCAACCCCCTGCTCAATGCAGGAATCCAGGTCAAAGCATCCCTGACAGGTGATTGTCCAGTTGCACCTTGAATGCCTCCAGACTGGGAGAGCCCACCACCTCCCTAGGTAGTTGATTCCATTGTCTTATTGCTCTAACAGTCAGGAAATTTTTCCTGATGTTTAGGTGGAATCTAGGTTCCTGTAACTTGAGCCCATTATTCCGTGTCCTGCAAACTGGGATGATCAAGAAGAGATCCTGGCCCTCCTCTGTGTGACATTCCTTCAAGTACTGGAAGAATGCGATCATATGGAGAACTCTCTGCAAATTTAGGTAATTTTTTATCAAAAACCAAAGTGAAACTAAATTCTCACTCATCCCTACCTAGAAGTCTCCTGGAAGCTCTCCTTGCTGCCTTGATGGATCTTTTCCTACCTATCCACCCCCGCGCATGTTACACTTCCCAAAGGAAGGGCAAGCAAAGAGGGTCCCATTCAAGCCAGGAAAGCCTCAAATGCTGCAATGCATGTGGGGTGGAACTTCAAGGATGGCAGGGATCATGGGGACTTAATTTTACCTTATCCCTAGGTGCCTTGGGCAGCAGTTGCTGATTTGAAGACCGTAGCCGAAATGCTACTTTCCTGTCTCCCCATGTCCCAGCCTTGATGGGGGATACACCCAGCCTGTCATTGCCAAGGTGAAGTGGGCTATCGACAATGAGAGTCCCATGCAGTCTGCGAAGGTCTTCAGGCCCTGCCATACTTCTGATACAATCACTGGGAGTCTCAAAGGCCTAGAAACTCTTCAGGCCACATTTTGAGCCTCCTTTGCTACAGACTCTAAAATGGGGTTATCAAGAGTGGAACCCCCAACACACACACACACACACACACACACACACACTGATATATTAAGACTCAGTCTTGGATCCACACCATCCCTAATTTGAACACCCTGTTTTCGCCATTTGTTGAAAAGTAGATTTCTAAGATGTGTGTCCTTGAAACACAGGTAATAGGCACAGTTTGTGTTCTCGAGGACACAAGTCCTCCCTCTTGTCTTTGTACACACTTGAGCACATTGTTTCAACTGCTATGAACCAAAGAGGAGGACTGTGAGTGAACTGAAATGAGGGGGATTTTATCAGGGGGAGAGGAGAGACTTATTCCAAGAGGCAGTGAGAAAGTATTTGAATAATTTAGCCAACAGTGCAGCTCTTCCACATGAACAACCTTCCAAGCTTGCTGTTAAAGGAAAAGAAATAATTCACCACTTCATATGTTCATGGAATCTCCATGAGCAAACTGATTTCCTTACACTCAACCTCACAATTCACTCAGGCTGTAAAAATCTCTTATGCTTCCGTACATGCAACAAGAGTGACCTTGCTGCTTAATTGGGGAAATAGTCTCATAAGAAATAGCATTGGTTCTTAGTAACGATAGGGCATACAATTATAGATTGATGTAGTCATATTTAGTCAAGCATTCATATGGTTCACACAGTTCAACTTCTAACCAATTATTTCCTTTCATAAATTGGTTTGCAAATCCAGGCTGAACACCATGTGAGTTCAACTGACATGGGAGTAAATCCATTGAACTCAGTGGGGCTTAATTCTGAATAGACATGTAGAGGTTTGCACTCTAGGTGATGGGATATCACTTATAATACACTAAGGGCACAATCCTATGCATGTTTAGACAGGAAAAAAGTCCTATAGCTCCTAGCACTTGAGTCAGGCATGGCTAGCTTGGGCATGCTGGGAGTTGTAGGACTTGTTTTTCTGTCTAAACATGCAAAGGATTGCACCCTAACAGTACAATCCTGTACATGTCTATTTAGAAGTAAGCCCCACTGAATTAAATGGGCCTTACTTCCAGGTAAGTGTGTATAGCAGGGGTGGGCAACCTTTCTGTGTTTGTGGGCACATTTGGCCATTTGAAAAAACTGTTGTGGGCACCACCACAAAACAGCTGCCATGGGAGGTATGGCTAGTCACAGAGGACAAGTAGCTTGCCCCAAACATGGAGTACTAAGCTGAAGTGGTGCCTGAGCCACAATACACTAAACAATTCCTTTGAACCCACACTTTTCAGCGCCAACAGAATTAATTTTAAAAAAATTGAGTGGGAGGGGTAGAGCACCTCGGGGGGGGGCACCATGAATGGTGTCTGGGGGCACACAGATGCCCATGGGCACCATGTTGCCTATCCCTGGTGCATAGGATTGTAGCCTAAGGAATTTTGAGCAAGTGGGAGATAAAAAGATAGCTTGGACACCCATTGGCAATGTTGCAGAAAGTTTTATCTGCTGAAGGCAGTTGTCAGCAAAAAGGTATTTCCAATAGTCCATCTTTACAAAATGAAGTGAAAGTTATTTTGGTTCAGAAAAACCCTCACACCATCCCTAGGGGTGAAAACATCTTCCACATTTATTTTTTTTTACCATTCTCATTCAATTTGATAGAAAAGCAACTGTTCTTGAAAAATAATATAGGGTGGCCGGGTGACCGGCCAGATGGGCGATTAAAAAATATAATAAATAAATAAATAAATAATTCAATGGTAAAGAAAATTTTGGAGAAGTTCTCATGGCTCAGATTTGGGGTTCCTGTGCTTACCTTACATAGGAGGTAACCAGTCCTATTTTTGATTGTACAATGATCTCTCCAGCAGCCTGTTACTTCCTCAGCTTCCCACACTTCAATTAAAGCCCAGGGGAAGGCAGCATGAGGTAATTCCTCCCAGAGGGCTTTTCCAGATCAGAAAGTGCAGGCAGCCTAAGAGGCTGCAGAGCAATGATGAGATGTGTAACAGAAAGAAAACACAGCACCCTAGGTCGCCTCACACCTCAAAAACACCACAGAAAGAAAGTATAAAGCACCCTGAGAATGAGGCAGAACAATGGAAACCTCTTTCCTGGGGCAAGAAAACTGTCAGGAGATTGGAGATCAGATTTGGGCTCAGCACTAGCTCCACTTCTTCCCTGCGACTGGAAACACTTCCCCTCCCACACACACCTGCATTATAGGTGGATGCAAAATGGAGGCCAGACTGCCAACACAGTTGGTGTTGTTGCCACTTGCAGTGGTAGCACAAAACCAAAACTGAAACCCCTTACTAAAAAAGGAAGACGCTGTGCTACAACCCCTGTCAATGGTGAGCCGCACCTGTGTGAAACCGTTGAGAATGTCGTCTCCTCCTCCTCCTCCTGGAGGAATTATTTGAAATTGTGCCTCCCGCCCCGCACAGTTTCTCTGCCCACAAAAAGAGAATTTTTGTGGAGAATTTTAAGAGGCCATTTGTGCACATGTTCTGATTTTGACACTTCAACGTGTTTTGTAGTTTTAATTACTTGGAGACACCCCGGTCCCCATTATATGCAGGTTTCTTTGGCTATATTTTAAAGGGACATCCTCTGAGTGTTGCTCGTCTCCATTTTAAACAACCTGCTGAAGTGTGGCTCAATTCTCTGGGAAGAGTATTCTGAAGGAGGCTCCATTTTATTAACTGCTTTTATTATTCCATCTTTCTCAAAGATTTTATTACCTGTCAGCATTCAAAATAATTCAAGGGCACTTGCAAGAGAAAAATTGTACCTTGGCCAGGTGCCTTCCTCTCACCCGCATGTTAGCTGTGCAAACTGCATTAATAAGATTAGGTGGATCATGAAGAGGAAACAAAATAAATGGATATTTTATCGTTATGCAACCAATTACAGCCTACCGTTTGGCGTAGGGTTAATTTTCTTACCCACTCTGGAAAAATGCCAAATCGAAGCAAGCCAAATGCTTGCAGAATCATTTGCAGTGGAATGGCAATGGCCCACATATAAACACTTCATCGTTTCATATACCAATAGCGGCTTGATGATATCTGTTTCATTGCCAGCAGAGGAATAAAAATTAGTATATTGGGATGGATATTATGGTGCATGAATTTGTTTGGGTTTTTTTTTTTAATTTTTTAAAAATATCATTTCTAAGGGCACGTTTATGTGTGTGTATGTTGACCAGAGAGAGTGGGGAGTTATGCACTGATGCCACAGAATTTGATCTTAAATCTCAGGGCACCCATATATCAGGGTAGGCTTCAGAGGCAGTGTTAGGGGGTGGCCCACTAGAGCTGGCTTACAGTGGTTCTGGATTCCAGTGGTAGGTGGAACTGAAAGACAAAAGGGGTGGTTCCAGAGGTGGTGTTAGTGGGTGGACCACCAGCACTGGAGCCCTGAATCTCTGGGAGGCCATCTGCCCCACCACCCTGCTGTCCATGGGCACTTGCTGAAATGAAGGTATATGGGCCCTAATGATCTCTGTTGCATCTGATCCCCCTGGATGAGCTGGCTTTCTGCCCACATGTGCTTCACCTCCTGCTGCCCCCTTTAATCTTTCTGCCTGAGCTTTTGCCCTTCTCTCCTCTGTCCATACATCCCTTTTTACAAATAGGGCTGTCCTTAGGAGACAGGATCCTTTAAACACACACACAGACTTTAGAGCATATGCAAATTAGCATATGCAAATTTGTGTGGGGTTTTTTTGTCCTGTGGGCCTGAGCCCCAGATCTTTTTGGTACCTAGCACTACCACTGCCCCAGTTGGCTCTACCATTAAGCAGAGTGAGGCAGTCGCCTCAGGCGGCAGATTCTTGGAGAGCAGGGAGAGACGGTGAGGTGTTTCAAGATAGAGCTATGTTTGCCATATGGCCTTCTCTGCACCCCTCAAACTAGTTTGCTGCCCTTAGGTGCAGTGGAGAACACTATACCTTCACCAGTGCTGAAGTGAGATTCAACTGTCAGCCATCTTGTCCTTTGCATGAGGCAGCAAAATGTCTTGGGCCAGCCATGCATACATTCTTCTGCACATCTCACCCACCATGCATCCACACTTTGGTCAGCAAAAGTGCCCCACATTGCCCTGGGTCCTGTATTGTTGTATACAGCATCTAGCCTTACTGCTAGAAGAGGGCTCCTTCTTTAACCCATCCCGGCAGCTACCAATGTAAGCAACAGACCGGCATGGGTCAACTCACAGGAGGATTTATCTAGCAATCTAGGGATGTAACTGAGAGTCTCGGGTGTGTGTGTGCTGAAATCAGGCCAAAAGCGGCCCGCTCAGCCCCCCTGAGACTCTTGCGACTTACCTTTTCTGCTGCTCAATCCACACTGTGCTGGGGAAAGGAGCTTCAGCTCCCCAGTGCGTCAGTTCCGGTTCCCCTGGCACTGCGTTTTTAGCGTAAATACCAGGGCAACCCAGCTTGAAACAGTCATGATTTGCGTCACTTCCAGTTTTGGGGCATGGTGAGCGGCGAGAGTGGGTGGGTGGGGGCTTGGGAGCACACACACCCCCGAGCAGGTACGCCCCCATTCAGTTTTCATCCCTAAGCAATACAGTGAGGCTCAATTTTTTCACAAGGCTATACAGGATCAGGACAATGTGGGACATCTTTGCTGGTCCTAGGGACTCCATCCTCTCGATATGAATTTGGGCCTGAAAGGCCAAGGAAAAGTGTGGGCATATGGAACTTGGAAGATAAGTTGTAAGCAAGCACAATTTCTGATGTTGCACAACATCATTACTGATCACAGGGCACATCACTTGAGGCATCAGCCTAAGCTCCCAATTTCCTGGCTTTGTGGAGCTTGAGCCAACAGGAGATAGCCTTAACTCTGTTCTTAAATTGCCAGTTTTTTTAATCATTAATTTTATTGTAGTTGTCTATTCCATTCTAGAACAGTTATAGTTATACAAATACAGCCTGACATGCCCTAGGAACGGCAATTTTAAATATAATATACAAAACTGGCATCAGTAACACTTGAAACATTAAAAGCCTTTCAAAAGAAAAAAAAAGGATATATATATATATATATATATATATGCAGATATATATATTGAAAAAAGGCCAGAGTGGGAGCATGACAGGTCACCACAAGGCGAGTATTCCACAGCTGTGGTGACCCATGGTCACTCATACTCACTTGCTTAACTCCAAGGTGAAGGTGCAGAAACAGATCCTAAAGCAGATCCTATATGGGAGGAGTCCATAAGGTAACCAGGTTCTAGACCAGGTTTAGGACAAGGGTGTTGAATCTGGCCTGCCTGGCATCCCAATGCAGCCCTTTGGGTTTCCTCAAATGGCCCCTCACCTTTCCATGGCCCACTCCTTTTCCCTTGATCACCAGTATTTTGTTGGTTTCCTGGCTTTTACATGCTTCTCTCTCTCTCTCCCCGCTTTCTAAAAGATTAAAACACCTCTCCTAAGACTTAATTACTGGCAGTAAAAAGCTAAAATATGCTGGTATTCTTGGTATTTTGGCCACATCCCTTTTGCATTCGGCCCCACCCACCTCCGGAATGCAGCTCTTGAGATCTCCCCACAAAATGGAGTTCTGCCCTTGAGTTCCACACCCTCTGAGTTTAGGCTTCAAAGGCCAAGAGCAGCACTTTAAATTGAGCCTGGCAACAAATAGGCAGCCGATAAAATTGATACAGAAGCTGAGATATTTATCTATTTATTTGAGTTGTACCCCACCTTTCTATCAAAAAAGATGCATGCAAGACAGCTTACATGCATAATTAAAATTGATCAAAACAATAAAACAATACATTAAAATACAATAAAACATAACAATGATAGGATAATACAAAAACAATAAATGAACAAACAACCCAAACCAGCACCCAACCAACAGACCCACTTACAGGCCAAAGACCTTCTTGAATAAAGTGATCTTTGCCTGCTGGTGGAAGGACAACAGAGAAGAAGCAAACCTAGCCTTCCTTGGGAGGGAGTTCCACTGCCTGGGAGAGGCCACCAATTAGGCCCTTTCACAGGTCACCACCTCTGAAGGTGGTGGTCTTGAAAGAAGGGCCTCTCCAGAAGAACTTAAGAAGCAGGCAGGCTTATATGTTCTCATCAGTGGGCACCAAACAAAAGATTGGCCAGTGGCCACTGCAGTTTGAACCAATTGAAGTTTCCAAGCTCTCCATAGAGAACATTGTAGCAGTCTGGAAATAGTTAAAGCATGAATGCCTGTCACATGTAACAGTGAACAGCTTCACAGACTATCTGGAAGGTGAGGAATGAGTTGTTTGTAGTCCCATTTCTTGCCTGACTGGTGTTATACTGTAAAAAGTAGAGCTGAGCCAAAATTTGTCAGAATAATTTTTTTCCTGACACATTTTCTGAGTTTGTATCTTTTCTCCACTCTACTCATCCAAAACAGGCCATTTTGCCGATTTTGTCCAAGTATTTCCCACTCTTTCTTTCTTTCTTTCTTTCTTATTCCATCTCAAAGCTTGTTACAACTTGATTCTGTATCATATTGTGAGCATTGTTGTTGTTTTGCGTGAAAATCCGTGTTTATTTTCCCAAATGTATGCATCAGTTGTGTGCATCTTTGAAATGTACACATACTTCTCCCATTGCTTAAAGCATATTTGTGTGCATTTTTCAGAAGTTCAGTTTTTATGTGCATTTTTCAAACATACGCTTGCTGTTGAATACATTTTTTTCATCTGTGAATCATATTGCAAGCTTGGAAATGTATGGACTTTGACTGCAGATTGGGTCCAAGTCTGTGTTCAACTTGGAAGGTGCAACAAACTGAGTAAATCCTGATCAAAAATGAACTGAAACAAAATTCTCATACATCCCTACGCCTCCTCCTCATCATTAACAGCTATATGGTAGGCAGGTACAACATGGTAATATTAATGTACCTATTGAATTTGACTGGTGAGACTGATGAGAATTTGTTTCAGTTTTTGATAAGAATTTACCAAAATTCGCATATTTCTTCATATTTGAGATTGAAATAACTTAAGGGTTGTTTTTGTTTGTTTTTAAAAAACTGGAATGTGGGAGAAAGCAAAATGGACAGATTTGTCCATCCCTACGAGTGATAAAAACAAACAAACCACTTGACCACCTCATTCTGTTGTGTGAGTAGAGAACACCTCAAAATGGACGATGTACAAGCAAAGTGTTTCCCTTCTTGAAAGAGATTTGGACTCTCTCTAAAATGTCGATCCTTGCATTGCTAATGCACCCTGATCCTGTGTGTGCTTACTCAGTCAGATGTAAGACCCACAAAACTCAATGGTGCTTATTCACACACATGTCAGAGTGCATGGGATTGCAGCCTCAGTTCCTGTTGAAGTAAAATTCAAAGTGAATATGAGCTTGCAAAATTCCAAGGAACACACACACACACACACACACACACTTCAAGTTGCTGCTGATACCATCAATCAAACATTAAATTTAAACTATTATATCAAATCAACATCTCTTAATAAAAGGACCACTTTTCTTTCATCGATGCCAAACAAATGAAATAATGAAAATACAGTAACCTTAATTCAAAACAAATAAAGATTGCTTTATCTCACCAGACTGGATTGAAGCACACATTTCCCTTTCAAACTGTCTCACCAGATAGGCTTTTTAATGGTATTTTATGTTTGCCGACCTACGTTTTTCCGCTATTTTCCCTCCCGCGTTAAAAGTTTTCATCCATGTTTATGTAGCATTCTCATCAGAATGCTGGAAGTGAAGGTCTTGTGTGTGTCAGTGTTATCAATGATATGAATCCCATCGTGGCAGGAACTGTCATCCCCCCCCCATACACACCATCTTTGCCATTTCCCCAAACTCTCGCAGACCAACTTTGCATTCAGCAGAGCCTTATAGGAGCACATCTAATCCCCCAGCAGTTTCATAGCCAAATGAATCCCCTTTCCTGACCCAACATCCCTGATTTGTCACAGCCAGCCTATACTGTAGCTCTGGGAAGGGACTGTAGCCAGGACCGGTGCAGGGCAGGTTGGCGCCCCCGGCGAAAAAATATTTAAAGCGCCCCCTCTCCAAAGCAGAAAAAAAAAAAAAACCTGCGCCGCCACCACCAACCGTACCTTCCACCCCCCGCCCTGGCTGCGGCGGCTGCTGCTGCACTGCTGCTGCTACCCTACCTCCTCCTCCTCGCCTGAAGCGACGCGACGGGAACCCCCGCGCTGTTTTTTGCCGGGGGAACATGCAACCAGGGCTGTTTAAGCCCTTCTGCCCTGGTTCCTCCCGCCCACACAACGCGGGCGGGGCCTCCGGCAGCGAACGCGATGAAGGTAGGTGACGTGGGGTTGGGAGGGGTGACGGTGGTGGCCGATGGCGGTGGGAGGCCGCAGCAGCAGCGAGCGGGTGGGCGGGGGGGAGGCGCAGCGGCGGGCGGTGCGAGCGAGCGAGCGAGTGGGCGGGGGGAAGCGCAGCGGCGAGCAAGCGGGCAGGAGGGTGGGGAGGCGGAGGCCTGGCGGGGGCGGCGCAGCGGTGGCGGAGGCCTGGCGGGGGCGGCGCAGCGGCAGCGAAGAGGAGTGCAGCTTTTCCGCGCCCTCTTCAGCTGCGCGCCATCTTCAGCCGCGCACCCTAGGCAACCGCCTAGTTGGCCTAGCGGTAGCGCCGGCCCTGACTGTAGCTCAGAGGTCCAGCTCATGTTTTGCATGCAGAAGGGCCCAGGTTTCATCCCTCCTATCTCCATGTGAGTGGGGGGGGGGAGATCAGTTTGCAAGTGATATGAAATATTTGAGCCTCAGACTGTGTAGAGCTGCTGTCACTCAAAACAGACAATACTGGGCTAGCTGGAAAATCTGAAATTATATGTTCCGATGACCCCCACCCATTTATTTCAATTCCCAGGGATATGAAAGGGGAGTATGTGAGAGTTAGGAAAGGCTGTAAAAAGTGTAGGAATGCTTCCAGACTCATCTCATCTGAACTTTTTCCTTTTGATGTTGGAGTTCTCAGGCTGCAATCCCATCCCATCCCCAGTTACTTGGGAGTAAGCCCCATGGAACTCAAGGGACTTAGATCTGAGTAGACATGCATTGGATTTCACAGTGCATAAAGCTCTATTCCGGCATTAAAGCCCTCCCCTCCCATGAGTAGAACAGTGTGTGGGGAGAGCACGGACTATTGTATTTAAATGTGATTTTTAATATTGGTATGTGAACCTCTTGGAGATTTTTAATATTAAGCAGTATATAAATACAGTAATACCTTGGATTGAGAGCATAATTCATTCTGGAACCATGCTTGTAATCCAGAACACTCTTATATCAAAGCGAGTCTCTGGCGGGCGTGAGCAGGGCCGATTTCAGCCCGCTACGCCCACTCGAGGCGAGCGGTTACATCCCTACGGCTTGTATTGCAAGACCTTGCTCGTTTATCAAGTCACAATTTTTAAAATTTTTTGCTTGTCTTGCAAAACGCTCTCAGACCAAGTTACTTGCAATCCAAGGTATTACTGTATTATATATAAATAAATAATAATACATCTTGCCCTGTGCATTGCCAATGTGCAAGAATGCATCATAGCCATAAAAAGAGAGCAATCTTGATGTGATTGTCTGTATGACTGCATCAAATAGATGCTTCCATCTCATTGGTTCTGTCCGGTTCAGCACCCATTTTCATCAGGAGGTAAGGATAAGAGGATTTCCTGGTTCTGTTCTTTTATTGTTCTACTGGTCCGCTCTGCCCTGCGTTCTGCTCTCCCTGAATTCTAGCTCAACCAGTTTCATGAGTGCCAGATGTCTCAAATCCTCAAACCTGGGATTGTAGTAGCAGAATCTACACACCTTTCTGTACGGCCATGGAAGCTTGTCTGAGGTGGATCTCTCTCTCTCTCTCTTTCTCTGCTGTGCTGCAGTGCCCCCACTGAAGATGGCCAGAGGGTGGCATTGCAGCTGCCAACTCAGCAGAGTTTAGGTGACAGAAGGAACCAATAGGGTTTAAACCTGGTCCTCCAAAGCTGCTCACTCTGGCCTGGCTCCTCAGTCTAAGTCAAGCATAGGTGGAGCTAACTATGGACCCCTGTATCCTTGCTGAAAGGTGAGAAATTTGTTGGGATAACTTTTAATGTGAGCTTACCAAAAGTGCACTAAACACCAAGTGGAACACAGTTTACCATTGAAAGTCATACATTTCTGAGGTTTGTGATGGAGTTTTCACGCACAAAGAATGCATACATTTCAAAAATGTATATATATATATATATATTAAAATGCATGCAAAAAATCTGTATTAATAGGAAAATCAATTTAAAAATGTGTACCTTCATCAAATGTGTACCAAAAATATGTGCCTCTTTTCAAAAGATACACACAAATATCTACAATTTGTGTGTGTGGAAGAAAAGAAAATTAAAAACTGAAGCAGAAATGAGACGGAGCAAACTTAAAAGTAACAAAAAATGAGAAGCCCAAATGGAGCTTGGCAGAGTAATTCCCTACTGTTCAGCTGCCTCCAGCCCATCATCCCTTAACAGTTCATTTGTAAGACCATCATTACTTATTTTTCAAGACATCATAAACTACAGGTATCTGTATATACCTAAGAACCATTTCCTATCGTCCATGCGAAATGATGTAGCCCCATTTCCATTATATATAATGTTTACTTATGCTGCAAATTGAAATCAATTTTTTTCTTCTTATTTCCTCCATGGTTCGAAGGCATAATATTCCCCCAACATGTTATTACCTCTTAATATCCACAATAGATCAAAATCTACTGACATCTCATAGGTTAATACATTTCCTTTTTCTTGTGCTAAATTAGCTGGGGAAGCTACAGTGTTTGCAGTGTTGTTTGTAAGTAAACAGTAAACTGGATGCATTGTAGCTGAAATTGATTTCTGAATCATTTATCATGTCATTTAGATGAGCGTACAATTGCACAATAGAAGAACATGAAAATAACCATCTGTGGTCATTACGAATGAATTGTGCCTTTGCAGGGATAGTGCTCATTAATTTTTGAAGCCCCCAAGTCTAAACTGTTATTCATCAGACACAAAATTCTGGGTTTGATGTTAATTATGCTACAGCCACTTAGGTCCACCCAGCATGAGGACAAAATGTCAGGGAAAATTAGATCAAATGGTGCTTTAAGCCTCAATGGAGATATGTGGTTATTTTTAATGTATTCTAGTTGTGACAGAGAAAATAGGTTAACTTATAGCATGAATCTAAGGGTATTCTAAAAAGCTTCAAGCAAATGCATGGCTTATATTTTAACTCTCGTGTTTCATCTATGATTATATCGAGACATCGTACCTTTAGTTCCCAACATATTTCACCAAGACAGACGTATTGATGAAAAAGGCTCAACATATTCATGATTCATCTCAAGGTACAAGTGCCATTTTTTTTAAAAAATATATATATATTGGCCTCAGAATGTAGTTCCATGATAAACAACACAGAGTGATTGACTTTAATGGTACAGTCATGCCTTGGATTGAGAGCATAATTCGTTCCGGAAACGTGCTTGTAATCCAAAACACTCTTATATCAAAATGAAATCCCCCCAAAAAAATTGTACAGAGATTTTTAATTTAAGCCGTACTACAGTAATTGTATTACAGCAAGACGTCGCTTGTATATCAAGTAAAAAATAATAATTAAATAAATATTTAAAAATTTGTTTCTCTTGCAAAACGCTCTCAAACCAAGTTACTTGCAATCCAAGGTATTACTGTAAATATAAAAAGGATTTGCCATATGCAAAATGTTGTAACATTGGAATGCAACATAACCCATGTGCTTATTCTGTTCTATTACAAAAGTCACCAGGTAGAGTGTCTCTCTCCTGGATTTGGTGGTATGTGGAAAATCGAACCTGCAAACACAATTTTATAAAATAGACCAACGGAACTATGGAAGCAACACTAGAAATTTGAGAATAAGCAGATGGCAGAATAGGTACAGTGCAGAATAATATGGGCAGTTCTTGAATGGCTGGGGTTATTTTTTATTCTGCTTGAAAATTATTTGTGTTGTTGGTGTTATTTTTGTTTTCTAGTTGTTTTAAAGCATGTGGGTGGTTCCAAATATTGATAGGCCAATAGTGGAAAATAGTGTCCTGGTATTTGCTCTATTACTACATAGAAGTTTTTAATTAACTCAGCACTAGTCTTAACTTTCTTTCCTCCTAGTTGGAACTAGCCAAAAGGCATTCTCTACAGAAGAGGTGGGTAATTTCAGGGGCTCAGGGGCCACTTTCCACCCCCAGACCCCCTCCTTCAAAGGGCCATACTCCTGCCGCTGCTGAATTCAGTGGTGTGGCAGCAGCAAAAATAAATGGCAGGATTGCTGCCACGTTTCATCAGCAAACCACTATGGAGGCTTTTAAAAGACAAATTTAACTGTTCTCAAGCTAAATTTGTTCTTTTGAAGCCTCTGTAGTGGATTATCACCAAACTGAATGGCATTGGCAAACCTCCATATATTTTTTTGTGGCCACAAATTTCAGTGGCACAGTGGCGAATGCATTGGGGGCCACACTGGGGGACGAGGTGCGCATGTAGCCTACGTGTTTCCCAACCCTGCTTTACAGACCACTCTGTTGGTGGGGTTGCCAAGTTCAAAGGGCCCCCTTTCCCCAAATTACTCCTTTCTTTCTTTACTTATGTATTCATTACATTTCTATACCACCCAATATCCAAAGCTCTCTAGATGGTTTGCCAAAGATTAAAACCTTTAAAAATACAATATAAACATAATATAAGAACCATTTACATACAATAACAATTTTAACCAATTAACAATAGAAATACCAGGACTCGGTTAAAACCTTCTCATGTGCTGTCAAATGTCTGGGAGTAGAGAAGAATCTTAACTTGGTGCCAAAAGGGTGAGCATGTTGGCTCCAGGTGGACCTCATTGGGGAGAGCATTCCATAATCGGGAAGCCACCACTGAAAAGGTTGCCACCCTCCAAACTTCCTTCGGAGGAGGCACCCGGAGGAGGGCTTCAGATGATGATCATAGCTCATTGGTAGGTTCAAACTGGGAGATGTTCTCCATCATGCATTTTGGTCCTGAGTTGTGTAAGGCTTTATAGGAAAAATCAGTACCTTGCATTGGGATCAGAAACATGCAGGCAGCCAATAGAAGCAGGCCAGAATTGGTTTATATGTTCAGGCCTTCTGGTCCCTGCTATCAGGCCACCACATTTTGCACAAGCTACAGCTTCTGAACCATCTTCCAGAGTAGCCCTATGTAAAGTGCAATGCAGTGATCTAAGTTGGAGGTTACTAGAGGTTACTGAGGCCAGGTTTTCCCTGTTCACATAGGTGCATAGCTGGGATACTAATCAAAGTTGGTAGAAGGCACTCTGTGTCACTGAGGCCACCTGAGTCTCCAGTGACAGATATGGCTCCAGGAGAACCCGCAAGCTATGAACCTCCTCCTTCAAGGGGAGTGCAACTCTATCCAGAACAGGTTAAACGCTCTCCATCTGGTCAGAAGAACCACCCACTAACAGCATCCTGGTCTTGTCTGGATTGAGCTTCAGTTTATTGCCCTCGCCTAGTCCATTGTCACACAGAACAGTGCAAACGTTTTGCAGAATATTTAATCTGTCAGGTATAACTCTCTGTTCTGTATGGGGCAGTGCACCAAATTGAACAACACTTGCTCAGCTGGATCTTTACATGAGTTAACAGCATTCTGTATCTCTTCTATGGCATCTTCAATAGGTTTAGGATTTTTACATTCTCTGAGACTTACCGGTACTAATGTTTCTTCCCAGTCAATAAGGTCCTTCACACAACTATGGGCCATATTTTCCTGCTGCTGCTCTATCCCTCTATATCTCTGGAAGAGAGTTCTTTTCACCATAGCCACAACCCCCCCCCCCCAGTAAGGGACAATTCCATACTGCAAAAATAGGTTTATTTTCCTAAGAATTAAGGCAGGGGTTTTTACACTTCCAAAAGTTATATAGTACAACAATACAGAATAACAACATGGGTTCATATTCAGATCATTTGTTTATGTAGACATTTTTTGAGTCTACATACAAAGTACTTACATACATAGAAGTCCTCTAACAAGTGTTTCTTACCTGTTCTAGTGGTCTTCAGTTAACCTAACAAAGTATTCCAGAGCGCCCTATGTGTTTGTGTGCGGGTTGACTTATTCCCCTATGTTGAATAATATAATCCATAAAGTCTTTCCATACAGCATAAATGTGATCTACACAGTGATAATTTCTAGAAGCTTTTCTTTTATTTGACTCCCCCCCCGCATAAGGGCTATTGGTCACAGTCTGCTTCTCCACTTCTAGATATTTGGCCACGGTATGCTTTTCCGGTTTGCAGCAATTTCTATTCTAGCTACCACCCAAAGAAATGTTAATAACTCCTTGCTTTGCAGAGTTCTATTTTCATTATCAAATATTGAGAGCAGACCCAAAACGGGAGAAAGAAGCACATCTGTGCTGCTTTTATATACACCTCCTGTCAAAATTCTTTGATAACCTCACACAACCACTGCATATGTAAAAAGGTGCCCACTGCGGTACATCTTCTCCAGCATAATGGTGAGGTTGTCTTGTAGATGTAACATTTCCAAAGTTCAAATATCTATCTGCTTATAACTCAAATGTAAAATAACATTTAGATGGCTCAGCGCAAGCTGTTTTCAACCGCTGAAGGAGAAATTTCCCCTGCAAGGATATTTATCCAGGGCAATCTGTTTTGCTTGAAAAACTGAATCACTGTCCTTCCTATTCCTTAATTTAGCATTCCAGTTTGTATTATTAGATAGCTCATTTCTGTTCTCCCTAAATCTCCCCCATTTATTACTTGCCTGGTTTATATTTCCCCTTCTATTCTGTTTAATCCAGCTATCAGGTTTACTTTGAAACAGCTCATTGATTTATATTTTTTAGCAATATTTTCCCACTGTAAATTAATTGCAAGATCATAGGATCAAGAAAGCTATGCTCTGCAAGAAGACCTTTTAAATGATATTTATCTGTTTGTTTGATTTTAGTACCCTTATATCTATCTTCTGTTGGTGCGTTATCCAGATTTGGTTTCTTATTTAAATTTGATGGTTCTGGTTGGTCCAGTTTTAATATGTAGAACATGTCTGACGATGGGAATATTAAACTTCTCTGCATCCTTTAAAAAGAAAAGAAGAAATTGCTCTGTTTTCTTTTGTTTTAAATGTGGTGTGTGTGTGTGTGTGTGTGGGGAAATCTAGGAAATTATGCAGGCGTGTTCTTGTATACAACCTGTTTTCCCTTAACATCCTCAAAGGGCACAATCCTATGGGCTCCTAACATTGTCGGGGGGGGGTATAGGATTATTCAGAGCCCCAGCTCTGAGGTCCTGTGAGCTCAGAGCTGGGACTCCGAACGCCAAGCCCCCACCCTGCCCCCTTGCAGCCAGTGTGGAAAAAATCACTCCAGCTGCCTCTCTGAGGTTGCAGATCAGCCTCGGAGAGGCGGAAAAGGGGCGTGCCAGACAGCAGGGAGGGGAGGAGCCTGGGGCTGATGGCTTACACGGTATCCCAATGGTGCTCCAGCCTCCTTCCCTCCCCTTCTGTGGAGCTTAATGTAGACATCCAAAAACGGCTGTCTAGATGAAATACAGGGCTGGGCGCGAGGCATGTGGCCGCAGTGGAGATCACCACTGCCACACCTCATGCCCTGCATTGGATGCACATAAGCCTCCGTGTTTGGGGCTTACGTACATTGAGCATGGAGGGCATTGGATTGTGCCCAAAATTTCTCTAACTCTGCCCTTAGGAAAACAGATATGATATACTTTGGACCACAGCAAATAGCTGCCTAATTGACAGGGAATTAGCCTTTGTTTAGAATATAAATCAATATATAAAATACTTATATATAGATTCTAACTTAACATAAAAAACATCGTGCCGGTTACGCAAATCGTGACCGTTTAAGGTAGTTTACCCTGTTTTTTACGTAAAAAAATGTAGCGCCGGGGACCCGGAAGTCTGGCAAGCGCCTTGGCGAGCTCCTCAGCTGGCACTCGTGGGGTGCCAGACCGGATCGCACTGGCGGGAGTGCTCGCCGAGCGCCCTGCGAGTCGGGTGCCGGGCCTCGGCTCCCTTCGCCCATCCCTACGAATTAAAATCAAAAGTTTATAAAACATTAATTCTAGAAATTATATGCTACCAGTCACATTGTTAACTTAAAGGCTTAGGAATCTTCCCTGTTTTCAATAACACTGGCTAGATCTCTACTTTTCCTGTTTCAAGCTGACAGGGGTCACCGATCCACATGAAGAATAGGGTGGGGTCAGCAAACTTGCATCACCCAAGAAGGCTAAAAGAGTAATCCAGACCGTGCGTGCTCTTTGCACAGGTGTGGCTCCGTGTGCATGGCTGCTCATCACTCCAGGCACTCAACTTCCACACTTCTCTTCAGCTTGCAGCTCCTGTTTAGCAGCTTTTTACCCACAGCTGAGAGCCTCATGCTGAGAGGCCTTTGGCTCTCACCCTTTGGCTTGCAGCACAGGCTCATGCCTCCAGAAACCTGTGAGGAAGCTGGGGCAGACACTTTATTATCTTCATATCATTAGGGGATCTTCATAGATGGCTATGGATTTTAACTTGGGATCCCCACATCCAAACATCACATTTTAGCAGCTCTACCACAATGGCTCTTCTTCACCAACAAAAAACAGGTTTGCTCATACGAAAAGATCTTTTATAGCTTCTGTAAGATGCCCAGGTTCAGGGCTTCATGTTCCAGTCATCCCCCTAGCCCATATCACTCTACTGATAATGTAATAATAAAAATATGTAAAGGAATAATAATGTCTGAGTTCTGGCTCAATTTACGGTATGAAACTTGTCGAAATCAGGTCTTTTTGGATTGGAAAAAATAGTGCTGACAGCCCAATTAAATAACTCATTTCAGGTTTTGTTGATTAATTAGTTGGTAGCATTTACATACATTTGCATATGCGTAACTAATAGTTCTGAAGCAAAATGCATACTTTCTTTGATTTTAGATGATGTACACAGCAGGCACATGGGGGGGGGGAGCGGCTTCTAAGATGACACTTGCTATCTGTAGTTTTTTGTATGGGTGCTCAAAACAATTAATGGGGACATATTTTTAGTAGATCAAGAGCTTTTTAATTGGTTAATCTAACCACTGAATTTAGTAACAATTGCAGCCCTGATTTAAAATATGGCAAGTGCTAAAAACTCAATCCCAGCCAGCTTATGCACATACTAAAAGTTCCATGCCATCCCATTTCAACATAACAATGCAAGATATTTTTTTTTAACTGACCTTTTCTTTTTGCATGTAGTTTTCAAAATCTGTACATTTTTGTGTGCATTTTCATGGATGTACTGCAGTTTTGGGTGCACTTTTCTCAAATATACAAATTATTTTGGCACTTTTCACTTGCAATATGCTCATTTTGTGCATCCCCCCCCACCCCCAAATGAGCTGTGTTGCCAAGCACAGGAAAGTGCAGATTTCAAGATGAAATTCTGTCTCGGCTCACATATTGATTCAGAAGGTGAGAATTTGATAAATTCGCAGAAATAACTTGCCATCACAAATTTCTCACCTATCCCTACTAGCTCCTGCAGAAAATGATTAGCAACAGAACAGCATTGCAGTACTTCTTGCACTTGGATAGGACTGTTAGAAGGAAAGACTCTGTGATAGTGGAGGGTGAAAATATAGATGTCAATAAATCAGAACTAAACCCTCCATTTTAGTGTTCCCATCTATATACAACAGTGAATACTTTTTGCTACAACTAGCCAGTTCCTAAATGCTTCCTTCGGTGCATTTGGAAATTAAGAAAACATTTTATATGCCCTCAGAGGTTATCTTTAATTAAAACTCAATGTTCTGTAGAATTGCTTATATATATATATATATAGAGAGAGAGAGAGAGAGAGAGAGAGAGAGCTTGTGCCAGGTACTACTATTTCATTTAAAAAATATTTCCAAACATCAGAAAATGCTGATCGTGTCATTATTTGCATTCCACTGAAAGTCAGTTAAAAAACTGAAATTGTTTCAGCTATTCTGACAGTGTAATTACTTCTGACAAGAACTGATTGGGAGCAAAAAAAAAAGTTCCATATGTTTGCTTTTTCTTATCTTTATTTAGCATTTCCAAAACATTTTGAATAGAACTTTAAAAAAACAAGAACAAACCAACCAGCAGCCATCCATCATATTTCAAGATGCTTGTCTTAAATGTGTTTGTTTCTTGTCTCTCCATGTCATATTAAAATTGTTGACAATCAGATTAGAAGTTAAGTTCACATCACCAGTTATTTATTTGGCGGCTGCGGTGGTGGTGGTGTCCTACTGATTTCTGTCAATCAGATAGTGTGGTATCAGGGGAATAATCAAGTAACTAATACGGTAAATAAATTGTAATCAGTTTTTTAAAGACTTTAAAATATCACCTTTACTAAAAAAAATTCTTTATATTTAAGGTAAATGGATACATGCATGTTTGCTTAGAAGTAAATTCAATGAGTTCAATGGGGCTTACAGCCAGTCAGTGGGTATTGGGTTGCAGCCCTAGAAGTTTTGCATTGCTCAGTTACACAGGTTGTGTCACATGTAGGTTACTCTCTAACCCTTTAAAGCAGAAAGGGCTGCAATGCTAAACCATAGAGCCTGATTATCTGAATATACACTGGAGAACCAGTGTGGCATAGTGGTTAGAGTGTTGCACTGGGACTCAGGAGATTTCGGTTCTAGTCCACTCAGCCATGAAGTTCACTGGGTGACTTTGGGCCAGTCACTGACTCTCAGCCTAACCTACCTCACAGGGTTGTTGTGAGGATAAAATGGAGAAGGGGAGGAAGATTATGTAAGCCGCCTTGGGTTCCTTGCAAGAAAAAAAGGCCTGATATAAATATTATAAATAAATGCAAATAAATAAATAATGATGGTGCTGAAATGTGCACTGACCTGATAAGGTATTTACTCAGCCTGGAATAAGAACAAAGGAAGGTGTCTTACCTAGGTCAGAGGATTTTTCCATCTAGGTCAGTATTGTCTACTCTGATTGGCAGGGACTCTCCAGGGCATCTTTCACATCACTTCCTCTACTTGGTCCTTTCAACTGCAGATAGGAGGGATTGAACCTGGGACCTTCTCCGTGCAAGGCATGCACCCTACCACTGAGCTACGTTCTCTCCCCAATGTTAAATGAGATTCTAAGCATGACAAGTCAACATCCAACTCACTAGAGGAGCCTTACCCAATCTGGTGCCCTCCAATTGCTTGGGATTACAACTTCCATCAGATCCAGCTAGCATGGCCAAGGATGAGAATTGTAGTCCGAAACATCTGGAGGGCACCAGATTGGGGAAGGCTTGAATAGATGCTCACACAGCCAGCTGTTTGTGTGGGCATGTTATTTAATGTTCATTAGTGTTGGGGCAAAATGTTCAGCTCAGACTTGTTTGGGCATTTCTGGGGTGGGTATACATGCCCTCCAAAGATGTTTGTGTTCTTCAGGGATGGGGAGAAATTTATTATATTGGGAGCAGGGACTTCCGTGATAGATATGAGGCATCAGAGAATATTATTATAGTATTTATTTTATTTATTTATTTTATTTATACCCCACCTTGTTTTCCTGAATGGAACCCAAGGCGGCTTACATAATCCTCCTCCTCCTCTCCATTTTATCCTCACAACAACCTTGTGAGGTAGGTTAGGCTGAGAGTCAGTGACTGGCCCAAAGTCACCCAGTGAGTTTCATGGCCCGAGCGGGGACTAGAAGCCGGATCTCCCGAGCCCCAATGCAACACTCTAACCACTATGCCACACTGGCTAGTAGTAGTAGTAGTATATTATTATTGTTATTGTTATTTTAAATACCTTGTTGTCACTTCAGTAAGCAGAAAGAACAGCCTGGTGGCATTCCATATGGAGAAGGATGAATTAATATTCCCCCTTCTTCCCTCCCCATTCCTTTTTCCTTGCGTTTCGTGTCTTTTTAGATTGTAAGCCTGTGGGCAGGGACTGTCTTGTTAATTGTTGTAAACCACCCAGAGAGCTTCGGCTATTGGGCGGTATAAAAATGAAATAAATAAATAATGGCCCAATGGGGATGATGCTCTGCCATGATGTAGCAACATTCCTAAATGGAACATCATTCCTTGATACATTCTGGGGGGGAAGGGGGGACTGGCTATTGTTTTTAACTGACAGGCAGAAGAACAATCCAACTCCCCCTCAGACAGCAATCCTGGCGGTGTTTGAATGTGGCGGATGTGCTCTACCTAACTGGCAGAGAAGAGCTCCACTGGTTTGGGGCTGGGGGAGCAGTTTTTCCCCAGAGGCACCAGTTATGCCTGAGAAAGCTCAAGCCGGGTAGACCATGAAATGGGACATTCCAGGGGCAGGGCGGGAGCGGGATAGAGGCCCTTGGATTGGGGGGCTCTCTACACCAGCTGGGAGCTGGCCCTATTAGACCCAATCGGGGGAATGGACAAAAGGAAAGAACCAATCAGAACAAAATAAGGGAAGAAACCCCCCCCCCCCACATACACACACCAGCAGGACTTTCGAAGCATTGGATGATCTGCCACTTTGTACCCCCAGCCCAACCCAATTAGGATTGCAATGTGGCGTATTGGTATGTGTGGTTTTGTTTTGTTTTGTTTAGTTTTTTACCTGTTCATTGTATATGCTGTTCTATATTGTACAGGATTTTTTAATATTTTATTTTAAATTATTGTTAGCAGCCTTGGGTGGCATTGTGTGGAAAATGTGGAATTGTTCTCATCCTCATAGGTAATAAACCTCTGAGGAAGGTGCCATGTGTGTAAAGCTTCTGGACAAGTTTGTTGGGAATTTGCCAGAAAGAAAGCTGACACATTTTTAAGGCTGGGTACATGAAATTAAATTTGAATTCAATTTTTATTTGATATAAACAGTGTGCTTAATGGGTACGGTTTTAAAATGGTAGTTTATTAATGTCTTACTGAGCAATTAGTGACTAAAATGTGCCTCCCCCAACCTGTTAAATTGTATTAGTTCTAAGGCAGGAAAAGAGAACCAGAAGGAAAGAGTGGATAATTCCCTTCAGAAAATAAAAATCCAGAGTAATGGCTTCAGCTATTTGTGTCAGACATAAAAATTGATATAATGTAGGTGGTAAACCTCCTATTGGGTATTATTATAAGTGATTGATTTTGCTCTCTCTCTACAGTTTGATGGCGCGGTGCTTGCTATACAAACAATTTATGAAAAGTCAACATGTTTTAACAGTAAATAATTTACAACTGCTGTGTGGAACCCAGAATAATATTTTACATTAAGTGACATTAATTAGGGCAGAAATATTCAAATGGAGATGAGCATAGAGAGGACTATGTTGCAAAGAATTTATATTTAATCTGATGACTACATGCAAATGAGAAGCTGTGAGAGTCAATGGAACATCACTCTTGCGTCTGTGTGTATGTGCTGAGGATCGAGAGTTTCTATTAAGAAAAACCAATCATTGTAAGGCCGCATTTTTTAATTGGAAAGGATACCACTGATATCAATGGGACTTTCTTCCAAGTAAGTATTTCTTTTCTTTTCTTTTTTGTTCTGTGTAAAAATGCTATAGACCAGATTTTGGCTCTCAAAAAGGCCTCCAAGGCAGTTCAGGGTGCAATTCTATACCCACTTTCCATTGCACTTATTGGGACTGGCTTCTGAAGGGCTGCACTGTTATGTTTAGGATCAGGGTATTTAAAAAAATGAAGTTATTGGGAAGAGTTCCTTCTATTAATTTTCTTTGAAGGCTGTGGTGCTGTGGTATGGATGCTAGGCAGGTGACACCAAACGTTAATTCTGAGGGGATGATGCAATAATGTGCATGCACATGGCGCTATCAGTGCATATGCAACAATATTACAATTTCACAAGTTCATTAAAGAAATAAGGAAATTGACTGCTTATACTCCTTAGCATATCATTGATATGAGTGTGGGTCAACTAGAGAAAAACAGTCCAAGGTGAAGCACGCTATCTAATTAGACTGTTTATATAAAGTATACAGCACAGCACATACAAGGTGTGTGTGTATGTAAAATATATCTATATCTATATGTCACAGTCAATATATATATATATATATATATATATATGCGCATCTCTACTTGATTGGAATTTGAGGAGAACCTTGAAGAGCTTCTGCATAGGAAATAAATGGATATTATCTGAGACAAGCCCATAGTTGACATGGCAGCCATGAAACCTGAGCATGAATATTAAAGCAGGGGAAGCTGGTGACGCCTATTTCAGTGGGGCTCCTAATCCATTGCAGGTTTTATTCTGAGCTTTATAGGAGCTATCCATGGTGTTCCACAGTGGTGAACCCATTTTGGGGATGGAGTTCAGCACCGTGGATAGCTCCTATAAAGCTCAGAATAAAAGCTGCAATGGATGAGGAGTCAGCAGCCTCCCCTGTATTAAAGTCCCCCAAAACCACAAGCTTTGGTATCCTCGATACTACACTTGAGACCACCTCAGTCAGCTCAGTCAGGGAGACTGTTTAGGCAGTATGGTGGCCAGTACACCAACAGAATCCTAGTCCTGTGCCCAACACTAGGTACAGACACTCAAAACTGGCTGACTGTTTGATGGACCTGGGGGATGTGTAATCCCTATAGACAAAGGGTATCCCCTTCCCCAACCCTGCAGTTGAGCTGGGCACTGCACAAGAAACCCTGGTGGACACATTTGGGAAAGGTTAACCCCTTCCCCTTCATCCAACCAGGTTTTGGTGACACAGGCCAGGTTGGCATGCTCTTCAGCTAACAGGTCACAGATGACACAGCCTTTTCCACTAGACAACCTGGCATCCCTCACCAGTGCCCTTAGGCTAGAGGGGACTGCAGGCAAGCCACCAACATTACTGAGGTTGGAAGGAGGACTGGAAGGGGATAAAGCACACAGATGTTGAAATTGCCTTCCCCTCAACCAATGTCATTGCCTCCCATGGACATAACACCATGTGCCCTGCACTACATCTATATTGTCCCCAACTCCCACCACTGCTAGACACCTTACAAGCTTCAGTTGACCCCCCAAAAACTCAGACCTACCCACCTGAACTAATATATACCAGCAGTTTCACACACCAGGGAGGGGAGGGGGGGAAAGCCCTCTTCATCCTGCCATTTTGCTGTGGGCTCCCCTTCAAAAGAGTCCAGCCCTTGCCCATGGTGCTCCCCAAAGGGATACCTCCAAGAGTATGCATGAATTTTCATGCAAAAATTAAAACAAACAAACAAACCCAGAGCTTGTGATCTGATATGGACTCTGACCATGAGCTTTGAAATGGAAATCGGAGAACTTCGGCGAGGTCAAATTTTGCTGATTTATACATTCCTATTAAAGATATTCAACTCCTATTTCCGATGGTTTGAATAAAGACAAATGTTTGTTTTAAAATCACACTATGTACATTAATTGGTTCACCATTGCAATGATGTCTCTGTGTTATGACAACTATTAATCCTGCATCATGGGGGGGGGGGTTCTTATCCCCAGGCTCACATTTTGTTGCGTAATTTACAAATAAGTAGACCTACAAGCCAGTGCTGCTAGGACATTGTCTAAAACAGGGTAGTTAAAAATATCCCCTAATATCCCCTAACCAAACATGCCTGGGGTATAAAATGTCCCAGAAATCTGCATAAGAATAGGCTTTATGTGATACTTTAGACCCTAAACAACTGAAACAATTATGGGGGAGCAAAAGGTAGGGGTGTACCAACTCGGCCCCGCTCACGGCCGTGCGAGGCTCCCTCACACGCACTTACTGGTCTCCGGAGGCAGCTCCCCTCTCTGCGGCTCACCGCCCACGCCACCCGCGCTGGTCCCGGTGCTTGAGGCGGGGGGGGCGCTGCTGCGGAGAGGCGAGGTGGCGGCGAGGCACCCCCCCCCAAGGTTCGTGACCACCACCAGCAAAAGGAGGCCATCCACAGGTAATCTTAGTCTCTTTTGATAGCCAAGAACAATAGCAAACATCTCTTTCAAACAAAAAAGAAATCCTTTGAGGGAAAGCTTTGTTATGCTGATTTAAAGTTTATAGGCCTCAGGCATTTTTCAGGCTTTTGTACAGCTAATTGACTTGCACTAGGCCTCCCTTTGTTATGCAGATTTCCTGGATTTACATTGCTGCAGGAAACCTGAAATCCATTCTTATTCTGATCCTAACAGCCTGGGGGAAAACATTCAGTCAAACAAAAGCCTTTCATATGCACAATTTGCCTTGCCTGCAGCACATTTTTTTTTGGGGGGTAGGCTGGATCCCAGAAAACAAGGAACGCTAGGTTGCATAAATATGCAGGATGATTAAGGTAATCATCACTGTCTGTACTTTTTTGCATTTCAATTCCCTTTGGCATTGCCCCTATGGCTGTGACATACCAGAGGTAACATGCCTCCAGCTGCAGCCTTCCAGATAAGCTCCACCTCCCAAGAAGTTGCTGTACCTCAAACTAGCAGAGTTAAGTCCTAAATGGGTGGGGCTGGTCCTTCAGACCTCGCTTGCTGTTTTCAGGAGCTGGTGTTGTTGCCTGGTATAGCTCTCCCCCACAGCAGTGTTTGCACCCTAGAGGAGGCTAGATGGCAATCTCTCCATACAGGAACATATGTTCTTGCTGCTGAGGTTATAGAATAAGTGAGGAAGGCAATTTGAGTGGCAAAATACATTTCAGAAGGCCTTTTTGCATCCCTATCCTATTAACTATGGCTAATTGTGATGTTGAATTGGGTACCCAAGATGATAGAGAACCTGAGGGATTAATGAACTGGCACGGCTTGAATGCACCTTTGTAAATTGAACTGGGAAAATTGTTCATGCATAAGAATGCAACAAAACTCTATTGTAACATGGTGGTTTTAGAAAATCAGACAATTCTTTTTTTGCATGTTCCAAGCATTGGAGTGCTTTCTTGATCGTGTACTTAACAAGAATCAATAAAGGCAATGAAGCATTAATGATCCCAAATCTCTGTCTGATCAACAGACAAGGTGATAATCCACCTAGCAAAGAAGTCAATTGACCTTGGCCTTGGGATTAGTATGCCTCACCCAACATTTTAACAAGGTCTAGGAGAAAAAAAAGAGCAGGTAGGCATTTAGAAGAAACTCATAAGGTTTGAAGAAAAGGTGAAGAGGCTTGGGATGCAAACACACAATTGCCAGAAGCCCTGTGAACATCTGGAGGGTGGGTGGAGATCCTGCCCCCAACCTTCATGTGTTTAAAGGTCTTGTCTTCACACCTTACTTAAAATGTACATCCATATGAGTACCCTATGCATGGACCATACTCTGCAAAAATGTTGGGTATGATTATATTTAGGACCCTGTGCAAATGGGATCTTGAAAACATGGAGATTCCACCTCACCACACATTCCTTTCCACATGGGATGTCCTGCATGGAGTGGTAGTCTGCTAGGTAGGAGTCTAGACTAGAAGTAGCTCTGTCAAGCAGAAGTCCACAGGAAGAGAGCAGTGTTGTTGGTGGTGGCGGTGGTGGCGGCAGCGGCGGCAGCAAGCAAGCAAGCAAGCAGCAGCCACTCCCTCTTTCTAGGTGTTGTTTCTCCTCCATCTCTCTACAGATACTGGCTCACCCAGGTCCCCTCAGCCAGCCGGTCTATATGTCCCTTCCAGGGAAGTGGCAGGTGAAGGTGGTCAGCAAGCACCAGTTCAGTACCTGGGGGCCTGGTCCTGCATGGAGTGGTAGTCTGCCAGCCAGGTAGGAGTCCAGAGGTAGCTCTGTCAGGCAGAAAGAAGTCCAGAGGAAGAGAGCAGTGTTGGTGGTGGTGGTAGCAGCAGCAAGCAAACGCCATCAGCTATTTTATATGTATTATAGGGTTTGGGTAAATCTCTTAGATCTGCTTTCTCCCACATTTGTTTGTTTGTTGGTTGGTTGTTTTTTTAACTTCAAGTTCTTTCTCACCTGAATGTGAACTTTTCAGATTTTGGTAAATTATGATAAAAAATGGACTGAAACAAAATTCTCACCCATCTGCACCAGCCAAATTCAATAGATACAGCTCTTCCCAGCATGGAGATGACCATGATCTACCTGCCTGCCATGTAGCTGTTAAAGATGATGAGCCTGTCAGAAAAAAGAAGATGAGGTGTCTACCCTAATTCAGCACTAACATGGTTGAATGCACAGGGATCCAAACCCAAGTCATTTAAGAGCAAAACACCCGAAGCCCTGGGCCTAGATAGAGGGATCTGACAGATCTGACAGGGATCTGACAGTTTCTCCCACATTCATTTTTTCTCCCAGTCTCAAGTTCTTTTTATCCTGAATATGGAGAACTTTGTGAATTTTAGTAAATTATTATCAAAACGAAATAGAAACCAATTTCTCACCTAACCCTTATTATATAAACAACTATGAGAAATAGGGGTGGGCCTGATTTCTGGTCTGTATTACTTTTGCATATGTTCACTCATGAGTCCGTTCTATCCTGTTATGACGTTAAACAAAACAAAAGTATTCTGTATGAAAATTTGCATCTTAATAATAAGTATGTTTGCATCCTAATAATAAGTACGTATGTTTAAAGTTGTGAAGTCTGGTGGATAACTAAGATTGCAATCCTAACCCCCAGATCCACTGGCTGGAGTGGGTGTTTGGATTGGGCAGAAGAGCTTCACTATTGGAGGGGGTGTCCACTCCAATGGCCCCTAGTATGCCCACGTAAAACTATGCAGGCATATAGATCTACCACTGGCTGGGCCCAAGAATGGGAGGGAAAGGTACATTTTACCAGCGGGTAGAGGTTAGTCGGATGGTGGTAATGGGAGCCTGCTGCAACAAGGAATATCAAGGGGGGGGGGAAAGAGGCTAAATTCTAGATCTTGCTTCACGATATTTATGCAAATGCATTTCCATGTACCTACCATCCAGAATTTGTGTGATTTGCTTGTGCCAGTCAGAAGCAGAGTAAGAGCAGAATAAGCAACATTCTGAACAGTGAAGAAGTGTGTGTGTGTGTGTGTGTGTGTGTATGTATGCTTGTGCAGTTGAGCTAGGACTTGTTGTTGGAGAGGCAGAGAGGGGTCTTTTGTTTTGTTTTTGCTTCTATACATTTATTTATTTATTTATTATATTTTTGAATCGCCCATCTGGCCACTCATCCGGCCACTCTCATGACATGTTCTCTCAAGATCTACCACTCTCAGAGTTCCCTGAGCAGTTGATTGGAAGGAGAAATGATGATGAATGCGATAGGATCATGGTATGTGTATGGGAGGGAGCCTGTGTTGCAAGTTTTTACTGAGCCCCCCAAAATGATGCTTGGAACTTGATCTGTGCAAGTATTTCTACTGATGATAGGCCCTGAAATGGAGTGTTCTGGGGAGGGGGCAGGGTGAATCCCAACAAAGGTACTTGAGTTTACTTCCCAATGAAATCAGTGGGACTTGTCATGACTGACTTGTTCCATTGATTGCAGTGGGACCTAAGTTCAGTTACCTTACAGTGCAAGAACCGCCAAGAAGATATTACAAGATTATGATATAGGACTGGATCTAACTGAAGGGCTACCCTGTTCACTCCAATGGAGGCTATTTCATTTTGTGGGAACTATAATTCTTACACCATCTTGATATTTGAAAAGAAACGTTAATGCTGCCTATATTCATTTTATGTTTTGAATGGTGACTGGGCATATCTACCAAAATATGCAAGTAGTTAACCAGTATTTTTAAGAGTGCACTGGAACTATTGAAGCTGCTTCACTTCCTATTGTACCATAAAGTGTGAAAAAAGTAATCCTGTTAGAGAGTTTCTGCAAGAGAGAAAAGACATGATTGATAGCAGTCAAAGTTGGGGAGGAGATAAAATGAAAAACAACAACACCCACCTACGATTCAGAAAGTGATTCAATTTCAATTCAGGCAGCATTGATTCCATCAGCTGCTCTAATCTATAAACAATAAATAATGCCTGAGCTTCTCTATGGGGGGGAGATTGGTTTTAAAATCTGGTGCCTGCTATTCGAAGCCTGAGCGTTGGCAGGTATGGTTGGAAGTGTGTATGTGTGGGTTGATGCTCATATTTATACAAGGTGGCATGTTTGGCTTCATCCACATGCACAGATTTGGCTGTTAGAAACAGGTTGTTCGGTATTTGTACGAGTTGCCATCTGTCCCTTTTCAGACCCATCTTCAACACATTTTCTGCATCCCCCGTTTGCCACTGGTGTTCATATACATCATCCACCTCTCTGCACAGTGACTGAGCAAAGTGCCTAACAAGCTGAGTTCTCGAAATAGCACCTGGAATTATGGAAAGGAAAACAAACCTTGCCAATTAATGGTAAAATGCACTCCTGCTAATTTGTCTTCTTCTAACTATCCCTTCCATTTTATTATTCAATAACAAGAGTGACCCAAAAAGATAGAATGCACAGAATCTTGTTTAACACCTCCACTGTCATTTAAAACAAAGTAGAAACGGCACAATTTGCAATGGCCCTATACATCTCGTTTCCCTGAGATTTATTGAAATGTTCCTGTACAATTTTACTCCTAGGTACCAGCTTATCCAATTTATTCTCCCAGTGTCTGTAACACCCCTGCTATTACAAAGGCTGGAGTCAATTTACCGTGTCATTGAAACATGCAGAGTGCTTCAGTGTTTTTTTTAAAATGTGGTTCATTCAGGGGTTGTTGGTTTTTTTGCACCCCCTCTCCCCTCTTTCATGGGAAATCTATTACCCCATTATTGATCCCCAGCAACTCATAGTCAGAGCCTGTAGGGATGGAGCAGATATTTGTTTAGTTCACAGTTTAATACGAACTGACCTAATCTGCACTTCCCAAATGAATATGCGAACTGGAACACAATCATCCTGCGGTTTTCACACTTCTCTGAATTTTACAATGCTGTTCTCCAATTTAAAAAAAAAAGTGTATAAACATGCGCACGTGGGAGAAAACTTTGTACCAAAATGTGTCCTTCAGGGAAAATTGCACCCATGAGGGCATATATCAGGGGAAATTGTTTGTAGAAAATTCTCATGGAGGAGAAGGCGATCATTGGGTACTAGTACTAGCCCTAAATGGCTCTATGCTTCCTCCAGTATCAGAGGCAGTATGCCTATGTACTCCAGTTGCTGGGGAACATGGGTGGAAAGGTGCTGTTGCATTCATATACTGCTTGTGGGATCCTGTGGGCAGCTGTTTGGCCACTGTGTGAACAGAATGCTGGACTAGATGGTCCCTTGGTCTGATCCAGCATGGCTCTTCTTATGTTCTTATGTTCACATATTGGGGGAAATTGCATACAAAATGTGCATATTTGAAGAAATGCATTCAAAACGTGTCCAGATTTTTGTGTGGACTTTTAACCAAAACGTTTGCAAGTTTGCAAGTTGTGGAAAGGTGATGGGAATGAACTTGTTCTCAATAAAATGAAATAAGAATTCAAAGGTTGTAGAAGGGAAACAGACAGACTTGTCCATCTATATAATAATAATAATAATAATAATAATAATAATAATAATAATAATAATAATAATAATAATTTATTTCTTACCCGCCTCTCCACTCAGATCGAGGTGGGGAACAACCATAAATATAAAATACATAACTAGTTAAAAACATAGTAAATATTATTAAAATATTCCTAAAAACCTTTAAAGGTATCCTTAAAAACTCTTAAAATTCCACTGGGTAGGCCTGTACTATACTGAGAGGCATACTCCACTCCGCACAGGTAGGTTTAATATAACCAGAACTGGCACCAGAACCAGGCAGTTTCAAGGGCTCCAGCACCTTGGCAGGGACCTCTAGCATGATTCTTGCCCCATGCTTTGGTTTGAAAGCTGCTATTTTAATTCCCCCCAATACCCCCAACATAGCATTGCTCTCGGGCATTGTGAGAATGAAAGAGGGGTATCAAATGTGGCTCAGTGGCTGTGGCTTACGCTGGCTCAGCTTGTCTGAGTGTGGAAAGCTAAGCAGGGTCAAGCCTGGTTATTACTTGGATGGGAGACCCCTCCTCTAGTTTCCTGCACTGAGCAGGGGGTTGGACTCGATAGTAGGCTCCTTCCAACTCTATGATCTATGAAACCTATGAAATCTATGAAAAGAAGCAGGTTTCATTGAGAGGACAATAATGGGAGAGGACTTTTGCTTCTGTGCTACTCAGAGGCATTTGCAGGGCCATCTCAAGGTATTTTGGCACCCTAGGCAAGGTACAATATTGCCCCGCACCCCTGTCGCTACCACTATTCACCCCTGAACAGCATGAAATGGGTTCATGGGGCCTCTAACTGCTCTAATGCCTTCATTGGCTATGCATCCCCCCCCGAAAGTTATGAGCTGATTGTTCAGCTCACTGCCTCACATACTAGGGGAAATACTGTGATTTCAAATATCACACGGCTACAGCCTGGACTGCCTAACGCACCACATTCCTTTACTGCCTGCCAAGCCGTGCCCTGCCAGCATTGCTGCTGCCTGCCTGAGGGTCATTTGGCATCTTGGATTTCTTGGTGCCATAGGTGACCGCCCACTTTGCCTCCCCCTAGAAATGTCCCCTGGTTGGCCACTTGGTTGGCCACAGGGAGAAACAGGATGCTGGCTGTGATGGACCCTTGGCCTGATCCAGCAGGGCCCTTCTGTTTTTAAAACCCTCTTCTTCAGTTTGTTTTGGCCCCCAGTGCATCTGCCTGCAAGGAACCCACTTTGCTCATGTATTATAGGTACCTCTTGGAGAATCAGCTTGGGACTGATATCAAATCAGTATTTTTCAAAAAATGTACAACCGGAGCCTTCCACATTCCCAAGCCATCATATGATGACAACAGTAGTGTTAGCATGGGAACCATTTCAAGGAATCTGCTACTCTTAATTTATTTATTTTCACCTGAATTCATTCAGCAGTTAATCAGAGACATTTTATGCAGTGATAATGTTTATGAGCTCCAGATAGAAACAGAGAAGAAAACAAAACAAAACAAAACCCCCGGTGATAGAGTTAGGAAGTGTGGATTTTAACCTGCCTTTGATGTATGGTGAATCTTTGTTTTTCAATTTAAACAAGATAATTGCAGTGCAATTGTCCACATGCCTTATTTCCAAATTTAAATCTAAATCACTCTAACATGTGTTCTTCTCATATGTTTTTATTTCCACCATTGAGGAAGAATAATTACATAATCATGTTACTTTTAAAAGGCTGAAATGACTCCATGGGAAGCATCCAAATGCTGGTATTTCAGAGAAAAACTCAGCCAGGAGGGATCCAGGAAATGACAAACTGGCTAGCTTAACTTCTGTTCTGGGTAAATATCCTGGAAAATATAATTAAAGATAAAATTATCAAGCATATAGGAGAATAAATCTTGTCAAAGTAAAACCAGTATGGCTTTCACAAAGGGAAACCTTTCCTCACTAAAATTTTTGAATTCTTTGAGGGTGTCAACAAGTATGTGATCCAGTAGACAACTATACTTGGACTTTCAAAAAGCTTTTTGACAAAGTCTTTCACCAAAGGTTCCTAAATAAACATTTATAGGAAAACAGAACAGGACTTCCTGTGGTCTGGTAATTGGCTGAAAAAACTGAGTCGCAGAGGGTAGGAATAAAAATGAATGGTACTCACAATGGTGGAAGTAGGGATCTGCATACAAACAAAGTATGAGTTTGTCGAAGTTCTCCAAGTTCCACCTCAGAGCTTCTTCCATCTCATGCCCTTATCAGATTGGGTTTGCCTTGAAAATTTGTGCATATTTTTGTGCATATTTTTCCAAATGCATGCGTCAATTGCGCACAACATTGAAATGCACATATTCTTCTATGATTGATTAAAACGTGTCTGTACACATTTTTCAAAAGTACATTTCCCCATTCTGTCAAACACTTTTTTTTTTTTTTTTTTTAACTGTGAATCACATTTCAAGCATGGGAATGTATGGACCAGATTGAGTTTGATGATTCCATGGATTTCTCATACACCCCTAGCCGGGGAAGTAAGAATCGAGGTCACCCAAAGATCTGAACTGGTTTGGACTGCTGCTTTTTAAAATGTTAATAAATGATCTGGAGTTAGGGGTGATAGGTCAGGTGGCATAATCTGTGGATAATACAAAATTATTCAGGGTGGTGAAAACCCAAGTGGACTACTTCAAAAGCATCTCTTCATATTGGGTGAATGGTAACAACATGGCAAATGTGGTTCAGTGTAAGTTTAGTGTAAAGTCATGCAAATCTCTCCCTCCCCTGATTTCACATAAACACTAGCTATCTTCAGATGTTACTCATTCCAAACAGCAACATGGATACAGCAGAGCTGCAGCTTTAGCCCTGTCAACGAGGTCTGATGGCCATTTGTCCTACTTTACAGAGGACAGTGCTCTGGTTATAGGGATGTGCAAGGATTTTGTTTGGGGGGTGGAAATCTGACAGACTAGCCAGGCTTGACACCCCCCCCCCCCAATTTCATCCCACCTACCTTTCCCCTGGCTCGACTCATGTTCTCCTGAGTCAAGCTGGGGAAGGGACTTCTGGGTTCCCAGTGGGCCGCTGTTTACATAGAAAATGTGTTAAGATATGCCTGCAGCAGGCCTGTGGCTCACGCTGGCTCAGCTTGTCTGAGTGTGGAAAGCTAAGCAGGGTCAGGCCTGGTTGTTTCTTGGATGGGAGACCCCTGCTCTAGTTTCCTGCATTGAGCAGGGGGTTGGACTCGATGGCCTTGTAGGCCCCTTCCAACTCTAGGATCTATGAGATGAAATGAAATGAAATTTGTGCTAATTGTGGCCGCTTTCAGCGTAGCTTAAGGCATTTTCTATGTAAACAGCGGCCTGCTGGGAACCTGGAAGTCCAGCAAGCTGGCTGCGTGGTGTGTGTCTGCTTTCAGCCTGGCTCAGTGGGAGCAGCAGCAGCAGCAGCAGCACCATCTGCCAAGCCAGAAGCTGGTCGGGTTTCAGGGGATCACCCACCCCTAGTTTGAAGGCATATATCTGAAATGCTTCCCAGCCCAAGTCCAGTTTAAAGATAAAGAACCATCAGAACAAAGAGCAGGACCCTAAATCCAAATTTTCCTAATATAATACATTTTTGAATGTTATTTTCACTAATAATATACACAAGTGTGTGTGTGCAATTTCCCATAATATACACATTTTGTACATATTTTTTTTAATTGGAGAACTCCATTGCAAAGTTTGGAAAACTATGAATTTTGAAGAATAATTGAGTTTCAATTCACATATTGGTTTGAAAGTGTAAAATTAGGTAAATTTCCATTAAAACATGAACTGAACAAATTTCTCCCTTATTCCCATGCATGACTGAGTCCAAGCAATGCATCAGGATCTTCCCCATTCCTATAACAGGAAACTTGTGTCATGGCCAGAGTCCTAACTGGATGTTCAAAGTGAATGAATGAATGGAATGATATTCAAATGCACCATACTTTTGCAACCAGAACCATGGGCCATGGTCAGTTGCAGATCACTTTTAAATCAGACAACTACTGAATTCATGCTATGGCTGAGTTTATACACACCCCTGAAGAAGGAAAACAATACAATATTGAAGAAAGCAGCAACTACTCATCTTCCTTGTACTTCTTCAATGACATAAAACCTTCTGTACAAGGGCAATAGTAGGCCAGACACAAACAGTGGCCAATAACAGGAGGAAGTTTGGACTTCAGCATTCTCTGCTGATATGAAAATAAAAAGCAGATGGTGTAAAACAAAAACCTGGAAATCAGGATGGACACTGAAGCATTGGAAAATGAGAACACAATTAAAATATATTGTGAAGGATTGAGGCCTACTCAGGCTTAAGTTTGTTGAAGCCTGAAGGCCCAAACACTTCCCTAGATTAGTTGAGGCCTGAAGGCCCAAACACTTCCCTCGATTAGTTGAAGCCTGAAGGCCCAAACACTTCAGGATGGGAGGGAGAGTTTGAGAGTTTAGTTTACCCAATAGAAGTTAAGAATTATATCTCCTGTTCAAAGTCACCTGATTATAACCTTCCAATCCTGGGAAGGCTATATATATGTGGGGTGTGGTCAGCTAGATGCAGAGAGAGACTGACTGCAGAGGAGAGAGGTAGTCTGAAGTTAAGCTAGAGAACCTTGGATTGTTTGTTTGTTTAATTTGATCATACTTGCTTTTGAATTATAACCACTCTATTAAGTAAATACCCTAATATAATAAGTAAAGTGTTGTTGTGTACCCTGAGAGTTTGGAGTGACTTATTCACCACATCTAAAGCCTACACCCATGCTACTGGAAACAGGCAAAGGATTTGATCTCCTGGAACGGGAGAGGCTTTGAGAAGAGGCAGAGATCTTCCAAAGGCAGATCAAGGGGTCCCTGTAGTAGCGGAACCTTGACATATATATATCACAACATGCGGTCAAGATGGGGAGAGCTATGTGATGGGCAAAACTGAAGATTTCATGAGCAATGGCATCTGTGCAATTGCATTTGGTAAAAAAAAATTGCAATAGCAGTGGAAACAGTATTTGGTGTGTGTATTTCTACACACTGCATTTCCCCAGATAATATGTCACACTTGCAGCAACATTTAGCAATATGTCCTCCTCACCTTGCCCTGTTCCAGATAGCCTTGCCTTGTTCCAGGGTAGTATAAACTGTTAATGAACCCGTACTCTTGCATTTTCTTTTTTCTTTTCTTTTCCAAATTACACTCAACTTTCCATTCCATACCTCCTGGAGACCATGATGCATGCTCAGTCCTCAATGGACAATTTCAGCCCCCCCCATTTCCTTTCTTTTAATTTCCTTTTAATTTGCAATTTACTTCTGCATGGCTACGGAGTCTTCTGAGTATGCAGAAACCACTTCCTTGATTTTGGGTGGCCCTGTTTCACTTACAAATTGATAGGCACTCAGCCACATGAATTTGCTATTAGAAGGAATGATATCCAGTCCAAGTAAGATGCGATATCCCAGTCCCCTCTGAGCAACCAAGAGGGGGAGCATCTGGACTGTGTGCATTTAATGTGTAACAACCACAGAGCACATATTCAGCTAGAAAGCTGTCTTGGTAAAGCTCCTGTGCAAGTTTAAGGCATTGTATTGTGGAAAGTATGTTTGCTATATGTGTTTCCTGCTGTGTTGCATTTTTTGAATAGCCCAGTCATTACATATTTCTAGTGGCTGTAGCATAACCATTAGTATCATATATGCAGCATGCAAAAGTTTTACTTGGGAAACTTAAAAATATATATAACGCATATATGCAGAGAATGCCAACAAAGGCTTCTGTTCACACCATGTTTTCCCGTTATTTGGGTGGGAAACACAGCAAAGCATTCCTGCATTTTGCATCCATCACCTTGTGTCAGTCCCGCACAGTCCTCCTTACTTTGCTGTTTCCATGAACATATGGCCAAAGCAGTGAGTTTGCTTCCTGAGCAGGATAATTTATTCCAGCACTTGGTAGGAATGAAGCTTGGAACAGCTTGCTGGTCTTTTTGTTACAACAAGTGATAGATATTGCTGGAAGACATAATGAGGGATGAAGGGAAGAAGGCAATGATTCTCAAATGGTGGGCACAGTCTAGGGGCAGAAGAACCAGGGTTGCTCAAACTCACCAAGAATCTCCAAATTCCACTTTGAAGCTCAGTTTGCCTCAGCCCCATTTTTTTTTTTTTTGGCAACTTGTTTTTCTTTTCGTTTGAGCAGGAAAAGTACACACATTTTGAATTTGAAAAGTGCACATTTCCATGTACATTTTTCAAAAATGTACACTTTTCCTAGTTCTCATACTTAGTTCTTACCGATCCTTACCTGTGCTATTGCTGATAGCCATGGGGAGAATCCCATGAGTATCAATGTTGCCCTGAAAGCATGGCCCATCCCTGAGCTCTGCCTGAGAAAAGGGGCAGTGTCAAGCTGAAACAGGTGATGTTTGCAAACCTGTTTCCCCTCTTTCCTAAAGTGCCCCTTTGCTGGGGATTGGGACAGAGGTGAAAGGTATGCCATACACCTGGTCTCTCTCCTCCCCTCCCAGCCAATCAGGAAGTGGCTGGGAAGGAGGGGCAACTTTGACCATCCAGACTGAAGATAGTGCTTCCAGATGAGGCTTTGATTGCTCCACGGCTTCATTCATGGAATTTTATGGTGGGTCCAGATGTTGCTGTCTTCCACCCATAACCCTCCCATGCTTCCCCATCACTTTATCCATGTTTTTTTCCCCTCCTGCTGCAGAAAATCTTAGGGATGTTCAAAACAGCAAAACTAGGGATGTTCACATACCTGGGGGGGCCCTCCCCGCCTTGCCTCGCCTTGCCTCTCCACAGCGGCCCCCCCGCCGCTCGACTCTGAGGCGTGGAGCAATTCTCCGCGCCGCTCGAGCCACCCGCGCCGGTCCCGTCGTGTCACTTCCAGCTGGCCAGAAGTGACGCGCCAGGACCCTGCGCTGGCACGTCGGGACCCCAATTCTACGTATTTTCCATAGAAACCAGGTTTCTATGGAAAATACATAGAATTGGGGTCCCGTCGCGCCAGCGCAGGGTCCCATCACATCACTTCTGCCCAGCTGGAAGTGACGTGATGGGACTGGCGCGGGCGGCACGGGCGGCTCACCGCAGAGAGGCAAGTGGGCACCGGGACCCGGTAAGGCCCGCTCGCCTAGGGCAGGCGTGAGTGGGGCCGATTTCGGCCCGCTACACCCGCTCGAGGCGAGTGGTTACATCCCTAAAAACTTTAGGTTGCTGAAGTTCTCCAATTTCCATCTCAAATCACGTTCTGACTTGAGTCCATATCAGATTGTGAGCTTTGTTCCCCCCCCTTCATGCACAAAAACCTGCATATTTTCATGCACAGTTTTCCAAATGTACATGTCAATTGTTTGCATCTTTGAATGCAAAGGTACTCATTTTTCAAATATATGCATGCTATTGAACACATTTTTGGTGGGTTCATGAATCACATTGCAAGCTAAGAAACGTATAGACTTTGACTGCAGATTGTATCTGGTAGGGATGTGCCAACATTGGGAAGTCTGGCTTGTTTGAGCTTGACGGACTTCCTGACTGCTTCCGACCCAATGATTGGAAGTGAGCAGAGTTGGGGGTTCTTCACAGATTTCCATCTCTAATTTCTGGGCTGCAATTTGCATATCTTTTTGTAAATGCTAAGGAAATTTGCACAAATCGGGGTATTTTGCATGTTTTATGCAAATATGTATCTGAAAAGCTTGTGGATCTAGCACAATTTGCATAAAACCGGCTGATTTTATGCAAATCATGCTATATCCATGTGCTTTTTGGGTGCTTAGTTGTGTGAAACATACAAAAGACCCTGATTTACGTGAATTGTGTAAAGTTAGGCAAAAATTGCGCAATTTTACGCAATTTGCATGACCTTGCGCAATTTGTGCAAATTTCCTTAGCTTTAAAAAAAGATGCGCAAACTGCAGCCCATCTCAGAGACAGAAGTCCGTGAGCTGGCTCGACTCACTTCATAGTGAGTTGGCGCCAGCACAGGGTTGGCAAACTGGAATGGGGGGGCTGAATCATGAAAATCAGTCGGATTTTCACACACACACCCATTGGATTCCTCAGACATCCCTACGATCTGAGTCCATGTTCAGTCTAAAAGGTGCGAACTGGGAACAATCCAGATCAAAAAGTGGGAGAGATTTTTCTCCCTCTCTCACAATACTAGAACCTGGGATCATCCCATGAAGCTGACTGGTGGGAGATTCAGGACAGATAAAAGGAAGTACTTCTTCACACAGCCCATAATTAAACTATGGAGTTCACTTCCGCAAGATGTAGTGCTGGCCACCACTTTGGATGGCTTTAAAAGGGGATTGGACAAATTCATGAAGGAGAACGTTATGAATGGCTACTAGTACTGATGACTATATGCTACCTCTAGTATCAGAAGCAGTATGCCTATGTATAGCAGTTGCCGGGGAACATGGGCAGGAGAGTGCTGTGGCACTCATTTCCTGCTTGTGGCTTTCCCGTGAGCAGCTGTTTGGCCACTGTGTGAACAGAATGCTGGACTAGATGGACCCTTGGTCAGGGATGTTGAAGAGTCCTTGGTCTCGAGTCACGAGTAGAGTCACGAGTCTTTGGACCTGAGTCTCGAGTCCGAGTCCGAGTCCTTGGTCCAAAATGGTGACTCACGAGTCCCGAGTCCCTCCCAAAGCTGACTCCATGAGTCCCTATTAAAATCAATGGGGTTTTTTCCCCAACAAAATAAGGCTACTTCAGATGTGTGGCTTAAATAAATTCTAGGCACAAGTGTGCCTTTTTATTTCAAAACTCTGCAACTGATTTTGGCAAGAACAGACCAGGAAGACAAACCCAAAATAACCAGGCAGGCAGAGGAGGCAAGGAACCCCAAAGCAGACAGGCAGAGGTCTTTGTCTTGGACAATTCAAACTGTGGAACTGGTTAAGAAGAGTCCAGGCAGGCAGAGGAGGCAGGGAACCCCAAACAGGCAGGCAGAGGCAGCCAAACCCAAAATGTCTGAAAGGTTGCATTTTAGGAAAATGATTTTTAAAAATAAAATCTTCGCCAGCAATCACACTTCTCTCCACTCCTTCTGGCACAGCCCAGGGATGTTGAAGAGTACTTGGTCTCGAGTCCCGAGTCGAGTCTCGAGTCCCATTAAAAATATTGGGACTCAAGTGGGACTCGAGTCAGAGGGGGGACTCAGTCCGACTCACGAGTCGAGTCCTAGAGTCCGAGTCCCCATCCCTGCCTTTGGTCTGATCCAGCATGGCTCTTCTTATGTTCTAAAAAAGAATTGAAACAACTTTCTCATACATCCCAAAAGTCAATTAAGGAGAAAAAGACAGAAGAGCTGCAAAATCCCTTCTGATTGGTAGTACTGGGAGCCCTCCATCTGTAAGCATCAAGATCCCCTTCACTCTGGTCCATCAATAAATAGAGATGGGCCCTCCAGGGACCCAGTCATTGTGTTTCCTTCCACTTAATTTCACAAGTAGAAAGAAAGACAGAAATACCTTTGTGAAAAACACAAGCAAGCAACAACAAGGAATCAGTTTCCCATCTTATGATCCTGTACTTTGCACTGTGATTCTGTGCTTTTTAATTGATAATGCTTAGTAAGCAGATGGCATAGAATTGTTTACAGAAACTTCTCTTGTTCCATTTAATGTTCACTTTATTAAAGCAGCACAGATGACCTGGGAAATCACATCCTTTTCCTTAAGCGTGGAGAGGAATGAAAGACATAGGAAATGATCCAGGGAGGCTTCAGCTTCTGGGGAAACCATTGATATGCAATACACAGCATCATACTCAACCTTTAATTCTCTTTATATGTGAAATGGCTAAGAGAGAACATGTACTCATTTGATAACAGTATTAAGGAAATAATAGTGATTATAGACGGAAATGCTCTAACATTTCTTGCCCAATTCTGATATTTGCTATGACGGAATAAGAGTTTTTAACACACACACACACACACACACACACGTGTGTGTATAAGTTTTGGAAAATGTAGAACTTCAGCTGTAGAATAAATCAGTTTTTCTGCAAAACAGTAATAGAATCTTCATCTTGGAAGAAATAGAAAGGAATGTACTCAGACATTACTTACTCAAGGGTTTGCAACCTCAGAGTAGTCACTGTATCGATGTGTGTGTCTGCTAGGATGTGCACATAACCAAAAGTTGAGCTCACCAAAGTTCTTCAAATTCTATCTTGAAGCTAGTTTCAACTCGAGTCCATATCCAATTGCAAGCTTTGGGTTTCCCCACCCCCCTTTTTGCATGAAAACCTTGCATATTTTCCAAATGCATACATCAACTGTGTGCATTTTTGAAATGTGCATGTTATTCTTCCATTGATTAAAGCATGTTTGTGCACATTTTTTCAAAAGTACACATTTTTTTCATGCACATTTTTCAAATGTACGTATGTTGTCGAACAGATTTCTTTTGGTTTGTGAAACACATTGCAAGCTCAGAAATGGATGGACGTCGACCCTGTATTGCGTCTAAGTCCATATTTGGTTTGGAAAGTGTGATCTGGGTAAAATCCTGATAAGAAACAAACTGAAATGAATTCCTCATACATCCCTACAGTCCGTAGCTATAAAGAATTTCTCACACTCTCTGAAGAAATCATTATGCATAAATAAATTGCTCTGACATTTGCTGGTTTTTCCTTTACTTCAAAAGTTGAGGTTTATGCTGAAGCAAAAGGAACTTTCCTAGTGACTTTTGCAATAATGCCGGAGAGGAATCTATTTATTCTCTCTCACCCACACAAAATATCATTCCCAACAACAAGAACAAATGTTGACAGTCCCTATGGATGCAAACTTTGTCTAAGTCAAGCTTGCATCTGTGGAGATCATTAACGTTAGACTCAAGCCACTCAGAAACCCACTGGTTGCGTAATACATTGTGTATCATATTTCAGCTAGATGCCACATTCCCAGCTGAGACTTGGGGAGATGAGAAAAATGGAGAGGAAACAACTTCACACCTCTTGGGCACAAGAGAAGAGAAATATAAACTGTTGAAGCTCGTATGAAACAAAATTCCTAGTGAAGAAGGGAAGCGGAAGCCATTTTTATACTAATAGTGTCTCAGTTACCAAAATGCTGGTCCTTATGTAGCCCATGCACAAAAGGGAGGTATCTCCAAGGTTTGCAGAAGTACAGAAACCAATACTGAGAAGGAGGAGGAGAAGGAGAATTGTGGTTTTAATATTAATATTTTAAATGTGATTTTAATATTTATATGTGGACCACTTAGGGATTTTATTATACTTAGCAGTATATAAATGCTACAAATAAATATTTTGTATTTATTATATATTTTTTGAGAATATCAAAAGTTGCCTTGATGGATCAGGTCAAAGGTACATATGGTCCTCCTAGGAGTCTATGTCCAATATCATCCATCCAGATGTCCCTGAATGCCTCACAAGTAGAGCACAATGTAGACAGGCTTCCCATCTTGTTGATTCCAGCATACGGTGATCAGTGGTTTATTTCTCTGAAAATGGAGCTTCCATGGAATATTAGCCCAAACAGGCTTTTGCTGCCATTAGAAAACATAACAAAGATGATGTCTGCCTTTGTCAAATTGTCATCCTGCTGGTGTACCAATCCGCTCAGCACCTCACAGTTTCTTCTCCCAAATGAATGGCCTTTCTTCCATTACCAGCTTCAAGATCTTGACAGCTCATTGTGAATCAGAAGAGGCTTTGCATGATCAGAGTGCTAATTTTCAAATCACTTTCTCTTCATCTGAAAGTAAGTTTGGGAGCATTATTTATTCAAATTGCTAACTTGAAGGACCACCTAGGCAACTTGGAAAATAATTTCCTAGGAATAAAATGATCGATTGGGAGGAGCTGCAATTGTATGAAGCAGCAGGGTCCCAAAACCATACTATTTACTAAAGAGGGATAGCAAATAACACCCAGCTTTAAAGTGGCATCATTATGTATATTGCAAGAGCAGTTTCCAGTACCCTTAAAATTCAATCTCCAAAAGTGATCTTTTTTCCTCTAATGTGTTATTATATTCACAACTAGCCTCCCCCACAACCCCTATCCAGGTTTGTACCATTTCAATGGCATCCACTGCAAGAAATGACATTATTTACTCACGTCCTCTGGAAGAAATATAGGGGGACCATCATGAATTGGGATTAAATTCTCCTAGATTCTCCTACAGTGTATATCTCTCCCTCTTCCTTGCATCAAGGTGCTAAAAGAGCTCCAACAAGATCTGCTGTGAATGCTCTGCTGTAATCATCCCTCTCTTTGAATGCAATACTTAGAATTGTGGACTTGGAAAAGACCTTGGAGGTAATCTAGTTCAACGTAGGATCTGTAGGGCAGAATGTAGGGGTGGGTGATCTGCCCAGCACTCGGCTCATGGCATGCTTGGTGACCGCTGCCACAGCGTGAGCCAAGCTGGGCTGAAAGCGAGCACCAGCTGAGGCACTTGCCAGACTTCCAGGTTCCTGGCGCAATGTTGTTTACGTAGAAATTGGTGTAAGATACGTTAAAAGTGGCCACTATTTCCATAACTTGCGCAAATCGCAGCCGTTTTTAACGTATCTTAGGCCATAACGCAAGTCAAGCTGGGGAAGCAGGTAGGGTGAGCATAGCCTGGGTGGGGGTCGAGCCTGGTAAGTTCGCTGGACTTCCACCCCCCAATCGAGCTCCACACACATCCCTAGCAGAATGCAACTACAGCATCCTTGACATATGGCTGTCCAGTGTCTGCTTAAAACCCTCCAAGTGCAGGTGGAGGCTGCTATATAGTCATTGCCAACTCCAGGGAATCTGGGGATGGACACGTCTATCCACTTTGCTTTTGCCTACATGTGAATGATTCTGTCCATCCCAGATATATGAAGGAAATGTCTGAATTTTGTTGAATTCCTATCAAAAATGAACGGAAATGAAATTCTCACCATTTGCAGTGGCCAAATTCAACTGGTGCTCTTCTCAGCATGAAGAGGACTACATTGTACCTCCCTGGGATGTGCGAATCAGAAAAACTCAAGTGCACCAAAGTTCTCTGAATTCCATTTTGAAGCTCATTCCAACTCAAGTCCATATCAGATTGAGAGCTTTGTTCTTTTCTGTTTGGATGAAAATCTGTGTGCATTTCATAGATTTCATAGATCATAGAGTTGGAAGGAGCCTACAAGGCCATCGAGTCCAACCCCCTGCTGAATGCAGGAAACTAGAGGAGGGGTCTCCCATCCAAGTAATAACCAGGCTTGACCCTGCTTAGCTTTCCACGCTCAGGCAAGCTGAGCCAGCATAAGCCACTGGCCTGTTCTCCAAATGTATGCATGAATTGTGCTCATCTCTGAAATGTATGCATTCTTCTCCCATTGATTAAAGTGTATCTGTGCACATTTTTTCAAAATGTACGCATGCGGTCAAACACATTTTCTTTTGGTCCACAAATCATATTGCAATCTGGGAAATGTACGGATTTCGACTGCAGATTGCGGCCAAGTTGGTGTGTGATCCTGGAGGTGAGAACTGGGTAAATCCTGATCAAGAACAGACTGAAACAAAGTTCTCATACATCCCTACCCCGCCGCCGCTGTTAAAGATTAAGAGCCTGGCAGAAAAAAAAGGAGGTTGCAACCCTAAAATTTCAACATTAACATGGCTGAAATACACAGAGATTGAAACCCAGACTTTTAAGAACTAAGCATTCAGAGCCCTGGGCTTAGATGGACATATTTCATTTGTCAGTTTTGGTTTCTCCCACTTTCCATTTTTTAAAAAAAGATCTCAAGTTCTTTTCATCTCAAATATGGAGAAATGTGAAAATTTTGGTGAATTCTTATTAAAAAAACTAACTGAAACAAAATTCTCACCCCTCCCTAAGGCAATCCAAAATGCTAGTGCAATTAACATGGTCTGCTTAGTAGGCTTTTTCAGAGGCTAGTTACAGTTAGCAGGAATCGTCTTGCTTGCATCATGTGCTTTGAAGGTGACCACAAGTGGTTCCACATTGCCCTTCAGCATGAACCTGCCCACCTACTGCATTCATAATATGAGGAGTCTGCTCCATGTTCTGTTACCTTCAGAGCAGGGATGGATGACTGTCAATGTCAATTCCTGTCAGTTTCTTATCCTTCTAGTCTTTCATTCTATTTCCACATCACTTTGCAATTTTGTATGCATACATGTTTTGTACACATTTTATTTTCAAGCAATTTCCAGATATAATGCATTTCATGTTATTTTCATGAATATACACATTTTTTTGTATACATGTTTCCCCAAAATATGCATTTTTATACACATTTTGTTTTCACTGAAGAATCACATCACAAAATTCAGAGAACTGCAAATACCAAAGGAGAACTGCACATTGATTCAGGAAGGCGAATTAGGTAGGTTTGTAATAAAATGGAAACTGAACAAATTTCTTACCCTATACCTACTTTAGAACCCAGATTAGTATTTGGTGGGGATATGTGAGAGCGGAGCCTTTTTGGTTGCAACACCCAGATGGTGAAATTTCCTTTCCTAGAGAGGTTCGGTTGGCCCTGTCTCTTATATTTTTCAGGCATTCTGTTGAAATCAATTTATTTCACCAGGAATTTGATCTTCTTCAGAGGTCCTGCTCCATGTATACCTGCCAAATGAAGGTGGCTACTTAGGAGAGACTCACCTTGTCACTTCTTTATCTTCTTTTTAGCACTTTACCTTCTTTTAAACAACCTTACTCTCTCTCTCTCCATCCATCTATCACCGTGTGTGTGTGTGTGTGTGTGTGTGTGTGCGCATCTATATCTATCTATCTGAGCTGATACTGATCTGATATTTCCACTGCTAGAAAGGAATGTTTTTAGGCTGCATTTTCCTGTTGCTGCTGTTGTTTGTGTGGTATTTTAATCATTGCACTGTATTTCATTACTGTCTTTTATTCTTTCTTTGTATATGGGTGGCCATATAAGTAAATAATAGTAAATAAATAAATACATTGCATTTCTATATTGCCCAATAGCTGAAGCTCTCTGAGCTGTTCACAAAATAAAACCTAAAGCCATAGAATACAAAAAGCATATTAAAACATAGTATACAAACCTAAACAGTTTAAAACAACAGAATAAAACCTTCCTTTACTTCCTTCAAGGTAAAAGCCAGCAGCAGTGTTGAAGCACATTAACAGCAACAACAACTTGTATTGCCTCTCCTAAGGCTTAGTTACTGACAGTAAGATCTTTAAGCTGAAATACACTGGGGGGTTTTGGGTTGTTGTTTTTTTGTATTTTGGCCCCGCACCTATTGCCTCCCCCCTCCCCTTTGCCTTTCACCCCAGACATCACTGGAATGTGGTCCCCAAGAGCTTCTCCGAAACAGTTCAGCCTTTGGGTTGAAAGAGGCTTCCCAAGCCTACCCTAGTGCAGCTAACCCATAGCCAAGCCTAGGCAAAGGTAACCAAAATAAATATATACTCCTTCCTGTTTAGCCTTGCCTCCTCTTGCCATGTATAGGAGGTATGGGAAACCTGTTGCCTTCCACATGTTGTTGGATGCCAACTCCTATCAGCCCCAGCCAGCATAGCCAGTGGAAAGGGATGATCAAAGTTGGAGTTCAGCAACTTCTGGAGGGCTATGGGTTTGCCTCTTAATGTACAGGATTGCAGTTTTAAGGCTGAAATCCTATACAGTCATGCCTTGGATTGAGAGCACAATTCGTTCCAGAAACGTGCTTGTAATCCAAAATACTCTTATATCAAAACGAAATCCCCCCAAAAAAATTTGTACAGAGATTTTTAATTTAAGCCGTACTACTGTACTGGTATTGCAAGACGTCACTTGTATATCAAATAAAATTTTTTTAAATAAATATTTAAAATTTTGCTTGTCTTGCAAAACACTCTCAAACCAAGTTACTTGCAATCCAAGGCATTACTGTACTTACTTATCTGAAAATAAGGCCTAATGAACTTAATGGGACTTACATTTGAGTCATCATGTATAGGATTGTGATGCTAATCTCCTAACTTGATGGGAGGAGAGTGGTTTACAAGGAAATGCATTTATTATTTTATATGCAAGTATTTCCCTCAATAATGGCAAGCAAGCCTGGTTGCTTTTGCTGCAGCCAAAACCAACAGAGTTAAACAACAAGATTGGTGATGTCACTTCTGCTGTTTTGCTTCTCACATTTATTCAAATAAGTTTTTTTTTTTTTTTTTAATGGATAAGTTAAGATCTCCCCCACCCACCCATTTTGGGCATGCCTAGCATACATATGCTGAAGGGGACATTTGAATATCAAATCAGATGAAAAGCAGCCGCTTGAGAACATCCAATCTGCCACATTCCTAAATGCACATCTGTCTGCCGTGTACTGCAAATTTAGCTCTTACCGAGATTGTTCCTGACAGGGGCATGGCATATATCGCTTCAAATAATTCCTTCAGCTGATTTCCTTGGTTAATGATAATTCCCTGCTTCTGTGGAATGCTATCTTCAAGATCATAGTTCTTTCCAGGGTCCCTTATCTGAACACATCAATCATGGCATGGAATAAAATAAAACAACTCTGAGAAAGCAATGCAGGGCTGGCCCAGGACATTTTGCTTCCGGAGGTGGGCAAGATGGCAACCCCAGCTCCCATGCCATATACAGAAACTGACTGGATGGGCAGCTGAATCTTAATTCCACATTGGCAAGGCAATGAGACACCATTTTCCACCACAGCAGAGGGAAGCAGGTGATGACAGATCACAATAGCAGCAGGAGCACCATGGGCCACCACGGAGCACCATGGACAGCTCCTATAAAGCTCTGAATAAAAGCTGCAACAGATAAGGAGCCCTACTGACATAGGCATCACCAGCCTCCCCTGCTTACAATCAATCCGACCACTGATCCATCTTGCCCAGTATCATTTATTCCGACTGGTACTGGCTTTCAAAGGTCTCACTCAGATGTCTTCCCCAGCCCTGTTACCCCTTTCTCCAGAGACCTTCTATATGAAAACTAAAATTTTTAGAGGTGGGCGATCCTCCCACCACTTGTCTTGCGGCGCGCGAACTGAGCAGAGCCAAAAGCGAGCGCCAGCTGTGGCGCTCACCAGACTTCCGGGTCCACAGCGCTGCGTTGTCTACGTAGAAAATGGCGTAAGATACGTTAAAAACAGCCACAATTTGTGCAAGTTACACAAATCGCAGCCGTTCTTAACGTATGTCACACCATTTTCTACGTAGACAACGTAGTGCCACAACCTGGAAGTTGCTTCCCCGGCTCGGCTCACGAGAATGCAAGTCGAGCCAGGGAAACTGGTAAGGCGAATGAAACTTGGGGGGTCGAGCCCTGAGAGTTCACTGGCCTTCCATCCCCTCATCGAGCTCCACGCACATCCCTAGGCTTACCACTAAATATTGGCCCTTCCTTTGAAGCTTTTTGATGTTCAGTTAGTTCCAACAGCATTTTTATGTTCATGGTCTATACTCCCCCCCCCCATTTTCATTGGATGATAGGAACATCTACTGAAAGAGGCAGAACCACTGTGATCTTAATGATACTTTTAGAAAAGCAATGGAAAATGCAACAATAGTGTTGTAGAACTACCCAAGGGTGTAAATAATTATTGTCTCAATGGCAACAAGTATGGTTCCCTTAATTACACAACTAATTCCAAATTAATTAGCATGATTAAAAAACAACAACACATTTATCAGCATCCCATAGTGCTATAGTCCAAGTTTCAGCTGATGTCAAATGATTACATTTCTGATGTCTACAGGAAATAAGCCAATGTATATTAGGGGTTGATGTCAAGGTTATAAACTGTTATAATAAACTGTTGACATCATATTGTCACAAAGTTAAGAGGAAGTCCCAAACTCAATAAATATATTACTTAAGTTTTTGTTATATTAGGTTGCCAAGATGACGATTTTTATTACCCTTGGGAAACATTTCAGAAACAATCTTTTCTGAACAACTGTTCAACAGTTTCCGTGGCATAAATTTCTGGTAGGTTGACATTCAGCATTGGCCAGCTCTTGTACAAAGGGAATAAATGATCTAGTTTGGTTGAGATATGGCAGTTTGATGTTACCACAGGTGATGTTCTCACCCATTCAAGGTACAATGTCTAGTGTCCATTCAAGAACTAGCATCCTCATTGCTGCAAGACAGCGACTTCTTCAGAGTTTCTTCCAAACATGGCCATGCAAGAGTTGTTGGCTTGGTTTCCAATCAAGGGCTAATGGGTGGACATCTTTAGGCAATAGTTTATGATGAACTTACGGCGCTTGAAATGTAAATATTAAGCTGGTTTCCTTTCCTGTTGTCTCTTTTATATCAGCCCCAGTGTCTCCCATGGAGGAAGGGAGGAATGATTTTTTTGTATGAACACTAGTTAGGTACAGAGGCAGATGCTTGCTTGCGCTGCTTTGGCAGTTTCTGGTTTGGTGCATCTTGCTGTTCAGAGGGGCTGGGTATCTTTTTGGTAACTTCCACAGAAGGCTGTTTCTTCTTTTTGGTCTTCTTGATACATGGAGTCACTGAGCGCCTGATTTTTTTGTGTGACATGAACTGTTCCAAGGCAGTTAGCAGAGTGTTGTCGCTAATTTGTGGCTCACAATTTTCCTTCCTCAAGCGGTCAGCTTCAGAGGATACCACTCTGCAAAGTCCTTCCACACAGGAACTCAGGACTCCTTTAGCTTTTTTGGTGAACTGCCGTTCCTTACGTTTGCAAGGTCCCTTCTTTCTGAGGGGTTTCTTTGTCCGTTTTCTTACTTGCCTGGATTTTGTCTTTCTCCCTCGTTTGGATAGTGGCTTCCTCCGTCTGGTCTGATTCCTTTGGCTCTTTCTCCGACGGGAACTTTGGTTTCTCCTTTTCTTTTTGACAGCAGCCGCCATGGTTCAGTTATGTTCTACTCAGCTCAGCCACCCATCTGCTAATGTAAATAGCTTCTCCCTTGCTCTTATATAGACATAGGCATTCAAATGAAGGGCTCTTTCTAAGAACCTGATTGGCTGGCTGGAACAATGCTCCAATTGCTGCTTCATAGAGCCTTTGCGTGTAGGGACTAAAAGTGGGAGTCAAGCAAAGATTTTGATTAGCCTCCCACACTTGCCCACACATCCAATCCCCACAATCCTTTGCTTTAAACTTGCAAAAATGGCAGTGATCAGACAGCACCACAAGTGGATGTTAATAAACAATGCTTTACGATTCATACATGTCTTTCTTCCCTGTAGGCATTGGAGGATACTTCAATCAACTATATAAAAGTGAATGTTTGTCCGTACGTTTGTCCGTCCGTATGTTTGTCCGCATGGGCGTTTGTGTGCCTCGCATTGGCTCCTACCCGGTTGGACAGATCTGCCCCAAACTTGGCATGCATACTCCCCATCACCCAAGGACAAAGACTGGCAGGTTCAAATCTCCGAAAAACCCTCGCCACGCCTGTACGGCCCAAAATAGATGAGAGCCAGTGGCGTCACTTGGAATGCTCGCAGGGACCATTCAGGAGCGGTTATGCAAATCGCTCCAACAGCATTTAGAATGTTGGTATGCACTGCCACAGGGGCCCAATCAGCAGCGGATATGCAAATCTCTCCTACGTCCAAACAGAATGTTCACATGAACCGCTGGGGCCTACATGGGGGGGATTTCAAACAAACAGTGCCTATAGGAAAATGACTACCCATACAACACCATTGTGTAGTCCCGGGGGGGGGGCAGCAGGGATTTCATTGTTGTGTGGTCCCGGGGGGGGGGGCAGCACGGATTTCATTGCATAGTACCAGGGGGGGGAACAGGGAATTCATTGTTGTGCAGTCCTGGGTAGGGGAAGCAGGGATTTCACTGTGTAGTCCCGGGGGGGGCGGGGGAAGAACAGGGAATTCATTGTTGTACAGTCCCGGGAGGTGGGTGGGAAGCAGGGATTTCATTGTGTAGACCGGGGAGAGGGGGGAGCAGGGATTTCATTGTGCAGTCCCAGGGGAGCTGGGATTTCATTGTGTAATCCTGGGGGAGCTGGTAGTCCTGGGGGAGCTGGGATTCCATGGGATTCCAAACAGCGGACAGCTGCCTAAAGGAATTTCGAACAAATAGTGCCTATAGGAAAATGACGACCCATGCAACACCAGGTAAAAAAAGCTAGTTCCTTATATAAAAGCTATCTGGTTGCCAATAGTGTGATTATAACAATGATCTGAAGTGTTAGTAGAGAGCTTCTTCAAAATGGAAATTGGCCATTGGGCTAAAATAGGTTCAGAGCCTCTGGTGTAGATAAAGCAGCTCACAGTCCCATCCCGTCCCCCCACCGTTTTCTTTTTCCACTTGAAAAAAGTGCGGCTGTTAACAGACAGCACCGAGGCTCTTTGCAGTCTCCTGGCCACATTTCCTGGTACAGAATGCGGATGGAATTCATTCCATAATGAAGCATCATTCCCAGAGGCATCCTTGCCTAAAAAAGATGGCTGTTGTTCCATAGGTGGGGGATGCTTGGTGCCATGACAATGGGAGGGAGATTTGGCTCCACATTCATTCATAATGTTGGATAAAGGAAGCAATGTTTTAAGAGAGGACTGGAAGAAATAGGGACTAAGCCCACTGAATCATTCACCAATATCTAAGTATTGATTGGGTGGTATAGATCCACAGTTGCCTCCAAAATTAAATTAAAATAAAATAAAGTAAACTGAAGTAAATAAAATAAAGCTGAAGAAAAGCAGTCAGCTTCACAAACTCCCAAACAGCACTCCACACTCCACACACTCCTCTCACTCCTGCACTCTCCTTTACAAATCCACACAAAAAACAAACAAACCCCAAACTAGCCTGAACAGCACCACCCACTGTGTATATAACACAGGCTTTACCCCCCCTTCACACTTGTAAATGTAAATACACCATTCTTCCTGCCCATCCTTTCTCACTCACCCAGATACAGCAGGAATACATAGTTCTAATCCTATTACTCTATACCAAAAACACATTATATTTACCACCCATACACTTTACATTTAAACCCAAATAACGTAACATCACAATTCCCTTCCCCCAACCACGCAGAGCTGTGTAGAGGTGAAATCGAATCGGGGGGGGGGCGCCTCGCCCCTGCCTCGACTCTCCGTGGGGGTGCCCCCCCGCCTCGATCTTCTGAGCGGCGTGAAGCAGTTCTCCTTGCCGCTCGACCCACCCTCTCTGGTCAGAAATGATGCGACGGGACCTTGCGCAGGCGCAGTACGTGGCATGGGGGTCCAGCGCTCCTGCGCAGGGTCCTGTCGCGTCATTTCCGGTGCCAGAAGTGATGCAATGGGACCGGAGCAGGCCGCGTGGACAGCTTGCTGCGGAGAGGCGAGCCACCCCAGAGAGAAGGTAAGGCCTCACGCAGGTGTGAGCGGGGCTGATTTCAGCCCGTTATGCCCACGTGAGGCTCGCGGTTACATGTCTAGAGCTGTGGGTGGGGATAATTTTGTAGGCGGGAGGAAGGAGAGTGAGACCACGATGGGGTGATCTCACCCTCCAATGAGGAGCAAGGTGGGTGGGTGGGGTGCCAGGACCGATATTAGTCCCTGCCGACCCACACATGCCCTCTTTCTTTTTGCGGCTGCACTAAGAAAGGATTGATTCTGTTCTCCTCATGCTTACGTTCTCTGGACCACGTGGCCCGCGGTTGAGGCTCTACAGCTACAAGACCAGCTTATGGTTTGGATAGAAGGGGAGGGTGCATAGATTTGCTATGGCTGAGGCTTCCTCCTCCTTTTGGGGCATCGGCCCAGGGCTTATTCCCCTTCTCCTGGGTTGCGCGCCGCCGCCCCCCCCAGGAGGGCATCTGACGCTGGCGATCTTCCCCGCTCAGGGTAGAGCTATACCCTCAGGGGGTTTCTACCCCCATACCAGCTGCTGTGGAAAGCGAGCTCCCCAGTGAGCTCCTTCTGCAAGGTCACTGTCATGGCCTCAGAGATGGATAGGAAGGGAGATAAGTAAGCAGGGAGGGGGCGGAGAGAGGACATGGATCCACCAGATCCATAAAGCTCTCCATTCTGTCCTCGCCTGTGGTACTTCCATACTTTAATTCTGTGGGCTTGATGGAGAGTACTCGCTGTGTGAGAAGATGGCTTCCCAACATGCCTGCCCTCAGCAGCCGGAGTCAGGGTGACCTTGGGAACCTTCTTTAGTTTGGGAGAACAGATACCAACTTGCTATGCAGACAGACTGGAATACTCTAACCAGTTCTAACTGGCCCAATCTGTGAAAACCGCAACCACTCAAAGAGGAAAGGGGAGCTGCTACTAAAACCCAGACAAGCCTCTCAAAGTGACAGATCACACATACTATGCCACTCACTGACAGGTAAGGAAGCAGATCTGGGCTCAGAAGCCCATCCGGCTGAAAAGGCTGCAACAGAGGATGGAGAGGCTGTAAAAGCCTCTACTGTTCCTCTTGCCTTTCCTGGCTCTTGCTGGCAAGACTTCAGGTAGCCAGTGGGCGCTAAGATCAGAGCCCCGCATCTGTTGAGCATCAGTCCTTTAGGATTGCACTCTTAGTAGTCCAAAGACATCTTTGAAACTATTTATTTATTTATCTTTTTAAAGAAACAATGAAGACCTGACAGCTTAGAAGAGTCTAAGCATGTTCACCTGAATGTGTGAAGAATTCCTCTTCGGACCTTCTGCCCAACACACGATAGGCCTGAGGCTGCTGCCAATAGGAATGGGGACATTGGTGTGGAACTAGTGTGCATGGCCTGCTCCTCCCTCCATGCATTCTGGGTAGAGACTAATGCCTTTATAGGGGAAAGCAGCATGCTTTTATGTCTTTTAATAAAAAAAAAAGGTTCAGTGTGAATTGGAACTTCTTTGCAGTATCAAAATGTCTCCACGGTAGGTATGACGATAGCGAACTTGTTTCCTCAATTTATCAATTTTTCATAATTTACAGCATTAATACATACTTTTTTCAAAAATCGTACCACTGTTTAGGAAAGCTGAGATGAAAGACAAATATGGTAACATTTTTTCTTTCTCTTTATTCATAAAGCCTCTAGAAACTAATGAGATTTATTCTGAGAATTAGTTTATAATTGTGCTTTAACTGCACTGTGACATTTAATAATGTCAGAAGGATTTTGCTTTAGGCCAAATGATTTCAGTCTCTGTAGAAAATTAATTACCACTTTCTGAATAAACCATGGGTGTTTTTTTTTTTCCAGTGAGCTAAGCAATATTTTCAAGGTTAAGCTGCTTTCTGAAATGTTGAGGAAGTCTTTAAATGAAGAATAAATTTAGAGATGGAGATATGGAATATTGGTTTAACCACACAGTTAGAAAACAAATGGATTGCATGAGGCTATGGCAGTGCTGAAACATCTATTATCACTGATGGCATGTAAGTTTGCAGGTGAAAAGGGGAAATAAAGAGTCGAGACACAAGAATATGGTGTAAAATTTGGGCAACATTTATTGAATAACAAAGATCGGTGAAGGGAAGAAGTGTGGGTACTAATTAAACCAGCCCTTGGCCAGTTGAGGTGTTAACGGGCAAAACATCCAAACCCAAGGGATGGCGCTGCAACTCGCCACCCCCCAGTTTTACATCAGAACATGGTGCTGGTAGGCCTTCCTACTGTCACCATGTCATGTGGCTGCAAAACTCCAGTGGCTGGTGAGGTGAGTCGTCCTCAAAGGCGATCCTATCTTCCACAACTGAGCCATGAAACTCAGTGTGGGGGGCCTCGGGTGTCGCCAGTCACCTAGAAGGTGCCATTTCATGATCACCGAACCCTACCCCACTACCTATTCCTGCACTTACCTGCCAAATGTGACCAAATTAAATTAAATAAACAAGAACATCCCCCCCCCCCAAAAAAAAACCACCCAGCCCTGTGTCACAGTGTAGAGTAGGCAAAACACGCTCATTGCCCTTAGGCCAATCTGGGCAATGAGCCAAAATACCTACTTGGCCCCCAAACAGGCGACCAGAGGAGCCTACACTAGTAACAGGGAGGGAGCCACGAGAAGAAAGAGGCCAAAGGGTGGGGCTGCCAGACCTAATATCTGCCCTGGCGCTCCGCCCTCTTTGATCCTCATTGGTGGAATGAGATCACCCCATGGTGGTCTCTCTCCTATTCCCCCACCCACAAAATTCTCCTTCCCCCACAGCTGTGCGTGGTTGGGGGAAGGGAATTGCGGGTGTAAGTTTCAGAACCCTACCCCATGACCTTTTCCTGCACTTACCTGCCACAGAGAGAGACAAGCCTCTGTTTAGTCTCCTCTCCCCCACCTGCCAGAAATAAATTCCAGCAGGGACCTTCGCAGATCTTCGATAATTGAATCTTTCCCGGCATTGGACAAATACACCCCATCCGGCCAGCACGGCTCCCTCCGGGCCAAGGATATCCAGGATAAAGAATCACAAAACCTATCCCATCAAGGCCCATGCACATCCCTTTGTGCACCAAGTTGCCCACTCCACTCCAGGCTTCCGGGGCCACTTGCCCCACCAACAGAAGCGGCAAATATGAGACCAGAAATCTGGACTCCCAGCCTGCACAGCCCTGTAAATGCAAGGTCCGCAGAACTTGCAGCACCAAGAACAAACAAACCAAACTTACGATTGGAAAAATGAGAAAGTGAGAGAAACCAAAACTGACAGATTTGTCCATCCCTAGCTATAGTTAGAATCATCCTATAGAATGTTTTTTTTTTTTTAAAGCCAGGCAATCCTAGATGCATATTTTCAATAAAATCTAGCTTCCCTCTGTCGTATTGAAAAATTGTTAATATGCTATTGCTGTGAAGATGCTGCTCAAAGAACAAAACATAATATTTTCCAATGGCAATTACTCCATGACATGCCAGCGTTAATTTTTGAACAGCTGGCACCAAACATTACAGAATAATCAGCTTAGTTGTTGCCCAAGTAATTCATTCAGTCCTGACTGATTCATATTTTGTTTCAGAGTGTAAATGCTGAATAAACAGCTCTTATGCTAATGTATTGCTTATTCTGATAACATGACATCCTACATCAGTTTTCAAGGACCACCTGAAGTCATGCAAATAAATTATTTGGCCTTAATGAAGACAACAGCCTGCTCATTTGACTAAGAATAATGTGTGGGATTGACAAATTGCTCAGCAAGAAAATGCAAGAGTGAAAACTGGGGATTATTTTTTTTCCTTTCCTGTGTTTTTAATTGTGCTTTTAATTTATTTGTTTTTATGATTGTTTTAATTAGGCTTTTGCTTTAATCTTGGTTTTATACTTGTTAGCTGCCTTGAGCACCATTTAGGGGTGGAAAGGCAGGGCATATATCAGATAAATAGTTGTTTACAGTGTTATTTATTTCTAGAGCCAGGCTGTTGAATGTCAGTCCTGAGGGCCAATTCTGGCCCTCTTGGGGCCCAAATCCAGCTCTCAAGTGTTTCCCCGATGGCCATGACCCCTTTCCCTGGCTCCGCCTCCTTTTCCCCAATGACCAATAATTTGGTGGTTTCCCAGCTTTTATGCAGTCCCCCCCCCGCATTCTAAAAGGTTGAAATACATCCCCAAAGGCTTAGTTACTGGTAGTAAGAGCATAAGCTAAAATATGCGGTTATAATTTTTTTGCATATTAGCTCCACCCCTTTTGACTTTGGCCCTGCCCCTTTTTCCTGACCCACCAGTGGAATGCGACCCCTGAGAGCTTCTCCAAAATGGGATTTGGTCCTTGGGCTGAAAGAGGTTCAACATGCCTCTTCTAAAATATTAAAAAAGAAATGTGTCCAGTGCTGTACATACAGTAGTTAAATGGGTCCAGCTGGCTAAGGGACAAACAAGATGCAATGCAGGAGATTCTTGACTGGATCTCTCAGTGTTCTCCCCAGTTCCTTTAAAGCTGTCCCTGCGTAGATGTGTGGGAAGGGTTTCCAATTTTGGTCAGAGCAGCAAGGCTGAGCAAAGGAGCAGTTAATCCTTCCCCCCCATTCAGTTTTCTATTTGAAAACAAACAAACAAAAAAGCTGCTATTAGCCCAACTGGGGGGGGGGGGAAGGGATGAGATACAGATACTTTTATTTAGGTTTGCAAATCTTCCTTGTTCATCACCTCAAATGCAAAGGGGAGCACATGTTGTCCCAAAATGCTCACAAATCCCTCTGAATTTGCATTCATTTTTTTTTTTAAAATACACACTTTTAAAAATGCACACTTTAAGAAATGCACACTTTAAAAAATCGTATTTTCATCCTTTCGTCAATAGGGGGTGGGAAGTGCCACTTTTGAGCAACGTGCACTTTTCCTGTTCAAAATGCACACTTTGCCCATTGGAACAAATTGGAAATGAAACAAAACAAAAACAAACAACGACAACGAAAACAGGTCACATCATCAGCATTATCATCATCAGGCGATCACTCCTGACCTAGTAAGATTGTCTTCCAGGATAAAAGGAGGAAATTCTAAAGAAGATTGTGTAGACTCTAGCGATGGGTCCGTAAGTGACTGTGGAGGCCAATTCTAGATCCACACAGCTTCCCACAGTGAGGACACAGGTTACCAGATGGAAGATGGTCCTGTGAAGGATTCGTTTGATGTGCTTTTCGCTTAGCACGTTTCTCCCTTTCACCTTTCTCCCATTCTCCCTTTCACCGAAAATGGCAATGTAGATGAAATGCAGGGCACGAGGCATGGGGCAGCAGAGATTACTGCTGCTGCTCTCCTCATGCCCTTCATTGGATGCATGATGTAAGCCTCTGTGTTCTACTACGTGCATGGAGCACAGAGGACACTGGATCATGCCCTCCATCTACCAAACACTGCTATTAATTAATTAGGGCTGTAACAAATTTGTTAGGCATGTAACAACAGCTAGGGCAAAACTCTGTTTTATCAGAATGGTTGCACAAGGGGCTTTTAACCGCATTTAACCCTTTCCCCCCATGTTGCTTTCCCTGCTTTGGAGGAAAGATACCAATAGTAATTGATTGCTGGAGTGACTGATTAATTAATTAACCCCCCCCCCCCCCGTGCTACTATTCTGATCAAAATCAGAGTTCTGCCCTAGCTACTGCTATAGCTCTAAGAGATCTGTTTGGGTATTGAAAAGAAAGACAAAGGGAATGTAATATGGAAACGTTCCAGGATATTGTAAGGATCACTCATATAATCCCAGTGAAGTTACACAGGAATTTAGGGGGGGAAAAATAGAAATACTTTATTACAGTCAATTGAAGTGACATGCATTGCCCACTCTTGACTTGGATATAAACTCTCAATTGACTCAGCAATACTTGTGTGCCAAAAGCACTTAGCAGCTTTTTCAGCATCCACACTTCTGGCTTGTTTTCTATTAACACCCCCCCCCATCACACACACACACACACACACACATACCTAACTCATGGCTATCAATGGACAGTGAATGGATTTGGAATCCATCCATATGCATTAGCTTTACAAAACAGTCATTTACTATTCACAATACAGTCATGCCTTGGATTGAGAGCATAATTCGTGCTTGTAATCCAAAACACTCTTATATCAAAACGAAATCCCCCCAAAAAAATTTGTACAGAGATTTTTAATTTAAGCCGTACTACAATACTTGTATTGCAAGACGTCGCTTGTATATCAAGTAAAAAAATATTTAAAAAATATTTAAAAATTTGCTTGTCTTGCAAAACGCTCTCAAACCAAGTTACTTGCAATCCAAGGTATTACTGTACTTCAAATACAGGCCTGTGGCTTACGCTGGCTCAGCTTGTCTGAGTGTGGAAAGCTAAGCAGGGTCAGGCCTGGTTATTACTTGGATGGGAGACCCCTCCTCTGGATTCCTGCATTGAGCAGGGGGTTGGACTCGATAGCCTTGTAGGCCCCTTCCAACTCTATGATCTATGAAATCTATGAAATCATGATACAGGAAGACTTCCAACCATCCTATGGAACTCATTCCAGTTTAATCAAATTGAACAAAGTAATGTGTATATAATAAACATATGCATTCATTCTGCCCAGAAACAGAAGCACAATGATCAGCCACAGTGTATTACCCCATTAATTACTTATACAATGTATTCATTGTAGTTTCAGAACTTTTTTTAAAATGTTAATGGATATGATATTTGATTTCCAACACCTGTATTTGGCTAGGAATTATTATCCACACTTGACAGAGTAGATATTGAGATTCACGGAGAGAAGAGAGAGACAGAGACGGACAGACAGACAGACAAAAAAAAAAAAAAAAAACCCCACCAAAAAAGAAGAGGAAGAAACCCAGACAAAACAAAGAAAGGATTCCACTCACATGGGAATGGGATATCTGTAGTTTAAAATTTTGTATACCATCTTGGGAGAGTTTTCCCTAAAAGGCAGCTTATACATCTTTTAAATAAATAAATAAATAAATAAATATTAAATTGCTGTATCCATAATTTATATTACCCTCACCTTCCTCTTCCTCTCTTTCCTTTTTGGTCTCTCAAATCCAAAAAAAAAAAGTACTAAACATACTAACTACACAGCACAAATATTCAGGGAAGTCTCCTTGGGCAGAGAAATCCTGGCTATCTTTGTCCAGGAAAGGGCAGTTGATATACCAAAGTTGGTAATAGGCACTCATTGCCACAAGAGTAACTTGGGTTTCTAATGACAATGATGAATCCAGGAGTACCCCCAAATTATGCACCTGTTATTTTGGAGGGAATGCAACCCCATCTACAGCAGGCAAACTCCCCAGTTCCTGTACCCAGTAACCACCAACCCATAGAGTCTCCATCTTGTCAGGATTCAGCTTCAGCTTTTTGGCCCTCATCCAACCCATCGTTGTGTCCAGGCACCAGTTCAGAACATGCACAGCATTTCCTGATTCAGATGACACATAGAAATACATCAGGGTGCCAAGGCACAGTCCCCGAATGCTAATTTCTGGAATAGTTCCCATAAGTAGAAGCAGAACCACTGTAAAACAATGCCTCCAACTCGCAAGTCGCAGAGATGGTCCAAAGGAATACTGAGGTCAACGGTATCAAAATCTGTTGAGGAATCAAGCAGGATCAGCAGAGTCACATTCCTTTTGTCTTTCTTCTGCAAGCAGTCATCCATCAGGGCAACCAAAGCTGATTCTGCCCCCAAACCAGGCCTGCATCCAGACTGAAATGGGTCGAGATAACCAGTGTCCTCCAAAAACACCTGCAACTGCACACTCTCTGAACAACTTTTTGCCCCCAAAGAGGGTATTTGTGATCAGGCAGTAGTTGCTATAAACCTCCAGGGAGGGCCTTTGCAGGAGTGAATGGACCACTACATGGTTCAAGATTTTTTTCCATTCCCTTCCACCTCATATTAACTCTTTGGCCATGCAAATAAGCAATGATGCTTAAGTGTGACAGGGGTTGTTACCTCTGGATTACATACACATGGTGAAAAACACCAGAGCTTTAGCCAGAAACTATCAGAGAAGTCACCTCTGTGACTCAGCAGTTGGGGTAGTTTGCTAAAAACTCTGATGCACCCAAAGCATGCTTATGTTCAGTGTTTGATAGTCTCCCTAAATGCAATAGCATTAAGGGGCCAATAGTCCTCATTTCAGCTTTGTTTCATATGAGAGGAGCATTCTATTCCTTTTAAATAGTCCTACTGGACTGGTCCCTGTAGAACTTTATTGCCTCTGACTTCACAATACTGGCCATTCCTGGATAATAAGACAATAACCCAAGAAGCTCTCTTTCCTCCTGACATTGCCATGTTCAGAACAAAGTCAGCCAGTCATCATGCATCTTAAGCACCATCTGTCCATGTTGAGTATCCATTCCTAAAATTTGCTGAGTGTTATGATGTATGTCCCTTGCTAAAAGTAAAAATGCTGCAAAGGAGATGATAAATTGGACAATATGCTGGCTTTAAAGCTCAAAACTGCCTTTGGAGTGTATAGTAGTGCCAAGCAATTATAGTACACCTCTGTAATTCTTACTCAATGATGTTTCTCATTTTTCTTTCTTCTCTTTGGAAGGGAGAAGATTTTCTATCTCTCTTTGTCCCACTCAAAGAGCTTTTCACAATTCAATATGCCATGTAGAGATAGAAAGAAGTGGAAGATCATTTTTCTTCCTTTTTAGACACTTTATTATTTTCCTCTTGAACCACCTCATAAAGTGACCAAATACAAGCACAGGCTTGATTCTGAGTTGCCATAAACTTCGGATGATGATGATGATGATGATGATGATGATGATGATGATGATGGAATAAAGGTGCCAAGTCTAGAATGTTGAGATGTCTGATGATTGGCTGAGAGAGTGAGAAGGGGGGGGGTGAAGCCTGTGTTATATAAACAGTGGGTGGTGCTGTTCAGGAGGCGAGAGGGGGAGTCTGAGGAGAAGAGAGGGGGTTTGTGTGAGAGGGTTGAGAAGTCTGAGTGGAGCTGGGAGTGGGAGTCTTGTCTGGAAGTATTGGAGAGTGCAGTCAGAGAGAGAGAGGGAGTTTTCAACGTTTAGAATCTCTTAACACTATCTATTTCCCTACTCTTAATTGTAATTACATAAACTTGTTTCATTTTTAAAATTTAAAGGAGTGGTCTGAATAAGTTACCCTGAAGGGGTTGGTGGCAGCGGAGGAGCAAAGAGAGTGTTGATTTTTGAAGCGCTGACAGGAGGTGGTGGGAAGGACAAGGTGGAGGCGGAGGGAGGCTTGACAGTCCCCCATTCAAATTTGGCACAATTTGGAAGAGATGAGGAACTGTAATGCCAAGTCAACATGTCTTAGGCTTTGACATCAAATGCTACATTCTGCACATTGGGGCTTTGTGCTGATTTAGAGGCAGATGAGAGACAACTTTCTGCTGGCTCCTGTGACTTTCTGTTCTGTGCATTCAGGAGATGTCCACTTGGCTAAAATTACATTTACTGCCTATCACCTTTAAAAATAAAATAAAAAAATGGACACCTCTGGCCTTTGTTGCCTTTATCTGAACCACTTGGAAACTAAGAAGAAATGGCTGTAGGGATAGATGTTATATATAGCACAATTTTGTACCTATTAAAAATGAGATTTGCTCTGGTAGGAAGAATATATATATATATATATATATATATATATATATATGTTTAGAACTATACTTCTATCTCTGTCTGTCTATACATTTCAGATTATCTCTTTTTTATATAAAGCCTGAACAACTGTACAACAATAAGAACAAACCCTATGCACCCAGTTCCTGGGTCAGAATTTTATAATAACAAGTGGGAGCTGCAACAAAATGTTACAGTCCAGGGTTTTTGTGTTCACTGTTCCAGCAATCCAGCCAGCCAGCCAGACCTTCTTTCAAGATACTCCATTCAATTTCCCCTCCACCTTGGTTTCCTACCTGCCTTCCCCTGCCCCTATGCACTCAGCATTTTGCAGCTACTGAGCAATCTCAGTCCTCATTGGGCTGGTGGTGTGTGTTTTGCCCCATTGTTTTTTTTTCTTTCTTCTTCTAAAGTTTTTTTGTACTTGCAAAAAAAACCTTGAGTTCCTTCGGAGCCTGTCATTTCCTTCCTCCTGTTTTTCAGTGGTCCCATTTAGGCTGCAATCCTGTTGGCACACATCAGCTGGCTTTGTTATTAGATGGAGCGATAAATTGATGGTTTTGAAATGTCATAGAAATGTGTGGTGTAGTAGTGGGAGATTGTTCCATGCATTGAAGAGCCATGTTTGTAGATCTCTGGGGAAAGGCTTCCGGTGAGGCCTACAACTGACCACTCTTCAATTTCTTGGCCAGTACAAAGCCATGGGAATTAAAAAAAAACAAACAAAAACACCTCAGGCTGAGGAAGTGCTGTCCCTCTGAACAGCTGCCAATGTGCCTCTCCCTACTTGCCTAACATTCAACCTCCATTATTATTACTATTATGCCTGAATTTTCTAGGCACTATACAATAGAACAAAACATAAACCCACAGGTAGGTCCAACCCATAGGCTGACAGTCTAAAACTAAAGACAGGATGTATTAGGTAGGAAATAAAAGTCAAATAAAATGGCAGGAAGGGTAAGTTAGGGCAAATAGATCCCCCCTCCAAGCAGATTCTTCAATGAAAAAATAAAATAACAAAAACAGAGGGAGAGAATCAGATGTTGGGGGAAAGGGCATTCCAGTGGCAGGGAGCTGCAAGGGAAATGGGGCAGAGGCAGGGAATAAATAAATGTGTATTCCTCCATGGATATTCAAACATGGGACCAGATAATACTCTTAGGGCGCATGGCTAGGGAATGCTGGGAGTTGCAGGACATTTTCCTGTCGAAACAAGCATGGGATTGCACCCTTAACCTGACTGTTTGTGTCATAAATCTGTCCAGTTCCAAGATAAGCCGTGGTCGTTATCACAGTCCGAGGGTCGAAGCCACAATATATCATTCCAAAATACAGCAAACGTAAACCAGTTCGGGATCAGGCAAAGTCGTGGTCAAGGTCATTCAAAGGTACAAGTCTGAGGTCGGGAATGTCAGGAGCGTCTGGCTGTAGCTGTATCAGCAAACAATTGCTTCCAGCAGCTGAGTGTGTTTGGGACCTGCCTTTTGAGCAGGCGCTGATTGGTAAGGCTGCCCAGCTGGGTCAGGCTGCACTTAGCCCGACCCCACCCCAAACACACTCCGGCACGGCTGGTCACGGTCTGACCTACTGGAGGCACAACAGTTTGGCAGGGGATCAATAGCATATCTTCCCTCTCTACCCACCCAGCAAACCAGATGTACACACATAGGCAGAACATAGGGCATGCATACACAAAAACCAGTGCCTAGAGGCCCAGATTGCATGGTCAATTGACATATTTTATCTAGGATGTTCACTAGTCAAATATGTATGTTGTATCCAAATGTTATGCCCATGTGTGGATGTCTGGAGCATGTAGGTGAGACTTGTAGGCTGGGTGAATGGAAAGGGAAAGCATCCCCTCCCACACACATTTAATTGGGTTGGCATCTCGGGATGGACTGATCAGTTCATTTCCAGTCTACATAAATTTTGCATTTGTGCATACCTAAATCCACTCCATCCTGTTCCTGCATTAATCTACTATTTGTTTCTGTGTGTTTTTAAAACCCGCATGAAAGTGTGTATTTAAATATGTATTTTGAACATATTTAATCACAAAATGTTTTAAAATCTATTTTATCTCCTAGTAAATATTTTATCTTAAAATAAACATTTAAAATTTTTTTTGTACAATGGAAAGTTTGGAGAAGTGCAAAATAGAAGGAAAATTATGTTCTGATCCACGCATTACTCCAGGAGGTGTGAGACCAGGTCAGTTTGCATCTGTATTCACAAAGACTGAATCCCTCAAGCATCCCTGTAAGCATTTCATCTGAGCTAGCCTAGGAAGAAAGAAACAAACAAAATCAGTATATACAAGTTGGCCCTTTAAGACGCCTGGCTGTAAAAGGTGCCTATTCAGGTTTTCAAAGATACAGGTGAAATGCACTTGGCCCTCCATCCAGAAAACATTCCAGTTCAGAGTATTATCAAGTTCTGTCAGCTTGGTTGCTCCTTGTTATCCCCTGTTGTGTTTTTACAAGAAGAAAACAAGCTTTTCATTTCACCTTATCGCAGGCTGGTTCAGAGTTCACACGTTGAGTGAAATCACAGCAAGATGTAAACATAATGACAGAATGAAATGTTGCCGCAATTCCACTGAGTGGTGAAGTTGATAGAATTGGATGGAAAAGTCAAATTTGTCATCTGCAACCTAATCACCTGTAATTGAAGTGACCTATAATTATCTTCTACTGGAGAGGATAAGCCGTACTAAATTATTTTTCTTCTGGGTCTTCCCGGCTCCCAAATGAGACATAACATTTTATTGGTGAGTTGGGGGGGGGGAGGAGAGAGAACAAGTCAAGCTGTATGGTTTGCAGCTGAATTTTATTCACCAAAGGGATGGGGTTGTAGTAGATGTTAGGGAGTCTGATTCCAGTACCGTGAGACATTGTGTTCATCTGCACAGGGGCAGAAATGTATTTTGCCACACATAACAACCACTTCATGAGTGGCAAGGCTGTACAATGGAGAAAGCAGTAAGGACTTTACAGAAATGAAACACATGCACTCAGGCATGCCTGTAGATACGCTACCTGCAAAACACGTAAATTTGCCAGAAAGAATTACCATTACTGCAACACACAAATAAAGATTCCAGAGAGGTAGCTACATTAGTCTTTTGCAGCAAGAATCACAACACACTTTGTATCACCTTATGAGTATGACACAATCCTAAGCATATTTTAGAAGAGAAAACTCCTACAACTTTTCTGGCTGGGGCATGCTGGGAGCTGTAGGCCTTTTCTCTGTCTGAACATGCATATGATCATGGCTTTAAAGACTTTACAACAGTAAAAGTGGAATCTCTCTCATGCCTAAAAGTGTGGGACACTCTTTTCCTGCACCTGGATTAAAATTTGGCAGATAGAAATACTTTGTTGACTGGATTCAACCCACACGTGGCCACTTAGCTACCCTGATGGCTGGCACTTTCAAAACCAAGACTTCCCATTGCCTCTTAAAGGGAATCTGGGGTTCAAAAGCCATTAGATTTGAAGTGTAAATGCAGCAGAATGGTATCCTTGTTATAGCTCTGGACTCATTTTCATATTTAAGGAAAGCTGTCATTTCTCCTCCACATGGAGTCAACCTTTCTGAAATATATAGATAAACTTCTGCTCCCCCACCCACCCTGTGGTGTGTGTGTGTGTGTGTGTGTGTGTGTGTGAGAGAGAGAGAGAGAGAGAGAGAGAGGGCGATTGTTCCCATCTCATCAGAGCACCCTTCCCCAACCTGGTGCTCTCCGGATGTGTTGTACTTCAGTCCCCATACAACATATTATTCTGTCTGGAATAATGGGAATTGTAGTCCAACACATCTAGAGGTTACCAGGCTGGGGAAGACTGCATTAGGGGGATAGAGGATGAGGCCTAGTGGTGGGTGGACTTGCTGGGTGCTTGGCGAGCACTGCTGCTGTGCCCACTGAGCCGAGCCAAAAGCAAGCACCCCCCGAGGCACTCCAGGTTCCCGGTGGTACGCTTTTTACACAGAAAATGGCATAAGTTATGGTAAAACTGGCTGCAATTTGCGTAACGTGTGCAAATTGCGGCCGTTTTTGGTGTATCTTACCCCATTTTCTATGTAAAAAGCATACCACTGGGAACCTGGAAGTCCATCGAGTGGCTCAGGTTGGGAGAATGTGAGTTGAGCCGAAGAAACAGGTAGGAGGGACAGAGTTTGGCAGATCGAGCCAGACAAGTTCGCCAGACTTCCAACCCCTCCCCCAAACGAAATCCTCACTCATCCCTAGAGGCAACCAATAGCGTCAGTGGTAGGCCAGGTCTTGTACGCAGGCCAGATATCTGCAGGGCCCCCCCCCCCAACCAATGGGAAGCAGTGTGACAGACAGTGGCCTCTATTAAGAAGCCTCACACTCCTCTATGGGCAGCATTTTAATCATCTCAGTAGCCTTGCCACCTGTCCATCTCAGACAGTGCAAGGTTAGCTGTTCACCTATTCAGTGGCTAAACTTCAGATTAAATGGCAACGTGATCAGATCACAGCCTGTGCCTCTCTTGATTTTTGGCTTTTAAGATCTACTCAAGGGCATCGCATCATCCTGGTATTTTGCAATACCACTGTTCTAGTTTTGTTTTTATTTCTACATGTACTTGCTGAGCTTTGGAGGAGAGTCAGTTTGGTCATCATGGCTACACTGAAAGGCTCTGGCATTTCACCAACTCCTCCACAGCCGCCCCCTCAACAGCATTTGAACGGGTCATATATAGATGCCACTTGTGAATGGACATACATATGGATATTTGGTCTGCCTTTGTTGAAGTCTATGTATAATTTTTATAAATCTGTATTTTCATACACACACACACACACACAAATGCCATATGCATCTATTGAAACTGATATATTCAAATCTATGTAGTTACTGTTTCTTTTCTTTTCCTTCTTATGGTTTTGTTTTGTAGAAATTTTATAACAACAACAACAACAACAACAACAACAACAAGTTTTTTTTTTTAAAAAAAAAATCAGTGGTAAAGTTGGGATTTTTTATTTATTTATTTATTTTGGCTCCCATGCCCTGATTGAGCTTGGGTGGGAAATTGGGCTGCTTAAGTTTCTCTCAATCTGGACATCAGGTCAGAATGGACTGGTTCACTGTTGGTGGGCAGAGGAAGGCAGAGAGAGGGAGAGAGAGAGAAGGATGGGAGAACCAGGGATGTTGCAGGACACAGAACTTCTCTGAACTTCTCTTTGGAGCTCAGTTTGGCTTGCTCCAATTTCCATTTGAGACTTGTTTTTTGTTTGTTTGTCCGAATGGGGAAAGTGCACATTGCTGTGCCCATTTTTCAAAAGTGAGTGCATTTTCCCCATTGACTAAAGCATGGGTGTGTGTGTGTGTGTGTGTGTGTGTGTTTAATGCACATTTCAAAGTGTGCATTTGTTTTAAGAAAAATCACACATTTTTCAAATGCAATAGCAAGTTCAGTAATGTGTGAACATTTTTTTTAAAAAAATGCATTCATTCCCTTTACATTCGAATTTTGAATGATTGTCTGACTGAAACAAAATCCCTGTACTCCCTGGTGTGGGGGGGGGAGGTTAAACTGGTGAGCATCCATGGCATTTGAGTGGTGGAAGGTGGCTTACCAGGGGATGCTGGTGACTCCTATTTCAGTGGGGCTCCTTTTCCATTGCAGGTTTTTCAGGTTGTACTTGGAGCTTCATAGGAGCTATCCATGGTGCTCCATGGTGGTGAACCTATTTTGGAGGTGGATCTCAGCACCATGGATAGCTCCTATGAAGCTCCAAGTACAACCTGCAAAACCTGCAATGGAAAAGGAGCCCCACCGAAAGAGGAGTCACCAGCCTTCCCTCTGGCTTACCTATACAGTACCAGTTCAAAAGGACCTGGGACAGGAAGCACTCTGTGTCATGGATCAGGGCTGGCATCCCTCAGAGACTGAAGCCTCCAGTGAAAGTGACTCTGGGGAGGGAGCAGAACCAGTTCTTGGTCCTTCTGAAGTGGGGCCCACTGCCTTGGACCCAATGTCTTTTCCATGTTTAGCTTGCTCCAATTTGCAAGGTCCTGAAAGCTAACCTTAGTTTCAGATATGACTCAGCCATCCTGGCCACATTGAGCCCCCTCACCTAGGGCAGATGATTGATTTTCTGATGGAGAATGACATTCTGTGGCTATGATTAATTCACTGAAAACCAATCCCCAGTAGCTTGCCAGCAAAGGGTGTGTGTGATAGAACTGGGAGAACCTCCTTGGCACATCTTTTAGGTATGTTGGCATGGATGAGCAAGGAGCTGTTGTTTTAGCCCAGCTGTCCCCAGGATGTGCCGCTGCCCTCTGATTCTGAGGAGTGGATTTCGGACTCCTCTCGTGAACAGGGAGACCCTGGGGAACAGCCCCCAACTGCCTCACCCTTCTCCAACCTTCATTCCTAGGAGAAGCCAAGCTCTGCAGGAAAAAAGCTGCTGGCCCTTTGACAGTCAGATGCAGCATTTGAAGGGGTGGAGTTTCCAGAGAGACTCTCTTGGCCTGACTATAAAGCCTGCCTGCCAGTCACTCTCAGACTCTGCTGGAGTAACTTCTAGTTCTCTGGCTTCAGGATTGTTGACCAAGGTCCTGAAAGCTAACCTTAGTTTCAGATATGACTCAGCTGTCTTGGCCAACTGAGCCCCCTCACCTAGGGCAGATGATTGATTTTCTGATGGAGAATGACATTCTGTGGCTATGATTAATTAATTGAAAACCAATCCCCAGTAGCTTGCTAGCAAAGTGGTGGTGTGTGATAGAACTGGCAGAACCTCCTTGGCACATCTTATTTATTTATTTATTTAATACATTTTTATACTGCCCAATAGCTGAAGCTCTCTGGGTGGTTTACAACAGTTAAAATCATAAATACAATATAAAATATAAAATTTAAAACCACAGATTAAAAACAAACAGCAGAGCTAGCAGCAGCAGTTACAATAATGGAATTAAAAACAACTACCAGATTAAAATAATTATCTTTTAGGTATGCTGGCATGGAATGAACAAGGAGCTGTTTTAACCCAGCTGTCCCTAAACAGGGATGATCTGATAGACATTGTTTGCTTGGGCTCTTAAAGGTCCTGTCACAAAGTCTCACACCAAAGACTCCTGAGCAAACTTGGCAGTTATGGAATAAGAGGAGAGGTGCTCTTATGGATCAGTAACTGGTTAAAGAATCTATAAACAGTGGGGTCCCACATGGATTTGTATTGGACCAATGCTTTTCAACCTGTTCATAAATTATCTGGAATTAGGAGTGAACAGTGAGGTGGTGAGGTTTGATGAGGACACCAAATTATCTAGGGAAACAAATGGATCTCTCAAACTGGGTGAATGGGCATAAAAATAGGAAATGTGGTTCAATGTAAGCAAGCATAAAGTGATGCACATTGGGGCAAAAAAAAATCCCAATTTCATGAATATGTTGATGGAAGTTGAACTGATGGTGACTGACCAAGAAAGAGACCTTGGGGTTGTGGTGGACAGCTTGATGAAAATGTTGACCCAATGTGCTGTTGTAAAAAGGCAAACTCCATGTTAGGTATAATTAGGAAAGGAATTGAGAAGAAAACTGCCCAGATCATATTGCCCTCATACAAATCTATGGTGCAGCCACACTTAGAATATTGTGTACAGTTCTGGTTACCGCACCTAAAAAGGATATTGTCGAATTGGAAAAGGGCAGAAAAGGGCAACTAAAATGATCAAGGGGCTGGAGCAATTCCCCTATAAGGAAAGGTTACAACATCTGGGACTGTTAGCTTAGAGGGAAGGTGAGTGAGGAGAGACATGATAGAGGTGTACAAAATTATGCATAGTGTGGAGAAAGTGGATAGGGAGACATTTTTTTTTCTCCCTCTCTAGTACTAGAACACGGGGTCATCCCATGAAACTGATTGGTGGGAGATTCAGGACAGATAAATGGAAGTACTTCTTCACACAGCATGTAGTTAAACTATGGAATTCACTACCACAGGATGTACCAGTGATCACCAATTGGATGGCTTTGAAAGGGTAAGCTTTTATGAAGAAGCTTTCCATTCTGTGAATCCCTACATGCTGCCTGAAGTACGGAGGATTAGGCTATCAATGGCTACTAGTCTTGATGGCTATATGCCACATCCAGTGTCAGAGGCAGCACACTTATGTACACCAGATGCTGGGAAACATGAGTGGGAGGTTGTTATTGCACTCATGCACTACTTGTCAATTTCCCACAGGCAGCTGGTTGGCCACTGTGTGAAGAGAATGCTGGACTAAATAGAACTTTGGTCTGATCCAGCATGGCTCTTCTGTTCTTACATTCTCCAGATGTTTTGGACTACAACTCGCAGAATCCTTGCTGGAGGGGGCTGAAGTCCAAAATATATGGGAGTACCAGGTTAGAGAAAGCTGCACTAACTGATCCAATGCTTTGACCAGGATGGGTGACCAAGGTGGGCAGACAGAAGATGCTGTCTCCCTGCACCCGCCTTGAACCCACACCAAAATGCGGAGTTCAAGTTGGCACTTAAGTAGTTAATTAATTTGCAGACCAGTGTTTGGAATGAATAAAGCTGTGACCCAATATCTGTCATCTCCTGCTTTTAATTTGGGTACGGGGCATCCACCTATTTTCTATTCTTGCTGTTGGCTGCTCTTTCTTCTTGTTCTCCCCTCCCTCCCTCTATTTTTTTGTTTGATTAAATCTCTGCAGTGACCAGTGTGAAACTCTAAACATCTTGTCATGTAATTTAATTTGCTCAGAGGATACAATGATCAAAGGTGCAGTCAACTCCTCCACTAAGTGACAAGCAAGCATTTGACTGTGATGTATTTATTGGTAGATCTACAGAGACAGGGCTCCACCTTACTGAGCTGATTATAAAAGTGCATAATCTCTCTCTGTCTGATGAATACATGAGTTAAAAAAGACCATTTTCTTTTCTTAATGAAGGAAATAATTGTTAATTGGACAATGCAGTAGGGAGCCATATCCATAGTGAGAAAGCCTACAGCCCAGGTGATCTCTGTGGTCACCTCTCCAGCCAGTGCTGTTTCTGAGGAAGGGCCCCTTCAGAGCCCTTCCTGGTACTTCCATTTTAGACTGGGCAGCTCTCTGAAAAGCCACACTGGCCACTTCTGCCAGCCAAAGCTGCTCTTCAGAGAGCCAGACCTCTGGCTCTCTCTACTCAGAGGAGCCAGTGAGTGAAAAGTGGTGGTCATGGTGATGACTAGTGGGGGGAGGCAGTGCCTTTTCTCTCACCTCAGGCGGTGCAGGAGCTTTCACCACAACAATGGTATTTGTGAATAGTGCCAGGATAGATATTGAGTTCTTTTAAAGGGAATTTGAATCAACACAGTAAAACTGAAAAGCAACTAGGGCCAAGGGGTGGTGGATGTAGATGGGGGAAGCAGAAGGTTGGTTATCCCTTTCCCACCCACTGCTTTTACCTTAGACGCCACCCCCACCCTAGACTTCCCCCACCACACCAGCCAGATTTTCCAAACACATCTTTGCTGTGACCAGAGAAAAGTGACTGGGAGGCGGGAGCAGTGTTTAACGGGGAAGTGGCAGGTAGAGGGGAAGGGTTAAGTATCACTCTCCCATCCACTATCTCTCCCTTACAAATGGCTCCTTCCCACTGCTGCCTTTTCAGCTGCCCAAGTTCTCAGGCTTGCCTCTGCTGCTGAACATTTAGTTAATCCTTGAGAAAGGTTTTCCGTGCTTCCATGCCCATTTTCTAGCCTCCCGCTAATTGTCTTGCTCATTAATTTGTCCCTTTTGAACGCCATCCCTCTGTTGAGTTGCTCTTTCTGTGTTACAGGAATGAGATGGCCGAGGTTCACAGAACGTGCAGCTCTTCAGCATTTTGTTTATACTTTCACTGCTGTACTTTTTGATGCCTGCATTGTCTGTTATGCCATCAATGGCAAGGGCTTCTTGATTGCTTGTTTCTTCTCGCAAATGCATCCGCTCCACACACAACCCTCTTCCATTTATCCAGAATTGATTAAAGGGGCACAGGAGTGCTCCTTTAGTTAAGGTGAGTTGCAAAAAAAGGAAAGCAAAAAAAAAAAAAAAGGTTCCACGAGAATAAGTCTCAAAATTCTACTGCCAGTAAAAACGACAGCAGTGGATTTGGTTTTCCAGATCTTGATTTATATCATTGGGCAACCATGCTAATTGAAGCTATGAGGCATGGAGAGGGGCCACAGCTCAGTGGCAGAGCACATGTTTTGCATGCAGAAGGTCCCAGGTTCAATTTCCAGTGTCTCCAGGTAGGGCAGGAAACAAACTCCTACCTGAAACCCCAATGAACTGCTGCCGCGCCGCCAGTCAGTGTCAAAAATAGTGGACCAATAGTCTGACTCCTTATAAGGCATCGTCCTATATTCCTAACTTGGCTATGTGCTTGGCAGAGGGGTGGGGGCAGAGCCTTTAAGTGACTTCAAAGTAGGGATGGGTGACTCTTTCAAGGTCAATCAGGGCAACCCATTTCTATTAATATGTCTAATATAGCAACAGGCTTCCGAACAGTTATCACTGATCTGAATAACAAAAAAGGGGGGGGGAAGAGGGGAGAGCTGTGCAAGGTATTGGAAAGAATGCTTATCTCCAGAAACTTTACTCACTGGGCACCAGTCACCTTAAACATTTCCACATTTGTGTGATCTTGAACTTGGACAGATAACAGGAACCTAATAGAGCAACTTCACAGGATCAATTTGAATATTGTGATTTTTAACATTTTCTAACCTGATTTGGAAATTGTGGCAGTCATTCCAAAAGCTGCCATGTTTTCATTTAAACTGAGCATTATGCATCTTCATGATATCACCTTTACTGCAACTTTTTAACCTTTTTGTACATACAAGGTCTTTGTATTCTCACAGTACTTTCACAACGAACCCTGTTGATTTTCAGGATACTATAATCCTTTTTATGCAAGAAACATGCACTGTTCAAACTACAACCCCATGCAGTCTTTCAGCTCTTGTTTTGAATCTGTTACGGCACACTCGGAAACTTACGGGTGTCCCATGCAGAGTGGGAGGAACGACAGAGGCAATATTTGCCTCCCCGCTCCTCCTGCTCCGCATTGGTCGCTAGAGGGCCGTTTTCTGCCATCTAGTTATGGTGCTTCAAAGGGGGAGGGAAGGAGGGTGGAGTGAGTGGCTTCAGGATACTTTGTATCCTGTCTGCTCCAGTTTCCTCCCTGCCCCCTTCCATTTAAACCAGTGTGGCATAGTGGTGAGAGTGTTGGACTGGGACTCGGGAGATCCGGGTTCTAGTCCCCGCTTGGCCATGAAACTCACTGGGTGACTTTCATTACTGACTCTCAGCCTAACCTACCTCACAGGGTTGTTGTGAGGATAAAATGGCGAGGAGGATGAGGATTATGTAAGCTGCCTTGGGTTCCTTGCAGGAAAAAAGGCGGGGTATAAATACAATAAATAAATAAACCCTCTCCGAGGCTGGCTGCGAGGGGGGGGGATCAGAGATCTGATTCCCAGCTCCAAGGTCGGACTACTGTCTTGGACCCCAGAGCTGGGAATCTGAAATATCCTATGCACACACCCCCGACAATGTTAGCAGCAATAATTTCCTAACTTACTTTAAATCTTTGCTCTCCTGCTAGGTTTTATGTTGGCTTTTATTTATATTGTAGTTTTAAACTTTTATATTATATTTTATCATGTTGTATTTTATGGTTTTAATTGTTGTGAACTGCCCAGAGAGCTTTGGCTATTGGTTGATACAGAAATGTAATAAATAATAACAAATAGACACCAATTCCTTATTTTTTCCATTAATTGTCTTCTGCAATATTTATCCAACATAACTGTCCCCCCAATGTACCACCCCACAGGGAATGTCTGGCACAGAAAAAATCCTCTCAGACTAACTAGCAGGCTGTTTCCCATCTGACAGGACTGCTGTACAGTCGATGAAGAAAAAGATACACCTGTAAATGATCCTGAATGTCGTACTTACTGTTCATTACTGAATTCTGCAGTCCTTTTGACTGAGCAAAACACGCTAAAACCAAAGAATACTTGTCTCTTCTGTCTGACTACATCTATCTCTGGCATGTGGCTTTGCATGAGGATTAGGAGACGATATGACACCTGTGTATTTCCATTCATAATGCAAGTTGGAATATAAAACAAAATTAGCTTTCTGGGGAGAGTGTATGCGAAATGGGTCTGTTTTAATTTTAATCTGCTTAACCTTCATTATTCATGCCATGTAAATTTCTTGCATGTTACATTCAATGATATCACTGCCTATCTGAATGTTCCACTGGCCCCTGTTGGGCTATCTAGTTTTATCTAGATAGGAAGCTAAGGAGCAATGGACTGCCCATCATATTGGAGTTAACGCAAGGCTACAAGCAGATTGATGGCTTCAGCCTCCTAGTGTAGACCTGGTTCAGAACATCAGTTGCATAAATTATGGGAATATCTAAAGTCTCGGTTACACAACCCCGGTGGCTTATTCTTTTCATTCGTCTTTAGTGGATCGTGAGACAGTTATGTGGAAGGAGGTGTAAATGGATGACAAATTTCCACCCAAATGTACAGGACTTCACTTTTCCAAGATCCACTGGAATGCAAATAGCTTGGCAGTTGAAACACCGTGATATGTTTTGTGATGGAGCATCCCCACAAGGTGAATTAAAATCAGGATTCAAAGGGCCCTATAAATCAATTATTATTGCTGCCTAAACCACCTGCAAATGGTTGGCACTTGTTTTGAAAACCCACCATCATTCTGCTGTCAAATTGATCTCGGGTTCGTTAGCAGAGCTGGCACCATCTACCGCTGGCATCTTCTGCCAAACGGCATAAATTACAGGGAGTGTAATTGTATGCAATGTCTTAATTTTGTCAACATCTTTCTAAAGAGCCAATCCAATGAAATCCTTTATGTACCTTTAAAGAAAAAGTCTGTTTGAGGACCACCACCACCAGCAGCCCCTGCTTCCCTCAGCAACTAAAAGTGCAGTACCAAAATGTGCTCTCCAATGTTCCAGGCATTTTCTTCCCCTGTGAAAGAGGATTGTATTTTTCTCCCTCATTCTTAGGGCACTTTATAATTTCTTTAGAGCAGGGGTCAGCAGTGCGGTGCCTGTGGGCACACCCCTGTGCCTGCCAGGACCACTCAGTGTGCCCTCTAGACCCTGCACAACTCTCTCCTCTCTATTCCGTGGTGGTGGTGGTGGTGGTGGTGGTGAACGTGAAAGGGATTCCAGAGGAGGAGGAAGGGGGAGCAAGAATCCAACAAAAAGAGGAGGGCAAGAAAAGCGAGAATGCAAGCAAGGGGGGTGAGATAAGAGAAAGTTCAGCATAGGGGGTTAAAAAAAGAGAATCCCCAAAATGGGCCAAAATGACAACGGGACAAATCTGCCCTCAGGCCTGAAAAAGAGAAAGAAAAAGAAATGGAAGGGTAAATGTGCACGGAGGGCCAAAAAGGTTGCCTCCCCCTGCTTTCAAATGTCTTTTTGTACTGTTTTTGAGCTTGCCTCAGCCTTTTGAGGTGGCATGGGGTGCTGGGTTTTCTTCTTCTTTCTTCTTGATATATGCACATCTCTCCCATGTGCTGTAGCCTCACCAGCTGCCCTCATTTCTTGATCTAAAAAAAAAAAAAAAGTCCCATGGGAGGAGCTCTTATGGTTCCCATTCATTGGTAGAATTCTAGCCACATCCAATTCAATACTCAGACTCCAAGATTTTCCCACTCAATGTGGGAAGGTCAGAGGTGGACCAGACCAGACAGGAATACTGGTGGTGGGGTTGACATGCATGCCCCAACACACCTTCCATGGATGGGTTTTTTGTTGTTGTTGAGTGCTATAAGTTCAAAGAACTTAAGCAGTGCCTATACTTGCCATCACATGTTGCAGGAAGCTGCATCTAATCTTGCTCAATGCCACTTGTATCTGTATGATACAGTTTATGGATACACAAAAATGTTTTTTGTGCATGCCCATAAGATGATGATGATGATGATGATGATGATGATGATGATGATGAGTGAAACACCTTTAAGTGGAGGCTTCAAGGGAAATATGACTGGTCCATGTATTGTTTCCCCTGTCTTGAGAAAAAAAGCTGAGAGGCACAATGAATTTTGATCCAGAAAATGGCCTGCAGGGAAAGGGTTTAGCAAAAAGGGTTTGCTGTGATCAAATTCAAGAGCTGCTGCAGATGAATTAAACTAGAAACAAAAACAACGTGTCAGAAGGCACTCCACAAGTTTCACATCACATCTACTCTGACCCTGAATTAGAAAGTTTTGGCGTTCATAAACGCAGCAAACAGGATTTCACCTTTTCTTTTTGCACATCGCTTGCTCATGCCCTCTCACTGGAAAGGTAAGGTATCAAATTTCAACTATTGGGCTAGTTATTATTATTGCTAAACTTTTTTTAAACCCTCACATTTCAGAAACACTAATTTTGGGAGAAACGTTCCCAGAAAGAAATACAGTTTCCTTTAACCTGTTGTATATAGATTATAGGATTTTTCATATTTTCCTGCAGAAACATATAGCTCTTCTCCTTCTCACTTCCCCCTCCCCACCCACCCAGAAGTTTAGGAATAATAAGCCTTAAAGGCGTAGATGATTGCTCATCCAATTATGGCTGCCTTTCTAACTAATAGTTTTTACTTATTCAGTTTTAATGGCTTTATGCCTTTTGAAAATGCCAGCAATATTGCTCATAAATCATGATCCTTTTCTTTAGCTCTCCTGGGTTAATATAAATTCACTTTAATTATATTTCTGGTTGGAGCAATTACACTTAATCTACATACACCCCTCCCGGGTGTGTAAATAGGCATTAGCCAGACCACTGCAGCCCATTAAATAGAATGGGTTTAGGTTAATGTCATGATTAGCTCGTGATTTTGTTCACACATACTAAGAAATGCCGCACTTGCTGTATTTTCAAGATGGATGGGTCCTCCCATAGTCTTGTCTTGTGTTGTAAATGTGTGTGATTTTTAACCCAAAATTATATGAAGATGCATACCAGCTAACACATACCCCATCCCTAACATTTCTTGAAGAGGTTTCTCATGGAGGAGTAGGCACAGAAAATTAGAAGTTTTCAGATACCTGTTATATTCTGGAACCTCTGTGTTACTCAGTTGTTAAGGGTGCCTGGTGTGTGTGTGTGTGTGTGTGTGTGCATCTTTATATATGCATGTAAGTGTCTGTCCAGGTTTATGGTCAATATTACTGTATCATTCCAGGTTGGTGCTCATGTCTATACTTCTCCTGAACTACCTTCATGGATGTGCCTTGAGACAAATTCTTATTGACAGACCATCACCTTTTCCCAGGTTCCACTTAGTCACAGATGGGCAGTGAGCAGATGGGTGTGTGTGTGTGAAATCAAGTGAACCTGTAAAAAATAAATACTTGGAATGATAGCCGAAGGACTACAGGGAAAATATACATCTGACAGAGGAGGTCCAATTGCCTATATATTAGATTATGGGTAGGAATTAGTGGCACACAGTATATTATGTGTGCGTGCGCCACGGTGCATGACTGCTTTCTTTCCCAGGGAGAAATGGGGCTTAAAGACCAGAGATCAATTAACCTTAAGACAGATAAGTAGCTAAAGATTAATTTACTGGGCAATATTGGAAAGTCAGAGGATGTGGGCATTTGGTACAATATATTTAAAATATAGCTAGAGGCTTTCTGAAAACAGACTTTGTAAGGCTATTGCCCCCCACCCCACAATACTCTTAAAACCTACTTAAAGAGAAAGAAGAATCACTGGGGATACCATAGACATTGTTGGTCTAAACTGCCTGATTGAATGCCACTGTTTAACATATTTACTTAGCACTAATGGTGTGCCAAGCAACAGAAACTGTCATGTCACATCACATACCGGAATGGAGATGAATACTTCCTGGCTGGTGCCATTCTTGTAGCATGCACGTTATAAGCCTTTTATAGGTGCCAGCTCCAAAATCATAATCATGCAGAAAAAGCTAAGGCTGAATCTGAATGGTTGATTCAATGGGCGGCGTCAAAACAGAAGTGTGATTTCTGGACTTGGACTCTGATTTTCTATCCCTGTTTCAAGAGGGTGAGATCTCAAGCGGTGCTTAAGATATAGTCTCATGGAGTTCTGGAATACAGTACCAACTGCCCTTTCTGTAAAGTTCAACCACTGTATTGTGCAAATAACTAAGAACCTTCCAGGGCTGCTGATTAGTCCTTTTTAATGGGTAGCCCTTTGTCCACTATTCAATTAATTTCTCCTTCTTGCTTTGCCTCTGTGTCTTCCACACTGCACATGTCTGTATTTTTATCCTCATTGCTCCACCAAGCTTTTTAAAAATTATTATTCACCTCATCCATACCTCCAGAACTGAACACACAGACCCAAACACCTTTTACAGTCAGAAATCCATCATTTCTAAGCTTACAATGTGTTCTGTCTAACAGCAGCAACAACAAAAGTGTCCATTAACATGCACAAATTTGAAAAATGCACAAAGAAAGCATTTGTACATTTCTGTATGTACATTTCTAAGACACACACAAACAGGCTTTAGTCAATGAGTGCATGCCTACAACAATTACAACATTGTAAACCGCTTTGGGTGCCTTAGCAGAAAGGCGGTATAGAAATGAAATGAAATAAATAAATAAATAAATAAATCCATTTGAAAAATGCACACAGAAAAATACATTAAAATTTCTATGGGGGGAAGAGACAACAGCCATACAGAACTGGGGAAGAACAAATTTGGCAGAGGAACCTCAATGAGACGGAGCTTGACAGACCTCCCTGTCAAAAGCAGTCTGATGCTTTCTCCTCTTCTCTTAGCATCATTCTGTGTTACCTCATATCATGTGCCATCTTGTTTGTTTGTTTGTTTGTTTGTTTATTACATTTCTATACCGCCATTCTGCTCAGGCACCCAAGGTGGTTTACAATGTTTAAATACTAAAACCAACAAGTGTTACCCCCCCCCCAAACCCAAACAAATACCAGAACATAGCTCTCTCAGGTAGGGGTGGGTGATCTGCCGGGACCCAACCCACCTCCGGCTGGCAGATGCTGCTGCTGCTGTGCCTGCTGAGCTGAGCCCAAAGCAGGCATGCACTGCGCCGTTTGCTGGACTTTTGGGTTCCTGGCGGGCCACTATTTACATAGAAAATGCCTTAAAATAAGTCAAAAGCAGCCACAATTTGTGCAAATTATATAAATTTGGGCCGCTTTAGGCATGTCTTAAGGCATTTTCTACATAAACAGTGGCTCACCTGGAAGTCGCTTCCCTCCCTGGCTTGACTTGGGAGAATGCACGTCGAGCCAGGGAAGGGGTAAGTGGGATGGAGTTCAGGGGGGGGGGGTCAAGCCTGGCTAGTCCACCAGATTTCCACGCCCCCCAAACAAAATCCTCACACATCCCTACTCTCAGGCCAATTGCTGATGGCACGAGCTCCCTGGCCTGGGCTTCACTTCTGCCTTCCCTCAGGGCACACAGGTCTTAAACAGCCCCAGAGAAGGTGGGGGAGGGACTTGCCCCAACAGTCCTCTCAGACCAGTGATGGTCTTTCAGGAGCTGATGGCACAGGCTCCCTGGCCTGGGCTTCTCTTTTGCTTTCCCTCAGTAGGATTGTAATGTGAAGGCTAGCTGTCAAAATGGCAGCTTTATGGAAACAAGCACAGTGATACCTCTAGTGTATGGCATCCATTTTGATAGTTACATGGTCACATGCAGTCCTGTCCCCACAATCTACCGTCACTTTGACATAAATTGTCCTTTAGAACAGTAAGTGGCTGGGCATAATTGAGTGGAGAGCAGGGGTAAGTTTAGAGGTTGCTCTAAACTCTTAAAATTGTTTCAGAGACAACGATGCTTCAATCCAGAGCCCATATTAGAGTTCTAAACATAATCCTCCATTCTAAAGTACTTGGTTCCAAGACAGCTCTGTGTAAGTGAGATATTAAGAAACCTCTTGCTGGTGTTTTTGCAAAGAGAGAGAGAAAGAGACCCCAGCAAGTCCTTTTGCCCTCCATTTATCTCTGTAGGTAACTGGCCCATTTTACTAGGAAAGACAAATTACATAAGAGAGGTGGCTTTTTGCCATCAATGCCACAAAGAGGGAGAATGAAAGCTGGCATTTCCTACCCCTTCACTGGGATGCACAAAGCTCTTATTCCATTTTTTAAAAATAAATAAACGGATTTCACATTAGTCAAGTACAACATACTTTAATAATGACTGGAAATGTCAGAGTGATTAGAGTAAGCTGGCATTTCTAAAATGCTGGTGCTTCTCCTGCTTCATGATCTGGCAAGGATTCTCAAATTATAACTAAGCTGCTAAAACAGACTTTTGTATTCCAAGAATGTGTGTCACGCTAATTTCTCTTTATGTGCCATAGATTATTGCAGATATATAAAAAAGGTTCTGCTATATCTCCTCTAACCAAGCTCTCATATATGAATGACTAAGTTATTTGTGTGTTGGTGTTTTACTCTTCGCATGGAGCACTGCTAGCTGTAGTGAAGGCAGGCAAGGGAAAACTCTGCAGGAGCTGCAATGCACACATGGACCTCCATGGAGAAGCTGCCCTGTTTACCTCTGTGCTAGGTGGTGCATTGCATGCATGTTCAGCACTTTGGGTTTGTATCAGAAGAACCCCTATGCGCACAGAGTAAGGGTGCTGGAATCAAGCTGCACAGCTGGGATAATGGTCACTCTGGACAGCTTCTCACATGAAATCCAGTGCATCTCACTGGAGTAGATTAGAGGCTTATATTTTACCATGTTGCTTAGATAGTTGATTCCAACAGGTTATTGAACACATACCAGTTGAATGCCAAAGCCAAAAGTGGCATTTATTTATTTATTTATTTATTTATTATATTTTTGAATTGCCCATCTGGCCAGTCATCCGGCCACTCTGAATGATGTACAGTCCAATAAAATACAAGAAAAAAACGACAGAGTGTAAAACACAATTAAAAACAGTACAAGACTTAAAAATCCTAACCCGCCACATATTCCCGCCTGAAAAGCCACATTTTTAATGCACGGTAGAAACTAATCAAGGAAGGGGCATGGCAGAGAGTTCCATAAATTGGGGGCTGCCACAGAAAAGGTCCTCCTCCTAGTCCCCACCAGCCTGGTTTCTCTGGCTGATGGGACAGGGAGAAGGCCGTCCATGGCAGATCTTGTTGAGCGGCTTACTTGATGTTGCTGGAGGCACTTCTTGAGATAAACTGGACCGGAGCCGTACAGGTATGTCACAATTGGCACTTCTCATAGTGCTTTTCCCTACTGACATGGGAAGTGTGTGTGTGTGTGTGTGTGTGTGTATTTAATACCACTTCACAGGCACTGGAGGCCCCATCATGTCTCATTTCTCCAGGAAGAAAATGGTTACCTTCAGAATCCGAAGTCCCATATATTTTTCTCAATTGCTTTCTCAAAATATATAAAAGGGGTAAGGCAGGAAATGGGTGACATGTAGCTTTCTAATCTGCAAATATTAAAATGTAAGTGAACTTCCAAGACTCATTAAAAATATACACAGGAGTTGGGATTTTTCCTTTCAGTTCACATTTACCACTTTCCCCTGCGTATAAAATAACAAACATGGTATCTGTTTCTTTGAAAGGTATTATTTTTATTTTCAATTTGAAACAACAACAAAATATGTTTTAAACTCAAAATATTGGAAAACTATCATGAACAAAGGTAATTTTTTAGGCAAACCCTTATTATTACTAGGAACTAATGGTGTTGGTGTTATGGGGTATTTTTATGACCCTAATAACAAATCTGTCCCTGGTGAGGTAAATATTCCCAATGAAACCCCGTGGTTTGTGCTAGCCTACTGATAGGGGTAATTTTTATCTCTGGAGCACTTAAGCCTGTTTTGCAAGACAAGTTTTCCTTGAAAATACCGATGGGACATTTTTTAACCCCAATATGTTACATTGGATGGGGACATAAAAACAGTCCAAATGCAAAATCAAGGGATACATTTTTTTTTTTAGTCTCACAATTTTATTGTTTATAGCCAATGGCCATCACAATACATCACAATACATATATACATGAAGTATAAAATAAAATAAAAACAGGTTGAACATTAAATATAATGAAACAAAATGCTATAAAATAATCAAGGTTTAGAAACATTCTTTCTGAATGGCCCCCTTATGGTTTGGCAGTAGTTTGGTTTATAAAGGCTGACCTTATTTTCCTTGCAGCTAACGCAAATAAAACTATCCTGTAGCTAATAAATTTGTCCACATCAGCCAACAACCATCTAATTTTAAAATCGTCTGATTGACCTTCTAAAGTAGTCTGAAAAGGAAGAATAAATCTGGCCCTGGGTGAATTATATAGTGGACAATATAGAATATAATGTACCAGATCTTCAATGTGCCCTGTTTCACATATGCAAAAACGCTCTTGTTCAGGTCTGTTAGAAAACCTTCCAGCCAAATACTCAGTGGGCATTGTTTCAAATCTGAGCTGGGTAAAAGCATGCCTAACAGGGAAGAAGATTAGCTCTTGCAGATAGCTTGCCCTTTTGTGATCTGTTTTAATTTTGGCGTACCAAGTGGCAGATTTGCAGTTTTTTGTATATTCAAGATCTCTTTTGGCATCTTCGCCAAACTCAATAGCTCGGATCTTATAATCGGACACATCCTGCATTGTTGTTGCTAAGGGAATCGAGTAACTCAGCATCAAGCATCTGCAAGAGTTTGCCCAGCCTTCTCTATTCTGCAACTCCAAAAAGCATAGTTTTGCTAAATGGTTTTCTGGCAATGATGTTAATTTTTTCCAGTATAATATTATGGATTTGTGTATACGTGCATTCAGGGAAGGGAGACCTAGTTCAGTCCTTAATAGTGCACCAGGTGTACTGTGTGGCACTGCCAAGAGCATGCACAGGAACTTGTTTTGTATTATCTCAAGTTCATCTCTACAGTAACTGCCCCAGATTGGTGCACCATATAAGAGATGGGACACAATCTTGGCTGCAAAGATCTTTAAAGTTGGTTCTACTAAGCAATGGCCCTCAGTATAGTGCAGTCTCTTTATAGGTCCTAGTAAACGGGCAGCTGAGGACATAATTGCCTGGAAGTGGGTATGCCATAGGGTATTTTCAGAAAAATTCAATCCTAAATACTTGAATGAACGACATTGTTCAATACTGTGTCCATCTAGGGTCCATTTATGCTGCTCGTGCCTTTTGGTGAACACAACCACTTTTGTTTTGCTGTAATTAATGGATAGACCTTCCTGTTTGCAGTAATTTCCAAATTTAGTAAGTAATCTTCTCATGCCAATTTGCGTTAATGAAATAAGTGCCATGTCATCCGCATAGAGTAGGACTGGGACCTTCTGTTCCCCAACTGTTCTTGTTTCCAGAAAGAAAACAGTAAGCGGTATGTGGCTGAAATTTGGGGGTGTTATGCAGGTCACAGTAGACTAGGTATGGATAGACTTTGTTAAATCCATTCTGTCTGCATTTAACGGCTTGTCAGGCACCTTCCATTCTATCATCTGCTCATTGACGGAATTGGATTTTGCGCAAATGCATTCATACACATTTGCACAAATTTGCACTTATGCAAATTCACACTTCCAAAAATATGCAAATCCCCCCCAAATGCATGAATCCCCCCAAATGCGCATTTTCACTGTTTAATCTATGGGGAAATGCACATTTTCAGTCCGTGTTTTTTTAATTGTTATTTCTCATATTTTCCTATGACTAAATTTGTGGAAAATTAAAAAAAGTTTGCAAGTCTGTAGAATCTGTGTGACTCAGGAAAAGCCAGTCCAGTGTGGAATCCACAGGTCAGATTCATAGAAATCTGACCACATCTCTGAATCTTGCAGATTTCTCTGACATCCTTACAGTAGATAACAATATCCTGGGAGGATGAACTTGTAGCGTTGTAGGTATACTTTTTTTGTAAATTCTGCAATGAAAAGTGCATTTTGGGTAGGCATTTGGCTCTGCTCATTGCAGCAGGGTCAAAGGCTCATGTTCAGTGAATCAGATTTTAGGGTGCTATGCTGGATGTTGCATCTTAGAATCATGACTTCCCAACTTGTATTTCTAATTCACTTTCCATCTTCAGCCCCTTGCTTGGGACTGAGTGTCAGAGCTGGGCCATGGGCACCAGTTTGAGATGAGCTATGAGACAAGCCAGTAGTCAGGACAAAAGAGTAGGTCAGAACCAGGAAGGACTGAGGGGTAAGCCAGCTGTCAGGACCAAAGAACAACCAAGGATACGGGAACACACAAAGACCTTGTTGCTCAAACAAGGTTCAACTGGAATAAGAAGCCCTCTTATACTTCTTTCTGTCCAAAAATATCCAATGACCAGCGTAGGTGAGCAGAGTCGGCCCAGGACCTGAAGGTACTTCACTGAGAAGCTGCCACCTACAGTTTAGTGGTTAACCACACAAATGAGTTTCACACAATTCTAACCTATTTCTGACTCCATGAACATAGAACTGGTGATAGAATTTCACACCCATCCTTATAAAGCATCCACAGGAAAATAAAGGCTGGCATATTTCTCCCTATTTAAATGAGTAGCATTTACCATATGGATTTATAAATTTATATGCATTTATAAATCCATCCAAATATGGATTTATAATATGGAGTAATTGCTAATAAATACAGTACAATGTTAATAGTATTAATATTATTTACTTCAACAATGAGTAGCAATTAACTAACAAATACATTAAATACAATAGTAAGTTATGTTAAGTAATAATATTTACTGCTGTAATGAGTAATAATTGCCACTGTTAAAATTGCTTTCAAGACAATGCTAGTTTGAATTGTGCTCTGGGAATAGCATACATCAATGAATAGCCAATAATGTGCCACTGATAAGAATGCACAGGGACAAGTTTGCATCATGTGGCTGATCCGATTTAGGTTGTTTTCCTGTCAGGAACATGTTCATCATTGTCTTGCCTTTATAAACCCAGTTTTTTTTTTGGAGAAGATGGTTTCAGACATGCAAGAAGATTCTACAGAAGTCACTGCGAGTAAATGGAGTTGTAATACTGGATGAAAATATGAAGCTGCCTTATACTGCATCAGACCATTTGTGTCCATCTCACCCAGTATTGTTCAATCTGTCTGGCAGCTCTGTAGGGCAGTGGTATTTCCCAACTTTGCTTTAACTGGAGATGCCAGGGATTGAACCTGGGACCTTCTGCATATGATACCTATGCTCCAGCACTGAGCATAGTATAGTCCTTGCCTATAGAAATCTGACCACTCTCTTTACTCAGAACATTGCATGCAGGGCCGGCGCTACCGCTAGGCCAACTAGGCGGTTGCCTAGGGCGCGCGGCTGAAGAGGCGCGGAAACGCTGCGCTCTCTTCGCTGCTGCTGCGCCGCCCCCGGCCAGGCTCTGCCGCCGCTGCGCCGCCCCCGCCAGGCCTCAGCCTCCCCACCCTCCTGCCTGCCGCCGCGCCTCCCCCTGCCTGCCCGCTCGCTCGCTCGCTGCTGTGCTTCCCCACGCCCACCCACCCGCTCGCTCGCTCGCTCGCTCACCGCTGCGCCTCCCCCCGCCCACCCGCTCGCTGACGCTGCGCCTCCCACGCCATCGCCACCCCCGGTCACCCCCCAACCCCCCCGTCACCTACCTTCGTCGCGTCGCTTCCGGAGCCCCGCCCGCGTTGTTTTGGCGGGAGGAACCAGGGCAGAAGGGCTTAAACAGCCCTGTTGCCATGGTTTCCCCCGGCAAAAAACAGCGCGGGGGTCCCATCGCGTCGCTTCAGGAGGAGGAGGAGGAGGAGGAGGCGGCAGCAGCAGCCGCCGCCGCCGCCACAGCCAGGGCGGGGGGGAAGGTAGGTTGGTGGTGGCGGCGCAGGTTTTTTGTTTTTTCTGCTTTGGAGAGGGGGGGCGCTAAATATTTTTTCGCCTGGGGCGCCAAACTGTCCTGCACCGGTCCTGATTGCATGGGAAGAAGGGAAAAGATTGAGGGCTGCCATTCCTGTTCAATGAGGGAGGCTCAGAGGGTGGCAACAAGGGGGGAGAGCCTTTTCTGTGGTAGCCCCCTGGTTACAGAGCAAACTGCCCACTGAGGCCTGCCTGGCGCCAACTCTACTATCATTTCAGTGCCAGGCCAAGACTGCCCTGTAAGCTGAGGCATTTAATGTTATTTAATGGCCTTTAATAGCATATGAGGGTGGGTATGTCTGCAGTGGTCTAGTGTGCTGAATTTATTGAATGTGCTTGTAATTGTCCAAATGGTTTTAATTTCTGTTTTTATTTTATTTATTTATTACATTTGTTAATCGTCCATCTGGCCGGCCACCTGGCCACCCTGGGCGATGTACAATTAAAACACTGCAATAAAACATGACAATTAAAACAGTATAAAAAATTCTTTTAAAATCCTAACCCACCCCCCTGAAATACCATGTTTTTAATGCATGGCGGAAGCTCATCACGGAGGGGGCATGGCGAAGGTCACTAGGGAGGGAGTTCCATAACTTGGGGGCTGGCACAGAGAAGGCCCTCTTCCTAGTCCCCACCAGGAACTTTTGTATTGTAAATTTTGTACTGAATTTTATACTATTTTATTGTATTTGTATTATATTTTACTGTTTTTTTTAATAAATTGTTGTTAACTGTCCAGAGAGCTTCAGCTATTCGGTGGTATATAAATGAAAATAATAATAATAATAATAATAATAATGATGATGATGATGATGATGGGTGGTATAGAAATGTAATAAATAAATAAATGTGTAACAGGGAACAACAACAACAACAACACACACACACACACACACACACACACAGCATCCTCAGCCACCTGGCAATGATAAGGTAAGCTCAAAAACACAGGTAAGCCTTTTCCCAGCCTAGCCATAGCCAGCAGCTAGAGAAGCCAACAATTGACTAGAAAAGAAAAATGGAATGGCGTGATATAGTGACCCTCTGGATGCAGCTGCACTATTCTGCAGCATTCTGACTGCTGCCCGGCTGCAGGAGGCTGGTCCTGACCTGGGATATCAAATTCTGACATCATCATTGGGAATCCCGGGGTTCCTGGCACACAGACAGCCTAATTAGAGCTGCAGCTGGTTGGGAGTTGGGCTGGATAAGAATTTCATTTCAGTTCAGTTTTGATCAGAATTTACCAAAAACCGCCCAAGTTCTCCATATTCGGGACAAAAAGAACTTGAAATTAAGAAACACCGAATGTGGGAGAAAACAAAATTGGCAGATTCATCCATCCAGTCTCAGGGTTTTGAGTCATTAGCACTTACAATTCTGGTTTGGATCCTTGTGTGCTGAATTAGGGTTGCCACCTCTCTCTTTTTTTTTTTTTCTGACTGGCTTCTCATCTTGAACAGCTGTAATGCAGGCAGGCAGGTACAGCGTGGTCCTCTCCATGCTAGGAAGAGCTGTACCTATTGAATTTGGCTGGTCCAGATGCTGAGGATTTCATTTCAGCTCCCTTTTGATAAGAATTTACTAAAATTGACACGGTTCTTCATATTCCAGAGAGAAAGAACTTGAGATTTTTTAAAAAAAATGCAGGAGAAAATAAAACTGACAGAGATTTGCCTATCCCTAGTTGTGAGGGAGATGGAGCCAGAGATACTTGAGTTATTTAAATGGCCTGGAGAGGAGCAGAGAGGGGGGGGGGGGTGAAAGAGAGAGAGAGAGAAAGGAATGACAGAGCTAGGGAGAGATTCAAAATGAAAAGGAAGACAGAGAGAATAGAAGTGGAGGGGAAGAAAGAAAGAGAGAGAGAAAGAGAGAGAGAGAGAGAGAGAGATACAGTGGAGGAGGAGAGTCAGAGCTGAAAAAAATAAAATAAAAAGGGGAGAGAGAGCGCTAGAGAAGGTTGAGGATGAGGGGGTAAAGGCAAGAAGGAAAGCAAGAGGATATTAGGCCAGACAACCTCAAGATTACGGAAGAGATGGAACAGCACTCAGTGTCACAAGGAGAAGGAGGAACTTTGTGGGAAGGAGTGGACTCTGATTAGACTTGCTTGGTAGAATTCTTCTGGTGTAATCATGGGGCCCAAATATCTCCTACAGGATATCCTTTTGTGGAAACTAACTTGGGATGCAGAATCAAAACAACGTATTAAAAACAGCATAATATTATAACTGTGGCTGGTCAGCCAGGAAGACTTCCCGGAACAAAGATGTCTTCAGCAGGCGCCAAAATCAGCACAGAATTGGACCCTGCCTGGTGTCCAGAGGCAAGTTCAAGAGAAGAGGAGCCACCATACTGAAGGCTCTTCTCCTGGTGGACTCCAGTCGGGTCATAGGTCCACGTGGAACCACCAGGAGAATGTCCTCCAATGACCTCAGTGATTGGACAGATTGGTAAGGGAGAAGGTGCTATCTCAGGTACTCTGGTCCCAAGTTGTTTAGGGCTTTGTACACTAGTACCAGAACTGTAAACCTGGCCTGGTAGCAAATAGGCAGCCAGAGCAGTTCCTTCAGCTAAGGAGCTGCATGGAGTTACTTAGGTTTTCCTACAGTTTAAATAAAGCAAGTAAGTGTGCAATCCTGTGCATGTTCAGACAGAAAAAAGTTAGTAACTCTCAGAATTCCCCAGCCAGTCATAGCACCCTTACTTACTTTATATAGTGTAGGAAAACGTATGTATTGATGCTGTCATACATTTCTCTCCATTGCTCCCAGTAACTTTCTACAGTTTTGGGTAGTGCCACTGCCACCTTGGAGAAAGAACATTGTGCTGACACTGCCATTTACACACTTATTGGATAGTTGCTTGTGTGCAGTTCCAATCCACAAGATGGCGGTGGCACACAGCAGTACAGAAGAAAGAAAAATAGGTGCCAGCAGACAGCAGTCATGGGCAACAGCAACTGAAAGGCAGGAGGCAGCATGGGTGAAACTGTAAACCAGAGACCCTAAGGGCCAAAGCAGACATTATCTTAAAACTATATCTAGCAGCAATGTCATTTTACATTTTCTTTAAATTCTAGAGTAGGTTTAGGGCCCCAGATCCAGATATTACAAGCCCTCATAACCCCCCTGCCCTGGCTAGGATCACATTCCAGATCAGAATCCCTGTGCCTACTCTAAAGCAATATATATATATATTAAAAGACGTAGCTGCTAGATAATGGCTTTAAAGTGATATCTGTTTTGACCTTGTATGCCTTAATCAAGGTCGGCATCAGCACCTTTCATTCTCGGTCTAGCTGCCATTTTAACTTCCCACAATGCCCTAGAGCAGTGCTATGTCAAGGGCATTGTGGGAAATTAAAATAGCAGCTAGACCCAGATGCCTAGCAGTTTCAGAGTGCTGTTGCTGGTCAACACTGCCACCAGGAGGTAAGGCCACCATGGCCTAACAGTTAAGGACACCTAATGGACCTATACCAGAGGGCATCTTGTCCAGCGTCCCGTCAAACCTGTAATCAGCACTGCAATTAATGTGTGATCTTTGGGGACTTTAAGTCATCAACATGTTCCTAGTATTGAGATAGCTACAGTTTGGACAGAGATTCTATATTTCATATGTTAGCCGGGCTGGGGGTGGCGGTGACAGGAGGAAGGCCAGTAAAGCACATACTAAGAAATTAGATTCCACTCATCTGTTCCATTTTGCTTATGGTATGAGCCTTCTGGGATAATTCTAAGAACAGAATCATATCACACACACACACACACACACACACACACGAAAGTTGAAATGACATCATAACTCCACCTTCCTGCATGGCCATCAATTGGTTTTAAAAAAGCACACACCCTGATATGAACAGATTTTAAAAATTGCTTTCACACAAGTACCCGCACAGTGGCTCAGGTAAGTGCCACGTGTGGAATCTGTGTAAAATCTTTTCTTTTCCAAGATTTGGTGTATGTGGGGGGTGGGCTGGAGGGGGGGGAGAGCGTGCTGCCTCATATGCTCCTTGGTGTTGCATTGCTGCTGCTTTGATTATTCGTGGATGGCTGAGTTTCTGCAGGGTTCAAATATAATTAATTGGTTGGAGCATTTGGGGATTTGCATATTGGAGGGCTTGTGTATGCTTTTTTAAAAAATGAATCTCAATAAATGACATTGAACAGTTGAATTGTGAGGGCATATCTTTATTATTACCTGGGGTTCCCTCCCCCCTTGTTGTCAGCTTTAGGGTTAAAATGTTGGGCCAACAAGCGTGTGCATCCAATAGAAGTTCTTGATGAAAACATTAACTCCTTCCTTGTCACTTCTGCCTTGGTTCGTGAGCACCAGGAAAGTGCATCTGTTCTCATTTCTTTGGGGCTTAATATAAGGGCAATATAAACAGAGACATTCCAAACTGGTCCCTGAAGTTTTTTTCCACCTTGCCAAGTGTGGCTGCCTTGAATGTTCCAGTGGGCTGTGGCAGCTGTGTGTGCATCTGCTATCGACACGCTCTCTACCAGAACGGTGGTCCCAATGGGTTTTCTGTAAAACAGCAATCTGTCAGTGCAAATATTGATGAGCACCATCTCTCCTGCCGGACTTAGTTTTATTATTTGTGCTTCTCCCCATCCCCCTCCAGGATCTGTTCCAGAAAAGAATACTAGGAAAGAATTACGGTAACACTTGCTAGTTGCACAGAAAGAGGTGGTTACTAAAGCTGAAGGGACCCCAATTATTTCCTGAGAAAAGTCAACATCTATATCTGGAATTTAGGAATGGATCACAGGCAAACAATTTTTCCTGAATTCCCATAGTACCGTACATGATGACAGGTAATTGAATGTGTGAATGGACTTCACTGTAAAGCACTATGTACTAGTGATGTGAAAGTTCATATGGGTTATATCAAGCCCTATTCAGGTGTTCTAAAGTAGTTAAAGTAAACTTGTAAGGAGGGTGAGCATGTTAGCTCTAACCCCTCTCAACAATTCATCATGCCCTCTAACATCATGAGTTACATCTGCGTAACTTTATATAATGGTAATCACCCCTTATCTTTAGGGTTAGCACCACCAACTGCCTTATAGAGTTGAAATCCTTTGTTTTTTTTGTCTTCATGGTTGCACAGCCTTATCGTATTTTTGAGTGGCCTTCATGACCTTCCCCGTTTTTCCTGATTGTCCAGTGTCCTCAATCATGTAGAGCAGGGGTTCTCAACCAGGGGGGAATTCCCTCAGGGGGGGATTTTAGGGTTTCGGGGGGGGGGGGGAATTGGGAGCACAGACTCAAACTGTTGGAATACTGATCTTTCTACAAATTACAATTCTACAGATTGTAACATAATCTACAGGACATCACACCTTATTGTATGGCACAGATTAAGTCAGACAATCTTGGAAAGGGGGGAATGACATTCTGACATATGGTGAAGAGGGTGCATGGGGCAAAAAAGGTTAAGAACCACTGATGTAGAGAGCCTCCATGGAAACAGGAGGCTCTACTCTTCAAAAAAATTATCGTCTATTAGGAGAGCATGATGGGAATGTATGAGGAAGGGATGGGGCTAGAGCACTCCCTCTCCTCGCATGTTTACTTTAACCATTTTGAGAACACCTAAATAGGGCTTCTATGATGGGCTATTCACAATAGTTCTGGTGCTCAATTTGATGTTGCATGGCTCTGGGATGTGAATTTGTCCAGCTCATATTTCATATTGGACACCACATCCTCTGGCTTGAGATGTGAATTTGCTCAGCTCCTATTTCAAATTAGTGTCATGCGTTCTTCTCTGCTTCAATTATACTTGCTAGGCTGGTGCACCTCCTCCCTTGCTCCTTCTCTGGCAGCTTAGCTATTGCAATGGCAGCATCCCAGGGGCAAGGGATCCTGGGAACTGCCATTGTTCCAGGGTGCCTGAGTCCATCACATGGATGTCAATTGCCTTGGGAAATACATGTACCAGGGCTCCTTGCACTTGGGATACTGTTGCTGCAGAGTTCAAGTAGCCAGGGAGGGGGTGTCCTTGCAGAGAGGCCTGCAGCAAGACTGTCCTGCAACTGCTCCCACTACTGTCAAGGAAGGGAATGGGGGAGGGTAGCAGGCTTCAGTGGAGTTTAGGAGCTCATAACTAAGAGGAAGTGTGTGTGGGGTATGTGTGTTGGGCCTGTCATTCTCCCACCACTAAATCACTTATATAAGTCTGAATGTTCCAATCATTCAGCAATTCCTCTGCATGTGTGAAGCTGATTATGGTTAGCTATACATATATGTGATAGACGTGCATGTTTATTATGTGAACACATTTGTATAGTCAGTATTAACCATCCTGATTGTAAAATATAACGGTATGTGACAAACACAAAAAGATTTAGAAAGGAAGATGAGAGGGGCATGCATTGAGTAGGGCAATAGGCAAGGATAGCAGCCTAGAAGTCTGTTTTCAGTGGCCTGAATTTAGCTTTGATAGCATCTACAGAGTCACAATGAGTAGCCATGAGGGGCACGCCATACAGACACATATAGGACTAGAGAGCAGTGCTTAAGAATGTAGGATCAGTGTGAAGGGTTGCCTTCCCAAAATGATGCCCTGGAAAGCTCACAAGTAGGGCATTAGTGTTGATAGCAATTTCCTGTTATATGTCACCAGTAACTGGTAATTTGTGCTACACAACGTCTGAACATGGAGGTTCCATTTCTGAGCTACTGGAGTGGTGCTAGGTACTGAAAAGATCTGGGGCTGGGGCCCACAGGAGAAGAAAAATGCAAACATTTGCATATGCTAATTTACATATGCTCCAAAGTCTGTGTGAGTCTTTAAAGGACCCTGTCTCCTAAGGACTTCCCAATTTGTAAAAAGGGGTGTATGGACAGGGGAGGGGAAGGCATTTGATTTCAGGGGGGGGAACACAGGCAGAAAGTTTCAAGGGGGGGGAGGTGGTGAAGCACACATGGGCGAAAAGCCAGCTAATCCAGGGGGATCAGATGCAACAGAGATCATCAGGTCCCCTGTACAAATCAACCGATAGAAAACACCACACAATCAATAAATCATCACAGAAAGCCATACATGCCATTGCATCAAGATTGCTGTTTTGTTTTGCATTGTTTAATCAAGCCATATGTGCAGATTGGTAATATGGAGTGGGGGAGGGTGGAGAGATGCGAATAAACTGAAAGCAGAGAAACCTTCCAACAATCTGTATGTGCTCCATTTCTAGAACTGATTTTAGAAATTATTTGATTCAAACTAGAATTCAGGAGGAATGGAATGCAGGGCAGAATAAAACAGAGGAACGATAATGGAATGGAACATGAAAATGTATGTTGTTCAAGGCTGAGATCTGTTAAGCCCTGGATCAAATTAAACCCTGTCTATGGGGCAGGGAGGATCACCATCATCATCTATGATCTATCCCATTATCACAATGTGTTGGATAGTGACTTAGTCATACTTACAGTAGACCCATGGGACCTACGTAGTCATGATGGATGGGTCTACTCTAAGCATGGCTAATTCTGGATCCAACCCAAAGAGGTTATGACTAACTTAGGTCCCAATGATTTGACCCCTGGAATGGGTCTACTCCAAGTATGACTAAGTTTGGATCCAACCCAATGTGATTAAATGTTCCTCAGTGGGAATCTTGCCTTCAAAATAGGAAAGCTTAATATCTTTAAGACAACAGCTGCTGTAGGAATTCTTCAAAAGGAGAGGCAAGGGGAGGGGGTAACCTTGGTTTGTTAATGTAACTGTCACTTTCCAGTGTTTCCCGTAGCATTCTTAAGACAAGCGCTGCTTGTACCCGCAAGGCAGATAGCAGTCTTCAATCGTACCCAGCTGTGACTCTTGCTTTACTACCACAAGGAAACCAGATTGAGTGAGCTGCCTCTGAAAAGGGATGATATTTCACATTCTTCTTACACCCTCAGTTTAGGAAATTACATTTTTCCATGTAGTTTTTAATCTGTCAGCATAGACCCTACGAAACGACAAGTGAGAATGATTTAATTTTACGATAGCACTGCGTTAGATGACCATTTTATGTTGCTGTAAAAAAGAGGATTTTGAAGCATTGGCGTACTTTGCTCTTCATTCTATTTTTGAGGTCCTTATTTCTTTTGGGGGAGTTTGACAATAAACTCACAAGAGCATGTCTCTCTTTATGGGAAAGCCCCTTTAAGTAACTCTTGTCAGGGTGAAGAGATACACAGGTTCAAATTGCATCTGCACCCAATTTAAGATCTGAGTGGTAACGACAGTCTATAAACCCATCTTTTCCCATTCCAGTTCATCCCAAGTCTATCTGCTCATGCTTTAACTTTATGCCCAGATATTATTAAAGCTGTGGGCTGGGGGGTAGACAGAGAAAGATGAGGATAAGTACAATTTATTTTCCTTGAATACCATCCACTGAAGTATATTCTACAACCTCCCTGACCTGATTTTATTATGCACAGAGTCGGCAGGGGACCTAGTGCTTAGGAAGGCGAAGGATCATGCTCCATGATAAGGTGATAACTTCAGTCACCAAAGCACCATCTGAGGACCATTAGGTGGGGCTTCACAGCAAGAAGATAAAGTCCTTTTTTGTTGTTTTGTTTTGTTCCTGTTTGCAAATAATGCAGACATGTCTCATTTGCAACCTTGAACGCAAATGCAAGCAGGAACACAGTTCTCAGGAACTGTTCACAATTTCCCATACTTGCATTAACATTTGAAAGTGCGCAATCATGCAAGTGTGTACTACCAAAAATGCTCATTTGCACATTTTTGCATTTGTGCATATGTGTATTTCTGCAAGTGTGGAAATCCTCCCATCTGCATATTTTTCACACATTTTTAAAATGTCATTTTTCCCAATCGAAAATGTGCATTTTTCCCAATCGAAACAAGAAAATAGAGGGGGGGAAAGATGTTCATGTTCAGGAATGCAAATGAGGCAAAACGATCTTTGAGGAAGAATTTGGAGAAACCCATCAAGGTCAAACATCACAAGTTTGCCCATCTCTGTTTCTATAACCTTTTCACCAAGACCAAATGTCGATCTGTGGTTTAGTATCTATAGCCCATTTTCAGATGATCATTCTGGGCAAGTCAAGAAAATATTAGGTGGGGTGGCTGCATCAAAGAGACAAATGCTCCTAAGCACTGTTCAGATGTTCCTCTGAACATGCATAGATAGGAAGGGGAAGGAATTGCACCTGCTCATGTCTGCTGGCCCCAACTCGCCCCCTGTGCATGTTGTGTAATGTCTGCAAGAGCCTATGAGGGCCACACACTCTATATGTATAGGTTCTGTCTGCAGGATCAGGGACCCCTGCCTGTTTAAGGATCTATTATAATGTGTACAGCACTTACAGCTGCACCAAAGCATGCATAGGGAATGCTCTCTAGGGCCTAGGGTAGTATCCTGCCAAATAAACTCCCTATAAAGGAAGTAGGTGGGTGGGGGAGAGATTTTCTGCCTGGCCTCTCATGGAGCAATGAGGCATAAGGCCAGCTGCAAAGCCTCATATGGCCAGGAAAAGTGGGGAGTGCGGAAGAAGCTGTATATTCATCTGGAAGATTTTTCTTTCTCTCCTCACTTCCAGGGAGTTCAAGTCCACTTGCTCATTGGTTCAGTGTAAGACATTTCTGGCTACTAATTCTTGGGACCATGCAGGATTATACTTTTTTTCCATTTCAGGGTTCAATTTATAGGCCTACAGGGAGTGTCCCCCCCATGCTACACTAACCTTGGGGGGGGAATTATTGAGGCGTAAGAAGGAATACTCCAATATCTCAGACCAATAAGGACCTGCGCTCTATGGTTCTGTTGCCTATTTAGAAGCCAAGTCTGCATCTCATCTGTTCTTTGCATGGATGTGGACACAATTTCAATAGATCAGGCAGTGAATTAAGCCAGACAGAGTCTCTCTCTCTCTCTGTATGGTAACTTCTGTCTTTGCAAAGCTCAACAGGGAGATTGCCAGGCAGGAGAAAGCTGAACAAGGCCATCCTCATCATTGCCTCCATTCTAACACAAGACATTTGCAAGTGACAAGCATATATCACTTAGGACCGCTTCAGACGTTGAAGGGAAGCAATGGAAGAAGAACAATGAGTTCCTCTTTCTCAACCAAAGAGGGAAGATGTGCTTTCCCTTGGTGTGGGTTAAAATATGTATCTACCCTTTGGACAAAGTTTGGAAGTGTAGGTAGTAGAAATGCTTGATGCTCATACTTCCAAAGAAAGCCTGAAGGACCTCATGCTCAATGAGTGGAAATTCACACATCTTCATCTACATCAGTAGAGCTATGACAGTTTACCGGTACCATCTCCTACTCACAAAGGGTATCCCCTACTAGTTTGCTGAATTACTGTAGGAATTTGGTTTTACATGAACAGAAAGTCAAAGAAACAAGCAAACTCTCTTTGCACCACAACATTGAACCTCTTTGCCTTTGCACATTTGCCAGTTCTGAGCACTGTACAGGGACTCAAAGCAACTTGAGGCTTGATTATTTAATAGCTGTGTATAATCGTGATGTCGTCTCAAGAGTTGTGCTGTGGACACCAAATCAAACCTAAGGTGAGCTTCCTCTTCAGAGTTCCTTGAGGAGTTCTTGAAAACCTGCCAAGCTTTCTTCAATTTCAGGTGCCTTAAAGTTCAGGCTGAAAAAAATCTCTTTTCCTGCCAAAATGCATTCAATTTGGCAGTTACTGGGGCCCAGAGAATGACTGCTTAGGCTGCAGCCACTTCTTCATTCACCTTAATTATTGAAGTCAACAAGGCTAATCTGATTTGTGGGAATAATTGAGGTCACCATGTACAGGGGAAAAAGAAAGAGCCTCGGTATTACATGTAAATGAAATTATAATCATCATTTTGACCAATAAGCAGAGAGCAACCAAAATACAAGAACAACAATGAAAGCCAGTTGATCTCCAACTGTTTAGAAATGCTGGTGTTTAAACACGCGCAGATATATATATATATATATATATATATTTATTATAGCATAAAATAGTCTCATACCTAAATAATGTCACCATCAACACAATTAAAGGGATCGTAAGACATTAATGGCATGCAACCGTGGAAAATATGCAGGGAACAATCATATTTTATAATGGGCTTTCTACATTCCCCGTTTATTCTGTGAATGGAAAAAAAAAGGCTTGATCCAGAAGTGTGCACATGTAGCAGCTAGAGCTGTACACAAGTATCCTTTTAAAATAAACTGCGATCATCTGGGGGGTAAATCCATCCCTACGAGTTGAGACAGGGAAAAGGTAGGGCGAGCAGCGCTCAGGCGGTCAAGCCTGGTGAGTTTGCCGGACTTCCACCCCCCAGTCGAGCTCCACGCACATCCCTAGACTAGAGACTCTGCTCCAATTAGCCCGCTTGACTGATGTTCATAGGACTGCAAGATAAATATTGTGTGTGTGAACCACTGCAATGGGAATACTCTGTGCTGCAAATGTAGTGTTGCAGGTGTGAAAATCAAAGGAAAGTCCCCCACCCCCTTGTGGTGGCAGTTCACTATGATTTAATCTAATTTAAATAAATAAAAATGTACAGAGACACATAAAAAGAGAGAAAATACTTATGAATCAGCATTCCACATCATAGTCCATTATAATGTGGTATGAATTTTCATTAGGGTAACCGACTTTGACTCTTGGGAAAGGCAATAGTCAAGTCAACTCAATTTATATACCACTTTTATAGTCAAAGTGGGTTCACAATAGATATAGGTGCAACATAAGAATTATGTTCATCACAAAAATGAATCACAGAACAGAGAGTCTCAATAATCAATACAATACTCAGTTCCTAACAATTCATATCACTAAAGCAACCACCATAATGACAGTATTGAATAGAGAGTCGCAATTCATTTACCCTGCCTGGCGAAAATCACCCACAGCAATACAAATATGAATGCACTGAGATACCAGTATGTATGATGGAATAAGGATTTTAAGATGTACAGCTAAAAAGCTAACAGTTTCCAGAACGATCAGAGATAGACAGACATATATCAGTCAAGCAGCATAAAATGCTATATAAATGTTAAAACACTCTAGGGATGGGTGAGAATTTCATTTCAGTTCCGTTTTGCTAAGAATTGCCAAAATTCAAAAATGTCTTCAATTAGGGGTAGAAAGAATTTGAGATTTTTTTAAAAAAATGAATGCAGAAGAAAGCAAAAGTGACAGATTCACCCATTCCTATTTATTTCCAGAGCAGTCAGATATAAATAATGAATATACTATTTGACTGCAATGAACTTCTTTATAACTGCAGCAGGCTGAGAAGAAACACTTAAAAAATAAAATCTGCTTCTATCTTGACCCTTCTCTCTCCTTTTTCTTTCTGGTTAAGTGTCAGTACCCAACTCCTCCCCATCTCATTGCAGAGGTATGGTAGAACAGATGGAGTTTCAAGGGCTCTCCACAGCAGTGCTCTTGTCTTGACAGTCACTTCCCAAATTAGATTCCTATCTTCTGCTGTATAATACAGTCCATTTTCCATCAAGTAGAAATGTCAAGATATATTTATGAAGAAGGACACGACAAGCTAAACTTTGGGTTTGTTTGCAGCCTTATAAATCTCCATAGACTGAAGCTAGTTATTGTGGACTTAGTTCATGTCTGAACGGCAGGTTAATTTGCTTCTAGTATGTGTCGTGATGGTTCACATTCATTAGAGTGTGTTCATCTCCAGTTGCCTGCTCTTCCTATTGTTCCTCTTTTAGAAGCAAGACCTGTGTCTAGCTAGATGTTATTTCATGTGACAATGTTCATGTAATCAAATGAGTCACTCCTACGGATGGGTAACACTGAAGAACTTGACCTGCTTGCACTCTGCAGACTTCGGTACGCCTTGCCTGACTGGAGAGCCAAAAGCAGGCTGAGTCAGGATTTTTTTTTATGGCTTCCACTTTTAAAGTGGGCTGTGATTTGCATATATATATATATATATATATATATATATTAAGGCAGGGAAATTTGCATAAAATACAGCCACAATTTGCGCAATTTTTTCTCTGCCTTAAAAAACACACACCGAAATTGCGACCCACTTTAAAAGCAGAAGATCATGTTCTGGCTTGATTTATATCCGAGTGAGTTGGTGCCAGCGCTGGGTAGATGGGCCAGAATCCAGGGGGCCAAGCCAGGCAAATCTGCCAGATTTTGACCTCCCCAAGTGGATTCTTCGCACATCCCTAGCGCCGCCCACTCCCAAGTTCATATGAACAGTGTACCTTATGAAGATGATTTGTTACAAAACAGTTACAGGGCCTTCTGCTCTCTCCTTGCCCCTCTGCCACTCTGTCTCTGTCTCCTCCTCTTCATTTCCTGTTTCTCCTTCAAACACCATCTTCCTGCTACTGCTGGTTTTACTTCTGAACTCCATACATATTTATACATCTTGCCTTTCAACAGTTCAAAACAAATAATTAACTTACTCAAGTGATTGGGAAAAGAGGTTGCTAGCACATTGCCCACCATAGAGACCTACCCTTTACCACTGGTCTGATTTGTTCTACTCGGGCTCATAGTCATCCAAATATGCTGGCCGTTGTACCAGTCTCCCACTTCTTGTTTGTTCAATTGTTCTGGATGCTGTACCTGCTTCTGTTCTGTCAGTGACTTTGTTTTGTGATCTGGACTCTGTCTGTGTGTCTCCTTTGTGGAATCCATGGTATCTTTCTCCTCCACATGAGACCCACTGATGACTGACCAGTTATCAAAGTTGTCTTGGTCCTCATACTGGAATCTTTTGCTCAATTGTGTTTGTTGGTTGTACCCAGACATTTCCCCCTCTGCACAGTGGTCTCAAATTTTTGGCTCCTTTGTTATACTGTACAACCTGTTGGGAGTGTTGCATTTTAACTACTTCCATATCCTGTCACCCCTTCCCCCGGGGTTGTAGCAAACAATCTCTCATGGGCAGCAAAATTTTAGTTCTCCATTAATCTTTGCGCTGGGCTACTGTCCATTCCTTGGGAAGGTGTGTTGCAATGATCCAAAAGAGTCAGGTAAAGATCCACTGCAGCGTTACTTGCTTTCCACAAGAGGTGTTCCCCCCCTGTTTTTCTGCTGATTCAGCCTTCCCATTGCTTTGTGGGTACCAAGGAGGGTGATGTCTTATGAAGAACTGTTTGAATTTGTTGAGGTGTATTGTGTGCCATTGTGAACAGAGTGTCAAGTATCCTATGCCTCACAAAATGAACCTTAAGCTTCTGATCACTGTTTTTGCCTGAGTGTCTTCAAGATAATCCACTTCCCCAAAATTGGAATACTACTCTACTGTGACCATAATGTTTTGGTCACTGACACTGAACAAATCTCTCCCTACTTTCTCCCAAGGCTGGGAATACATAAGGATAAGGGTTTAATGTCTCCTTTGGCTGTTTGTCACTATTCCTTGCACACTTCACACTGTCCCATGTATGTTCTCAAGTGGGCATTCATGCCTGGCCATACACTCTCATTCTTGCCTTAGCCATGATTCTATTCTCAGGTGTGAGGCATGGATTCAGTTCATAATGTCTTTCCACAGAGCCACTGGGATTACCACCCTACCCTGTATGCTCTACTTAGTGTGTCTGCCACTTGCAGGGATTTCCCCGGGTAGCACTTTATACTCACATCATAACCCTGGATTCTCAACAGCATGCACTGAAGTCTCTTAGGAGCACTCAGAAAAGGTCCCCCCCCCATTATGATCTCTAATGATCTGATTGCACATCTATTCTCTGTCCAAAGGTGAACCGATGGAACCAATCCAGTCTAAACAATACTGCTAGCAACTCCTTTTCTATCTGTGCATATCTCCTTTCTGTTCCAGTCATTGCCGTGCCAGCAAAAGCTATGGGTTGTTGGTTCTGCATCAGTGCTGCTCCAAGACCTCCTTCTGAAGCATTAAGCTGCAGTACCACTTGCTCAGCTGGATCGTAATACTTCAGTACTGGGGCCTCACTGTTGAATTTTTTTTCATTCTTTGAAATGCTTCCTCTTGGTTCTGAGCCCATTCCCAGGCTGCATCATTGTGCGTTAACAACCTCAGTGACTCACAAGCATCAGACAAATGTTCACAGAATTTGGACAGATAGTTAACTGACCCAATAAGGCACTAGATTCCTTTGACATCCTGTGGTCTGGGCATCTCCATAATGGCTCTCACCTTCTCTGAGTCTGCTCATAGTCATTCAGACGTTAACAGATGTCCAAAATAGGGTATTTCTGTTCTTCTCAGCTGTATTTTATAAGCATTCAGTTTAATCTTCTCCTGACATCTTTTGAGAAGTTGGCTGCTGTAGTTTGGCATCATGGTCCCGGATTGCCTCTTCCTCATCGTCCCCTTCTCCTATGACAAGAATATCATTGGATACAATCTTGATGCCCAGACTCAGAAGCCCTTCTAGTGCTTGATTCAGCTTCCTCTGAAAAACTTTGGGAGCAGGACTAATCCCCACAGGCATTGTTAACCAGTGGTGTCTGCTAAAGGTTGTCTTCTAGCTCCACATGCCAAAATCCATTCTTGACATCACAAATTGTTATTACTTTTGTTCTAGACAGGTCTAGTAGGTAGTACATCCTCAATTGTTGGCAGTGGGTAGTGGCTTCTTTTGAGTGCTTTATTAAGTGGTTTTGGATCAATGCAGATTCTCAGTTTGCCTGATGGCTTCCTTACCACTACTAGGCTGCTGATCCAGTCAGTACGTATTTCAACTGGTGTGATAATGCCTTTGTCAATTCTTTCTTCAGTGGCTCCAGCAGGGCTAGTGGGATTCTGCATTTTGGTAGTCATACTTGTTGCACTTGTAGGTCTATTTCTAACTTCAGTTTGCCTTCAAATAGTCCAGTGCCCTGTAATATGTCTCCATATTTTGATAGAATGTTGGGTAGAGAACCTAATGGCTGTCCTTGTCTTAACTTGGAGGATATTGTGATGTTGCACTGTAATTAACTCCATGGCCTGTGTCACTTGGCTGCCCAGCAGTGGATGGGTGTCCACCCTGTCAATCACTATAAATTCCAGGCGGTACTGTTTCTTGCTGCGTGGATTTCTTATACGCAGCTGGAACTTTCCCAGTGGCTTCACAGTTGTTTTGTTATACATTTACAGTACTTGCTGACATTTTCCCATTTTGATGTTGCTGCTCAATAGATTCACAGGTAGAACATTACAAGTGGCTCCACAGTCCATCTGGAATCTTATAGCCCTTTGCTCCGGCATCATTATTGCTACTATGGCTGAATTGTTGCCCTTTCCCACCTGTAATGTGTATATTTTGTGAGGCTGTGGTGAATCTGTTGAATTTACACAAAAAGATCTCCTCATCTGTGGTCTCCTTGTCCACTGCATGGACAATTATTCTTTTTCTTATTTGGGCCACTGCAACACTGGCTCTTAAAATGGTTCTGCTTTCCACATCCTTTGCACTCTTTTCCATAGGCTTGGCATTTGTATTTCCATTCATGGAACCTTCCACAGCCCATGCACTGAATCACATTGTTTGTGTTTGCAGGTGGGTTGTCAAGTTCCTCCTTCCCAGAGTCCCTTAGGTAGACCTTGTGGACGTGTTCTGTACCATATAGCTGTTGATATAGTTTTGACCCTTTCTTTAGACAGTTCTGCTGCCCTTGCAGTTTGATGATAATTTTCCAGGGTTAGACTTACCTCTCTTAGTAGTCTGCCCCTCAAGGCAGAGTCCTCTGTGCCACACACAATCCTATTCCTAATTAGGGAATCTCTTATGTCTCCAAAGTTACACGTGGATACCAGAATTTTCAGAGCTGTGATAAACACACCTATTCCTTCCTCTTCCTCTTGTTTTTTGTTAAAAATCTGATATCTCTCAACAGTCTTATTTTTCTGGGGGTCACAGTAGACATCAACACTTCTGTTAGCTGCTTTAGTGTTTCATGGTCCCCTGGAATCAGCATGGCATTCACTTCCTGGCCCCATTCTCCCACTAAATAATAATAAAATAATAATAATAATAATCGAAAATCAGCATCAAAAACCATCCAATAGACAATACAAACCACACAAAGAGTGGCAATACAAAATCAAGCCACCTTGGGAACAGAGCAGCCATTATATTCCATTTTACCAACATAACTAAAGAAGGTCTTCCCCTACTCCCTAATGGAATGTGACTTATCTGGGCCTCCTTCAAGAGAGATTTCTAGTGCTGATGTGCCACTACAGACAAGGTTCTGCTCTGGGACTTGAGCAACCTAGCCTGACAGAATGATGGGACATGAAACAAGGCCTCTTCTACAGATCTTAAAGGATGACAGCATTCACATGAAAGGAGTAGCATAGAAATCAGAATGAAGATACGGTGATCATCACGAGGGATAACAATGACTGACACAGGAGAGAGCTTCCTTTATAGGGAAAAGGGAGAGCAAAGTTCCAGCCTAGTGGAAGTTGCATGACTAGAGAATTGATGCACAAAATACATTTTCTCAGTGCTGGAGAAACAGCAGGGCAGAGAGGCACCCAGAAGAAGTATCTCAAAGGGCCTCTAGGCAGTGAGATGTGATCAATATTTTAACTCAAGCACATCTGTACTTGTATTGACAAAACTGTTTGGCCTTTTATAATAACACACATGAAATGCCTGAGGGATCTATTGAAAAGAAAAGAAATAAGAGGTAAAGTCAAAATTCATGAACAACCTATCTAAAGAGTGGATTGGTGAGTTGTCCAAAAGTTAACTCACTTCCAAAACTTGTACATCTGAACAAAGGGCATCAAAAAAAGAGGACATGCTGAAAACAAAACAAAATAAAAAACAAAGGAATGTTTGTAGTTCCAAGAATAGAGTGCTTCTTTATTTCCTGTATTTCTTCAATAGAACTCAAAGCAGTATGAATAGGTGGTCTCCATCCAGGCCTAGATCTCCTAATCTTCAGAAAAGTTGGTGCACCAGCTACCTTCAGAACATCTTCCTAGCCCATAGGAGTAGCATGACTGGCTTTACACTTGGGGTTGTTGTTGAATATCCTGTGCAAAATCTTTGTACATTAACCAATTATGAAGTAAAATCCATTTCCTCCTTCAAAACTGTAGTAGTGATCCTATGCAGATTTATCTGATTAATGAAATGGAAATACATTAGACAAAGATTTCTTTAATTCAGTGACAGCTCCGCTTTGCACACATGGGGTAACATGCAAAAGGTAGGTAGGATTCACATGACAAGATCATGTATCTTCCATGTAGGAAAATGCCTGGCCATTCAACTTTGTTTTGAGACAGCTCTTGCATGTCCTCACATAAGAGATTAGGGCAGACACTTATTCTTCGCCTGAAAAGGGGAAATGCATCACCAAAGAAAGGGACAAAAGAAGACACCAATTTGCATAACATTGGTGCAAATTCAGAAACAATAACTATAATTTAAATAAAAATAAAATACATCTCAATTCTCACCATAGCAGAGAAGACTGACTAGGTGACCTATGTGCCTTGCTCAGTCTGCTTTCCAGGTACTGCTGATGGGCAACTTCAGGGCCCAAGGCCCAAGGCTCTTCCTTCTGTTGCTTATTTATTTTTATGATGGACTTAGTCTGGACACCCTTTCAAATAGAAGAAGCCTTAAAACAGAGGACTGTACTTTGCCTTCTTTGCTGTCTGCACAGCAACTTAGTAGGCATGATTATGTGCTCTAGAGTATTCTTGATCATATTTACTTTCAATCTTAAGCCGTTTATGCTCTAGCCAACATCCAGCTGGTTTCATTGTCTGAAGCTTCCTGGTATACCAAGGAACAGAGCAGGCTCTACAGCACTGGGGAGGGCACTCAGGTGTGATTGAGTCAATGGCTTGCTGCATCTCACCATTCCACAGTGAAACTAAAGCCTCAGCTGGATCACTAGCTCTCTCCACTGGAAATTCTTCAAGAGCATTCATAAATTCATTGGATTCCATCGGTCTCCCAGGGTGGACCATCCAAATAAATCCCCCACCCCCTGCAGGAAGAAAGTGATGTTGTGCATTCAAATCTCACCATGAAATAGTATGACCATGTCAATGGGGTGACTTGGACGCCCCCCCCCCATTTCAGACCACCCATATCACAACTTGGAGCAAAGACCAAATCAGGGGTATACCCCACTTCATGTGTTGGGCCAATGACAAACTGAGACATTCCTTGGTTGTTACTGAGGCCATGAAGTCATGAGCTGGAGCTCAAAAGGTAGCCTCAGCATGGAAGCTGAAGTCACCCAGAACCAGTATTTTAGCACTTCCACATAATATGTAAAGCTGCCCCCTAATAACAACAATGTGGAGAAAGCCTGAACACACACACACTGTGACATGAAACTGACACAGTTTCCCCTTGGCAACCCCACATAGTTTTCCCTTGGCAACCCCTTTCAGGAGATGCAAGTCTGGCCAGACAGGTAATACGTGACCCCATCTGCATACCCTCAATGGGGCACATCTGCCTCAAATCCACAAGATGAAGCATGAATCATCCGGAGGTGAGAGGCAGTCTCAAAGAGCCTGCTAAGTATTTTCCAAAGGGCACCGGTAGACCCAGGGTGCCACCTTTTCCTGGGCAGGAATAAGCCCACCTGATCACCAAGGGGTAGGAATAAGCCCACCTGATCACCAAGGGGTGGGGAGGGGGAGTACGGGGTAGAAAACCCCTCTGCCAACCCAAAAAGAGTTGTTGGGAACACGGGACGGGCTGTCATCATTCAACCCTAGCTTCGGCTAGCACAAGCAGCTTCTTTCCCCGAGCACGGACGGGCTCGGAGTCAGGCTATGCAGATCGCTACGTAAAATCCGTAAGTGTAGAGTCTTTGGTGCGAGGTGATTCTCTTGCTGCAATACGCTATGCCTGTAGAGTGAAGGTTTCCTTCTAGTCAGGTCACAACAACCTGGTTTTGTTTATGTTGTAACATTCCTGGAAGTCTGTTAGTTCCGCTCCATTAATAAAAGTATATTCTTTGGTCTAAATACGGCTACGAGTGATCTTTAGGTCGCGGTTGGGTTCAAATCGCTTGATATCCTCTTGAAGGGCAATATCTCAGTGCCGGTTAACCCGTTAAGTGCCGAACTCATGCAGAAGACCCAGTTGTTGGTCTTCCACAAACAACACTTGTGTTTCAGTACTAAGTCCCATTGAATCTCAAAAGAGAGCTACAACAACACAATCCATGCAGATCTGCTCAGAAGTAAGTCCCCTTAAGTTCCATGAGAATGGCTGGGTTCACGCAATACAACAACCCACACTCAAGGCTGAGTGCGGGTTGTTGTTGAACTGTGGGTTGTTGTGTTGTGTGAGCCCAGGCGTGCAAACAAACCATGGTTTGTTAACCATGAACAACCCACAGTTCACAACCCAAAAACAAACCATGGGTTCTCTTCTTGGGTTGTTCATGGGTTTTTCATGGTTTCTTATTGCGGCTGGGTTCACACAACACAACAGCGTATGTTTCAACAACTCACACTCAACCCATACTCCAGCTTGAGTGTGGGTTGTCAATGTTGTGTGAACCCAGCCACTTACTCCAAAATAAGTGTGTATTGGATTGCAGCCACAAACATGATGTGCTTACCCTCCATGCCACTGAAATCCATCTGACTCCAAAGTGCAGAACATTTGCTGGATTGTTCCTGTAAATTCCTGAAAGCTGTAAATTCCTCAATTGCTACGTCCCCTTTAAAGAAGCACTGTGCAGCGTTTATGAAGAAAATGAATAAAAAATATCTTTACATCTTTTTTAAAAAAAGAATAAACAAACCAATTTTATCAAGTGGCATAATGTTTCGCTATCTCGAATGAAATTTATTCATATCAATTTCATGTTAACACTTCACTGTATACACTTGTTTTATTTTGTTTTCCCTTAACTCAACTAGTACCTTTTTGCTTTCCATTTTTGAAACACAAGCTCAACTTGGATATATAGTCGCTATAAACCTTGTTGTTGTTGCTGTTGTTTTACCACCTGTCACTGTCCCTCACTGGCCTTCATGTCTACAGCATATCATGCATTTTCCTCTCCTATTTAAAAAAGAAAAAGAAAAAGCAAGACAACTATGCTAAAGAAATGGACCCTTGTTGGCATTTTAGAAGTTGCATATAAGAACTAAAGAAATGTTGACGGGGGACACAAATGATTTTTTAATGTTATAATCATAAAAGAATAACAAGCTAAGCTTTCATCAGATTAAGGCTGGCTACAGAAAGTGCATTGAGAACTTGAGATCCATATTAAAATCCCACGCATCTCCTTGAAGTTGTCAAGACATTCCTTGTGAGGTTCAGCGTATTAGCCATGAAAGTTAAATGAAACTTTCAGGTTTGGAGGCAATATGTCTCTGAATATCAGGGGTGTGTTTTTGGTGTGGGGATAGTGAAGAACAGTTGATGGAGCCTGTTGTCTCCATGCTCTGCTTGTGGACTTCATGGAAGCATCTGAATGGCCACCATTGGGAAGAAGACACTGGGCTAGATGGATCTTTGGTCTAATTAGTCAGGGTTCTTCTTATGATCTTATGCAGTGTGAACTGCTTTGAAGTTGCTGAGCACATGAGCAATGTCCAGAGATGCACAGGTGTAAGGTGTGTGGGGTTAAATGAACTCTGTGGGAAGACCAGCCAGACACGGGTAGACATGTGCAAATCAGCAAAACCTGAAGTCATCGAGGTTCTCTGTATTCCACCTTGAAGTTTGTTCTGACTCATGTCCATATCAGATTGCAAGCTTTATTTTTTCCCCTGCATTAAAAATGTGCATATTTTCATGCACATCTTTCCAAATGTGCACATCAATTTTTGAAATGTATGCATTTTTCTCCCTTTGATTAAAATGTGTTTGCGCACATTGTTCAAAAGTACACATTTTTCATGCACATTTTTCAACTGTATGCATTTATTCTGAATGTATTTATTTAATTATTTTGTTCCGTGAATTGCATCACAAACTCAAAACTGAAATAACTTTTACTGCAGATTGTGTTTGGGTCCACGGTCATTTCTGGAAGTTATGAACTGGGTAAATTCTGGTCAAAAATGTACTGAAATGAATTTATCATACATCCCTGGAACCTGGGTGCTTATGAAATCACTAAATGGTCCATGAAATCTTAGAGATGGTCTCACTTCAAGACCTTTTCTTCCAGATTGATGACACATGAATTAAACAACTAAAAGACCTTTTGAACAAGTGGTCAGTGTCAAGACAGCTCTATCAATTTCGGTAGCTTTCCCCTCTGAAATCAAATTGATAGAAAACATCTCGGTCTGATATTATCTTAAATAACTTCAGATTGTCTGGCTGCAGGATTAATTGCTAAATCAACTTTTCTGTCTAACAAACAGCCAAACCTTGACTCCAAGGTCAGGAGCATCAGTGGGGTGGCTCTTGCTTCATTTTGTCTTAAGTGACAATAGGCATTCTTTCCCCAATGAACAGAGAAACAATTCCTGTTTTCTGAAGCATTCTGGGTTTCTTAGAGCTTTGAACTGAGATTAGACAGAGATCCAATATGGCAATATGTTTCTTTTGTGCTCCCATTGAGATTGAGCTGATGATGAAGAAGATAGAGCACAGAGGAGCACAATGATGCATCCAAGTCCCCCCCCCCCCAGTGTATTCTAGGGCATGGGTGGATCTGCGAGGCTCAATCTCATAGAAGTTCTCATTTTTCTGCCGCCAAGCTCATTCTGTCCCAATTCCGTATATTTTTCTCTGCACAGAAATCTGTGCATATTTTTGTGTGTATTTTTCAAATGTATTTTTTGTATGCACATACCCATTGACTAAAGCATTCTTGTGCCTTTTAGAAGTGCACACTGTTTTCTTTGCACATTTTTCAAATGTGTGCATGAACACATTTACTTTTCGCAGAATGCATTGCAAGCTCGGAAATCTACAGATTTCTGACTACAGATTGCATTCGAATCTGCATTTGGGTCTGGGAGGTATGGATCGGGCAAGTCCATTAGAAAACAACAACACCTTGATGGAGTGATCCCCCCCACACCAATATACCCTTGGTGTATTCCAATGAGACCCTTAAAAAAAAAAAAAAATTCACAGAGTGATTAAAGGTGCAATTCTATGCATGTTTAGACAGAAAAAGTCCTACGATTCCCAGAATTCCCCATCCAGTATGGCTGGTGGAGGAATTCTGGGAGATGTAGAACTTTTTTCTGTCTAAACGTGATAGAATTGTGCCCTAAGTGGCCAAATACCTACGCCAAGGAGCCCTAGCACCTTAAGCTAAGGAGCACCATCACACACCATCCCCAAACAAATCATCCAAACCAATCCAGATCAGTGTGCCAGAAACAGAGATTGGGTGTAGCACTTCATGGTGGCAGCAAAACAAACAGATCCAGATTATTCAACAAGTAAGTGTCATGAATTGCTTACCTGAATAAGTTTTTCATCCCTACACACACACACACATACACACTATTGCCACCTTTACACAGGGGATTGCAAAATACGGTTATTTTGTTATGGTCAATACCTGAAAGTTACATTGCTACCTGTACTTATGGTTTCTCCCACCCACCACCTTCCCAAAGAGTAGAAACAGGCAGGGCCGGCGCTACCGCTAGGCAGACCGAGGCGGCTGCCTAGGGCGCGTGGCGGAAGAGGGCGCAGAAACGCTGCACTCCTTCCTCGCCACCGGCGCGCTCCTGCCCCGCCTGCTGCCTCCGCCGCGCCTTCCCGCCCGCTGCCGCCGCCGTGCCTCCCCTCGCTGCTGCCGCTGCCACCACTGCCGCCGAACCTCCCCCCGCGCGCGCCCGCGCGCCCGCCACCTACCTTTGCGTCGCTTCCGGAGCCCCGCCGGTGTTGTTTTGGCGGGAGGAACCAGGGCAACAGGGCTTAAACAGCCCTGTTGCCCTGGTTTCCCCGGCAAAAAAAAAAGCGCGGGGGTCCCGTTGCGTCACTTCCTCCTCCTCCTCGGAGGCGGCAGCAGCAGCCAGCAGCCAGCAGCGGGGTAGGTAGGTGGTGGCGGCGGCGGCGGCGGCAGCAGCGCGGGGGGGTTGCAGAGCAGGGCTGCTTTGCTCTGGAGCCCCCCCACTGCACGAGAGGGGGGGGCGGCGCTAAATATAATTTGGCCTAGGGCGCCAAACAGCCCTGCACCGGTCCTGAGTAGAAAGCACCATTTTGGAAGAGATTGTTCAGAAGGTTATGTTTGTTTGTTTAAAAATTCCCAATTTTTTCCACAAGTGAATTCAAAATGGCTTAGAGCAAAAAAAAAAAAGGGGGGGGAGTCATAAAATAAGCAAATAGCCAGTATAAAACTTCTATGAATACCTATATCACAAAATATAAATCATGGATGTTCTAAAATAACATAGCCAAGAGAACCATCAACTAAAAGCTTCTGGAGTGGCCATGCTTTGGCCAAACACCTAAAAGAATAGTCTTGGGTCCTGATGAGCATCCCTCAGGAGGGCATTCTACAAATTTCTGAAAAGACCATGCTCCCAGTGGCTGCCCACTCTATCTTATTTGGATGTGAAACCTGGAGCAAGGCCTCAGATGTTTAATGGAGCATGCAGAGAGGAACATATGGAGGAAGGTGGTTCTTTAGATGCCCAGGTCCCAAGCTGTGGCCGAGCAGCGCAGCCCACCCCTCTCCCCTTAAATCTCCTGTCTTCCATAGACTCTTCCCTTCCATACAGCCAAGCAAGCAACGCACATAGATCCCAATTTTTGCATGCATACACAAGAGGATTCTTCTCCCTTGGTTCCATCCAGTGCTGCAAGAGGAGATGATCCCCTTTCTTTTTCCAATTCGTTGGGTTTTTGGCAAACGTTAACGGTCAATTTCCCCTCTGAATACATGCTGACCCTCAGGTATGCTAAGCAGATCTGTATTCCCCAATTGATTGGTATGCTTCCTTCTTGGCCAATCCCTCTCCCAAATCCTCAGAGATAAAAAGGGGGGGGGGAAGATCCTCACTTCTGTGTCTCTGTCTCTATTTGCTTTCCCTGAGGTCTATTTCATGATTGGGTCCTGAGCTCTGCCCTCATCAGTGGAGGCTGTGCTTATGTAAGTCTATTGAATTAAATTAGAATTGTAACAGTGTGAGCCTTTGCTGGAAAAATGGCTGGTTTCCTTCTTTTCTGTAAGTTCTGTTTCTCTAACCACTTTATATTGAATCATTCAAATAAAAATGCTTGAATTGGAAGGCTGGAGTTGACTAAATATCTGCCTAGCTACTGAAGTGGTCTTACTCATGCCCTTAACCATTCATTTATGCTCCAGAGAGCTTCAGCTATTGGGCAGCATAGAAATGTAATAAATAAATATTTAAGCAGAGATAAGAGGAAATGTATGGATTGGGTCTTTTCCTGCCCTGATGAGAGGGTGTGCTAAAAGTACTTGCCTCCTCTCAAATTAATTCCCGGAGCTGAAATTCCTCCTGCTTGGAGTACAAGAGAAAGAAGGTGGTGGTGACTACTTGTGTGTAAATAACAGCCTGTTCTACCTTGAAAGATACGTGGGAGTGTGTAGCTGTTCATTGCACAGATTGTTTAGCGCTTTAACAGTTAAAACCAACACCTTGAATGAATCCTGGAAACAAACTGGAAACCAAACAAGCAGCATATGAGAAGAACAGGTTCAGGACCCCCACCCTGTCTAGGACTATGGCTTTCTAGCCCTCCTATTCTGCTCAGGACTATTACAGAGCATCTAAGAACAGTGTGTTGTGTTCAGTGGTTTCTCTCTTTTTTTTAATTTTAAAACATTTGATTGAAAATATACAATCTCTAAAGCCAATTCACACCATCCCCCCCCCCCATCAACTCAGAAAGTACAAGTGTTCCAGTATGTTATTAGAGGAGTCCAAAGGGATTATTGCTGAGCTGCAATTTAATACCAGTCTGGAGCATTCAAACCAAGAACGATGTTTTTACTAGCAAAACACAGATTGCTATAGGCATCAATCAAACAGGCAATTGAGAAAGGAAAATGAAAGAATAACAGTTCATTCTAGCTTCTCGGTATCTGCATAGTCATATCTCTTTATGAGACAACCTTTTCCAGGATGGTGAAATATCTCTCTCTCTCTCTCTCTCTCTCTCTCTCTCTCTCTCTCTCTCACACACACACACACACCATTGTTGTTGTTTTTTTGTTTTTTTTTTAAACTAATACTTCTGAGACCAGAGAGCAGGGATTTTCCTCTGGGACTCTTCCCAAATCAGGCATGAAGGTTAGAGCTTTGAGACATTTACAAATTTGGACCTACCTAATGAACAAGTGGGCTTGGAAGTGAGCTTTCTATGGGTCATGCCAGAAGTTAAGTTAGTATAGGGATATAGGAATGGAGGCAAAATTCTCCAGGTTTGCATTTTAATGCGAATGTACCTAATTTTGCATTTTTGAACCGAATCGAAACTCAGTTCTCCTTCCAAATTTGCACTTCTCCAAATTTTGCAATTGAGTTCTCCAATCAAAAAATGTGTACAAAAATGCATATATTAGGATAAATGTTTAAAATGCATTATACAGTAAAACCTTGGATTGCAAGTAACTTGGTCTGCAAGTGTTTTGCAAGACAAGCAAATTTTTAAAATAAATTTTAACTTGATAAACAAGCGACGTCTTGCAATACAAGTACTGTAGTATGGTAAAAAAAAAAGAAAAAAGGAAGACTTTACACTATCTCATTCTTTATTGCAGCTTAAATTAAAAATATGTGTACAAATTTCTTATGGGGAATTTCGCTTTGATATACAAGTGCTTTGGATTACAAGCACGTTTCCGGAACGAATTATGCTTGCAATGCAAGGTATTACTGTATTAGGGAAATTGTTTGCAAAATTGTATATATTAGGTAAAAATGCATATATTAGGGACAAAAATGCACAAAATACTTATTGATTTTCATGCAAACTTAAAAATATATATCTATGTTTGGGATCAACTGAACTTAAGAACAGATAAATTATCAGAGTTCAAGATCTTAAGATTGGAGAAATGAAGAAAAATAAAAACTGACAGGTTCATCCATCCTTAACTTAGGGAGGCTGGTGACTCCTATTTTGGTGGGGCTCCTAATCCTTTGTAGGTTTTATTTGGAGATTTCTATGAGCTATCCATGGTGCTGAACTCTATCCCGAAAATAGGTTCACCACCGTGGAGCACCATGTATAGTTCTATAAAGCTCCAAATAAAAGCTGCAATAGATTAGGAACCCCACTGAAATAGGAGTCACCAGCCTTCAGGAATAGCATGATTAGCAACCACATGTGTTTGGATTTTTAAAAATAATAATGCCAGATGCAGGGACAAGTGATTTTCATTAAGATCACAGCATGCAACCACCCTTCCCTCCACAGATATGATCCCTATGAAAATCCCCCTCCCAGCAAGTTGAATTTGAGAAAAAGCTATCATTGGCCCCATATGTATGTGGGGAACAGCCCTCTGGAATAGACAGCCTGAGAGAGAGGCATGCTTTGTGTCTTCCTGTTGGCTGGTAGTGGTGGAACTGAGGCACTGACTGTTCCAAAGCATTTGCAAGAGCAGGGTGGAGAAGGGTAGGAACTAGGAAGAGGGTCTGAGGTGTCCAAGGTGGAAGCCCCACAGTCTCATAGTGCCCAGGTGGAGTAAACAGGTAGGCCACTTCTTTCTATTCTGAGACCAAGGAGGAACTTTACGAGCTCAATTTTCCCTCCTTGTTGTTCCTCCCCATCATCATAGCAAGTGCAGAAAAGACCATGTACAGAAAATAAGAGGGTCTTGCATGCATCCATGCATTCAAGTGGTTTTTCAACTATTGGCTGACATACATGGCAATGTGCCTAGGCCACAGAGCCCATGTCTCAGTGCTGCCTGTCTGATCAGAATCAGAGTGTGTGCTGTGATATTTAGGTACCACAGGATGGAGTTACAGCCTTAACTTTGAGTTGACTTTCCCCCTAGCTACAATATTAATGCTATTGTAATAGAGATTTGCTTTTTGACTGCTGTTTAAAAACATTCTTCTTGGATGAATCTTGGCTCTTCACTTAGATGCTATGCAACTCTATTTTAATGCATGTGCTTTGGGTAGATCCTCTTCACATGAATTATGAAGAGGGATTCAGAAAGCCATTGCGGGGAAAGTCAGAGTGGAGTCATTTTTCAAATGCCAGATATAACTTGTTATATTGGCTTGTTCTGAAGTGCCTGTCTTTCCTGCACTCCACAGGGTGTTCTTTAAATAAATGATTGTCTATCTAGACTCTCCAGATCATTCAGTATACAGGAACATTCACCTCTGACCAAAACTCTGTGCTGGAATTATCCTGGTTGGTGGTGTCACATGGCAGTGTCAAACCATTTTTATGGTTTCCATTCCTTCTTCTGCCTCCCATGAAAAGTTCTCATTTTTTTGTTCAACTCTCTCCCTACTCCTACTATTTTCCACTATTGTGTTGCCACTTCAGAAATGGTATAGTTTCTCCCATCCCCACCCATTTGCCCCCAGGCATTTGTAAAAGAAAAAGCAACACAGAACTCGAAAGGACAAGAAGAAATCATCACCATTGCTACAAAACCAGATAATATATCCACAAAGCCCTTTAAGGTGCAATCCTTTGTATGCTATGACAGAAAAAAGTCCTACAACTCCCAGTATGCCCCAGTCAGACAATGTGACAGTTGAGTTTTGAGTTATGATGCTCTGCATGACCCAAGGAAAGTCCTTGGATGACATGACTGCATCTGGAAATCCTCTAGCTGCTTTTCATGTATCAAAGTGGACAAATGAAACAAGACAATTACTTTCTGTACTGTGACAGTAAGAAGATATTCCATTTTTGTTGTTGTTGTTTTCTCCTTGACCATCACCACTATGACTGTTCACTATCGGTTCATCTGAAGGGCACAGAGCAGGTGTGGGCAGAGGGTAGATAGGGATCTTCTGGTAGATCTAGGGGTGATTTGCGGTAGATCATAAAGCGTTCCTGACTCTCAATGCTGTATCAGTAGCATCCCCCCCCCCAAAAAAAAAATTAGGCTGCTCTAATGAAGTATGCTTGGGGGAGGGGTAACCAGGCATGAATCTCTGTATGTGAAAGGGCTGGTAGCTTAAGTTCTTGGACTGAGTGTGTGCTCGGAGGCACTCTGGTCCTTAATTTCTTGGACTGAGTGTGTGCTCGGAGGCACTCTGGTCCTTAATTCTAAGTGTACAGAAGCCTGCTGAGCTACCCTTTTGCATCTGGCTCTGGTTGTTTGTCCTCACATTTTTAGTAAAAGGAAAGTAGATCTATCAAGCCTGAAATGTGCTCACCCCTGACATAGAGGAAACATACTAATTCACCATATGTCCATGAAACAGTCAGTCCTGATCAGTTTGTTATTCATAAAACAAATAATCTCTTTTGACCAATAACTCTGGGCCAAGCACATGAACAAACAAAATGACAAAGTGAGCTTGTGGTCAAAGGCTATGGTGGGGTGGTGGGGCTAACAGAGAGAAATTTTCAGCACTATGTTGGATGATTAGTGATCCAGAGATATGTCAGCTAATCAAGGAGTTTCATAGCTACATTAAATCAATGATAAGGAATATTTCCCCTCATCACCATGAATGTATATGCCATCCATTCCAAGTTAAGTTCATGTACTGAGGAATAGCTTCAGAGAGTATGACAACCATTCATCATAATTGGTCAGGATAATGTAATTCTTGAAAGCAGGGTCATGGCAGACAAAGAAGTTGTTGAGGTTATGGTTTCTATAGAAAGGTTTGGCAAACAACAACAACAACAAAACAACAACAACCCACTGTATTTAGGGATGTATGAGGAATTTGTTTAAGTTCATTACCCAGTTTGCACCTTCCAGACTGCACACAGACTCAAATGCAATCTGTGATCAAAGTCTGTACATTATTTCTGAGCTTACAATGTGATTCACGGACCAAAACAAAATATGTTCAACAGCATAATGCATGGATTTGAAAAATGCACATGAAAAAAAAATGCATACTTTTGAAAAATGTACACAAATATAGTTTAATCAATGGGAGAGGAATGCATACATTTCAAAGATGTGCACAATTGATGTGGACAAATGAAACAAGACAATTACTTTCTGTACTGTGACAGTAAGAAGATATTCCATTTTTGTTGTTGTTGTTTTCTCCTTGACCATCACCACTATGACTGTTCACTATCGGTTCATCTGAAGGGCACAGAGCAGGTGTGGGCAGAGGGTAGATAGGGATCTTCTGGTAGATCTAGGGGTGATTTGCGGTAGATCATAAAGCGTTCCTGACTCTCAATGCTGTATCAGTAGCATCCCCCCCAAAAAAATCTGGCAGTAGATTTGAAACATATGTACAAAAATAGACAGATTTTTATGTGAAGAACAAAACAAAACCCAAAGCTCAAAATCTGATGATAGATATTTGAGTCGGAACGAGCTTTGAGATGGAATTTGGAGAACTTTGGGGAGGTCAAGTTTTGCTGATTCACACATCCCTATTTTTTTTTTTTTTAATTGATGGTTGTCTTGGTAATATGAGCTACATCTCATTTGAAAATTTGTGTCTCAACAGTACACCAGCCAAGGGGAAATTACAATAAAAATGCTACCTCCAACCAAGTATCCAAAGTTCAACTGTTTTCAAGGCTTTTTCTTGTAAGTCTGAATCTTGACATGTATATGAAACAATTCTTCAAGCATGAGGATCAGCTGTTTCCTCTCATGCTCTCCGATAATAGTTTTTTAGCCTTTTTCACCTTTAACCAATATGACCGATGCTACTCTTTCTGTGTGAATCCCTGCAAGGAGCTACCATTTCATTGGTTTGGAAAATGCACATCTGATTTTGGATTGGAGTTGACAGATTCCTCTGTGCATGAGGCAGGAGTGTGGGAGGTATCGTAGGAGCTGATGTAAAAACTTAAATGCACAAGGCAGGGTTAGCGTAACAATGTTTCACTGTTAATGCTTGACGTTTGTGAGCCACCCTGAATAATAGTTTAATATAGAAGGCTGGGATACATAAGTTATAGGAATAAATAGAATATATGCATATATGTGTGGGCAACAAGGTTGGTACCACTTTTAGAGGTGATATGACTGGAAGAAGCATAACTACTCACATTTTTGTAATGCTGTAATGAATGATGGGGCACCACTTGCATTTTAATATTTTGTATTATACTCATATATGCCTTCTCCCATATGCTCCTGCCTGATTGCAGGAAGATTGCATCTACAGAGGCTCTTCTCTAAGTGCTGCCGCCCACAATGGCATGATGGTTAGGTGCCCACATCAGGCAGTAGAGTGGGAGGAGTGGCAAATTGTGCTGCTCCCCACTCTCACCAGGAGGGCCCGCTGCCACAGCCTTCAACAGATGCTCTCGAGATTCCTGCCAGCCATTCTCCCACCAGGGGAGGCTGGTGACTCCTATTCTGGTGGGGCTCCTTATCCATTGCAGGTTTTTCAGGTTTTATTTGGAGCTTTATCAGAGCTACCCATGGTGCTGAACTCCATCCCCAGAACAGATGCAGCTCCATGGATAGCTCCACCATGCAGCTCCATGGATAGCTCTGATAAAGCTCCTCCAAGTAAAACCTATAAAACCTGCAATTGATAAGGAGTCCCCCCGAAATAGGATTCGCCAGCCTCCAAGGTAGACTCCCACCATCACATTTGCTGCAGTGAGATAGTGGCAGACTGGGCTTTCTAGAGCAGCTGCCCACCTTCTCCTTCCCTCATCATACATGGCCAAAAGGGGTGGCCACGGAGCTCTTGCGAGAGCCATGCAAACTCCCATGAGAGCGACGCAAACTCCCACGACAGCTTGTGAGATCCACAGGAACTCCCAGAAGAGCCCCGCGAGGTCTCACCAGAGAGGTGTGGCCACTTCTCTCGCCATGCAGCTCTCTATACTGCTGACACAGTGGCAGCAGCAGAGGTAAAGGTAAGAGGGGTGTGGGATGGGGGCAAGGAGTTGTGGTGGCACGGTGCAGCAGCAGTGGTGGCTCTTGCTCATCTCAGGCGGTGAGAAAACTTTCACTGGGCCTGCTACCAGGGAAACAGCCTTCTCTGCCGTGCCCCCTCCATGTGTGGAATTCCCTACCCAAGAAGACAGACATGCCTGGCACATTCACTGTACAGTCATGCCTTGGATTGAGAGCATAATTCGTTCCGGAACCGTGCTTGTAATCCAAAACACTCTTATATCAAAGCGAGTCTCTGGCGGGCGTGAGCGGGGCCGATTTCGGCCCGCTCCGCCCGCTCGAGGCGAGTGGTTACATCCCTACTGACTACTTGTCTTGCAAGACCTTGCTCGTTATCAAGTCAATTTTTTTTTAAAAAAATTGTTTGTCTTGCCAAACGCTCTCAGACCAAGTTACTTGCAATCCAAGGTATTACTGTATACATTTAGACACCAGGTACATTCCTCTTCCAGCATGCATTTAATTTCTAATCTAGGGTTCCGATAATTAAGCTGGCTCTTTAATCTTTTTAACATTTACAGTGTTTTAATGTTTCAATATTTTCATTGTTATATTCATTGTTTTTGTTGCTATTTTATTGTTGCTTTGGGGGTTTTGTTTTTATTTTTTAATAATTGTAAACACCCCCCCCCCGAGAGAATCTGCCAGTTGGACAGTACTATATACATTTAATAAATACACAAATAAAGAAAGAACTTGTGACCATGTACTTCAAAGACATTCAGGGAATATTCTTTTGACATGTGCTTCCAACCCGACAATCTGAAAAGACATTTTGGAAATGTCTCCTTGAAAATCTGACTCTTTTCTGGGATAGCTATATCTCTCTGAACCATGAGGGACATGCACAGCATCAAAGAGGTGATTGAACTGTGAGGCAGATGCTTCCAGATTGTCCTATTCCAAAGAACTGGCAGGATTTTAGGAGGAGTTCCACAAACAAATAGAAGCTATTTGGAGTGATTGGAATATGGCTGTACATTATATTACAGATGTTAAGTAGTAACTACTGAAGAAATAACACACAGATGTCACTGACTAGAGCAACTTGTATGGGACAAATAGAAACATTTGCATGGTTCTGAATGAGATGCCCTCTACATCAGGGGTGCAGAACTGTTTAGAGGTGAAGGGCTGAATTCCCCCCCCCAGGTCCCCCAAGGTCTGGATGATGTTAACGGTCATGGCCCTACCCCCCCATATCATCCCCCTTTTCCATTTCTTTTTTTCCCCTTCTTGAAGGAAGGAGGCACGAACGGAACTCTGCCTCTTCCCAGCATGGAGAAAGGGACCCAGGCTGCCCCACATCTGGGTCCCTTTCTCCATGCTGCTATTTCCAATCTGAGATCAGAGATAGCAATGGGGAAGAAAGGCATCAACCATTGTGACTTGCCCTTGCTGGGGAGAGTGGCAGGGTCTACGTCTACTGTTGCCTACTAATGGTTACCAGTAAGGATGTAAATCCCCCCCCCCGCATCCTCAATTGCCTTGCAGTGTCAACTAGTGATTGCTAGTCAAACTGTTATCAAACAGCTATCAAACTGTTCCTCCAGCTGCTACTGAATAAGGAATGTCAGCCACCGTATAAAGGAATTTCAGCCACTATGATGTCACTAGTTTAGGGCATTCTATGAACACAAACAGCACAACAGCTTTATTGAAGATTAGGTGAGAGAACAGGTTAGCAGAAGAGGTTAACTATTAAAGACTGCTATCCTTTATTTGTGTATTTACTGCATTTTTATCCCGCTTTTCAGACAATTATTGGCTCCCAAAGTGGAACACATCAATAGAAAAAAAGAAAGAAAGAGGCAGGCCCTGCCACCAGGCTTTCAAACTAAAATGACAAGATGCACACAAGTGAAGGGGAGTGTGGAAGGAAACAAAAGATGAGGGAAATCAGTTCTTCAAGGCCACAACAAATTGGTGAGCTACAAGCAGGTATTTAAAAATGAATTTTGGGCCAAGCTGATCTTCCCTTGCTGGTGTTCTTGCTTGAATGAGGCTCTTCTTCCTTAGGCCAATGGATGGGGTCAAAGTGTGTCTTTCCCTTTCTTCTGTGGTCTCAGGCAACTGTCCATTAGAACCAAGTGTTCATTCTGGGAGGGGGAATTGAGCTCCTTCCAACTGCTCCTTCTCTGGCCAATGGATGGGCCAGGTTGGTCTCCCCCTTGGCTTGATGTCATTCCTGGAACCAGAAGCAGGAAGTTCAGCCTTCCATTGACTCTAGGTCCCCTATACACACATACCTGGGAGCAACTCAATGGGGCTTACTCCTGAGTAGATAGGTATAGATGTGTGCTGTTAGAGGGCTACTATGGTATAGCAGCTAGAGTGTCAGATGAGGCTTGGAGAGTTCCAGGTTCAAATCTTTCTCAGCCATAAAGCTTACTGGGTGACCTTGGGCCAGTCACTACCTCTCAACTGAACCTACCTCACAAGGTTAGGTGAGGAGGAATGACCTTGCGTGGCAGCTTGATCTCTTTGGAGGGATATAAATACATTTATAGTAACCTTTTCTAATGACATTGCATTTGACAGGCAGAATAACTGGATAGACTTTCTCCACTCTCTAGAGCAGTGTTCTCCAACCTTGGGTCCCCAGATGTTTTTGGCCTACAACTCCCAGCATGCCCCAGCATCTGGGGACCCAAGGTTGGAGAACACTGCTCTAGGCAAAGGATGATTCCATAGCAATATCAGTACCAGTGATTCTGTGAATCATTGCAGCTATGCATATCTTTACCCTTGCTTCCTATAAAAAGCGTTTCCTTCTTTATTTTGTGAATGGAGAATATATTCAACATGCCACGTTTTCCCATTTATTACTCAAATGGCAGTAGATTTTTTCCCCAGAAGAATGAATAGCTGGAACAATTCAGTTTAAAATGAAAGTGCTAAAAAAATAGTCCCATTCTCCTCATTAATGAGCTTTAAAATGTCTAATTTCATACTAATTTCTAAATGCCATGCCAGTGTGAAATATCAAAGACAATCCTTTGTACTTTCTCTAAACAGAACCACCACTGCCTGTTACTAGTCAGCACTGTGAATTGGGAATAGTGCTTACATCTTTTGAAAATAACCTCTTCTGCTAACCTGTTCTCTCACCTAATCTTCAATAAAGCTGTTGTGCTGTTTGTGTTCGTTTTAGTATTGAGGGCTATACTCATGAAAGTTGTTGTTTCAATCTGGTGACTTCATGTCAGAAACCTATTGGCAGGGGGCAGGATGCAATTTTGCTCTTCTAATAGTGTGGAGTGTCCTTCTCACTCAAGGCATCAGCCACAGCCAATGCTGAAGACAGGAGCCCTTATCCAGCATGCAAACAGAAAGGGTGCTGCATGACTCATTCCTGGTTCAGGGTCTGGAGCACTTCTGTGGGAAGGCAGGGGACAATCTCATTCACAATCACAACATGATCTCTGGATGGTTGAAATCATATTGTGAGGAAGAAGAAGCCCCCAAAGAAAACAAACAAACAAAAATGTTGCAGAAGCTGCTGCCTGAAGCAAACAATGGTCTAGCAGGCACAGAAAAGAAATAAGCTGAAGGGAAACAGGATAGAATGTGTCAAGGGTGCTCAGAGCTTTGTCTTACTTTATTGCAGGGGTGCAGAGCCACAGGCCCAGGGGTCAAATCTGGCTCACCTTCAGTCCCAACGTGGCCCTCTGAATCAGGGACAGGGCTTGGTATGGAAAAGATCTGGGGCTCAGGCCCACAGGGACACACACACACACTGCACAAATGTGCATATGCTAATTTACATATGCTGTAAAGTCTCACTCTCTCTGTGTGTCTTTAAAGGAGTTTGTCTCCTAAAGACACCCCTATTTGTAAAAAGGGATGTATGGATAGGGAAGAGGAGGGCATTTGATTTCAGAAAAAACAACCTGAGGCAGAAAGATTCAGCGAGGCGGGGGGGGGGGCAATAGGAGGTGAAGCACATGTGGGCAAAAAGCCAGCTAATCCAGGGGTATCAGATGCAACAGCGATCATGAAGGCCCCTGGACCTTGATTTCAGCAAGTACCCATGGACAGCAGAGAGGTGGGGCAGATGGCCTCCCAGAGGTTTGGGGCTTCAAATGAAAGACTTGGGGCTCCAGTCCTGGTGGGCCACCCCCAAAGCTGCCTTTGCTCTGAGTTTCCTCAGAAGGCCATCTGGTGCTTTCCTGGCTTCTGTACAGTCCCCTACCCCACCCCCTTCTAAAAGATTGAAATGTCTCTCCTAAGGCTCTCCTAAGTTCTGCTTAGAGAGATGTTTTGCCTTAGACCCACCAGCCTTTTGCTTTCAGCCCTGCCACCAGTGGACTGTGGCCCCTGAGATCTTCTCTGGAATGGAATTTGGCCCTTGTGCTGAAAGAAGTTCAACACTCTTGCTTTTGTTGGTGGGTTTGACTAGAGCAGTAAACTTCTTCATAGACCCAGGTTCTGTCTTTGTCTGCAAGCTAAAACTATGAAACCTACATTTAGATTGTTGACCATATATGTCTTGTACCCATCCTTTTCTCTACTTTTCTCCTTCTCATGCTCTCTTTCTCTCCCCACGATCTCTCTTTCTCTTCTTAAATGACAACAACCTGAAAAGAAGATGACATAATATAGTGCTGTTGGTGTGAACCCCGTTAGGTTCCAGAGCAACCCAGTTGTGGGTCCCAACCCACCAGTTGAAGACAAATGGACTAGATTACTTTCATATGATTTTCTACCTTTTACAGTATACCGTAGCAATCTTTACTGAGCTGGGAGTTGCAATGCCTGAGGAAACTGGGGTGTGGGGAGCACTAAATGCCATTTGTAATCAGTTGGATTTGTGTAATTTGAAGCCAACTGTGGAACAGTTGAACACCTGATATTTTCAAAGGCAGACTTGATAAATTGCCATCGTCTGGAAGACAAAGCCAAGCAGGCCTAATGAATAGTTTTTGAACTAGTGTAGGCTAGTGGATAAAGGCAGACTTGGAAGTTGAAGTCGAAGACCTGGTTTCAACAGGTGCTTTGCATGGCCTTTGGCACAACACTTTCAGCCCCATAGGACTATTCTGAAGGAAACCATGAGAGTGTAGAATTCTTTGCAAATTAAAGCATTGTAGAAATGATAAAAAGCAACCACAGCTGCTAGGTCTCCCATCCCCCAATTTAATTGCAGATGCTCCCTTGGCTTAGAAGTAGGAATGTAAAACAAAAAAACAAAAACAAAACAAAACACACCACTACCATAATTTACTAAAAGACTAAATGCTGGAAATTATTTCCTTTACAACTAAAGGCCACTTTACAAGATTTAAGATACCAAGGGATTGGCAAGGGAGGTAAAGGGCTGAGCCAAAATAATTCACAAGGTTTCAAAAACATTTTTGTCACTGTTGGGGGGGGGAAGGAGCTGCTTATTAAAACTGTGTGTATTCATTTACATTGTTCAACTTCCAGTTGACTTCATTTGTCCTCAGCAACATCATTACATAGCAAAATTTGATGACCTATGCAGCATTGTGATGTCAACCCATTCAGTCTGGGGTCTCTGATTGACTGGGATCATTTGTGTGATTAATCAAGGATGGAAAAATAAACAGTAATTGGGGAAGAGCACTAAAGCAGCCATATCTGCAAAAAAACAAAGGCAGCTTGCAAGATCAAAATCTGCACAACCGAAGTGTTCAAGGTGAAATAATTCTAACACACCCACCACAACCACCATTTTCATTCTGAAAACCAAGCATGAGAATATTTGACTCAGCTCTACAATAGAAATGTGAAAACTCTGGGAGAAAGGAAATGAACCTTGTGGCCCCTTCTGTATGGGAATCTTTGTCATTTATTTCTATTGGAAGGAATGATGCTGGGAAGACTATTGCTTTATTTATTTATTTATTATATTTATACTCCACCTTTTTTCCTGCAAGGAACCCAAGGTGGCTTACATAATCCTCCTCCTCTCGATTTTATCCTCACAACAACCCTGTGAGGTAGGTGAGGCTGAGAGTCAGTGACTGGCCCAAAGTCACCCAGTGAGTTTCATGGCCAAGCAGGGGACTTGAACCTGGATCTCCCGAGTCCCAGTCCAACACTCTCACCACCATGCCACACTGGCTTATTCTGGGTCAATTATCAGCATCTCCTAGGTACATTCGAAGAGAAGCATTTCAACTACAATATATGAAGATCGCTGAGTTAGAATATTCTAAAAATCCTGCTTTTGCCCGTCCTGGGGAGATAACCAATGAGTCAGTTCTTAATTTTGGTTATACCCCTATATAGATATAGTTTCCTGTAACTGAGCTTCTTTTGCAGAGATTGTGTGTAGATGGAGCTATCACTTTATAAATGCAGAATCGTTACACTTGTGCATTATGTATTGAAATATACATGTTGCATTTTGTGGAGGTTGAAAATACAGAGTTTCTTAAATTTCCCAGCATGAATCTCATATAAAATACTGGAGCAGAAGCATTAAGGCAGAGTAATGGCTAACATGATTGCTGTGCTATCGAAACATCTGAGCCTTGCCTGGTTAGTTTATGCTCCATTGGATCTGACTGCGGTTGTGCTTCTAGCAAAAAAAGTACAGTGGAAATCTATTATTCGAGCCAGATGCTCAACTGGTGGTATCCAATGTAGTCCAGTCAGCCTTATGAATGAAGGTTCATCCAGTTACAACCACACTCAAGCATCAAGACAGGGGAGACAGTGGAACTATATCTTTATTTCTGTTTTAAACCTTTTGCCCATCACAGCGCAATGACTTTAAAAAAAAAAGAACAGTAGAGGATTGATAAATAATACAGCAAAAATTAATATTGCTTTATTATCAGTTGACAATCCCCCCCCCCTTCATTTCAATTATGTGCCCATGTAATGAGTTCCATATACTTTTGTTATGTTACCATAAAGCTGCCTGTGGTAAGACAAGAATATATGCTACAACGTTACAGTCACTCTATAATACTGCAAGTAATTAGAACATAAAATTGAACTCTAGAATGCATTTCAACTCGCTTGCCTATATAGTGCATTTCGGCACCAAAGACAGTAAATTAATATCGACTTTTTACTATAAGATTACCATATAATCTAAATGCTAATGACAATTAGAGCACCGTATGGTGGCTAAAGCATCTTTTTAGTATGTTGAAAACAGCAGTAATAAATGCATGTAGAAAGGGAGGATTTAGGGTGGGGGGTATTATAGGAAGGAAGTTGTAAAGTTCTGAGTAAAATGCACTGGAGGTAAGGAAAATTAAAGTCTAATAGTTTGGTTGGTACACTTCAGCCTTTTCAAAACCAGATCCCATGTTGAATCCTAAACTGCAACATAGTGCAACTTCTCATCTGTTACCCTATATGTCCATCTCCCCCCTTCTCTCTTCAGGGCAGTCTTCCCCAACCTGCGAAAACTCCAGATTTATTGGACTATGACTGTCATCATCCCAGCCAACAACATCCCTGACCATTGTCGTCCAACACACCAGGTTGGGAAAGGCTGTTTTAGGGCAAATAGAAGCAAATGACACTCGTCGCCAGGGTGCTTGAACTGGTAGGAGTTGTATGTCAGAACATGGGTGGACAGAAAGTAGATCTCCAAATGTTATGGCCCTCAACTCCCAGCATTCCTGAACATTGGCCATGTTGACAGGGGCTTCTGAGAGTTGAAGTCCAAAACATCTGGAGGTATACCTTCTGCCCGCCCTTGGTGCAGAAGAGGGAATTTTTGCAGATAGAGTTCATCATGCAGCGATAAAGAAGTGGTGCTTCCCGAAGTACCTTCTTCTTAAAGATGTAAAAATGTTGTCCTCTTTGTGTGTCCTCCTTGTGTCTGCCTCCTCCTCTCCCATATTTTTTTTTCTTCTTTTATTGGAATTATGAGAGGTAGCTTGTGTAGTGCTTAGTTCACAGAGCCCAGTGTGATCTCCAGCTTTCTTTAGGCAAGAGGATGATATTTTTCATCACCCCAGGAGGAAAATGAATTGCCCCACCACTTGGATCCTTAAGCATAAACTTTCTCAGGACCATGGCCAGCCTTTGTTGGTGATAGGGACTGCCATATATCCAGGTGCTGCTTCAAAGTAAAGCATGGGAAATCAGTGATTTCTGCATAACCAACAGAAATGTCTATAACTCTCTTACCGAACTCAAGTTCCTATGTGTATTTTAGGGTCAAACTACACATTAATGACACTAAATGTGTCACTTGGATGCACATCAGAGTGTTGTTGTGCCTCCAGTAGGTCAGACAGAGACCAACTGGGCTGGAGTGTGTTTGGGGTGGAGCCAGGCTACGTGCAGCCTGACCCAGCTGGGCAGCCTTACTAATCAGCACCTGCTCAAAACGCAGGTCCCAAACACACTCAGATGCTGGAAGCAATTGTTTGTTACTACAGCTACAGCCAGATGCTCCTGACATTCCCGACCTCAGACTTCTGTACCTTTGATCCTTGGAACGACCTTGACCACGACTTTGCCTGATCCTGAACTGGTTTATGTTTGCTCTGTTTTGGACTGATATATTTTGGCTTCAACCCTGGCTTCAACCAATCCAGATGTTGGATTACAACTCCCAGCATGCCCAAGCCAATGCTGAAGGGCACCAGGTTGGGGAAGGCTGTCCTAGAAGAACCTTGAAAGAAAGTTGATGATGCCCTTGAGATCTCTATATCATCTATCTATCTATCTATCTATCTATAGATATATTTGATGAAATCTATCTATAGATATATTTGATGAAATCTATCTATAGATATATTTGATGAAAGCATATATTTATATTTGTTAGAGGTTTTTTGTTTAAGAATAATTTGAAGAAGTTCTTAAATACTGATTGTGAAGGCAAAAACTCATCTGCAATGTTCCAGTGATTTATTTTGAGGTGAAATATAAGCCATTCTATTCCTCCTTTAGAAAAAGAAAATTGACACAACCTCTTAAGTCTGGAAAGTGTAGAGGCAGCTAGCATGCAGCTATAATTACCTGTCAAATAACATGGCATTCAATATAAAAAGGGATGTTGGTATATAGAGCCTTACAGGAACATTCTTGTAAGCTCCAATTTTGAGGCCTTTCTATAAACGCTATGGTTTATAAAGTTAACAGAACCATGTTGTCTGTGTTTAGTTAAACATTTCTAGAAGTGAAATTTAATAAACTGAAAACCAAAAACAATGCATCACTATAAATGTAGGAACACCTTGTACTAGGTGACACTATTTATCCATCCAACCCAGTATTGTGATAGACAAATAATTACTGACTGGCAGATGCTCTCCAAAGTCTCAGGCAGAGGTCTACTGCAGCCTGATTTCTTGAGTAACAGGAGATGGTAAGGATCGAACCAGGGATTGTATATAAATGCAGTGTCAGTTTATGTGGGTCAATGCCAAGCCCATGAACCAAAAGCACTCCTAGTTAGACTCAGAACCTCGTGTAATATCTGGGACATGTCCCAGAATCATTTGTGGCATGTGGGGATTCCATGTCAGGTATGAATAGGAAGTTGCCTTATATCCAATCAGACCATTAGTTCAACTTGCTCAGTATTGTCTGCACCAGGCATGGGGATGCTCTGGCCAGTGGACATTCCATCCCAGGCCCCAATCCTTCTCCCAGCGCTAGAGAAAGGCAGCCTTTATCCAGGCTTGGAAAGGAAACACTGCTCTGATGTTTGATCAATGATCAGAGGCGGTAGCAGTTGCTCCATGCTTTTCTCTGTGTGGAGAAAGGGGCGCTCCATGCAGAGAGAGGCAGGAGAGATCATCCAGTGCCTCTCTCTGCACCAAGAAAGGAATCACGATGATGTCAGGGGGTACAGAAATAGGGATGGGGGGGGCTTCTGGAGGGCATCAGCCCCCTAAGGATGAAACAGTTCCCCATCCTTGGTCTACATTGACTGCCAGCAACTCTCCAGGGTCTCAGATAGGAATCTTTCCCAGTCCTACCGGAAGATGTCAGGTTTTGACCCTACCATCTGCCATGCGATCTACCACTGGCCCTTCCCCAAAGGCTCACCTGAAGACTAGCTGGTGTGGAAAGTGTTCCACCAGAAGTAGAATTGTCTGAGAAACACCACGTCTTTACCTCATCTTTATATTATCTCAATAATTTGGGTGTTTGGCAAGATAATTTTGATAAAGGAGGTTAAACTGTATTATGAAACATACCAGAGCACTGAAAATACCAACTATTCAATATGATTCTAATTAGAAACAGCTAAGCAATGCTGAATGCCAATCAACCAAACTACAGAATTACACCCCCCTATATTTTGGACAGAGTCTAATCTGTACTGGCCCAAGACACTTGACTACCTGAAGTTTAGTGGAAATGGTGTGTCCCTCCCTACCTCACCCCACCCCACTAGGGACAAAACCAGGGTTGCCATCAAGGGTAGCCATGGCAGGCACCTGCCAAGGGCCCACAACTCAGCAGGGGCCCACCGACAAGGGCCTCCAGGAGTTGCTCCTCATCTTCACCTTTGCAACCTGAATGCTCACCTGCCTCACACTCTGGCTCAGACAACAGAGGTGGTGAGAAGGAGAAGCAGTAGATGTCACTGCCCACTTGCCCATGGGCTCTCTGCCTGTCAAGAAAACACATGGTAGCAATTATGAGAAAGAGAAGGTGGAGCAATAGCAGTTGGTGACAGACAGTGTTGGTGAAAAGGTAGACTCACTGAGGGAGGGGGCACATTGAGGGTGTCTTCTGCCCAAGTGCTCTCAAAACCTGGAACCAGCACTGGCCAACACCAAACACCAATTTATCTATCCCCTCCCCTTCAAGGCATTTAATCTTGCTTCATAGAAGGAATGACCCTGAAGTAAATGTTTTGGACATTTCAGTGTCTTAAACCATCATTTCCTAAGATCTGCCCCCCTCCCCCCAGCGATCATAATTAGGGCAATATAATTATCTCTCTTTCTCCTCATCCCCAAACTTCTCCATCTGTTCCAACAGATGCAGAGTGACTTGGTGGTGCATGATGCATTTCTCCAAAGCCCAATGGAAATGGCCACCCAGAGACCCGGGCCTATCCCAACCAACGTTGTCCCCATGTTTATTTCAGTGCAGTTTAATTTTCTACATCACAGAACTCAGAACCCGCCGAGGTAGAATTTTTCATTTCTCTTCCCCCCCCCACCTTTTTCGGGGAGCAGGGAATTGGGTAGATTTTTATAGTTCCAAAAATATAGCAACATCTAAATCTTTCAAAAGCCCATTGTGAGAGATTCCCTACAGCAATCCTTCTCCCTCTCATTGTATTGTACCTTCTATGCCAAGGACACCTAAGATGTCAGGGCTTGCTTGTATTTTCCAATATACCTGCTCATGCAGTTAGCCTGTGAGTAATGGGGCCCTTAGTAGTTTATCAATCTTCCAAAAACAGGGCACTGGCGTTGCTAGCGTTCCTGCTATAAACCAAACAGCTTTTCTGGCACACGCACACACACACATATATATATATGCATGCCTGTGAGCAACATGATTGGGAGGTGTTATGTTTCACAGTAAAATAGGTAGCAAACAACTTAACTTTCTCTTATCCTTTGTGCTGGGGAAAATCAGCAGCAGAAAAGATGTGTTGGGTAGCCTTGATGTTTTTCTTTTTTTGCCCCCATGAGTCACTGCTATTCAAGCTGGCCTTTCAACAGTGACACTTGATGTTTGCTATGATGTGAAGGTGGTTTTAGCCATACAGACCTCTTCTCTGCCCCACCATCTTTTGCTCACATACCAGGTCAGCTTTCCTGTGATATTTGCTACAGATGGGAAGCTGTCGAAATAGAAATTATGGATGTGTTAACAGAAGCTAAAATTGGGTTTTGCATTAGAATTAAATACAGAAGTGGCAACACTCCTGGAATGGAACCAGATAGCTTGCAGGTATTTGTGTGTGTGTGTGTGTGTGTGTGTGTGTGAGAGAGAGAGAGAGAGAGAGAGAGAGAGAGAGACAGAGACAGAGACAGAGACAGAGACAGAGAACAGGATTTGATGCTGCCCATGAAATAGAATTCCCTGCATACAGAAAAATAGAATGGCAAGAGAAGGGCAAACTGAATATTTATTCTAGTTTTCTACCTGAATCAAACCCCCCACACACACACCATGAGGGAGCATTGAAACTTGAAACCCTCATCCCCACACCAGAAGCCTGTAGTCATCCAGTCTGAAAACAGCTTTACTGCTTGATTCTGCAGGTTATAGGCAGGGATGTATGAGAAAATCTTGGTTTTGCTCACGAAACATGGAAGCATGCCCTGTTCAAAACCACAAACATGAGAACATGTCTGCCAAAAATATCCACAAATCTTCAAACACATGTTTATGTTCCTATCATTCCTGATTCCCAGTTTGATTTGTGCAAATTTCCTCAGTAGACTGAATCAGCCTCGCTTTAGTCTATGGAGGAAATTTGCGCAAATTTGTGGGGATTTGCGTGAATCTCACATTCGATTGCTGCTCAATTTGTGCAAGCAGCGATTGTAAATGCAAATGGGAATTGGGCATGAGACATGTGGCAAGATGATGTTTGGAGAATCCTGTTGATCTTGAACATTGCTCGTTCACCCATCCATATCAGAACCCTCAGGCTGAATTTTGTTATGGTGCTCTGTGCAATCAGATTGCACAGGGTTCCAAATTATGTGGGACATTGTATGTGTTGAGCCAAACATGGCAACAGTTTCCCTTCAGACCTTCCTCATCAATATGGGGAGGTCAGGGGCGGAGGGAGGGGACATGGCCAATAAATACATCCCTGTCCCTTCCTTGGTTTTTATTTAATAATGCTTGAAGAGGGCTTATTTCTCCCTCTTATCTAAATAAAGTGGGGTGATAGAAGAGCTGAATTGTTTTCTTTCTAATGGGCTGGATGAGAACACATAAACTGAAACTCAATCTTAGAATCACAGAATCATAGAATCATAGAAAAGTAGAGTTGGAAGGGGCCTACAAGGCCATCAAGTCCAACCCCCTGGTCAAAGCATCCCTGACAGATGGCTGTCCAGCTGCACCTTGAATGCCTCTTGATTAATGAGTTGCCATCCAGGGTTCCAAATTTGGGAAGCGGGGTACTCAGTCTTTTTCAGACAGGGTTAGATCAGGTTTGCAGCATCAGCATACTGTTTGATCCAGTTTTGTCACTGAAGGTGAAGGTGTCCTCAGTAGGGATGGGTGTCCTGCCCCGCTATCACGCCGGACAGTGCAGCTGCAAACAGATTCTTTATTGCTACAAGCAATAACAAAAAGTTCATACACCAAACACAGTCCAAGAATCAAGCCGAAGTCAAGACAATCCAAGGTCCAGAGGGTAGGAGATAAAAGTTCAAGAGTCCAAAGTCAAAGTCCAGAATTGTAGCAGCCAGGAGATCAGATCGAGGGAATCAAAGGAGCGTAGAAACCTTGCCAGGTAACAGCGTTGTTGCTTTCTACACTGAGTGTGGGTCAGTAGCTACAATATAAACCCTGACCCAGCCTTGATGTCAGTCTGAGCCCAATTCTGGATCTTGGCGCGTGTACCGAGCCAGGAGACGCCTGCTACGCCTCCTTCTGCTCCCATGCCTTTCAGCCAGGCGTTTCTCCTGGCGTCTTGGGGTCGGCAGCAACCCTGAAGAGCCCTCCTCCCCTGAGCCATCATGACCGCCCAAGGCCAGCACCTGCAGCTCAGAATCCTCAATCGGCTCTCCCTGCTCCTGTTCCCCAGGGGAGGGGGGACTGTCCAAGGTCGACTCGCCTTGGCTGCAATCAGCCACAGGTGTGAGCCCTTCACCCTGTACCAGCTCATCTTCTGTGTCAGAGCTGGCGCTGAAGCAAGACCCCACAATGGGTGAGCATTTTGTGTACTTTTTTCTTTTCTTTTTCAGAACTAACTAAAATTTGCAAATTTCTCCATAAATGAGATGGAAAAAAGTTGAGATTAAACAAATTGTAATGTGGGAGACATGAAACAGGCAGATTCATTCATCCAGGATCAGGGCTTTGAGCAATTTGCTCTTCAAAGTCCAGGTCTGAATCTCTGTGTATTCAACCATGCTAGTGCTGAATTAGGGTTGCCACATCATTCTGACAGGCTCCTCATCTTTAACAGCTACATGGCAGGCAGGTACCACATGCTCCTCTCCATGCTAGGAATAGCAGCATGCTCTGTACACAAGGCCTGATCAACATGGATTGTGTGTGTGCGTGTGTGTGTGTGTGTGTGTGTGTGTGTGTGTGTGTTGAAATCCTAATCTCCCTGTCTCTTAAAAAAAACAAAAAAAACACAACGCAATAGATTTTATCCCTCCTTTTAGAGTGTTCAGCTTCCCAAGGCAGCCCACAAAGCAATCCGGAAAAGAACAATCTACACTACTAAAACAATAATGTAACAAACCAAATTAAATAACATGAACATAACGGCAGTAGCTAAAAGCCTTATCAAAACACAGTATCATCATCATCATCATCATCATCATCATCATCATCATCATCATATTTTTGGGTGGGGTGGGGTGGGGGGATGGTATCCCCCATTCCCCAAGTGGAGACCACAACAGAGAAAGTCCTGTTCCTGGTACTCACCAACCTACTAGCTCTCACCAGTGGACCAGAGACCAGGGACTCTGACCATGATCTTAAGACCCAGGCAGGTACATATGGGTGTAGGCCTCTGTAGACATGATCAGTGCCTAGATTGGAAGCCAGCAGTGAGGAGAGAGCAAGTCTGGAGTAGTGGCTACATTGCTGGACTTTTACAAGGTAGACTTCAGTCCAAACCCTTTCTCAGCTACCAGTGCTCACTAGGTGAACTGGGGCCATTCACTATCTCTCAGCCTAGCCTACTTCACAGGGTTATTGTGAGGATAAAAGTGGGGGAGCCCTGAGCTCCTTAGAGGAAGGGCAAAATAAAAGTGTAATAAGAAGAATAAAAATGAATGAATGGAAGCTGTAGGTCCTTAAATTTTAATTCCATGCTTTCATTACAGAACCGTGAAAGGAGCAAGGAGTCCAAACTGAAACGGCCAATGGTGAACCCATATTTCTAGGTTTGCAGAATCTGTAAATGACATAAGTTAGATGCTAAATTCCACTACCTTCCTTTCTGGGGCAGATAGAATGGGGTTCAAAAAGCCCTATGGCCCTGTGACTTGGGAAATCTGTGAGCATTGTGTTGTGTGCAAATATTCTTGAAGGATAAAAAGGTAAGGGGTGGCAGTGAGGAAGGACTTAGCATGTCAGCACAAATGCAAACAAATGGAGAAAAGCTTTTTTGCTTTGACAGAGCACTGGGGGGCGGGGGATTTAGAACAGTCATAGATTATCTGTGATGAAAGTGTCTGGATTGCCTCTCCTTCAACCTAAGTGCTCTTCCTCATCGTAATGGGTTTTCTGATAGACATCTTTGCCTGCATACTCTCAACAGATTTGGCTTGAAGTTTTTATTTATTTATTTAGGGCCAACCACCAAAGAATGACATGAGTCTGTTTTATTATAATGCTTGCTTAGTATTCCCCCCACCCCCACCTCCCAGCATTGTAAGCGCATCATCAGGGAGTGAAGCTTTGTGTAATGTTAATAAGAGGAGGTGTTAATGGATCATCCAGAACAAAGAGTGCCTTGAAAAGACTCCGAAAATAATGCAAAGAGGTGACTGAAATGAAGTCACCAATAGCCCTATCCAGGCATTCCCCCCAGACATGATTCCAGTTGCATGGGAGGGGGGGGGACTGTGGGCACACTGCACAAGTTGCAGACCAAACCTCTTTTGCCCCCTTTTCCTACTTAAGCAGGCTCCCCCCATGATCTTGACCCAAAGCAGAAATTATGTTACAGACATAGCTAGCAGCTGTACCTCCCCCCCTTCCTGTTTCACTCTGGACTAAGCACAGCGGAACTGATCTCAATCCTAGCATGGGGGTAGGGGGTTCTTAACCCTTTATCCCCCTATGTGGTCCTGATCCAAATGGGGGAAGTGCAGCTATAATCTTAATTGCCAAGTAGCAATTCAGAGAGTGATTCTATGGCCCTAGACATCGTCTGTGGGGCCACAGGATAATTCACATTCCCAGATCCGACAGCACTCCAACCATGGAGCAGGGAATCTGTGCTCCGATTCCTCCCCCCCACACACACACACAGCCAGCATGGAAAGTACCACACTGGCTCCCTCCCCAAGGTCAGAAAATTGACCTTGGAGAGGGGGTAAAGTGGGCATTTTGGGGGGTGGGGAAGGGAGGAGACTTGGGCGTCTGGAATTGACCATCTAGCGGAAATGCAGAGTGGGAGATTGCCTCTGCTGCTCCTCCTGCTCTGCACTGGATGCGTGCAATCAGCCGAGTTCAGGGGCTTACCGGCATCGAGGACATAATCAATAGGATTGCACCCTCAGTTTCCTAATTGGATCAGTATTTGGCAATTAAAAAATGCTGGTGTGTGTGCGCGCGCACGCACGCGTGTGTGATCTGGATCAGAACCACAGCAGGTGGGAAGGATTAAAGTCCCCTACCTGCCCTGCTAGGGTCCCAATCCACTTTGGCCCTGCTGTGTTGACTCTAGAATAAAGCAAAACAAAGGACGTAGCTGCTAGTCATGTTTTTAAAGTAATGTCTGCTTTGGGTCTAAAATCATGCCAAGAACCACATTGAGTGGAGAAGGCTCCCCACTGAAGACATTTCTTTGCCAACACATGGAAGGTAATAAGCTCAGTGATGGGGATGCAGCAGAGGGGTGCAGGGCCAACAAGCTCATCACCTGCCTTTAAATAATAATATCCATGTTAGCACCATTTTTGTTTTCTCAAACACTCAAAAGGATGGTTAAACAACTCTTGCGGATAATTTTAATTTATTTATTCATCCCAAGTGTTCGTGTACCACCTCCCATTATATTTCCAGCAGGGTGGTTTGCAAATAGAATGAAACAATTACAATGCAAAGTTGAGGCGGGATGTACGTGAATTTTGTTTATGTTCACAAATAACGCACGCATGTCCCATTTGCAGCCCCAAATGTGAACATGAACATAAGAGTATGTTCTTCAAAAATGTTTACAAATTCCCAAACTTGCATTCATAGTCAAAAAATGTACCCTTTAAAAGTCCACATGGATGGGGGGGGGGCATTTCCACACTTTACTGTATGGGGAAAAGTGCTCATTTTTGGTGCACTTTGTTTTTAAAAACAATGAGCATTTCCTCCATTCAAAGAGGGCACAATTGAACATCAGAAATGAAGTGAGCTGACCTTCAAGGTGGTGTTCGGAGAATCTTGGTGATCATAAACATTGCTTATTTGGCCCATCCTTAGCTAAATGCCCCCAAATCATTAAAAATGAGAAACAAACAAACCCAGCATGATACAATATGCATGCTGTGAGTAAATTCTTCAAGGTCTTCAAACTACCAAGATATGAAATGCTTGGCAGTCCCTGTTTCATTCATCCCACCATGACTGCTGTGCAGTAGTTGGCTATCAGACCCCTTTCTTAAATGAGAAGCTGTCAAGCTGAAGCTAAGAGAGAGTGAATATCGGCTAAGGTCACTTAAGTGAATTCTATGAATTCATGAGCAGGCTATCCCTTGTTCAGACACAAGGAGATACCAGCTCCTACTGCCATTTAATATTTACACAGTATCACTATGACTGGATTAGGATCTGGAAAATGGGAACTTTCCTTGCTGAATTTATTTTTCTCCCCTCCACATGAAGCATTTAATTTTATATTTGCAAACCCCTCCATGTGTGTGTCAGGATGTGAACATCTTACGCTGGCTCAGCTTGTCTGAGTGTGGAAAGCTAAGCAGAGTCGAGCCTGATTATTACTTGGATGGGAGACCCCTCCTCTAGTTTCCTGCATTGAGCCTTGTAGGCTCCTTCCAACTCTAAAATCTATGAAATCTATGAAAACTCAAGCTCACTGAAGTTCTCTGAATTCTCTCGAAGCTTGTTCTGATTCGAGATCGTATCAGATTGCAAGCTTTGGGTTTTTTCTTCTCTTTTCTTTTCTCATGCAAATTTGTGTGCATTTTTGTGTATATTTTTCCAAATGTACACATCAATTGTGTTCATCTTTGAAATGTATGCATGCTTCTTCCATTGATTAAAGCATGTTTGTGCACATTTTTTACAAGTATGCATTTATTACATGCACATTTTTCAAATGTACACATGCTGTCAAATGTATTTTTTGGGGGGGTCCACAAATCACATTGCAAGCTTGGAAATGTATTGACTTCAACCACACATTGCATTTCTCATACATCCCTATAAAAAGGCTCAAGGTCTTCTTTGGATGAATAATTTCGATCCGGTGAACCAAAGCCATTGTTGTTGACCTGATTCACTTTAAGAACCAGCTTCCTTGTCTCTGATAAGTTAGTAGCAAAAGGACTTTCTTTATCCTGTGGTCTGATCCTTAATATACAGGAGAAATTTGCCCATTGAGTTTTTAGCCATTAACCCCCATCACAATCTTGCTTAGACTAGGTGATGTGGAAATAGAGACTGTGGAGGTATGTGTGTTGGGGCAGGGGTAGAGGATAAGATTAGGTTCAAGACTCTAGGGTTTGGATTCAAGGGTTTAATTTGGGTAAAGGCCACCTGCCTATTACCCAGCAAGCTATTCCTGGTCCCTAATCCCAACCTTGGATTACATACCACCTAGCAGTTGTTAGTGGGCTGCTACCACTGTGGGACAGTCTTGAATGTGGAGAAAGATGTAACCTTTGGGCAATAATCACATAGACAAGGATGTCTCAGTCAGTGCCATGAAAGTGTCATGGCTGATGACTGGCTAGGATTCCCTAATGATGCCAGCAATCTTATTGGGGGCTGCAAGCCAGTCAACCGCTATACACTGGTATGGTGGTGGTGAGATGATCCTGGCTTTTATCAACAGCTTCCACTCACTTTCTCTTCCCTCTCAATTTCCTTGCAGGAATAGCAGGTAGTTCCTGCCAGGAAGCCATCTCACTGGCCACCACTTGATCTATGCTAGCATCCCATGCTGTCTCCTGAATACACAGCATTGGTGATTAGTAGTTTTATGCAAAGTGGCAATTTGAATTTAGTGTGCTCTTATGTCTCTTCTCATTATCTGTTATGCACACGAACAACAACAACCATTGATTGGGTGTGCAAGCCAAAACATGAGATTTAATTTAATGAACATCGCACAGGCATTTACTGAATGGACCTTTTGTTGTGGCTAATGGCCAAAAGAAACATAAAGATTTCAGAAACCCAGAGTGTGCATAATGGAGTTGAAGAAAAACAAACAAAACCCCATATTGACTGTGTTCACACAACACAATAAGCCATGGTGGCTTATAAACCAAGTTTGTATCAGAGTGGCTTGTCGTGTTGTCTGAAGCTGGCCAGAGTGGCTTGTGTGTGGTTCAGACAACATGACAAGCCAGTCTGAAAGCCACCACCACCAAAAGCAACCTTGTCTGCAAATAGAAAAGTAAAACATTGGACTTTCTTCCTGATACATTAGTTTTTGTTTTTGTTTTAAATTATATTTAATTTTCAAAACAAAATATAACAAAATACAACAATAACACAAAGATTTAACTAAAACTACATACAATAAATCATAGGGTGCTCCCCCACCCTCCTAGGGACTAATTAATATCCTTCCATCCCCTTGATCAAATGAATTCCAAATTCCAAAAATATAACATATCCTGACAAGGCATACTCCCCTTCCCCTTTATTAATACATAGTCTAATAATTGATTCCATATATCCATAAAATTATTCTTCTTTAACTGTCCTTTTTTACATTTGATACTACAAGTTAGTTTATCGTTTAGGGCTATATCCCAAACTTCCTTATACCAATCAGTTATTAGGAAAACATGTTGTACTTTCCATTTTCTCGCTATCATTAGCCTAGCCGCAGTTAACAAGTTTACAATTAATTCCTTCGACATTAGTTTTTATTTGCAGGGATTTTCAACATATGGAGGTCATTCAAAAGTGGCATCCCTCACCTGTAGCCTGAGGCAATACAAACCATTTTAGCACCTCAGAAGCTCATTCCCACCTCATTCTGCTGCATATGTGGCCCAGTCTTAGATATATCCTTGATATCAGTACTCTGCTGAAATTTAGAATGGAAAACAACTCTAGAAGTTTCCAAGTAAGCCATTGCACTGACCCATGAGAAGTAGAAGGCCTGACAGATAAATCCGATTGATCTGATCTCAGTTCTAAGTGAGGAGAACTTGACCCAGAAATAAGACTGGATCAATCAGTTTTACAAATCACATCTTGCACTGCTTGTCTGATCAGCCTTCTGCCTTATCAGGAAAACAATAGACAGGTCTGGAATAGGTAGTCCATTTTATTTCCTTCATATTTATCTGGTAAACTTTATTTCCCTGCTTTTTTGTGTGTATTATCTGTGTCAACACCTCCTGAACTAAAAGTGGAATCAAAACAGAAAGTAAGGCCTCTTGAGCAGATAGTGAAAATCTGGACCATCAAATCTAAGTGGTTTTGCTTAGATCCCCAATGCCATGTGTCGTCGTCGTCGTCGTCGTCCCCACCCCCACCCCCGCTGTGGGCAGATCGACCTTTGTGGCTGCTCCCCAAAGGAGGTGGGAACACTGGGGACTGGTATACAACTGGTATACATCCTGATGCCAATGCAGAGGGGTTTAAGCCTGACCCTCCTGGCCCTTCCTCACACTTGCTATTTTAACAGCACTCACTCTCCTGGCCAGGGAGAACTAACTTGGTATAGTATAGGCTGTAGCTGGTTGCAGTCTTGCCAAGTAAGATTTTTTGGGGCACAATCTTGGGTGGGGATACCTGCTCTTTTGGCCTACTCCATACTGAAGCACCAGGAGGAGGTTAATCAGCTGTTTGGCTGTGGTGTTTTTCCTCAACTGTGCACTACTTACACTGCCCCGTCTACATTGTGACCAGCCATTGGCGAGCTCCCCGGAGGCATCAAGGAGGCAAAAGGGCCTTCTTGTGACTTGGCTGCCAGGGGTTTGGTACTAAGGGGTAAAGAAAGGAATCCCTTTGGCCCAGGTGGGCCAGACATTTAAGAGCCATGGGATTCGGGGGATTCAAGGGGCAGTGGATCACAATGGCACCCCTTGACACTTACAGGTGTAGTCAAGGGAGCAGCGACAGTCAGTGCAATGTCTCTAGACTCCAGGCTGGGGCAGGCTTACCCATAATGGGTGGGTTCACAAGACACACTAAGCCAGACAGCTGCATTCTGGCTTAGAACTAGAAGCCACCCTACCCCTTAAGGGCTCAACAGACAATTGGGTGCATCGAGGGTAGGGTGCACCTTGCCTCCCCCTCCTCCCCCCTCGGTCCTCCTGCAGTTATATCATGGGATACCGCATGGGAGTACTGAGGTTTGCCCCCTCCCAGCTGCTGCTTGTCAGTGAGGGGAGGGCAGGGCAGGGGGGAGGGGGAGCAGGAAATGCTGACTGCCCTCACCCAGACTTGTAACGAGACCTCACGAGGCATGGTGAGGGCTGTTGGCACTGCTGCCAATCTCAGCAGAAGCACTGTCCTGCAGCTGCTTGACAGAGGCACCATAGGGGAAGAACCAAGCCGTGCTCTGCTTGGCCTGTCGTGGTAGTTTATAAGCTCAGAAACTGGGTTTATATAAGCCATCCAGAAGAAGCCATGGTGGGTTCACACCACATGAAAAGCTTCCCTGGCTGATAAGCCAGTGTGGCTTGTCATGTCATGTCCAGCCTGTCCAGCCAATTCCATTGCTGGACAGGGTGGACACGACATGACAAGCTGTCCAGCCAACAAAGTCTGTCCAGCCAATTCCATTTCAGACCACCTTGTTAAAAGTCTGTCCAGCCAATTCCATTTCTGACCACTTTGTTGTAAGTTAATAAACATGGTCGTAGGAATGGCTGAGAATTTTGTTTCAGTTCACATTAGATAAGAATGTACTAAGTTCTCCAAAGTTCTCCAAAAAGAATTTGAGGGTGTTTTTTTTTTTTTTTTTTAATGAAATGGGGAGAAAGGAGGAAAATGCACAGATTTGCCCAACCAGGCCCAGGGCTTTGATTGCTTTGCTCTTAAAAGTATTCAAATATGTTAGTACTAAATTAAAGTTGCCACCTCTTTTTTTCTGTTAGGCTCCTCATCTGTAACAGCTATATGGCAGGTAGGTATATTATGGCCCTCTCCATTCTGGGAATAGCTGTAACCCATTGAATTTGGCTGATGCAAACAGTTAAGAAGTTCATGTCACTTCAATTTTTATAAGAATTCATCAAAATTTGCAAAGTTCTTCATATGTGGGAGAAAACTAACTTGAGATTTAAAAAAAAAAATCAAATGTAGGAGAAAGGAAAACTAAAAGCTTAGATTTCATAGATTTCATAGGGTTGGAAGGAGCCTACAAGGCTATCAAGTCCAACCCCCTGCTCAATGCAGGAAACTATAGGAGGGGTCTCCCATCCAAGTAATAACCAGGCCTGACCCTGCTTAGCTTTCCACACTCAGTTTACCCAACTTACATGCCTCAGCTCCTTATTCCTGGGTGGCAATGTAACTGCTTATCCTCCATATTCTCAATATCTGTTCAGAAGTGTTTAGATTCTTTCTTGTCTCTACTTTTTGTTCAGGAGATGATGATGATGATGATGATGATGATGATGATGATGATGATGATGATGATGATGAAGATACTACACAGAAATCAAGCTTTGCACCCTCAAATTGTAGAAGAATATGAACATCCCAATGATTAAAGATTTGTTAAGCAAGCTGTGAGATCTGGCTTTCATGGAAAAGTCGAGTGTCTACATTAAATTGAGGATAGATAACCAGTAGTATACTTAGACAAATTAATTCTGTATTTATATATTCCTGAAGGTACTATGGTATGCTCAAATTGGTGGCATTGAAAATAGGGTAGAACAAGTGGGAAAGTATTTTCTATGGTATAATGAAGGGATGGGTGGATGTTTGGCCCTCCATATGTTCTTGGACTGAAATTCCCATAATCTCCCACCATTGGCTGTGCAAACTAGGGCTGATGAGAGTTGCAATCCAAGTATATATGGATGGCCATATGTTTCACACCCCTGGGATAATGGAATGTTAGTTTATATAAAATATCAATACAAAATGAAAATCTGGAATACATACTAGAAAATGAAAGAATGGTCTAGCCCAGTGGAGGCTGGTGGCTCCATAGTCAGTGGGCCAGTGTGAAATTTTTAGGAGCTATCCATGGTGCTGAACCTAGCTTGGGAGTAGGGGATAGGGTGCAGCACCATGGATAGCTCCTTTGAAGTTCAGACTAAACCCCGGAGTGGATACACTACCCCACTGACACTGGAGTCACCAGCCTCCACTGGTCTTGCCTTAGCACATTGCAAAGATGTCCCACTCCAGTTGGCTGCAGATGGATCCTAAGGCTGCTAATTTTTGAGCCAACCTGCAATGAGAAATTGGCAAGAAAATGGTGGCAAGAGGAGGTGGGTTGTTGCTAAGCTGTAGATGTGCACTCCTCTTGATGCTCAGCAGCAGAAATGTACTCTGCAGCAATATAGTGCCTGTCCTGGATAGGATGATGGATTGTTGAACATCCAGGACCTGAGGCAAAATGATACCTACTGGCATTTATTAATCTATGTAGCAAGATATCTGCAATCGCAAAGCAGTGGCCCAAGGGCAAAGATAATTGCTCTTGCATAGCAAGGGAAAGGAACCCCAGCTGTACAAATCTGCTCTGCCCCATATCACCATTGACACAAAAGTATTAATTGTTGTTCCCCAGACATTTTGAGTCCAGTAGATTAAGGTCTGGCTCTTAGATTCGATGACCTGTCATTGCTGGAGTTGCACTTGTTCGAGCGATTTTATTTCTTTTAAATAGCTCTAGGGAAGGCTGCTCCTCCCTCCCCTGCTACTTCCCAAATAGTACATGCAGACAGTTGAGTGCAAGGAAATCTATTCCAATCCTAGAGATGGGGAGGGGAAAGATATGTCAAGTGCCCATGACTAAAAACTGGGTCAGTTTGCCAGCCACATGTTATTTATATTTTTTTAAAAAAAATTAGGACAGAAGATCAGACAGGCTGAAGATAAATATAATACAGTAATACCATGGATTGCAAGTAACTTGGTTTGAGAGCGTTTTGTAAGACAAGCAAATTTTTAAATATTTATTTAAAATTTTTTTACTTGATATACAAGCGGCGTCTTGCAATACAAGTACTGTAGTACAGCTTAAATTAAAAATCTCTGTACAAATTTTTTTGGGGGGCATTTCATTTTGATATAAGAGTGTTTTGGATTACAAGCACGTTTCCGGAACGAATTATGCTCTCAATCCAAGGCATGACTGTATTGAAAAAGCAGTAATAACAGATTATTCATCCACTGCATGAGCCAGCCTTCTCACATGACAGATAGATATACCAGCAAATCAGATGCTGGTTCAGGCATCACTATTGCCCCTCCCCTTTTGCTTCAGGCACAGCACCTGAATGCATATTCCATTATATGTATTTTCCATGACATTTCTTTTTAAAATATAACAGCACTCCACCAACCATGGTGCAACTAGGGCTAGAACTTGGGGCCAAGGTACAGGGTCCAACAACCCAAGACCAGCTCCCCCAAAGTTCACCCAGAAAGTGGCAGGTGATGAGGGCATCAGGGTAGCAGAAGCAAACTCCATTTTATTTCTGTAGTCACTGTGATTTAAGTGAACTAAAATGCAAAACTGCAGATGCTCAGAGAGGTTGGTTGTTGGCGGGGTTTTTTTTTTTTTTTTTTAGGGTTGGCAAACATTCTAACATGTAAGGGATGTAGAAGCAGTTGTAAAGCAAGGAATGGCAGTTTGGGGCGGGGGGGGGGAAGAAGAAAAGGTGAGTTGTGTGCTTCACAACTAAACTAATACAGATGGCTATCTAAAGACCCCCCCCCCCCAATAAGGCCATTAACTCCAGGGTCTAAAATCACCTTCCACAAACATAGGATGCCAGGGATTGAAAGGAGGTATGTTGGAGATGTTATATGGGCTAGCCAATTCAGAACACTTTTCTTTGCTGTCTTTCTTCAGTTAAAATCAAGCCACACTGCGAACTCACAGGAACAGTCTTTCTTGGAGCTCACCCTGGCTCATCTTGTCTGAGTGTGGAAAGCTAAGCAGGGTCAGGCCTGGTTATTGCTTGGATGGGAGACCCCTCCTCTAGTTTCCTGCATTGAGCAGGGGGTTGGACTCGATGGCCTTGTAGGGCCCTTCCAACTCTATGATCTATGAATCTATGTATTTGTAGTGACTGCGGTGAACATACCTACAAAGTAGCCCCATTGCTCTAAATATGATGTGCCAATTTTTACCCTAAGATGCTGCTCTGATTAGAACTACAGGTTGCAGACATATAGCCTGGGCCCACGCAGTTGGGTCATTTCAATGTTCTCCCTGATGTGCAGGAACTGTTCCTGGACAAGCAGCTCCTGTGCAGCTAGGATAATGTCTAAACGGCACCAGAGTTAATCCCAGATGTTTTCTGGTGGGGGTGGCTGGCTACTCCGAAGAGAGGAAAGCAATCTGTACATGTTCAGAGACAGTCTCATCTTTAGAACATAACCACTTCCACACTGAGCATTAGAAACAGATTCTGGAGCTAAGCCCTGTCATGCCCCAGCTCAGATTTGGCTTTGGATAACAGATGTTTTGCAGATCTTTCTTTTCCCTCCCAGTCCCTAGGAATAGCATTTAGTGTAGAAGGAAAGATCAGCTTTCCAAAAATCAGATGCATTTCTTTTCCTGAAATGCAGATCCCACCATTATTTCTACTGGGCTTTCCTCTTCACAACCTAAAATGTGAAATCTCACTTCAGAGAAAGCATATAAAAGTTATTAGTCCTTTGGCCTATTCCAGTAAGTCTATTGCAAATGTCCCTAAATTTGTCTTATTAACAAAGCTTGTCTCCAAATCAAGTAATTTAAACGGGGAAGAAATGTTCACCTTGTTTGTCACATGCCATTGCCCTTTATTGCTCTAATCTTTTGTTGTTGCCGCACTAGATAATTGAATAATAAAATTTGCTTACGGTAATTCAAGTTTAACTGATGTGAATTTCTTTAAGTGAACTTCAACTAGGTGCTAATTTGGACTCACTAAATTGAATTTGAATATTGCATCCATTTACCTTATTATGTCTATTGATTTGCCTGGTGGTCATATTCCCTATGATTAATGTAGGTGCCTACCATTTCATGCTAGAGCGCATATATATATATATATATATATATATAATATTTATGAATTGCCCATCTGGCCAGACATCCAGGCACTCTGAGCGATGTACAGCCCAATAAAACACAAGGGGGGGGGGAAACACACACACACACACACACAGTATAAAACACAATTAAAAACAGTACAAAACTTAAAAATCCTAACCCACCCCATATTCCCGCCTGAAAAGCCACATTTTTATTGCCCGGCGGAAGCTAATCAAGGAAGGGGCATGGCGGAGGTCACTGGGGAGAGAGTTCCGTAAATTGGGGGCTGCCACAGAAAAGGCCCTCCTCCTAGGACCAGGTTCACCATGATTCATGTGTGGAAGGGAGACCAGGCCAAACAGAGTGCCTCACTTCTGTTTGTCCTTACCTGACTGGTACTTTTCCATTGCCACCAGGTGGAATTCTTCCTTTCCCCCTACTACCTCCACCAAACAGCCTTACAACCCTCTGGGTGCCCTGTCAATACTTTTAGATAGCCTGGGGTTTGGCTTTTAGGTGTGGGCTGGGTAATCTAACAAGAAAGGAGACCATAAGTCTAAACGTTTACTGAGGAAGTATTATTAGGGGGAGGGAGTTTTTAACAGCGGAATGGTTACAAAACATACCTGTACACACAAAACAAAACCATAAGAGCAAAAGGGTAAGAAAATACCCAGGGTTTTAATTTATCCAGCTAATTCCTGATTAGACTGTGTCCCTATTGAGCAAGCAGGGGGTTGGACTCGATGGCCTTATAGGCCCCTTCCAACTCTACTTTTCTATGATTCTATTATTCTATTTTCTCTAAGCTGTTCCCAGCAATATCATACTGTCAGAGTGTTCAGCTCTCCCAAGCAACTTTCTTTTTTCCTTCTGTCTTTCCAGCCTCTCATCCTTTTTCTTTATTAATCCTTCCTGGATCTGCTTCTATACTGAATCCTGATTTTTAGCCTCCACTTTTTATATGTTAAAGCTAGCCTGACCCATGTAACTCTGGCCAATCAGGAGTGCTTACCTTTGCCCTAAGATCCTTCTGCTGAGCTCTGTGCATGTTTTTTTCAGAACCTCTGCATTTTGCAAACTGAAAGCTGTCTTCCTCTCAGAGCAGATACTTCTGCACCTAAGAGCAAAACTTAAACAACTTCTTGCAATACTATGGAAGATTCAGCTCCATAATAAACAACCCCCTTTTTTGCTAGTTCCGTATCTGGCAGCTCATCTGCTGGACCTCCAGTTCTCTCACATGTTCTTAGACCTGGTGGCACCCAGACTTAGTGAAACTTTAATTTAACTTTTAACCCTTTTGAATTTTACAGTCACCAATACACAGAGAGTGAAAACATTAACCCCATAATGCCCAAACATACACGCACACACACACAAAGTTATAAGACAGTTCTGTTCCTTCACATGGACATTTATAGCATTCGATTTTTTTAAAAAATGATATAAATAAATGCATAAAACATGGCACATTTATGAATGTCCATTAATTCAGAATGCAAATTAAATTTACTCAGTCAGAGAAGAGAAGAAGATGTCTGGGTCATTGATTGCATGACTTCTGTATTCTGAAGAGAGCTTACCAGAGCTTGGAGCTAAATAGAAGGTTGAATATGATATGTAGGGATAGTTGCATTTATTGGGTACAAGTCAAAGGTGATAGGCCAGGTGGCATGGTTTCACCCAGACAGCTTATATTTAGGCTTCTTATTCTCAAGCTGGGCCAAATATCCCCACCACCACTTTTGCAGGACTGACCCCGCCCCACAAAAGTGTGTGTGTGGCGGGCAGGGTATTTGGCCATTTTCAGGGGTGGGTGAATTTTAACCATTTTAGTATACTACCTATGATGCAGCCAAGGGTTTTTCCTTTCCTTTTTATTTTTAAACAAAAGAAAGAAAGAAAGAAAGAAAACCCAAGAGAGAGGGGGCCGGGAGCCTGGCTGCCACTTCTAGCAGCAACTTGGCCTTTCTCAGCCCAGGAAGCCAGCCATGTTCCTGAGACAGAATCCCCCTGGAAATGATGTTATGTCATGCTGTAGCATTGTTTCCAGTGGGATTCTTGGGTGGTGGTACGGAGATGGCTGCACCCACTGTGTGGGTATCCTCATTCTATCCCTAATTACAAAGGACTAAGGGAGGCAAGCCAAGGCAGCACTTGCAGCGGTGGCAAAGCTTTCTCTCTCTCTTAAAACAGGTGCAGAGAACCTCAGGCCTGGGGGTGAATTCCAGTCCTGCAGGGGTCTCAATCTGGCCCTGCAGGGGTCTGCAGATAGCCATGCCTGCAAACCATGGCCCCCGCCACACCCATCTGACCACCCATCGTTTGGCAGTTCCCTGACATTTGTACCATGGTTTGCCGATTCTAAAAGGTCGAAATGGCTCTCCTAAGGGTTAGTTATGCGCAGGATGAGCTCAAACCAAAAAGATGCTGGTATTTCTTGTGCTTGGGCCTCACCCCTTTTTGCATTTGACCCCACTCACCACTAGAATGCAGGCCCCTGAGGGCTTCTCCACAATGGAATTAGGCCCTCAGGCTGAAAGAGGTCCAACACCGCTGTGTTAAAAGATGGGGGGGGGAAACCTTGGGCCACTTGTATTCAAAGTTACGTATCTATTTATTTATTTAAAAATATCTTTGGGCTGCCTTTAAGGGCTTCAGATTTGCCCCCTGAAATTTGCTTTTATCCCCCCCCCCCTGCACACACAAATGCTTTTGAAGGGGATGAATGTCCCCACGAGAGCAGAGGAGGATACTCAGATTAGGTTGCTGTCAAACCAGTTGAGATGAGAATGAAAATGAGTTGTTTTGTTACATATAGCCTTTGGTTTAAATTACTGCAGTTTCTTTTTTTTATACATAGCCAGAGATGGAAGCAGTGTAAATGTTTGCATTTGCATTGACTGAAAGTGAAAACCCATATTTTGATATGTTTAAAGAGACAAGTACTGCAATAATGCATCTGCTGAACCTTGAAAACAAGTAGGCAGCAACATTCTCATCTGAGCCGCTCGTAGGGATGTACAGGAATTTCATTTTTTGCTTGCAAAACATGTAAGCATGCCCTGCTCAAAGTTCCGAACATGAGTGCGAGCATGTGTCCACCCAAAATATTAGCAAATTGTTGAACATGTGTTGGCATTTATCTTGTTCCTGATCCCCATCTCGATTTCTGCAAATGTCCTAATTTGTGCAAATTTCCTCAGTAGACTGAACCAGCCCCACTCTTGTCTATGGAGGAAATTTGCACAAATTCAGACATGTGCACAAATTAGGACATTTGCACATATTTAGGGAGATTTCTGCATATCTCCCATTCAATCACTGCTTGATTCATGCAAGTTTTCTGTTTGCGAGCAGAGATCACAAATGCAAGTGGGAATCAGGCATCAGGCAAGCGGTGAGACTGTTTGGAGAATCCTAGCAATCGCAAACATTTCTCATTCACCCATCCATATCTGAGATTCACTTAAGTGAAGGAGCAGGAGCATAATCTGGGGGTGCTCATTGGTCCAGATCCAGTGCTGTCACTGGAGGCAAATGTGTCTTCAATGGCCAGGAGAGCCTCCGGGTGGTAGGACAGTTACAGCCATTCCTGGAAAACTGTGGCCCATGCACTGATAATGGTCACCTCAAAATTGGATTACTGCAATGCACTTTTTGTGGGGCTACTCTTAAGGTTGGTTCAGAAGCTGCTGTTGGTGCATAATGTCACAGGCAGGTTGGTAATGAGAGCGGCTTATTGCCAACATATTACACCTATGCTGAGGGAACTACACTGGCTGCCTACATGCTGCTGGGCCAGGTTTAAGGTTTTGGTACTTATTTACAAAGCCCTAAACAACTCAGGACCAGGATACTTAAGTGATATCCTGATACCCTGCTTGGTTGCTGTGCTCATTGGGAGGAACCCTCCTAGTGCATCAATTTCAGTAGTCCAGTACATCATGTGGCTCACGCTGGCTCAGCTTGTCTGAGCGTGGAAAGCTAAGCAGGGTCAGGCCTGGTTATTACTTGGATGGGAGACCCCTCCTCTAGTTTCCTGCATTGAGCAGGGGGTTGGACTCGATAGCCTTGTAGGCTCCTTCCAACTCTGTGATCTATGAAATCTCTATGAAATCTATGGCTTAGAATAGGGCTTATTGTATCATAATTCCCACTCTCTGGAGCTCTCTACTACTACCAATTTGACAGGCACCAACTCTTTTTGGTTTTATCACCTACTGAAAACATACATTTTTCAACAGGCATTCCCAGGAAGCTAATCATATCCTATGTATGAAGACTTGTTTTTTGTACATTACTTAGTAATTTCTTTAATATAAGTGATTCATAAATATTATTTAATGAATCAATAAATCAATAAATAGCCAGGCTGACCAGGTAGTTTTGACACACATCATTCAGAAAATGAATTTCTGGATGATGATACAAAGAATATCTTCCTACGCTACCAGATTTCTTCTTCTTTTTCTCTCATCATGTAGTAGAGCACAAACCCTCTCATCCAATACTCATGAACACTATTTCATCATAAACTCATAAAAAAAGGATGCCCAGCTGTTAACAAGTTATGCCCTCTTTCTCCTCAACTGTTCACCTCCAACCACAGCATGTGATATGCAAGAATCCTCTACCTTTGGCTGCTGTTAGAGCTGACAGATGTTCATTATGCCCATAAATTGTCAAGTGTCTCACACTTAACCACCATAGTTCAAGAGGTCAATCATTAGAGTTCAAAAGCTGCTGAGCCTTCTTCCTTTATGGATCCATTCTTACTAGAAGTGCCAATTGAAATTCTGCTGGACTACCAACATCTGAGACAAGGTATTAGAAGGATACACATATAGTGCAGAGAGAATCCAGTGAAAAGAGGTGACCAGTAAATCAAATAAGAATGCCTGATGAGCTGAAACACAAAATGCTACATCATAATTGCAATTCATGTTTCCCTTTGACTTAACATCTGAGCCTTGTTAAGTGTCACAAGCCCTGTAAACATGAACTTGCCAGTTGTGTTTTAGACACCTGTATGGCAAAAACAGGCAACATGTGGCTATTGAAGAGAAATGAATGCAACCACCATTCACTATGAAAAGTAAAATAAACTTGGTGTCTTGCTAAATGCATTATAATCATGTCATTAAACAATTTCATTAACATTGGTATTTCTTGGCATAGCTATCTATCTATCATCTATCTATCAATCATCTATCTATGTCCAACATTGTGTGGCATTCTACCAATACTATATCCACAGCTTATGGAAGGACAAATCATGGAGGAGTGAAGGAGGGAGGAGCAGGCAGAGGGAACATCAGGGCCTGCTCCAGTTGGACTGCCCCCCAACCCTGGGAGATGAGGGGGGGGGAGACAGGGCCACAGGGAAGCCAGTGTTTATGTGAATTGTTGTAAACCACCCAGAGAGCTTCTGCTATTGGGCAGTATATAAATGAAACAAACAAACAAACAAATAAATCCACCTCTTTTGGTTTCTCTCAGTTTCTCTTTTTTCCAATCTTGTCTTCAGCTCATCCCAAACTTTGAGGGTTTATGTTTATTTATTTATTTTGTTTGTTTGTTTTTAAGTTCCCATGAATATTCATACATATTTTTGTGTGGATTTCTCTGAATACGTGCATTTTAATGCAAGTTTGCCTATTATACAAATTTTTGCACATCATATTCATAATGTAATGTATTTTAGAATGCTATTTTCAGGGATACAGGTTTTTGTGTGCACTTTCCCCTAATCTATACATTTCTGTACCCTTATATTTGCAGAACTCTATTGCAAAATTCAGAGAAGTGCGAATTTTGAAGGATAACTGAGTTTTGGTTCACATATTCATATGAACATGTGAAATTAGGTAAATTCACATTAAGATCATGGAATGGATTCCTCGCCCATTCCCAGCACAAGCGTGGCCAACTTGTGAAACAATTGTTAGGCATCCTAGTGGACCATCACTGTAGTGTTTTAACCCAATATAAATATAGGCTTCATGCATGATCATGGCTGGTTTATTCATATATTTTTATCCTGATAGGTGTTACATCCAGATCTTGAAAGTGCTAGTATACCATTAGGCTGTAACCCTATGCACACTTACTTCAGAGTAAACTGTAAGGAGAACCTATCTTGTTTCCCATCAGGGCCAGCTAGATGCTTCTGAGAAGTCCACAAGCAGCACATGATGACATTGGACCCCCCCCCTGCTGTTGTCCCCTGCCTAAAACTGGAATCCAGTGGCATACTGTCTATACCAGGGCTCTCCAACCTTGGGTCCCCAGATGTTGCTGGCCTACAGCTCCCAGCATACCCAGCCAGCATGACTAATGGAAAGGGATTCTGGGAGCTGCAGTCCAGCAACATCTGGGGACCCAAGGTTGGAGAGCCCTGGTCTATACGCAGTCTATGGATGTATGAGAATTCCATTTTGAGGGTGAAATCACAATCAATTTTACTGGCTTGGTTCTGGTGGATTTTGTTCTATTTTCCCCTGCTGGTGTCAACTCGATCTGTAGCGAGTCGATCCAATACGCAGATTTAGGATTCTTTCTTCTTCTTCTTTTCTGTCAGTGGCAATTTGCACAAATGGGATCGTGGTTGTTGTTGTTATTCTGGTTCCTGTGATTTGCGCAAATATACCGGTATTCCCATTGTAAATATCCTTGTCAGTTTCATCCTCTCCACACACCACTTCATTTAGCCCAGCAGAGCCATATTCCATCCTTTTCAGAGAACTTGTCAATGTCATCCTCTTCCCCAGCAAAGTGTGGGGAGTGCCAATCAATAATATACAGAATAATATACAAAAATACATTCATGTATGCTGCTGTATAATGTTTTGCAGCTCTTCAATTTTAATGGTGCTCTTCAACTTTATTATATATTTTTTTGGGGGGGATGTTCTTGTGCCTCTTGGTTGTATGTGGAGTTTTAATCTTTTTTTTGTTGTATATTGCCCCAAGTGCCTGGTAGGTGGTGGGTGAAATTTGGAAATTAAACAAAGGAACATTTTGAGTTTTAATAAGCAATCTTGAGATGCCAAAAAAGAAAAAGAAAAAAAGGAGATCCCTGGGGTGCTGCTTTCTCAGAATGTTGTGTGTCCACTGACAAAAAGCCCATCTCTCAACTTAGTGGGCATGCACCCTTCATAAATACCAAGTTTCAATAAACCTGTCAAAATGGTTCCATTTCAGATTTTCTGAAAAGGTCAATCTTTTTAAAAGAAGTACTGGGTATCTGCTGTGGGGTAAGCCTTTTTATGCATGCCTGTGTAAAACTTCATTCCAAGGTACAGCTTGGTAAAGGTAATGTCAAAATACGTTACACATTACTTCACCTGCTGAGGAGCTGTGGGTGGGGGAAACATGCTTCAAGGAAGTGTTTCTTTTATGCTTGCATTTTTTTCCTCCAGAAAGTCAGATGCAGCTCCAAAAGATATAATCAGGCCAGGATCCATTCCTACAGAGTATTTCAAGAAATGCAACATGAATAGGTTTTAGGAAGCACAGCAAGTTTATTTTTTAAAATCATTTTCCTAAAATGCAACCTTTCAGACATTTTGGGCTTGGCTGCCTCTGCCTGCCTGTTTGGGGTTCCCTGCCTCCTCTGCCTGCCTGGTCTCTTCTTAACCAGTTCCACAGTTTGAATTGTCCAAGACAAAGGCCTCTGCCTGCCTGGTTATTTTGGGTTTGTCTGCCTGGTCTGTTCTTGCCAAAATCAGTTGCAGAGTTTTGAAATAAAAAGGCACACTTGTACCTAGAATTTATTTAAGCCACACATCTGAAATAGCCTTATTTTGTTGGGGAAAAACCCCATTGATTTTAATAGGAACTCGTGGAGTCAGCTTTGGGAGTGACTTGTGACTTGTGACTCGTGAGTCACCATTTTGGACCAAGGACTCGAACTCGAACTCGAGACTCGGGTCCAAAGACTCGTGACTCGAAACCAAGGACTCTTCAACATCCCTGCCTCTTTCCTATTGCAGAGAGACTTGCACTTCCTTAAAAGCCACTCCGCTGGATATGATGATTCTCCAGAACTGCCAAGTCTCACCAACCAGATCATTACCCTGACAGAACATCCTCAGAGCAAGAGGCTGGTTGCTTTAGAGGCCAGGAGGTGTCAGTACACTTTGGTGAAGACACTGGGATACTAGTTCTAGGAGATGGTCCAACCTGGGAATCTGAAGAGTTGAGAGGATCTGATGCACCTGACTGATCGTAGTTTTTCTGATCATCTTCTTGTTTGTAGGCTCCAACTTTATGTACCTGGCTGGACAGCTCCTCTTCTATCTCATCTCCATGAGAACATTTGGGTCCACATTTGGGGTTGGAGAAGCAAAAGGGATAATTGAAACTAGGCGTAGAAAATTTCAAAGGGCTCTTACACAGCCTTAGTATTAGTAGTGGCAGCGATCTCTCTCTCCCTCTCTTTCTTTCATTTTATTTTTGTTGCCACCTGTGTTGGTGGCGGCAGTAATAGACCACCTCTTGGTGGACATCACTTGTCATTTTCTCACTCTGCCTGCAAATTGAGCTGTTTATTTTGAAACATTTCAGCAATCTTGTCCTGAGCTACTCTGTTTCCCTGTTGGACAGCCCCCTAGGGATGTATGAGAATTTTGTTTTAACTTTACAAATCATTCAAACTTGCCCTGCTGCTCACAATCCTGAATTTGAATGCAAATAGGAATATATATATTCTCTCCCCCCCAAAGTCCACACATTCCCAAACTTGCAGTCACATTTGAAAAATGCATATTTTGAAAAACGTACACTTCAAAATACACATTTTAAAACAAAACCCATTTTCTTGTTTTAATCAGTGTGGGGGGAAAGTGCACATTTTAAAAATATGTGCATGAAAATGCACACATTACTTTTCCTGTTTGAAATGCATACTTTTCCCATTCAAACAAAAAGAAAAACAGGTCACAAACAAGATCAGGAGCTAGACGAATGTAACTACAAAGTGGAGTTTGGAGAATCTTGGCAAACTCAAGCATCCCTGGTTCTCCTATTTGTACTTGTTGCTAGAAGGGGAATTTGAGCCTCTCGGCTCCCATATTGGCAGGAATGGAAAAAGAACAGTGTGGGAGGCAGCATAAGGGTAGGGGTAGGGCAATAGAAGGGATGGATTAGGAGAAACCAAAGCCTCACTTTTCTGTGACTGCAAATACCTTCCTCTCATATAATGGGATCTTTGAATCTTGCCATTATTTGTTTCTATATATATTGGATTTTCATGGGTGGCCCTTTGGATGCAGTAGCTGAATGCTAGGTTATGGTATATTGCACTTCACTGCAACACACACACACACACACACACACACACACACGTAAAATTAATCCATTTATGAAAGCCAGCATCCCATCCCTGATCCCTGCCCATATTATCATTCTTAAAATTGATTCTCTCAGTTAATGGCTGGATTTGCCATTTTCCTTCCACTGCATCACACACTGCAAATGTGGTCTTCCCAACATTTCAGCAATTTAATTTACAATTGTCCTGTTGTGCATTGGCTGGTATTTTTCGTATGCTGCAGTGAAAAGGGAAAGAGGGAAAGCCTAATGAGTAAAGGCTGATTTACGGTATTGTTAATTAGTTTTTCTCCCCCATTTATATTTTTACAGCTGCTTAACATTAGCTTCTCATGTTTGATCACAGATTCTTGTATAAATTAGAGGTTATTCTACTTAGCGGTCTGCAACTGCCTTCGGATAATTTGCCCTGACTTGAAACCCTGGAGAGCTGCTGCTTTCAGTGTCAACAATACTGGGCTAGATGAATCAATGGCCTGACTCAGTATGAGGCAGCTTCCTGTGTTCCTATGAAAGCCTTGATTAGTCTCATTCTTGTTTCTGAAGCCATGGCCAACCTCAGAGGATGGATGGCACAGTGGAGGAAATGTTCTGGCCCATATCAATCTGCCATTTATCTATTTATTTATTTATGTGTGTGTGTGTGTGTGTGTGTGTGTATATATATATATAAAATCTACCTTGCTCTTCTAATTCCAAGGCATTACTCACAACATTCAAAATCATACATTCTAAAATGATACTTTCTAGGAAAACACAACAGAGGCAAGCACAGTGGATAGACACAATCAATACTAAAAGCATCATCTTCCCAGGATGGCAATGTCCTGCTGGAATAATAATAATAATAATAACAACAACAACATCATCATCATCATCATCATCATCATCATCATCATCATCATCATCGTCATCATCTTTTATTTGTATGCCACTTTTCCACAAAAAATGTGCCCAAAAGCGGCTCACAACATAGCAACAAATAACACCAAATATAATATACAAAACATCAAGGAACACTGAATATAATATTCAAAAAAATAATTTACAGAATATAAGAATAGCAAATACAAGTTACAAAATATCAAAAAAACACTAAATATAATATTCAAAAATACAATAGAAATAATTACAGATAACCACAAACAATTCAATAATTTAAAAAAAGAGAGAGAAAAAAAAAGAGGGGGGGGGGAAGGCAAGAGCAGCATCTTTTGTAGCTGGAGTCAGTCAGGCCCCACCCTCCCTGGCCAGGTGTAATGAGCCAGGGAAGCAGGGCCCAGGTCTTGCAGGACTCACAGCTAGATGATGATGATGATGATGATGATGATGATGATGATGATGACGATATCACAATTTGGAGGAAGACAACAAAAGATGTGGCCGCTCCAGCCTTGTGGAACAAGATGTTCCAGAATATCGATGTAGTCACTGAGAACCCTTGTCCATGTACATTCAAAGCCCTAAAAAATTTGGGACCAGGATCCCTTGCTGACTGCCTTCCCCTATATATACCAAATCGACCCTAGGGATGTATAAGGATTTCGTTCAGGAGGTGGAAATCCGGCGGACTAGCTTGGCTCGATCCCTCTGAACTCTGTCCCTGCTTACTTCTTCCCTGGTTCAACTCGTGTTCTCCCGAGTCAAGCTGGCCGAAGCGGCGTCCGGTTTCTCAGCAGACTGCTGTTTATGTAGAAAATGCCTTAAGAGATGTCCAAAGCAGCTGCAACTTGCACGAATTGCGGCTGCTTTTGATGTATCTTAAGGCATTTTCTATGTAAACAGAGGCCCGCTGGGAGCCCGGAAGTTTGGCGCATGGCGCATGCCTGCTTTCGGCCCAGCTCAGCAGGAGTAGCAGTGGCATCTGTCAAGCAGGAAGATGGTCGGGTCTTGGCGGATCACCCACCCTTACCCCTGAGATCTTCTGTGGAGGCCTTATTGGTCATGATGAATAATGTGTCATCAGGTAATGGCACATAAGTGGGCCTTCTTGGTAGTGGTGCCCACCCTCTGGGACACTCTCCCATGTGTGATTCAAGAATGGAAATGGTGGTGAGCTTCAAACACCTCTTGAAAATGCATTTGTTCACTCATGCATTTTGGAAAATGCATTTGTTTGAGAGTGGAAATCCTGGGATTTCAAGTGGTATAGAAGTAGATAAAAACGTACTGAGGTTATCTACAAAGGCTGTCTTTCAAGCACTCACTGCTATCTGACATGAGGTGAGTAGTGGCCAGAGAAAGAGCCTTCTCAATTGTGGCCTCTGAAATGAACTCTCCTGGGAGCTGTACCTGGCATCCTTTGAGGGATAGGTTATCACCTTTATTATTATTATTATTATCCCAGGCCTTTTACAATGCAAACCTATGGATGTCTGCTCAGAAGAATGTCTCATTTAGGTCAGTGGTCACTCCCAGGTAAGCAGGTATTGGATCGAATCCTTACTTGTATAAATGCTGTTTGAATGTGTTGTTTTATCATTGTTTTTGACTGGCCATTTTATGATAATCATATTTTATTGTTATTTTTATGTTTGTAAGCCATCCTGAAAACTTTGTACTTGAAGGTGTGCTATATATATTCTTAAAACTGTTGAAGCTGAACAAAATTTTCAAATAATGGCATCATATGCTTTCTGTTTTGGGTTCTCCTTTCTATGTAACAGAAGGAAAAACCATCCTTGCACTACACCTCACTAGCTAGGGAGTCCTGCTGATTGATGCACTGGAAACACAAAATCCTCAGCATGTCTGAAACTTTAGCAGAGCAAGAGAAACCACACTTTTTCAAACTTTCATCCAAAATGATAAGGACTAGAAGCACACTCTGTCTATCTCTTTTTTTTTTTGCCAGGTGACATTTTAAGTTTTGTGGATTCTGTGTAGTGTATCCCACACATAGTTTCTGGCCACATTCCAGTATGCAGGGGATTGGAGGACTAGAAGGTCTCTTAGGTACCTTCCAACTCTATTATTCTATGAATGTAAGCCCCATTGAAACCAATAGACACATGTGACTCTGCGCTATACTAAACATGTCAGTCTGACTCTGTGCAATATTGTGGCATTGGTGCTGCTCAGTTGGATCACAGTCATGATGGAATCCAGACATATCTATACTGCTTAAAATAACTTAATAGATGGTTTGTTGAATGTCTCTAAAGGATCTCAGATTTTTCCAGAGGGTAAATGGCTCTTTAAAACTAGATATCTCAAATTATAGGGGGAGGGGAAATGTACTATTTCTGTGTCTCTTACGCAGCAACTTTTCCTTGCAATACTTGGCAGCCACAATGGGGGCAGCTTAAATGAAGATAAGTGTGAAAAAGTATAGTTCGTTTCCTCTTTAAAGGTCATGCCTATGCAATTAATTTATGACATCTGATGTTTTCATCAGCACCTGCTTGGATCATATAGTGGGTGTCAACTGGGAAAGTGGATCCCAGGTACAAGCTGGCATTTATACCTCTACTATTAATCACAATTCAAGTGTTCATTTAAATTGCAAAAAAGTCACTGCAAAAAAGCATGCAGGCAGTCATTGGTTCAGCCTCTTTCTGTTTCCTATATTGAACTTTCTTCTTATGCGAAGATAAATAGTCATAGCATTCCCCGGTATTTTATGTGCAGACATTTTAATCTGGGGAACTCTGGGGAATGACTACAGGAATCCTTATCAAACTTCTCTCAGATATGTAATTCACTTCCCAGAGAGGTTGATTCATTTCAGAGGGGGACTGCTGCTGCTTAGGTGAGAAGTAGTTGTGTTGTGTGCATATCCTGATGCTCTTTGATTAGGAGCTTTGTGACATGTTGCACATTTTTAAGATTCACTCCATCCTCAGGAGTTCAGACAGAATTCATTGGGACAAACAAACAAAAACAAACAAGAGATGTGGGGTAGGAAAATCAACGAGTCTTGAGCTCACTGAGGTTCTCCAAGTTCCACCTTGAAGATTGGTCCACCTCATTCCTGAATGCGGGCTTTTGTTGTTGTTGTTGTTCAAATGGGAAAAGTCACAAGTGTGCATTTAGGTGCACATTTTATGCACACTTCTCCCCCAAATGCGCACCTCCCCCATTGGCGAAAGCATGAAAATGTACAATCTTAAAGTGTGCATTTTCTAACAAATGCATTTTGTGAACATGATGGCAAGCCTGGGCTTATACAAGTCTAAGCAAGTAAAATGCCCTTGTGTTCGTGTCTGTGTTAAGGGTGTGCAAATGGGGCAAGTTCTGATGTTTCACAAACTGAAATAGAATTCTCATACATCCCTACAAAATGGTGCCAGGATGTAGGATGCAGGAATTGCCAAATACTTGGTGTGAAAGAAGCTCTTCTCACATCTCTTCAAATATATAAAGTGGGCATGCAGATCTCATATGTGATTAGGCCCATGAACCCCATATGGCTTTAGGAGTGCTTCATAGACTTGATAATTTACAGGTGAGATCTATAAATCCACAGACTGCCAGAGAGCCTCTGTTTCTTCTTCTTTCCCTGACATCTTTTTTGGTGGTAGCTTTTGAAGCAGCTCCGAGTGAGTGGCCCGACCTCTGCTGGCAAATGTAGGGAAACATGCTCTCTCATCCAAATGTTCTGTGAAATGAGTTGCAAGGGCTTGAACCAATAACGACTGTATAGAAAAATCTGCTTGATTTAATTGTCTTCCCCCCCTTCTTTACAAGAAGACAAGATTTGCAGCTGACAACTAAAGTCAGTGTGGTACATGAACTACATTAAGACTGAGGATGTGTCCCAATGCTACTATCTGATCATGTCTTTGTGTCGGTGTAATAAGCTCAAAGTGTGAGAAGCCAGAGAAGATCACTATAGGTACTTTTAGGGAGGGGGTAATATTATAGCATTAGACTGGGCATGTGGTCTGCCCTGCCCTTGCTAGTTTGCCCCCCACCCCACATACACACTCCAGCCTTCATTGTGAGCAGCAACCGGTGAGAGACAATAATGGAGAACAGGGTTTGCAGACTGCATATGATGGAAGTGCATGTGATAAATATATCCCCACTATACCAAAATCCCATCTGGAGCTCACAGGATCAGGTAGAAATTCTGCTCTGTGCACTGGTACCCCTTGTGATGACCCTCTTAAGGCTGTAGAGTAGAGGAAGAAGGAGCAGTATTGTTCTCCCAGGTTCCAACATGGCTCCTCCCTTCAGCCTACTGGTATCCCTGATATAATCTGACCTGACTATATATATTTCCAGGACAGACTCTGCTCTTTGCCTGGGCAACCTCAATCTGTCAATGCTTTTGCAGATCCCTAAAATTGCTCCAAGTGTCCATCAGTCTTTATTTTTGTCATGCCGGCTTGCACCCCTTTGTGTGTGCCTTCCTTATACACTTCTGTTTCCTGTCTGCATGATATTCATCCCCAGGTCTTCTTCAGATGAAATTCTCATCTCAGGGCCAAAAGAAATGTGATTCAGGAGATCTATGTGTATGTTTTTTAAACTTTGAAATGTCCACAGGCAGCTTCAACTTTGGTTGGAACAGTGGTGCTGTAGGAGTTAGTGGTCCACCATTCACACACCTTTGCCATTTTTCCAATTGAAATACCCACCTGCCCACCAGCAACCTTCATGGATGATTGAACAAAATTTGAACTCATTGAGGTTCTCTGAATTCCACCTTGAAGCTCGTTCTGACCCATGTCCATATTTTTAATGCAAAGAATTGTGCATATTTTCATGCGTCTTTTTCAAAACGGGCTCATCAATTGTGCACATTACCCCTCCCAGACATGCGATGCGTAGCTGTGGCGGGGGGGAACAATTTGCGCATGGGGGAATTGCGAGTCAGACCACGGTGGTGAGATATTCCTGACATCAATCAGAAGGCCGAGTGGGAGGGGCGGCAGAGCCGTTATTAGGCTCGCACGCCTCTCCTACTGCCTTTTTTTTCTAACGCGGCTCCCTCCCTCCCATCCCTGTTTGCAGTGTAGGTTTTACTGGGCGCCTGTTTCTAGGGGCTGAGTAGGAATTTCGGTTCATTGTCCTAATTGGCCAGGGGCAATGTTCGTGTTTCGCCTACTCTACACTGTATTTCAGGGTTTGGGTGCTTAGTGGCTTTTAAATCTGGTCACATTGGCGGTTAAGTGTGGGATTAGGCAATTTTAGGGGCTCAGTGATCATCCTATGGCACCTTTCAGGTGAGAGGCGTGCCCGAGGCTCCTGCCGTCGAGTGCCTCACAGCTCGGTTGTGCCGAGATAAGGCATGTCTCTGAGGTCTTCCTTCCTCACCTGTATCGGCACCTCACGGCCCGTGCAAGGCTGACTGCAGGAAAGACCTTCCAGCACTGTGTGGTGTTAAGCAAGGAGGGGATGACCTGGATGCCGTCACCCTCCTTTGCTGGATGTTTCGCCCTATAGCAATGGTGACCGGCGGATAGCCGGTGTAATTAGTACCCACACTTTTTTCCCTTCGTAGATCTCCAATTGATGATTCAATAAATGTGGCCCATTACTTTCCACAATTTGTACCCTACAACTGTGTCCGAGTCGTTATTTCTCCTGTATGCGCGCAATTGTGAAATGTATACATTCTTCTCCTGTTGACTGAAGTGTCACTGTGCACACTTTCAAATGTATGCATTTTTTTTCATGATCAATTTTCAGATGTACACATTGATTGAACACATTTTAATTGTTGTGCAAATTGCATTGTGCAAATGGCAAGCGTGGAAATTATGGATTTCAGACTGTAGATCGTGTTTGAACCCATATTCAATTCTGGGAGGTGCAAATTTGATAAATTCTGGTCAAAAACAAACTGGAACAAATTTCTCACCCATCCCTACGACAGGTTCAGAAGTAGCCTAGCATTTTCAAAGCGTCCTGTTGATGGTTATCCCTTTCTGCAGACATGGAGACACAGCACCTGACCTTGAGCTATGGACAGGATTCCATGCATTTCTTTTGGACTTGCAGGACTATTCCATAAAGACTAAAATGGGGGTGGGGGTACAGCTGAGCTGAAATTTCTCATGAAAAAGAAAAGAACCCCCCCAATAAAAACAAAAAACCAAACCTGAGATGGTTTCTAAGAATTTTGTCTTGGGGGGGGGGTCCTCCCAAACTCTTGGCAAGTTGCACCCCCCCCCCAAGACACTATTGAGTGAAATGCCCTCTCGCTGCCCATTTCATCATTTGCAACTGTATGGTGGAGAATTTCAGGAGCAACTGTGGACCCAATCCAATATATTTTAATACTGTTAAAGGAAGCAATAGGCTTAACCCCTACTTCTTCCAGCCCTCTCTCTTAGGCCATTGTTGCCTTCATCCACCAATATGAACTAACAATATGGTTTCACTCACTATTAAATGATGAAACTTCTCAGAAGATCTCTTTTTCCGAGAATTTTCTCCCCACCCCACACAACTGTCAGAGAATTCCCCCTCTCTTTCCTGGGGAATATTTGGCAAAACACTCCCCCACAATTTTGTTACCTGTAAATCAGGTGGAGAATTTCAGGGGACCATTTTCACTCCACCCTATTTGGAGTGCAATTTGAGCTGATCTTCTGGATAAGCCTTTCTAAAGAGAAAAGCTTAAAACTTTACTTTGAAGAAGTTTAAAGAGATTGATGTTTCCCAGCAGTGTTGTAAACCAGGGAGGATTTTATGACAATGCTGTACTTTCCCCCAATCTAAATCTGAATAGATACATCATTTAATCTGAATGATCATAATGACCTTGTTGGAATATTTAATGCACTATTAGCCTTGCTAGCATTTGACTTAATAAATCCAATCAGTCTATTTAAACCGCATACTCCCCTCCCCCCTCCCGCCCCTTTGGTAAATAAATAGTTGACTATGTTTGAGATGGTGACTGTGGTTTGAATGTACCTTATTCCCTACCATAGCCATTTGAGATGAAGCATTGAATTTGAAACTGAAACACACACAAGACACACTTGTGTGTACTAATCAGCTTTGGAGTGATTCCTTTGCACTTTGCTTATGTACTGATGCCACCACATTAGATCTTTTTGAATTGCCTTGTATTCAAATTATTTCCATGAAATGGATTGGTGCTTCTGGAGTTGTGGGTGTGTGATTTGATTATGGTCTCCTTCTCCTCTCTCTGCCTTAGGCCTTTATCTTCTAAAATTATTCCCCCCCCTCTCCCAACCGATTAAGAGGATCGTGTTGGGGCCCTGGCAGATAAACTCTTGTTCATTTTTGTTAACTAAGTTTCAGTTTCCTGAGTTATTCATTCTCTCTCTCTCTCTCTCTCTCTCTCTCTCTCTTTCTGACTTTTGGTTGAAATAACCCTCTACTTCCTGAGAGGGGGGCACTTCCTGATTTCTATATTCTTAATTTTGACCTTTTGGCTGCAACTGACTAGCACTTACACAAAAAAAGATTTAACCCCATAATATCCTACAACCAAATTAAATGCCAAAAATAGATTATAGTTCTGTTCTTTCACAAGGTCAGTACATAGTAATAATCACATGAACACAGTACTCTAAACATACAGCTGTAAATTGGAATGGTGCAGCAAGATTAAAGATGATTTCATTTCATTTCATTCATTCATTTATTCTATTTATACCCCGCCTTTCTATACTGCCCAATATCCAATGTTGTTTGGGCAGTTTACAAAGATTAAAAACCTTTAAAGTACAATACTATGAATAATATAAAAACAGTTTAGCTACAAACATAAACAGAGCAGACACAAATATACACACCCACACATATCCAAACAATATCCCATGACCTGATCAAAAACCTATCATATGCTGCCAAATGCCTGGGAATAGAGGAAGGTTTTAACCTGGCTCTGAAAAGATAACAATGTTGGTGCCAGGAGGGCCTCACTGGGGACTTCATTCCAAAATTGGGGGGCACCACCAAGAAGACCCTCTTCCCTTGTTTCAACCTTCTGATGCTCCCTCAGAGGAGGCACCTAGAGAAGGGCCTTAGACAATGACTGTAGTGTATTGGTAGGCTCAGCCTCTGATTATGATATGATATGATATGATTATGATACTCTGAGCAAGGAGCCAGTGTGGCATAGTGGTGAGAGTGTTGGACTGGAACTCGGGAGATCTGGGTTCTAGTCCCTGCTCTGCCATGAAACTCACTGGGTGACTTTGGGCCAGTCACTCTCAGCCTAACCTACCTCACAGGGTTGTTGTGAGGATAAAATGGAGAGGAGGAGGATTATGTAAGCCGCCTTGGGTTCCTTGCAGGAGAAAAGGTGGAGTATAAATATAATAAAATAAAAATAAAATAAAATAATGTGAACTCAAAGTGTCAGGCACCATTCAAGTCAGATCCAGGCACTGAGCCACAGCAGTACCTCCTGATCACCCCCATTATCCCCAAACCAAAAAGAAAAAGAAAAAAAGTCTTACCGTGGGGAAGGGGAAAGAAGTGACTAGCAGGAGAAGACTCCCTTTGATAAAGGACAAGCCATGAAAGAATATCCTTAACTGTAAATGATGCATGGAATGTCCTTTAGGGAATTACAAGCCCCTTGATGCCCAAATAGAAATGATGCTTTACACATAATTTACTTACTTACTTCATTTATATACTGCCCAATAGCAAAAGCTCTCAGGGTAGTTCACAGAATAAAGGTTAAAATCATTAAATAATATAAACATAATGGAACAATGTAAAATCGAAAAATCTATTGCACATTGCCCCAGGTGCCTGGTAGGCAGAGAACAATTACCAATCTATCAATCAAAGAAATATATGAATGTGGAAGGAAGGAAGGAAGGAAGGAAGGAAGGAAGGTTGAAATTTTATAGACACTTACCTGGGAGTAAGGCCCATTGAATTTACTTCTTACTTACTTAGGGCACAATCCAATCAAGATGATCATCCAGTGCAGAGTGGGGTGCATTCTGCATTTCTCCTAGACAAGCATTTTTGGAGTGGCAGCTGACATGGTTCTTTCCATGCTGGCTGTGGGTTGAGGGCTGCAGTGCAGATTCCCAGCTCTGAGGTCAGAGCTCTGTCTCCAACCTCAGATCTGGGAATCCAAAGTATCTTATCTTATCGCCAGCCAGACGACGATGTCTAGGAGCCATAGGATTGCTCCATTGAAAATGTTGCCATAGTAATGCTGGGGATTCTGTGCTCCCATCAGCAACATAATCAGAGAGGGTCAGAGTTCCCATCCCCACCCCAACAATTTTTACTTGCTATATTTATTATTTTCATGGGACTTATTTCTGCGTAGGTGTGCATAAGTTTGTAAGTAAATTACAGATGTTTTCAATCTGTGGGAATGGGAACTGTTGGTAAGATTTTATCCTGAATTGGTATGCACATTATTATTTGAATATGCAGCATATTCCATTATCCATGATTCTCTTATCAAAATACTGTATTAAATAATGGCTTTTGCCCTGGATAGCTGAACATTTTGTAAATAGAATTCCCATTTGTATGAGCTCTGCTGGAAGGACATTTGGCTAAATAAATTGAACAGTAAATGTACATTGTGGTATACTAGGAATACAGTCATGTTCAAACAGTAAATTTGTCCTCCATTATTTTTAAGCAATGCAGCATGAACTTTCACTGTCCCTAGGCCGTCATAACTTTATAGCAAAATAAAATAAAATGGTGTCATTCTTTCTTCTTCTTTCCAATGGTTAGATGAAGCAAATGCATGATCAGATGGCTCTGTGGCTCACATCAATAGAGACTTTCTATTAGGACTGAATTAGCCTCATCACTGGATGGGAAGTGATTAAGTCTGCTATGCGGAATGCATAAGTGCCCATTTGTGGATAAACGGAGGGCGCCCTTATTTTACCCCTATTGAAACATGAGCATTATGCCTGCAAACAGAATTATATCATATTGAAAATGTTGCCATAGTAATGCTGGGGATTCTGTGCTCCCATCAGCAACATAATCAGAGAGGGTCAGAGTTCCCATCCCCACCCCAACAATTTTTAGGCACATGATTTCATACTATTAGCTGATCCATTCAAAGTGCAATTGTTAAAAATTCTATTTAATGAGAATCCATGAGAGAGAGAGAGAGAGAGAGAGAGAGAGAGAGAGAATTCTGACAAAATATTTTCTGAGTTCAGCCCCACATGAAAGACAATTTGGAGAGAAGTATGAGAGTTTCCCCCCCATTCTGTTCTATTTTTGTTACTCCAGTTCATTCATTCTGCCCTGCATCCCACTCCTCCTGAAATCTGGTTTATTTTTTTAATGCCTACCATTAATTCTGGAGTATGAATGCACGAAGGGGCTCTCTTGAACACACCCAGCTAGCCCTATTGAGTAGATGATGACACCAGTGCTGTAGCGGAGCCAGGACTTGCAGAGATGCAGCAGCACCATCAACATGTTTTGATTAGCATGGAGGCTGACTTTCTATGCTGTTCCCAGAATTCCCTGCTTCCTCTGAGCTTAACTGCAATCCTCACAGTTGCTGGTGGGAAATGAATTTTTCCCAGCAACAATATATACCTTCCCCCACGCCTGGCTTGCCTAGATGTTGTTGCAAGTGTGTGTGTGTGTGTGTGGGGAGAGTCAGAGGGCCTTTGTGTGTACGGCGGCGCACAATCCACATAGGCTGAGGGGTGGGGCATATTGGGCAATATTTGTCCTTGGGGCCCCACCATTGGCTTCTTCCATTTCTGGCTCCCTCCCTCACTGTAAGCAGTGTTGGCTCCATTGGTCACCTGTTCAGGGGCTGAGTGAGTAGGCATTTTGGCTCATTTTCTGAAGTGGCCATAGGCAATGGGTATTTATTTATTTATTTATTTTTGCCTACTCTACAGTGTACACAGGGAGGGTTTGATTTCGTTTGGTCTTTTGTTCAATCCAGTCAATAGGCTAATTCGGTCACATTTAGCTGGTAGGTAGGTGAGGGCATATTCAGTTAGGTTAAGGTTGGTGAGCATCTGAAGGCACCTTTATGGTGATAGGCGATACCTGAGACTCCCCACTCAGGGCTTTGAGGCCCAGTGGGGAGATATGGATTGTCTTTGAGGCTAACTCAATTCACCCACTTGGAGTTATGAGACCCTGGGAGGGGGTGACATGGGAAGGCCTCCCAGCACCAGGATGGTGTAGAACTGAGGGGTGGCAATCACACAGAGACCACCCATCAGGGCTTGGATGTCTCCCTGATACATTTGCTGGCTAGTGCCAGTTTAGATTATAAGCCCACTCTGGGTTCCCCTTCACAGATCTGTCTAAATAAATGTGGCCCAAAGTTTATACCAACTATACTTGTCTTGACATGTTATTTCTCCACTCCTTTCACTTGCAAATTGTTCACTATTGTAATGCAAAGTAGTCTGAGTGGACTGATTCTTGAATGAGTAATTAAGACCCATTAGCTTTACAAAAGACCTGCTCCTGGTGGAAGTGGAAATTGCTAGAACTTGTTTGTTGATATGGACCAACATAGCTTGTCTGAATTTTTTGACTCTCCAAGTGGTATGGCTACGGGGACTGCGATCATGAGTGCCAGCACATCAAAATGTATCACTATACCACTGGTTGACATGCATGCTTGCCACACCCCCTGGGTGGCATGCACTCAGCTATGGTCTGAAGGGGGCCCTGCATGCATATGGATGTATGTACATAAGACTCCCTCCATGGGGATGGGAATTCTGATTGACAAGGGTTTGCATCCCCTATTCACGAATGGCCATATGTGTGCAGGGTCTTCTTCAGACTGCCATTGATCACACATCAGCTGGGGAGCATGGCTGGCATGCACATCAGCATCTAATGGGCAGGGCTAGCTAGCCACATCCAAGACTTCCTTCCCCTATATACACCAGATTGGCTCCTGGGATCTTCTAAGAAGGCCTTATTGGTCATGGAATGACCAACTGTCTTATTGGTAATTCCATGACCAACTGTGTGTCAGCAGGTAATGACATGTAAGCAGACCTTCTCAGTAGTGGCGCCCACCCTCTGGAACACTTTCCCATGTGTGATTTGAGAGGTGGAAACTGTGGTGAGCTTCAAACGTTTTTTGAAAACACATTTGTTCACGAAGGCTTTCCCTGACTTGTTATCAATCATGACACACTGCTCAGTTTTACTGCTTTGTTGTAAGGTTTTTATGGGATTTATTGTTTTATACTGGTTTTTTTATATTGGTCTTTATATTGTATGTGTTTGTATGTAAACCTCTTGGAAATCCTGAGATGCCAAGCAGTATAGAAGCAAAATAATTAAATAAATCCATGCTGTGCCAAATATTTCAATTCTTCCATTTTCAGCAATTAATGGGGGTGGCATGAAATTAAAATGCCAATGAAAGTGACTGGGGTGGGTGAGGATTTCTAATAATTTTCTCTTTGGGGAGGGGGGCAGGGGTTATTAATAATTAATTAATTAATTATTATATTTAGACCCCGCCTTTTTTCCTGCAAGGAACCCAAGGCGGCTTACATAATCCTCCTCATCCTCCTCTCCATTTTATCCTCACAACAACCCTGTGAGGTAGGTTAGGCTGAGAGTCAGTGACTGGCCCATAGTCACCCAGTGAGTTTCATGGCTGAGCGGGGACTAGAACCCGGATCTCCCGAGTCCCAGTCCAACACTCTCACCACTACGCCACACTGGCTCCACTTTCCTTTAAGTTTAGGAGGCAGCCAAGCCACTTTCTTTCTTTCTTTCTTTCTTTCTTTCTTTCAAATGTACTGTGCATTTGCAGTAGCATGGGACTCTTTACAAACAAAGAGGCATCTCCAGCCCAGCAGCTCTTCCTGAATGCCTATGAGAGAGCACAATGTCTCATGGACTCATGGGAATTCAGAAGAGTTGTCCAGACTGAAAGCCTTCATGCAAAGAGCCCCGTAATGCTGCGACTGTGCACAGAGTAGTTTTTAAAGTTTTTAAAAAATAAATAGAAAGAAGGCCCCTCAGCCACCTCCCAAACTTATAGCTAAATAGAAACTCTCCCCCTCCCTGTGAAAAATTCCTCTTTGAGAGAACATAATGGGGAAATAGGGGGCAGTCATAGGGATAGGCGCTGAGGCTTGTGGGGCACTCCACAAGCACCCCTGCCATGTGAGCCAAGCTGAGTCTCCAGTGAGTGCCAGCTGAGGCGCTTGCCGGATTTCCAGGTCCCCCGTACTATGTTCTTTACGTAAAAAACCAGCATATACTATGTCAAAACGGCCGCAATTTGTGTAACTGGCGCTACATTTTTAATGTTAAAAACAGCGTAGAATACATTAGAACAACTGCGATTTGCATGGCATATGCAAACTATGCAAATCGTGTTAACGTATTTTACGCTGTTGTTAATGTAAAAAACGTAGCGCCGGTTATGCAAATCGCACCCACTTTAACATAGTTTATGCTGGATTTTACGTAAAGAACGTAGTGCCGGAAATCGGAAGTTCCTTTCTCTGGCTCGGCTCGCGAGGACGCGAGCAGAGACAGGGAAAGGTAAGTCGAGTGGAGCTTGGGAGGGGTTGAGCCGGGCGAGTTCACTGAGCTTCTACACACCCCATCGAGCTCCGCGCACAACCCTAGGGCAGGATCTGGCACATCATTTAAATGAAAGAATGAATGAATGAATGAATGAATGAGCCCCTTCATGTGTTCAGTAGGCATGGGTACCAAATGTGTGAACAGGGGAGGTCTTAATGTTAACCCATCGCCTTTGTAATAAAAATCACTCAATAAGGTTGACAATGAAATGAACAAAATGGCATTCCTCGAACGCTATGCTGCTGTCCAGGGTGGTGGTGAGTGTTTTGCCCCTCCTCCCTCCCATGCTGGGATGGGGATATGTGGGCTGTGTCCTGGCATTCCAACACTGAGACATTCGGCCATTAGGGAGGTGGAAAGTGCAGCTTTGTAAGACAGTTCTGCCTCTACCGTTAGCCTCTTCATTTTCAGTGTGTCTGCCCCCCCCCCACACACACCAGTGCAATAGTATGGCCTTAGCTAGGTACCCACCAGAGCCTGAATAAGAATTTTGTGTGTACCCTGATTGGCTTTTAGGTGCATTTTTTTTCATCTTCTTCATACCAGTTTGAACCAAAGAGTATGGCATATGGCAATTTGGCTATGTGGCATTATGAATTATGTCTAGTAACAACTGGTGGGTAGTGCAAGCACTGAGGGAGGAAAGATAAGCTACCCTAATGAGCACCCTGAGGCACTTGAAGGTTGCAGGGCTGCTAACCCAGCCTATCTCCCTTTGACAACCGCTTGAGAGAATGGGGTAAAGAAGCTACCTTTGAGCCCTAGATGAAACAGCCCATTCATTACCCATGAAGTCTTAGCCACAGGGGAGGCTGGCCACACCTTTGTCAGTGGGGCTCCTTCTGCATTTCAGCTTTTATTCTGAGCTTTATAGGAGCTATCCATGGTGCTCCATGGTGCTGAACCTACTTTGTGGATGGAGCTCAGCAACATGGATAGCTACTATAAAGCTCAGAGGAAAAGCTGAAATGGATAAGGAGCCCCACTGACATGGGACTCACCAGCCTTCCCTGCAAGAGGGCTGCAATTATTTCAGTTCAACTGCAAATACTTCCCCTTCTAGATTTTGCATGCAGCATGTCTGTGACTCTGCATAGGTAAAAGGTTGCAAGAGAGCAATCTTGTTGCAATCGTATATACAATTGCCTCAAGGTTCTTTTTCTGCAGTATTTTACTGACTCACACAGGCACTCCTGCACATTAGTGCAACACAACACAAAAAAAGAAAGTATGCAAAAGTATGCACAAAATAACCTGCCCCCTTGGATCTGGCCCATTAACTTCAGAATTTACTTCTTCTCCCTTTGACCCTTGGATGACTCAAACCCTGAGATCTAGCAACCTTACTACTGGGCCAGAGTAGAGGAAAGTTTGAAGGTTTGTTATTTCTCTCCTCCCCCTTTCTTTCCTTTCTTTTTCATGTATATATTAGGGATCAGAGCTTTTGCTGTCATGCATTTGATCAGCACTAAATTAGCATAAAATGACTTTTGCACCGCTTTTCAAATGGAACAGAAAGGTCCTAAATGGAGACAAACTGTAATAGACCCCCCCCCCCGCGCAAAACAACAAACAAACAAAAACCCCTACAAGGAAGACTCAAACAGGGAGACTGGTTCTGAATATAAACCACGTAATGTTCCTGTATTACTTAATGTCTGATGTTTTAACACACACTGTATTGATTGAAATGTCTGATAGCTGGACATAAAATCTTCCAGGGGACAGCTTCCATCCCCTACAGTCTAAATAACTGGTTCACATAATTCCTGTGTAGTCAGATCAAAACTTTTGAAATGTTGATCAGACTACACAGCAATTATGTGAAAAATAAGGGAAAAAACTGAGTTGTGAGTGCGGTATGGAAGAATGGACTTGGGTCATCTAAAAATGAGATAGCTAAGAGGTTGGGGGGTTTAGCCAATGACAGGAGCCCCCCAGAATGCCCCTGGGAATCATGAGACATTATGATGTCATGTAGCAGCATTCCCATGTGGTCAAATTAGAAGAGAATGGTCAGTGCCAGCTCTAGGTTTTTGAGGGCCCTTGGGCAAGACACCCTGAATGGCCCTCCTCCCTCACCTTCTCACCACCATGGTCACCAGCTGCTATTGCCCCCATCCTCTTCGTCATCATTGTTGCTACTTTCTGGTTTGACAGGCAGAGAGCCAGTGAGCAAATAGGCAGTGGCAGCTGCTGCTGCTCCTTCTCACCACCACTGTTGTCTGGGCCAGAGTGAGAGGCAGGTGAACAAGGCGGTTGCAAGGGTGAAGGGGAGGCGCAAGTCCAGGGGGCTCTTGTCAGTGGACTGCTACTGGGTTGTTGGCCCTCAGCAGGTTCCTAACCATTCCAGTCCTTGATGCCGGCCCAGGGAATGGCACCAGTCTGCCTAGGGCAGCTCAGCTATCATTTGAAGTGGTGGCAAAGCTCCCCCACCCACCCACCCACCCACCCACTTAACTAAAGAGAAAACAAATACCCTCAACCACTTTGTCTTTAAAGGTTAACTGGATTAGTCTAGATTTTATTGTTAACTGCCTTGAGTGCCAGTTTTTCAGGTGGAAAGGGAAAATAGACATTAAACAACCTAAACAAGTAATATGCTCGCCTTCTCCTGAATATTCCAAGTACGTATTCATCCACCCCCACTGATATTCCCCCACTGCCACCACCTTCACAGGGGAATAAATGGTGACACACGAAAGAGAGGTTGGGGGTTCTCAGTCCAGTCTTATAGCAGGTGATCAAATAGGGATGGGTGAATGAGTGAACTTTGAGATCATCTCATGCCTGATTCCCGTTCGTGTTTGTGATTGCTGCTTCTCTGTGTGAGCGGGAAAATTGCGCTGATGAAGCAGTGATCAAAAGTGATACTTGTGCAAATTGCCCTGAATCTGTGCAAATTTCCTAATTTGTGCACTTTCCTCCATAGACTAAAGTGGGACTGATGCAGTGTACAAGGGAAATGTGTGCAAATCTATCAGAAGCCCATTTTCGGCAACTTACGAATATTTTCGGTAGGACACATGCTTATGCTCATGATCACAGTGAAGGCTTCAGACAGGGCATGCACACATGTTTTGTGAGCAAAAACAAAATTCTTATACATCTCTAATTTATCCCAGTATGCTTTGCACTTCATGTTGCCTTAGTATCTTTGCATAACTGTACATGCATTGATACTAGAGAAATTCATCTTCCCTTACCTCAAGCTCTGATTCTAGAGTTTCTGGAGTGGTAGCTGAGCTCTAAATTGTGATAAGGGATGCATGAATTTTGCTGAATCTGTTCCACTGATGTTTCGTAGATTGTCAGATTCCATTGTCTGCTCATTGATGGAATCCGATTTTTTTTTTAAACCAGAATGTTGTTCTATGTGCGCTAATGGACACTTGTGCTAATGCAAATGATCACTAATGTAAAGAAAAAAAATCTGGTTTTAGAAATCTGATGCAAATAAGCAGAAATCCTCTCCAAAAGTGTGTGTGTGTGTGTGGGGGGGACCAGTCTGCAAGTCCATGGAATCCACAGGCCAGATTCATAAAAAATTGAACTCATTTGAATCCATTACAGATTTCTCCGACATCCCTAATTGTGACAACAACTCTAGCAATTCACACTAAATAAATTAATAGCAAGGTGTCCACTGTCGTAAATCAGTCTGGTCCACAGATAAGCCGTTGTCGTTAACACAGTGCAAGGTTGAAAGCCAGGAGATATGTCCGAAACCAAAATAAAATGAAGCGGTGTAGGAGCAGTGTTCCGAAGTCAAGAAAGCACGAACCTCGGTCCGGGGGCTCGCAGGAGTGTCTGGCTACGATCGAGTTGCAATGACAATTGTTTCCAGCGTCTGAAATGAGTTTGGGGCCTGTCTTTTAAACAGGTGCTGATTGGTAAGGCAGAACAGCTGGGCCAGGCTGCAGATGACACATGACTGGCCCCACCCCAAACACACTCTGGCACAGCTGCCCCATGTCTTCCAAACGGAGGCACAACATCCGCAGAAGAAAAGGCAACAAAGGAGTAGAGATTTCCAGAGATGGATACCATAAAATAGAAACTGTCCTTGTAAAAAGAGGCATGTCGTGGGAAAGTTCTTACCTGTGATAATAATGCCTTCAGGTACACATAAAGGGTTTTCTGCTTGTTAGATCATTTCGCTTGAGTTATCCATATTAAGTTATGCAGTGAGTGAACCCATACACTTCCTATTCCATTTAAAAGAGAGGAGGGGAAAAAAGAACAGGGGAAAAAAAAACCCTTTGCCAAGCCAATTATTCAAAGGCAATAAAAACAAACATTTTTGTCTTCATAATTAATACAAAACTACCATCTTCAAAATTTCTGTCCTTGAGCAGATTTTAGTATGACTTTAATCAAATGCCATTTAAACTTGAGTCCCATTCATGAAATCTCTAGTGAATTTATATTAATTTTCAATTAAACTTCAAGTAAACCAATTAGCATTTTCATTTTTAAAGAGCAACAAAAGCAGAATCTGTAATGAGACTTCTCAGCTGGTCACACAGGAATAAATGGACTGCAGCTTCTACTCCTGTAGCATTCTGCACAACATTTCCTCCTCCCAAATATTTAATCTTTATCTTTCTTCCTGTTCCTTCTTTACCAAAATTGGATTTCATATTGCATGGGGAATCTGCTCAGTCTTCCTTCATTTTTCTCCCTAAGGGAGCAATGCTATGGTCCCTATACAGCACCTGAGGGGTCATAGGATATTTTGGATTCCCAGATCTGAGGTCAGCGATAGCACTCAGAGGGGGAAATCTGCAATCCATCCCTGCTCCTGCTTGCAACCAATGCAGAAAGAACCTCACTGACTGCCTCTCCATGGTCAGGAACACGGCCTTGGAGAGGGGGAAAAGGGGACGCTCCAGTGGGTGGAGAGGGAGAAAGACTGGAGAGGCCAGGGTATGAGCTATCCTAGGTCCACTCCAGGCACCTTCCCTCCCACTCTGAAAGGCCTTCACTAGACAGGCAAAAAAGCCCATCTAGTGAAAATTCATGGTGAGAGGATGGGGAGGTGAAGATTGCCTCTGCCGCTCCTTCTGCCCTGTATAGGATGAATGTAAGCCTCTGAGTTTGGGGGCTTATGATCATCGCAATAAGATTGCCCCCTAACTGTCTCATCTCCATGCAAAGTGGGAATACTCTTGTAAAGAAATTCAAACAAGTACTAAAGACCTTTCAGGGCTGCAGGCACAGTAATTTTTCAAGGACATTCTGCAAGTCTTTGGCTATCCTCGGAGTTAGATTCCAGCACTTAAGCTTCATGTCCATCTTTTCTTATTGCTGCTTTGAGTTGAGTTTGGGGGAGCAACCGAAATTCGGAGGATCCTTGAGACTAGTGCTACAGATTTGTGGGGAAACTCCTGAGTGGGGAGGGATTGATGGACTTTGGAAGGACTCTAGCATGGAGTAGAACATCCTACCCCTCCCTAAATCCAAGTAGCCTGAGTGCCAGGCCTTAGGTTGGATATAATAAGGGGAGTGGGACATCTGGTTAATGGAACTAGACTACATCCAAGTTACTTCTCAAAGCCCTGCTAGGCCTGCTGGGGATGGCGGGCTTATGATGTTATGCCTTTAGCCTTAAACTCAAGATGCCAGTCCTAACCTGGGAGATGCAGCTCCCATTGGGAAATGAGAGGTAAATATTTATTTTATTTATTTATTTATTATATTTATACCCCGCCTTTTTTCCTGCAAGGAACCCAAGGCGGCTTACATTATCCCCATCCTCCTCTCCATTTTACCCTCACAACAACCCTGTGAGGTAGGTTAGGCTGAGAGTCAGTGACTGGCCCAAAGTCACCCAGTGAGTTTCATGTCCGAGTGGGGACTAGAACCCGGATCTCCCGAGTCCCAGTCCAACACTTTCACCACTACGCCACACTGGCTCTCAGCTCTCAATATAACAAGGAAATGTCTGGAGTGTTCTCTCATTTTGTGATGGAGGAGTGTCTGCACTGCTTTTGGCCTAGTCAGAAATAGTCATTTAGCTTGGGAGTTTGTCAGGTGGCTAGAAGTGTCCTTTCATTTCTGACTTAAGAAGTGTCATCTCTCATGCTCCTTTGGGGCTTTATCACTCTTTGTACTGAATGACTAGTTCTGCCCAGGCCAAAAGCATATGTAAGATACTGCTTTTCATCTGGCAGGTTCCCAGTGCATCAATGAGATCAGACCAGAATAACCTGTCTTTTCCTAATAGGAGTTGAATCCTGCTGGGTTCTTCAGCCCTGGGGTCTGGATTCGAACTGTTTGAGGTGGCCAATAATGTCATTCCTCTCACCAGATGAAAGGGCTGGCCATCAGAGATCTAAAGGAGGCAAGGATTTTGCAGTGAAGAGGCAGCAGTACCGGAATACTAAGAACTAGAGATGTCACCACAATGTGTGGGATTATTTTTTTATATGGTAAGGGGTTCAAAAATGAGAATCTTGGGGGCTTGTTATGCTTACTTGAAGTACAACTACCAAATTCTTTTCCATCTCAGATTTTAATACAAGCTGGATATGAGTTGCACTTCTTTCTGAATCCCACCTAGCCTGCCCCAACTCCCCTATCCACTCATAATCCTCTGAACTCCTTCAGTGCTTCCCTGTCACACACTCACCTGGCAGCTACTGCTGCTCTGGTGGAAGCAACCAGAAGTGATGGAGAAAGGGGGGGTGTATTTCCCTCTCCCTTGGCACTTGGCATATTACAACACAGCATGCCAGGAACAAGTATTCCTGGGAAATGACAGGTCGCAGAGGGAGGAAGTAGAAGAGACTTCCCTCCTTTCCACTTGCCACTAGAGAAGCAACAGGCAGGTAAGTGGGGGATGGCAAGGGGGGGCTTTTTAGAAGGTCATGGGTAGGTATGAGTTTGAGGGGTAAGGAGGCTTGGTAGGGGATAGGGCTCATGTTCCTCATCAGGGGCATGAAAGTTTCCAAATCAGTTTGAATTCTCTTAGATTCAGATGAGACATTTCCCTGTTTTGGGGGAAAATGCTTGATTTAAGCTGAGCCACTTCAAGCCTGGGAGAGCTCACCCATCACCACTGCAACAGGGCTAGGGCATGGCCATGCATCTTCCGAGATGCATCTGGTGGACCACTGCTGGAAACGGAATGAACCATTGGTCTTATCCAGCAAGACTTTAAAAAATTGTCTACAAGCACCTCAAAGCACATGAGAGGTCTAGGTCTAGGACCCATGGAAGTCAGGAATACAAAGAGAGCCCACCACACACACACACACACACACACACACAAGTGGTGTGTCATTGGGGCTGGAACTCACAGAAAACTTGAATACAAGTATGCAAGAAGCTTGGGAATCCAGACAGATAGAAACCTTAAAGGCAGCATGGAAGAGTCTTTTGGAAAAACAAGGCTCAGAAATACTTTCAGATGAGCATACCACCTCCACCCCCTGCTTCCAATAGCCATTTGCCACTGGGGCAGCATCAGACAGGTAAGAGAAGGAAGGCATTTGGAGGACCGTGGGCAGGTGGGCATTTGAGGGCTGGCTGGGAGGGAATAGTTAGTAAAAACAAAACAAAAGGAAAAAAAATTGAAACGTTTTAGAGGAGCTGTATATTTGATGAATTCCATTCTGTGCGGGAGATGGGTTTTTCAAAAGTTTTAGAATTGTTGGCATATGAAAAATTACCTGCCAAGAATTTGAAGCAGGCTCTACAATATTTACGTTGATAAGACATTGATAAGACTGTGTGGAAAGATAACCCCTGCATTGTGATTCTGCTTCTCATCTAAGAAGCATAGGAAGGGGATTTCACCAGCCAGAGGACCTGAGAGCAAATCTCTCATCTGGAAAATAATGAGCTGCCTGTGACTGTGACATTCATAGCCTCTTATTGCAGTGAAGTCTTCACTACCACCACCTCAATATTATGTATATATTCAATGTAGTAATCATAGATATTTTTAGCTTCATTGTTATTAGTACACAATCAGCCAATCCTAAAGGCCTGTTGAAAGAACCATGCCTTTGCCAGGTATCTAAAAGTTGGTGCCAGGTTGGTGTTAAATGGGACTGTTGTGGAGGTTTTAGTATCACCACAATTTTTCATTTCTTTCCTCATCCATTCCCAGTGCTAGTCAACTCACAACTTTAAGACCACAATCATATTTTTATTAAGATACGTGATATCCCATTATCTTCAAAAAGAAACTAAAGCACAATAAAATTAACTTGTGAGAAGATAAAAAGAAATAAAAACTAAAACATAACAACATAATCAAACACAGTAGCAGATAATAAAGCATCAGCTTGTAGGTGTCATCCCTTCAAAATAATAAATAATAGCAATAAAATAGCATAGGAGTTAATAAAAGGTACAGCCCAATTCCAGTCGCAGAAAAATATAGCAGCAGCCACAATCAGCCAAGCCCTAGGGCCTGTTGGAAGAACCACATTTTTGCCCGCTCTGTAAAAAAAAAACTAATGATGGGTCCAGGTGGGCTTTCCTGGAGACACCATTCCATGGGGTTGAAGTCATGGAATCTCAAAGGATTCTACTTCTACTCTCTAATTATTTCTATGTATATTTGTGGTGACACCATTAGAAATACTCCAACTGGTCATTTTTGCTTTCTCCCAGGTTCTTATTTTTCCAGTTTTGAGTTCAGTTTGTTCTGAATTTGAGATTCTTTTTCAAAGTTTCCATGAAAATTTGCATGCTTTTTTGTGTGTGCATTTCTCTTAATACATGCATCTTGTTCACAATGTTGCCTAATATACACATTTTGCAAGCAATCTTCCTAATATAATGTATTTCTGAATGTTATTTTCACTAATATACACATTTTTGCATACACTTTCCTCTAATATATGCATTTTTATGCATTTTTAAAAAATTGGAGAACTCCATCACAAAATTCAGAGAAGTGAGGATTTTGAAGGATGAGTGCAAAATTAGATGAGTCCACATTAAAATGCAAATCAAATTAATTTCTCTCCATCCCTATCATTCCCTGCCCTCCAAATACCCCCAAATACCCCTCAAATACAGTGTGTGTATGTGACAGAGATAGAGCGAGATAGAGAGATTACTCCACAATTCCCCATAGTATGAAAATTACCTTCCTTTTTTTACCACCCAGAGTAAAAGTACTAGGTAAAGATGTATAGCCTTTGGGAGAGACTCATCATTTGGAGAATATTCAGCACATATCCTGTGCACATTACTGACTCTCTAAATCAATCTAATTTATATAATTGAGGAAACTGTTCAGTCAAAACAACTAAGTAACAAACAATTGCAATTACCGATAGACAAAAATCAACTAACCAACTAATTGAAGTGAACAGTATATCAACAAGATGTATCGGTTTCAACACTACGTTACACGTAACAGCTGCAGATGGCTTTTCTGGCCAACACCAGCATTTCTTGCAGCGAATAATGACATGAAAATGAACTGCCAAATGTGCATTTATTTCATGATTTATTTTTAATGCACTAAGAAAAGCAGATGCGTTGAGAATCCATAGCTGCGGTTCTGCAATGTGTGGCCCTCTGAGTGATGCCCCCACAGCCACCTGCTTGGCCACAGTTATTTGGCCTTGGGCAGGAATGGGGAATAGGGAAAGGCCCAGTGAGGCCTTCACTGGAGCCTGTAGAGACCTGCAAGTGCAGAGCAAAACAAAGGGCCACATAGGGGCATCACAAAGTTTAGTGCTGCTAGGCCCAAGAGGCTAGTTCAGCTTGGGGCAGAGGGGTGGTTACAACACCCAGTGTTGTGTCTAAATTGTAGGGGCATAGTTAGGGCTGGTGACCTTCCAGGCTCAGCTGGTATTTACCAGAGATACCTCCCAAGAAGGGTGTAGACAGGGGGGAGGTCAAACAGCCAGCTAAGAAAAAGCCCCCAAAATAACACCTACTGCCAGCTGCATCCTCCTCCTCTGATGAGGATGATGGGGCTGAATGTGCTACATTGCTGTTATAGCTCCAGGCACAGGAGAATGGGCAAGCATCAGGAGTGGGGCAAGGTGTCTAGGAAAGGCTGGGAGACAAGGCAGGCAAAAGAAGATCAGAACAATTAATTAATTTGCTGCTTGATTGTCCACCCTAGTAAAGGCTGCCAGTGACCTGGTTCCAGCTCCCAAGGTACTTCTCATTTTGCAAGAGCAGCTGGACCAGTACTAGCAAGAGCAAGGAAGACCAGAGCAAAGCACCCTCTATGTAATCATACAAGAGAGTATGAACACAGCAGCAGCACAGGGGTAAGCCTTGTGTGTGGCCATGGGGCAGTGAGGCTTCAAGACCACAGAATTGGCAAAAAAACAAACAAAACCCACACACTGGGAAGCAGAGGTGACAGCCAGACAGGGCCTGTGCTACCATTAGGCCAACTAGGCAGGCGCCTAGGGCGCAGGGCTAAAGGGGGCGCCAGAAACGCCTTGAAAAAAAACACAGCGCTCTCAAGTGGGAAGGGGGGGCGCTAAATATCTGATATTGCCTAGGGCACCAAACTGCCTTGCACCGGTCCTGCAGCCAGAGGGTCAAGGTCTGGTCTCAGGACAGGGAAATGTGGCCTTGTGCTCCACAGCTCTCTGCATGTGGCCAAGTCTTGCATGGGATGAATGTGCAATCTGCACAAGCACTCTGGCCTTTCCCGTTGTCGGTCCAAGGCACTGGATATGCCTTGATGCAGACAGAAGCCCTTCTCTACAGGATGCAGGCCATGTCATTGGGCTATCACTCACACCCAGCTACCAAAGGGAAGATCTGGAAGGGGAGTGCATGGATTACTTTTCCCCTCCTGTTCAGGGAACTAGAGAAGAAGTATAAATACAAGGAGGAGAATTGGGACAAGAAGGAGGAGGATTGGGTCACTGAAAAGATCAGGAAGCAGCAGGAAAAAAAGTTATACAGATGCATTTAACTTATTTACTGAACAAGCATATCTTGGCAAAGCTCTGAGTTATGCTGTTGACTTCCACTACAGTACAGAGTGCAATCGAGAAGCAGAATAACAAGGAGTGAGTAATAAAATAAAATATCTGTTTCTTTGAAGAAAGATACTGCATCTTCTTCCTTCTCACTTCTTTCCTGTCTGGGTATTATAACTCTTGTAATGCCTTTGAAAACAGTTTTGAGTTTCCAGATGATGCTGAAGTACTTCTGCAGCAAGCTGTGAGTTCTTATGCATTTGACGAATGACACCTGGAAAATAAATGAGATGAAATACCGTATATACTCGACTTTAAGTCTAGTTTTTCAGCACATTTTTTGAGCTGAAAAATGCCCCCTAGACTTATACGTGGGTCAGCGCCCCCCCAGGACCCCCGCCGCCACCGACAAGGGACCGCCAGGCACCCCCCTCCACCCCCAGGACCCCTGCCGCCACCCCCAGACACCCCCCAGACACCCCCCGTCACCGTACCTGCTCCCGCCGCCGAAGCCCCACTTCGGAAGGGGAGGGCACGAGCGATCCTCTTCCCGCCCGAACCTGCGTTTGAATCGCGGAGGCCCCTTGAGAAATCCCGAGGAAAGCGCCTTTCGCGGCCGGCTGGCCGGCCGGGCGAGCTGGCTGGCTGGCTGGCGGGGGCCAGCTCGGAGCGCGGTGCCATCGCGCTGGGGGAGGGCGCACGGAGGCCCCCCTCTCCGCCGCTCTCCACCAGACTCCCGCCCCGGGGCCTGACGTCAAGGAAGGAGGAGAGTGAAAGAAAGGGAGCCAGGCAGGCAGGGAGGGAGGAGGAGGAAGAGCGCCGAGGAGAAGCCCGCACGCAGGAGCAGCGAACGCGTCGGATTCGCGGAGCGCAGCGTAGAGGGCGCGTGGTGGACCGGCGGCTCCGTCTGCGCGGCGCCGAGGCGAGCGATCCGGCCAAAGGCGAGCGATCCAGGGGGGCGCCTGAAGTTTCCTTCCCCCCCCACCTCTCTCTCTATTTTTCTTCCGGTGGGGGGCGGCGTTTGCTTTCCCTGGATCTAACGCCATCCCCGCTTGCCCGGGCGCTGCTTGAGCGGAAGAGAGGAAGGACGCGGCCGGCCGGCCACGAAAGGCGCTTTCCTCGGGATTTCTCAAGGGGCCTCCGTGATTCAAACGCAGGTTTGGGTGGGAAGAGGATCGCTCGCGCCCCTCCCCTTCCGAAGTGGGGCTTCGGCAGCGGGAGCAGGTACGGTGACGGGGGGTGTCTGGGGGTGGCATGGGGGTTTCTGGGGGGGCTGCGGTGCGGCTTCGACGGGGGAGGGGCTTCGGCGGTGGCGGGTACAGGTACGGGGGTGGGGGTGGGGTGTCTGGGGGTGGCAGCAGGGGTCCTGGGGGTGGAGGGCTGGGGTGGCGTGGGGGTGGCATGAGGGTGTCTGGGGGGCTTCGGCGCGGCTTCGGCGGGGGAGGGGCTTCGGCGGCAGTGGGTGCAGGTACGGGGGTGGGGGGTGTCTGGGGGTGGCGGCGGGAGTCTCCCCTCGTACATTTCCCACCCTAGACTTATACTGGGGGCAATAAGTTTTCCCAGTTTTGGGGGGTGAAATTAGGGGCCTCGACTTATGTTAGGGCCGACTTAAAGTCGAGTATATACGTAGGTGTTTTAGGGCAATATTTACCTAGGGATTTCAGAGAAATCTGGAGCGGACTAAAATGAGTTCGAATTTCTAAGAATCCAACCCATGGATTCTGCAGTAGACTGAGTTGCCTGAGTTGCACGGATTCCATGGACTTGCAGACCGCCCCCCCCCCGTAATTTTACTCAAATTTAGTCATAGAAAAATATGAAACCCTCCACCTCTCAGATGAAACTGACCAACACACACACACACACAGATTTAACCCCAGGATATCCTAAAACCAACTAAATGCAAAAAATGAAGGACAGCTCTGTTCTTTCACACATGTCTTCTCAGAGAGCTTCAGCTATTGGGTGGTATCGAAATGTATTTTTTAAAAAATAAATAAATTAAAAATACAGATAGAAGTAAGTTCCATTGAGGGCTTACTCTCATACAATAGAGTTTTGGATTGCAGCCTTAATGTAATCTATCATAGCATCATCACATGGGAGCATGAAATGCACCTCATTATAGAGGGAGGAAAGGTGAGAATGAACTGAAGGATCTGAAAGCAAAAATTGCACATTTATGTATTACACTTCTATACCGCCCAATTGCCAAAGCTCTCTGGGTGGCTGACAACAATTAAAACCATAAAATCCTACATGATCAAATACAATATAAAGGTTTAATACTGCAGTATGAAATTAAATAATAATAATAATAATAATAATAATAATAATTATTATTATTATTATTATTATTATTATTATTATTATCATCAACCACCACCACCACCAACCACAGTGGAAAGATTTCAAATATGGTAACAGATTTAAAACAAGAGAAACTGAAAAACTAAAATGCCTCAGTACTGTGTAATAAGTACTTTGGGAATAAAATGGAGAATAATGGTGGATTTCTAGTACATAAGATGGGGAGAATTTCAGAAGGATCCCTATTATTTTGGGCTTCTTTGGGCATTGAATTTCCCTATTTGTGCCTTACAGAGGCACAATGTGAAAGACGGTGTGTGTGTGTGTGTGTGTGTGTGTGTTGGGGGGGGGGAATCTTCCATATGTGTGTCTTTCTAATGCACAAAGAAGAATCACAAACCTCTTGCTCAGATACAAGCCCCTGCTGTTGTATGTTGCTCAAGCCCTTGCTGTTGTGCTTTGTTGTGCCCAGGCTTCCATTTACAAACTGCCCGTACGGTTTATGACCTGGCAGCAATTACTAGTTCCTCGTACTGCTCTCAGCTCTTCCCTCTGGTACTGAGATTCTGATAAACACCTCTGGCCTGGCAACTTGACATCTGGCTGATCCAGTCCTTCTGAGCTTAAGTTCGGGAAGCTCTGATCATGCAAAGACCTGTTCATTCCCCAGACGGTTTTGAGAGTGATTTACTAGACATTAAATGACCATTCGGGAAATCAAATGGTTCAACTGTGGCATCCTGAAAGAACGTTTCACCTACATGCTTAGAAGTTCTTCCCTTACCAACTAAACTTTAGGCACCGCACTTTTGTTTCCCGGCAATATGAAAGTGGTATTTCTTTTAAAGATATCCAGCAAAAAAAAACAGTGTGCACCTTAGTTTGCATTTAGCTGCTGCTTTTCAGAGAACCAGCTTTCCTGGAATGCCAGAAAATGATCACTGCTCCTGTTCCTATAATTACAAGGACTAAATTAGCAGAGCAGCCTCATCATCATAGATAACTGTCCCCTATATGTAACAAACCCACTCCCCTATCCAGTATCCACCCCATCCCCACCAAACCCAAAGCATCATAAGGCTGATATGCAGAGAGGTATTTATTTTTTCACTACATTTATATACTGGTCTTCTGCTCGTGCAGTGGAGAAGGTTCCTGGTATGAAATAAGGGTTTACAATTTAACAGAGGCAAGAAGGACCTGCAACAAAATGTTGTGGTGGAGGACTGCTCCTTTTCAAGGTTCACACCAGGCAGGTAGGGACGTGCAACACTGGATAACTCATTCCGTTTGAGCTCGACAGACTTTCAACACATTTCCGATCCCACAGCCAAAAGTGGGCCGAGTGGAGTTTTCTTTTCTGGCTTCTGGAAAATTGTTCGAAATATTTGTACAAATTTGGAGCCGAGAACTGTATATCTCTCTACCGCAATTTGCGCAAATCACAATTAGCAGCTGTGGGAAGTTGAGAATGAAAGCATCATGGGAATTGCCATGCAATGTTTTATTTTATTTATTATTACATTTATATTCCACATTTTTTTCCTCTTGCAAGGAACCCAAGGCAGCTTACATGATCCTCCTCCTCCCCATTTTATCCTCACAACAAGCCTGTGAGGTAGGGAAGGCTGAGAGTCAGTGACTGGCCCAAAGTCACCCAGTGAGTTTCACGGCTGAGTGGGGACTAGAACCTGGATCTCCTGAGTCCTAACCACTACACCACACTGGTTAATAATAAGCTAGTTACAGAAAATTCTAAGTAAACCTGAAGTGCAAACAACTCACCCTCCATCCCATCTCATTCCCATCCTTATCCCATTTCTTCTCGTAGAACAGAGGTGCAAAACCGCAGGCCCAGGGGCCAAATCTGACCCTCCGGGGTTCCCAGATGGCCACACCCCTTCCCCCAGCCTCATCCTGTTTCCCCTGACCACCAATCATTTTGTGGTTTCCTGGCTTTGGTGCAGCTTCCCCCCGCCCCATTCTAATTAGGTGTTACTTAGGTGATGGTGGTCATTGCAGGGCAATGCCAGTATGGCACATATTGGTGAGCTTGAAATGAGCACCCAGAGGTAACAAGAAGGTGAAAGGGGATTCATGTGACTTGGCACCTAGGACTGTGGGACCCAAAGGCCCTTGGGGGTCTAAATGGGGGAGTTGTGGGGCTCAAAGGGGTTGTGTCTCAGGATAGCATCCCTCCATAATTAAAGGTGTAGCTAGAGAGTGGAGGTAGCCAGTGTACTGGGTCTGCACTTAGGACTAGGTCATGCTCACCCATATTAGTAAGCATGAACTAGACCCATACTGTAGCAGACCTCCTTTTGTTATACTATATTAATACAGTTGTGACCCTAATTTACCCAGTACCTGGTGTCTGCCTCTTTATTTCTGGGTAGGGTCACAAATGTTTACTTGGTAATACTTAGTAACATCCTGCCTTTCTTCCATCATGGAATTCCAGGTGGCATAAATAGGGTTCCCAGGTGGTCTCCCATCCTGTCACTGATCAGATGCAGGCCGGCTTATCTTCAGCAGGTGGCTGCATCGTATGTCCTTATCGCTAGACTAAATTGCTTTGGATTGCGCCTACTGCTTCCTGTTTCCAGTTAGTGTTTTCTTTCAGAATGAGAGAGAGTTATTGCCTTGAGAATGCCTTCCTACCTACAGTGCATTTGGTAGCTTCAAATATTAGAGCTCACTCTTGATACAAGATATACTATAGCCACCAAAAGCTAAGGGCATAATAAAATAAGACCATTAAGAGATCGAATATAATTAATGCTCTTATTGGATTTGACATCTGCATATAATACGGCCACACAGAGGAGTAATCCTAGATAAGGTGAAATTGCATTAGTCCATTTTTTAAAAATAATAATCTCTAAACTAGGGATTGAACTCATTTATAAGAAAAGGTGGACATGTTTAATAATGCCAAGAAAAGTAGTAATACAGCACTCATACTATTATCTCTGCGCACCTGAAGTTAATATTTTGGGTAACAGTCTAGGGTTGTGTGCGGAGCTTGATAGGGGGGTGGAAGCTCAGTGAACTCGCCAGATTCGACCCCCCGAGCTCTGCTCAACGTACCTTTCCCTGGCTCGGCTCGCAAGTTGCGGTTGTTCTAATGTATTTTACACTTTTTAAAATGTAAAAAACGTAGTGCTGGTTAAGCCAATTGCGGCCATTTTAATGTAGTTTCCACTGGGTTTTTTTACACTCGCTAAACGCCAGGCTCAGCACCCATCCCTAAAAACACTAGGATCATCTGGTTAAGTTATGAAATAACTTAACTTATGAAATAATGGAAGTGGGCTAGAATTAGCAAAGGAAGCTATCTCTCTGTATTGTCAGCATTACCTCTTTTTTATTCCTGTACCTAGTTTTGTTTTTATATCCCTATTACATTTTATTTTTTCCTGCCTTTTGTGTCTGCAAATGGGAATATGGTCCCTCCTCACCTGCAGAGAAGGACAGGAAAACAAACCCACACAAAATATGATAGCAGAGATTCTCAGCATACCAGGGCAGTTTATGCTCCAGAGTCCTCCCTCAGGCCTGATTTAGATACTGCTTACCCTCCAACATTTCAGAGATGAAAACAAGGACAAACTTGTACTGCAACACTACAAAAACCTCTTCAGGCATTTGGTACCCACCACCATGGGGACATGTGGGATTTACCAGGGTTCCCATCCTTGTGGAGGAAACCCTACAAGTGTAGAAGGATCTCCCTTCAGACTGATGCCGAGCATATATCAGTTGGGGGGACATGGCTAGGACACACATTATTGTTGGAGGGGGGCAGGACTAGTCCCACATCTCTCCCCTGGCCCTGTCACATGTCCGGCATCCGCTGCTATTGAATGCCTGGTAGGGATGAAGTCTCAAGCCAAATATAAGTTCCCCACCCCACCAGTATTACACATTTCCGTAGGCCCTACTGTGTTGGTTGTATGTTGGTTTAATTCACTGTCCAATAGCCTGTCCTACAGCAATTTTAAAAACAAGACATTTCTGAGTAGGTGTTTGACCTTTGGTTTCAGATATATTAGGGGAGGGGGACAACAACCCATAATTTTCTGATAATATGCTATTAGAGTTAAAAACAAACCACAGCAACTGCAGTGTATTTATTTATTTTATTTCTTTATTACATTTTTATCCCACCTTGTTTTCTTTCATCATGGAACTTAAGGTGGCTACATGTGGTTCCCGGTGAGGTGATCTCCCCTCCAAGCACTGACCAGACCGAGACCTGAGTAGTTTCAGCTTGGTGGCTGCCTCCTCATGTGCCTTCACCATGCCCTGGGATCCTGTATGTGGCAGACTGTGCACTGTGTGGTGCATCATGCACACTGCATTCTTATGTATGTGTGCTGTAAATGCATCCACCTCCACTCTACTCAGAAATGTAACTTCTAGGAGACACAGGAGAGGAGCTGAATTCTGAAGAATGGCCCTTCAAGCAAGTCACACTAACATTTGGACAAGGCATACCCCAAAGGCCAAAAACAAACAAAAAGAGGACAGTGATTTACCACTGAAAGGAATTAGAAAACAGGGGTTGCTCTGGGTAAAAATGGGCAGTAGGTGGGGAAAAGCATGACTTGTTCTTCATTGCCCAAGAAATTTAAACATCTTGTTGAGATCAGGTGTTTAGTCACTTTGTGCACACTATTGATATGATAGGGATTTGTAGCCTGGGTAACACAATTCTAGTATTCTAACATTGCACCTCTAGTAGCTGAGGGTCCAGTTTAAATGAGACACAAGGTGCATAGGGAAGTTCTTCTTGCCCACTCACATCATGTGTCAATTTGGTCTTACACTTAACAGTCAAGGAGGGAAGTTGAGAGTGAAAGCAACATGAGAATTACCAGGGCAATGTTTTATTTTATTTATTTTTTATATTTATACCCCGCCTTTTTTCCTGCAAGGAACCCAAGGCGGCTTACATGATCCTCCTCCTCCTCTCCATTTTATCCTCACAACAACCCTGTGAGGTAGGTTAGGCTGAGAGTCAGTGACTGGCCCAAAGTCACCCAGTGAGTTTCACGGCTGAGTGGGGACTAGAACCTGGATCTCCTGAGTCCTAACCACTACACCACACTGGTTAATATTAAGCTAGTTACAGAAAATTCTAAGTAAGCCCGAAGTGCAAACAACTCACCCGCCATCCCATCTCATTCCCATCCTTATCCCATTTCTTCTCGTAGAACAGGGGTGCAAAACCCCAGGCCCAGGGGCCAACTCTGGCCCTCCGGGGTTCCCAGATGGCCACACCCCTTCCCCCAGCCTCATCCTGTTTCCCCTGACCACCAATCATTTTGTGGTTTCCTGGCTTTGGTGCAGCTTCCCCCCACCCCATTCTAAAATGTTGAAATGCCTCTTCCATTGCTTAATTACAGGCAGTAAGTGTTTTAAGCTTATGTATTTATTTATTATATTTATATTCCACCTTTTTTCCTCTTGCAAGGAACCAAAAACGGCTTACATAGTCCTCCTCCTCCTCCTCTGCATTTTATCCTCACAACAATCCTGTGAGGTAGGTTAGGCTGAGAGTCAGTGACTGGCCCAAAATCACCCAGTGAGTTTCATGGCTGAGCGGGGAATAGAACCCAGATCTCCCGAAGTCCCAGTCCAACACCCTCACCACTATGCCACACTGGCTCTCAGTGCTAGTAGTTTTGTATTTCTGCTCCTGCCCCTTTTGCCTTTGGACCTGCCCATCAGTGGATTGTGACCCCTGAGAGCTTCTTTGAAATAGGAATGCGGCCCTTGAGCTGAAAGAGCATCCCTGAGTCACAGGGAATGTCATAGTCACAGAGGTTGACATGAGCTGGAGGAAGAAACACACACTCATACTACTTAATGGAACTCAGCATCTCTCCCTTCATCTGCCCACCACCACCACCACCACCACCGAAGACTGAAAGTCAGTGGGATTGGAGAATTGTTACAAAATACCCAACTGGAACTTGTGCTCTGATTGTTGTTTTCTCTCTAAGCCCTTTCCAGAAATTGCCACAGCTTGGAACTCATGAATAATAGTTGGAAGAAGTCCAGAGGGGTAGCCGTGTTGGTCGATGTTACAGCAAAAGCAACAAAGGTTCTTGTAGCACCTTAAGGAGTAATACATTTATGATGACATAAGCTTTCATCTGATCAAGTGGACTCTAGGCCACAAAAGCTTATACCATAATACATTTGTTAGCAGGCTCCTTTCTCTCTTCTTTATTTAGTTGGAAAATTGTAAGTGGGAGCCATGGTGGAACTGACATGTCTTCTACACTGTGCCAATGTAATCTTCATTCCAAAAAGGTTTCTGTGGTTCTTTAATCTAGATAAGTATTTTAGAAGATGTTTCTTAGAGTCATGGACTCTTAAGTGCAATCAAGTTTCAGATTCTCATTGGTACTCCTCGGGAAACATTCATCTCATTTTGATTGATTTCATATTTGTAATAGCAATATGCAGAGGTTTTCACAGGTAGTCAGTACAGCAACTCTCTCTCTCTCTCTCTCTCTCTCTCTCTCTGTTTAAATGTTTTAAAGTCTTTTGTCCATTTTTCACCATATCAGACAGCATTAATCAGGTAAGCCTGTTTATTTTAATCAAATCACCTGCTTATAGGCTGTAATTAAATATTTCATTATGAGCTCTTTCATGTGGAGATCCACAGAATGATATATTCGGTGAGCTTTGCTTTTCTAGCTGGATGTGTTCTATTGCATTTTTGTCTCAAAGTACAGATAAAGGATTTTTTTTTTTAATTCCCTGTGCTCAGTAGAGAAAAACAGAAAAATCTCTAACCTTTAATATCTGGAAGCCCCACAGTTTTCAATTATTGTCAGATCTGCACGGCAGGACCAGATTGGGACATGAGCTAATTTAGCCTTCATAAAGTCTCACCTGGGAGGCTGTGCTTTGTAGCCTGGCAGTGCATTCAGCCGTGGGCACAGAGCATCTTTGCAAACAGAAAAGAACATTCAGCCATAAATTGGATGTTGGGGTTAAGGCAGCCTTGCACACTTTCTCTCCCCCTCTGTTTCTAATTCCAATGCCTAATCACACGAAAAGCCTTAACAGATCCAATGATTATGCCAAGAATAGCAAATGAACATGGCAGGCACAATCCACCAGGTGCTGTTGCTAGACAACTTCCACTTATTACAAAAATAGATTAGCATGTAAGTATTGGTGTTTGTCCCATTGATTGAGAGAAGCACAGCACAAATAAGACAATAATTTATATTGAGTCAACTAGTGTATTAAAAAACGGTGGGGTGAGTTTTTCAACTACCTTAGGTGTCTTGTGCAAGCAAACAAACAGACAAAAACAAAGATTAGACTAATGATGTGCTGCGTATGCAGTGGTTTTCAGCATAAAAGTTGTGCTTTGTCAGGTACACTCACCTTTTATGTATGCTCATTCATTTCTGTTTTCACTCTCCTCCCCCTGCTTTGTCTATCTATCTATCTATCTATCTATCTATCTATCTATCTATCTTCTTTCTTCTTCCAGAAGTCATTCCAACCAATCAGACATGACAGTGTTGGTGATTATGTCAAATAGCCAATTTGATTTGTCTATGTAATGACATCACTGATGACAAACAAAGCCATTTGAGAGTGATGAAGCCATTTGAGAGTATAGTTAATGTTTTCTGCATAATGTTGCCCTATTCTGAATGGGTGTATGTGGCAGGGCAAGAGGAATGTGTCCATGGATCCATTAGCCTGGTTGTTAGAGAACTGGATAGTATTTGCCCACCTGCCACTCTGAAGTTCTTTTCCATCCTGAAGCCTTGCAAATGCTTATGCCCTCTTTTGAAGACACATCACACACAATTTCTGGAAGTGGTGGTGGCACTTTTCACTGCTACTAAAACCATTTATGGAAATATATATATATATATATATATATACTCCATTTGGGCTCAATCCCAAATCATTCAGATGTCCCACAGCCCATGATTGTGGATAGTGGTTTCACAGACACAATGACTGGTAGAATACACCCTACTCACCTATCAGTTTCCCCCCTTCTGCCTTAAATCCCTACACATCTAGATTGACATATAAACATTGATTTCAGCTGCTTCATGCCAGAAGAAATCTGAAGGAATTTCACACAATCACTACACAAGTTTCCTTTCACTGGCAGCATGGTCAATTTAATTGGAATCTGGAGGCAGTATCCTATTGTGCCCATGCACTTGCGGGATCCATCACTTGCACAACAGGGCTTTTGTGGTTTTAAAAATAAACCAAAATGAGGAGAAACACTCATTTCTGGAATGGGGCAGGTCAGTGGAGTTCAGAGAAGGGAGCTCCATTGACCTGCCCCGATCCAGAACCATGCACCCATGCTTATTGCCAGGATTATTGTTAGAAATGCAAAAGCCTCATTGTGCAAGCAGTGGGTCTCATGAGCACAACAGGACCAGTGGAGGCAGATCGGCTCCAATGGATACTGCCCTGGGTTATTAACTTCCAATCGAGAAAATTTTTAAATACTGATGGATGCTGAGTAGTTCAGAGCCTTAAGGGGACAGCTCTCTGGTCTGGAACTCAACACACCATCACCTCTCCAGGAGATCATGTTAATAATAATAATAATAATAATAATAATAATAATAATAATGTTGAGCCCTCTCCAGGAGATCATATTGAGCACACTCTCTGTGTTGGCACACCAGTAGGGATGAATTAATCTGACAATTGTGATTTCTTTCAGTGTCTCATATTTCCAATCTTAAATTCAGTTCTTCCTGATCTTATGGGCGGTATCCAATGCGGTGCTGCACCCCCACCAATTTTGTTCTGCAAGTGGCACCTGCCACTTGTGTAATGGAAATTTGCTGCTTCCTTCTGGGAGCAACTAGAATGGGGCAGGTCAGTGGAGCTTGCATAAGAGAGCTCTGCCGACCTGTCCTGATCCAGAAATGAGAGTTTCCACTTGTTTCGGGCCTTCTGAAATTAAATCTCCATTGTACAAATGGTGGGTCCTACTTGTGCAATGGAATCGGAGGGAGGGACCACTTGTGGAACTGAAGCGGTGAGTGTGCAGTGCCCCTGTTGGATACTATCCTAAGTTTGGACAGTGCCAAACTTTCAGAATTGTTTTATTTTTAAATTTGCATGAAATGTATGCATTGTTGAGTGTTCTTCCCCCAATATGTGCCTTTTTATACACAATTTTGCCTAACATACACATTTTGAAGTAATTTTCCTATTTTCCTAATTTTTAAAATGTTGTTTCCCCAGTATACACATTTTGATGCAATTTTTTAAAATAAATAAATAAATAAGGAACTCCATTACAAAATTCAGAGAAGAGCAAATTCCAAAGCCTAACTGATTTTCAGTTTATGTATTGATTCAGAAGTATGAAATCAGATAAGCTCACATTAAAATGCAAACTAAACACATTTCTCCCCCATCCGTACACCAGCTCCATGGAGTGCAATGGCTGCCAGTGGGTCTGCCTAATGGATGTTCCTGGCAGCATTTAAATTTCCCATGATGTCCCACAGTAACACTGCATTTGGGGCATTTGGGAATTTTAAAAAGGCCAGATGGGCGATTAATAAATGTAAATAATAAATAAATAAATAATAACTGCCACAAAACACACTTTCCAGAAGGGTAGGTGCCAGCAGTTGTCCCTGATAACTAGCAGCTTCCTCAAGGTGCGATCCAATGATCCTTGACTGGTCCCAGTTAAAATGTTCAGCAGCAGTTCCATTCAATTTCACTCTATTTTATTCTATTTTATTAATATCCTGCTTTCCCACCAAAAATGGCACTCCAGGTGGCTAACAATAATGAAATTCAGACGAAAAACTAGGCAACTGAAACTATGCCAAAAATCCTCTAGGGAGTTTTGAAAGAGCCCTACTTAAGGGTTCCAACCACTTGAGGACAAAATAATAAAATCTGAACTTTAAAATGTTGTTTTAACATTTCTGGTCTTTTGGAGTGTCTTTTATATTCTTTGCCATCCTCCTGAATTACAGTTCTCTCTGGGCATGTCTCTATGCTACAAATTTAATGTATTTCCAAAGCCATTTTCACTTTTATGTCTCCCGAGCAAGGATCCCTGGGAATTGTAGTGCTATGACAACTTTGAGGATCTTTAACAGAAGAGAAGAACCCGATCCTAACTACAGTTCCCTAGATCTTTTGAGGGACATCATGGCGGTCAGACCAGATTAACACCCATTAAAAACTGAATGGCAAATAAACCCATTGAGAAGGATGTCGAGTTTCTACATGTTTTATTTCCCAATCCATGCGATTAACCCTGCTAGCATGGTTGCAGTACACACTCCCCAATGGCTTGGAACTGCATAGGCAGCTACCACACCATTTTGTATGTATGCATGTGAAGGAGGCCTTTGGCAATAATCCTCAGCATGGAGTTCTGAGACTTAAAACAATTGTCTTAAATGTATTGGCAAGGCTGTAACAGAAGTACTACACAAATGCAATCAGCAATAACATTTTCCTTGGAAGGAACTTTCACATTTTCTCCTTCAATCTTTCCTGATGGATTTTTTTAAGGTCAGAAAGGGCCACTATTAATTAAGAATTTAACACATACCCCAAAAGCCTAGAGAGAGAAAGAGCACGGGAGAGCTTTTTCATTGTTCAGTCTCTTGACTTTTGTTCCTTGTGTCACATTGGGCCTTTTGTAAAAAAAAGCTTTGCTTATATATCTTGATGAGGAAAATGAAAAATGGCATTTGCATCAGTGCTGGATAACTCGAGGCCAAGAAAACTATTTAGATACACTCAACATCCTGTTTGTCAGAATTATGCCTCAATAGGCTGCAAGGTCTTTCAGCTGCATTGTATTACTTCTGTTTGGGCAAAATACTGAGTGGAAAAATGTAATGAAGTAAAATAAAGAAAAAAACCCCACCTGCTAAAAATATAATCAAGCTTGCTCATGACCTAGGGGGGGAAATGGGCTTATGAATTCCTAGATTAAAGATATAAGATTGGTCGATGCTCTCTTTCACGGACAAAGTCTAATTTAGCTGATAGAGAATTCCATCTGAACCGAGTTATAAAAGTTGTTCTTTTCTCCACATGCATTACTAACTTCTTCTTTTTTTCTGTAGAAGGCAATCTTCAGAGGGGCATCAATTGCTTTTCCAATCATGAATTCATTATTGCTTATGCAAATAAAACATATATTTGTGCACGTTTCTTTTACAATATAATTCAAGCTGCTGAAGGCTTCCAAATTTGAACATAACAAGGGTTCCAAAGTGGGGCATGGGCAGATAGAAATAAGCTGCAATTGCCATTCCATGCAGTAGCAATTCCTCCACAATCCTTTTTAAACAATCCTTTTGGTTGGATTTTAAAAGGAATGTAGAGAAGTACTTGCCCAACCTTCAGTGCAAGCCGATGGGATTTTATACTCCTGTTCTCTTTAGCTCACAACCCAGTGCCAAATGTATATTCTTTGGGTTGTTTTCAAGATAGCAATAGTTACAGTTACTGCTGTAACTCTCCTGGAATTAGATATAACCATAATGCTAGGTCAGACATTGGTCCAGGGGTAGTTCAGCTTTAAATACAGTTTAATTACCAGTGAGGTTCCAAAACTTGTTCCAGTTGGTGATGGTCACTAACTTGTATATCATTAAAAGAGGATAAGACAAATACATGGAGGATAAGGCTATTAATAGCTACTAGTCATGATAGCTACCGTATATATTATCTCCAGTATCACAGACAGTATGCCTGTGAATACCAGTTGCTGTGAAACACAAGCAGGAATGCTATAGCTGTGCTCATGTCCTGCTTGTGGGCTTCCCATATGTATCTCATGGGCCACTGTGTGAACACAATTCTGCACGTTGGTCTGATTCAGAAGGTTCTTCCTATGTCCTTAACTAGTTCTAGTATCCCACGAAAAGTAATGGCTGTGTTTATGTGTGATGGTAGTCTATAATTTAGCATTATGTGCACATGCCTTAGGGTCACAAGCTCTCCCCTCCCCTCTCCTTCTCCTTCACAAGGAAGAGATTGGACATTTTTGCTTCTGTTTTCAACTACGGTAACCATTACTACCAGGGTTGGCCCAAAACTGTTTTGCTTCCTGATGTAAAGGGCAAGATGACACTACCTAGTCCACACACAGAAGCTGACTAGACTGGAAGTTGAATCTTACTTCAACACTGGTGATTGTCATGGTCTACCACCTTCCTGGTCGAACACTCTAGAACTGGATGAGACTTCAGAGGAGGGGGCAGAATCCTATCGCTGGCCATAGTGTTTGCTAAGTTTTCATAGCGTATGTCAAGAAGAGCCAGAGGATGACAATAGCTCTCCTGAGATCACTGCCTGGGATGATGCCCCACTCAAGGAAACCTTGGTGATGGAAGGGCTTTAAGTGACCCCATCATCATCAGGCGATCACTCGTGACCGAGTAAGATTGTCTTCCAGGATAAAAGGAGGAAATTCTAAAGAAGATTGTGTAGACTCTAGCGATGGGTCCGTAAGTGACTGTGGAGGCCAATTCTAGATCCACACAGCTTCCCACAGTGAGGACACAGGTTACCAGATGGAAGATGGTCCTGTGAAGGATTCGTTTGACGTGCTTTTCGCTTAGCACGTTTCTCCCTTTCACCTTGCACTCGAGCTTCTTCAAAGTCCATGGATCCTTTGTGAAAGGCCAACCTCCATTTAGATCGTTCATGGGCCAGAGCTTCCCAGTTTTCGAATGTTTATATTGCATTTTTTTAGATTAGCCTTATGAACATCTTTAAACCTCTCATATTGACCACCGATATTCCACTTTCCATCCTTGAGTTGGGAATAAAGTAACTGCTTTGGGAGACGGCAGTCAGGCATTCGAACAACATGACCAGTCCACTGAAGTTGGCATTGAAGGATCATTTTTTCAACGCTAGTAGTCTTTGCTTCTTCCAGTACACTGACATTTGTTCGCCTATCTTCCCAAGTAATTCGCAGGATTTTCCGGAGGCAACGTTGATGAAATCTTTCAAGGAGGTGGAAGTGACGTTTATAGATAGTCCATGTTTCGCAGGCATACAATAAAGTTGGTAATACAATGGCTTCAGAAACCAGTGTTTTGGTCTTCTTACAAATATCCCGATCCTCGAACAGCTCTATCTTTCATTCGAGAAAATGCAGCACTTGCGGAGCTCAAACGGTGCTCACTGCCGATGCGTTCACTGTCGATGTTACCTGTAACAGAAAGATAGCTGCCAAGATAGAGAAAATGATTGACATTTTCCAGTATTGTCCCGCCAAGCTGGATAGATGGCATCACCAAAGGGTTAGCTTTCACTTGCTGATGAAGCACTTTGGTTTTTTTGATGTTAAGTGAGAGACCAAGTTTTTCGTATGCTTCTGCAAAAGCATTTAGGATAGTTTGGAGATCATCCTCTGAATGTGCAGAGACCACATTATCATCAGCATACTGAAGTTCCACAACGGAGGTTGTAATTACCTTACTTTTTGCTTTCAGCCTGCTGAGATTAAAAAGCTTTCCATCTGTTCGATATACAATTCCCACACCAGTGGGAAGCTTCCCCTCGTACAAGATGTAAAATCATGGCGATGAAAATAGCAAATAATGTTGGGGCGATAACAGGGATAAAACAGGGATAAACAGGGATGTGTGAGTGACCCCATCCCTGCACTCCAGACCCAATGGGATCAGACCCAGGACCCCAGCAACAAAGGTTGCATTGTGTCCGGATGATGGAATGTCGAATATCCCTAAGCCCTAAGAATGAGGAGGAATAATGCTCTGAATCAGAGTCCTAATGAGTGACAATCTAGGGAGGGGTGGGGGAGCAACATCAGGTATAAAGCCTGCTCAGTTGGAGCATAGCCCTTGCTGAAGCAACATCTCTTTCCTGTGCTCCATGCTGGACAGCTCCTATACTATCTTATCTACATGACTACTCCTGGTAAGGTAGGATTTGGCCCTGCTGGCCGGAATGGGACAGCATACTTCACCGCAGCTGCGGGAATTTCCCAGCCAGCCTTGGAGTGCTGTTGCCACCATCATTGCCATATAAAGCAGGGGCCCCATCAACAAAAAAACGGGGGACACACACACCAGAGGGCAACTTTTCCCAGGACCCCTAGCTATGGATGCAAGATGAACTTTCTGGCTCTGTCCCACCCTTTCCTCTCACTATCATTTCTTGATATCACCAATGCGTCCTTCTTTAACACAGAAGTTGAAAGTATAAATTATAACCATATGGGAGGATTGTGGATGCCACTTATTGTTGGAAGTAATTAAATGAAATTCAGATGGAGACCACATAGATTTATTCTGCAAAGCTCAATAGCTCAAGAAAGGATGTGAGTGCCTGACCAAAAAAACAAAACAAACGAACACGTTTCAGTTTCTATTTGTTCTTTCCCAACCCCTCTCAGCTCACCATTATGCAAAACATTGCCAGTCACTGTCATCAGATGTTGCACAAGTAGAAGGAGATGAGCAGATTTTAATTTTGTGTAGATTATTCAGATGACTGCATCTGTTGTTTATATCATTTGATAACCAGTCTGCTACAAATCAACAATAATGCGGGTTGGATGTTTGCTAGTTCAAATGACAGCAGATGCCGTGATATGAGAATATTGAATAGCATACGTCAACTGTTTTTCTGATCTGATTTCATGTTGTATCCACTATGCCTCTGCCATTGACAGCAGTTCTCAATCACATGTGTGTGTGTGGGGGACTGTCAGTTTGAATAGGAGCTGCAGTCTCACTTGAATAAATTACAGTTGGCAGTTCTAATCAAATAATCTGTATGATTAGCCAGTTAAATTAAAAACATCAGAACACACACACAAAAAATAAGAAGATTCTTTCTCAATCAGACCAAACAAAGGCCTATCTAGTCCAGCATCCTGATTCCTACAGTAGCCAAACAGAAACCTCTGGGAAGCCAAAAAGGAGGGACATGAGGGCAATACCCCTTTTCTGCTTTATCTCTCAGCAACTGGTGCAAAGAGGCAAATTGCCTCTGATGCTAAAGGTAGCATATAGCCTTCATGACTGGTTGTCATTGATAGCTAAGGATACTGGAGAAATCTGCCAGAGTTTCAAATGGATTTGGATTTCTATTATTCCAACCTGTGGATTCCAACTCTTTTTCTGAGTCACAGAGATTCCACAGACTAGTGTTTAACTTGGGGGGGGGGGGGGCTTTGCACAAATTTCCACTTGTGCTAATCAGCATTAGCACAACTGGAATGAAATTCTTGTACATCCCTTTAAAAAATCACATCTGATTCCATCAATGAGCAGACAATGGAATGAATGACACCTGATAATCTGTGAAACAGAGACAGAGCAGGTTTGACAAAATCCATAAATCCCTATTGATAGCCTAATCCTCCACAAATTTGTCTAATCTCCATTGAAATTTGTCCAAGATGGTGGCCATCATCATATCTTGTAGTAGTGAATTCTGTAGTTTAATTATGCACCATTTTTATTATTTTTATTTATTTATTTATTATATTTATACCCCGCCTTTTTTCCTGCAAGGAACCCAAGGCGGCGTACATAATCCTCCTCCTCCTCCCCCCCTCCATTTTATCCTCACAACAACCCTGTGAGGTAGGTTAGGCTGAGAGTCAGTGACTGGCCCAAAGTCACCCAGTGAGTTTCATGGCTGAGTGGGGACTAGAACCCAGATCTCCTGACTCCCAGTCCAGCACTCTCACCACTACGCCACACTGGCACCATGTGAAGTAATACTTCCTTCTGTCTGTCCTGAATATCCCAGCTTCATTCAGCTTCAGTTTCATTGGATGATTCCAGGTTCTAGCATTATGAGAGAGGGAGAAAAACATATTTCTGTCCAATTTGTCCACACCATGCATAGTTTTAGAATTGTTGCAGCCTTCCCCAATCTAAAACCCTCCAGATGTTTTGTACTACAACTCTTGACATCCATGACTATTGGCCATACTGGCTAGGGCCGATGGAAGTTGTAGTTCAACATATCTTGAAGGCAATAGGGTGGTGAAGACTGCTGTATTGTGTCTTCCCTTGCTCATCCCCCATCTCTTCTGAACTAAAAAGTACCAAATGCTTTAGCCTTTTCTTATAGGAAAAAGGGAATGTTTGGCAACTTTGGAGGGCAGGGCATCAAGTTCTAATAATTTGGGGGACTTCAGTGTCATTCCCATTTGGCCATTGTATAGAATAGAAGAAAACGGGTGGGCTCATGATTTTGGCAGCAAAGCTTTTTTGTCAAGGAAAGACAGTGAAGTTGAGAACCCTCTGCCACTTCATCTAATTCTGGTCAGCCCCTCACCACAGAAAATTGGTAGATTTTGTCCTCTGCACCCCCAAATGATACCTGTATTCCTTTGAGCTCTTTGCCACCTCGATATCGCTGAAGAAGTGAATATTGCAGCACAACTCAAAATTAGGTAAGATTAGATTTATTATTTTTATCCCATTTTATATTCCAGTGACACTCCATGTAGCTTATAGAATTAAAAGAAAAATAAAATGGTTAAAATATAAACAATATAAAATCATCACAAAGCAAAGCAACTGAGAAAAGCTGCAGATAAAACCAAATCCAAAACAGCTAAGTAAAAGCCAAGCACAGATAACAGCAACCCCCTCAAAGGCACACTGAAACAAACAAACAAACAAACAAACAGTCTTTAATAAATGTCTTTATGCTAAAAGAGGAGGGGCCTGACAAGTCTCCATGGAGAAGATATTCCCCAATTTCAGCACTACTACTGCAAAGGCCCTGTCATGGTTACTCACCACCTGATCTCACATAAAGCCAGGGCCATGAACAGAGCCAACCAAAATCATCACAACATGCTTCTGAAATTCTCCTCATCCAAATTTCTCCCCAGATTTTGGACTTCCATTTAACTGATTTTGTTTCCCAACTGGAACTGCTTGCATTAGAATCTGCCATTGCTCCCAAATGATGCTTGCTGTTGATGGCATTGTCAATGTGCATAGAGCTGCATTTGGTGCTCCACCTGCTACATCACCAGTGGGGGCTCCTCTGCCCTGAGCCCACCCAGGCAATTGCAGCATGGCTGCTGCACTGCACCCCCACCCCCTACCCCAAACTGAGGTGGGGCTAGCCCTCTTTCCATCTGCTCAGCACCCACCCACCCAACCTATATGTTTAGTGTGGATAAGATGCTACAAGGTTCAGTAGGATTGTTTTAATATGCTGCTAGCTAAAGTGCCACATTGTTTTTGCTTCTGCATTGACACAGTAAGGGATATAAGGAGACTGGATAGGAGGAGTGCTATTGTGAACAGGTCTGGCAGTGTGGGAAAAGAGTTCAGCAGGTCCCTTACTGGTGAGCACCTGGGGCACTTTTATAGCAACTTTTTGACAGTGGAGTCTGGTGGCTCCAATGTCAGTGGGCCAGTGTATCCACTCCAGGTTGTAGCATGAACTTTAAGGAGCTATCCATGGTGCTGAACCCAATTCTTGGTGGGACAGGGTTCAGCACCATGGATAGCTCCTTAAAGGTTCAGACTAAAACCTGGAGTGGATACACTGCCCCACTGGATCCACCAGCCTCCACTGCTGTTCGATAACATCATTTGTGCAGATCAGATGATCACATAGATGAGGATAGACAGCAAAGAACTGAAGGGAACTGGAAGGTGTGCAAACTGTGCATGCTCCAATTCTGGGATTGATTTTAGAAATTCTCCTAGATAATGTAGAATTCAATAGGGAGTGAAACACAGGGCAGAGCATACCCACTGTGTCTGAGCAAAGTGCCAACTCTTTTTCCGCTTGAGAATCTTTTCTCTATCAGAGAGAAGACAGAAATAGGTGAAGGCAGTGAGCTTTTCTTGAATGCACAGAGAAAGATCCTGGCAGGAGGGGAAAGGGGCACCTCCTCAGTTTTCCACTTCTTAAAGCCACTTCCATCAGCTAAGGAAGGTGCTACCTATTGTTATCTATGTTTACATATAAAACAGTCATGATTGGGATCCCACTTGATTGGATGATTGCTTCCCCCATGCCAATTAACCCTTCCTTCACAGAACATCATAAAATGGGAACATTTGAAATGTTTTTGTCTCTGTTGGCTCTGAAGATTGCTACTTGCTTGCTTCAGCTTCAGCCTTCATAGTCCTGTTTAACTATATATGTCAAGGGTGCTGTTTTTTGCATAAGAGCTGAACTCCCTTAGAAACTATATCTGTATGAGGTTAGTCAGAACATACTGTTTAATTTTCTTTTTATGTATTTAGTTGAATTCTCATACTCCTTTAACTTGAATCCTTTAATAAAGAACTTGATTTGGAAGCCTGGACTTGTGTAAGTGAACTTGGCTTGAACATGGTCTTACCCATGATGAGCCCTCGTGCCTAAAGATACCTGGTTCCTGAGAAGCAACAACATAAGAAGAGCCATGCTGGATCAGACCAAGGGTCCATCTAGTCCAACATTATGTGCACACACAGTGGCCAACCAGCTGCCCACGGGAACCCCCAAGCAGGACATGAGTGCAACAGCACCCTCCCACCTATGTTCCCCAGCAGCTGGTGTGCATAGGCATACTGCCTCTGATACTGGAACTGCCTCTGATACTGGAACTGGAAGATCTGCCCCCCTCCCTTCAAGAATAGCACAGGTCTGAAATCTCCTTGTCCAAATTAAGAAGAATGGATGTGATGGTAGCAGCTGTTGATTGTTAAACAGAGAAACACATCTCCATCTGTTCTAACTCACAAGAAAGTTGGGAGTACATGTTCCCGGAACCATAAAGGGATGAAATGGAGGTAAATCTATTTACCCTTAGTTCTTTCTAAATAGGTTTTTAAAAAGGCACATCAAAAACTAATCAATAGACACCCTAGGAGAATTCTTCAATCTAAAAACAAACAAACAAACAAGCAAAAAACAAAACAAAACAAAAACATGCCCACTGTGTCAAAGTAACAGTGCACTAATCCCCCTTCATGTAGCCCATGATAAAGTTTGAAGAATTAATTACCTAAAGAAAAAGAAAAGGAAAAAAAACCTGTGGGATTCTGGTTACTTTATCAATATAACACATGTTCTCCACTGCTGTTCCTGACTTATAGTTCCAGAAGCATGAGTTTGTTTGTTTGTTTTTCATGTGTCATATAATGATAATGAAGAAAGCAGCAATAAACTCATTCTTTTTAAATTGTTTTTACACAAACAATTAGGAAACCTTTTAAACGTTTGACATTAAAGCTGTAAACATATGGACACTAACTAGAGAGTAAGTCCCATTGAAATGACTTATTCTAGGGCTGCTGTGAAAGTGCTGGAATGAGAAATTTGGAATGAATTTAGGTATGGGGTGAAATTTGTTTGATTTGTATTTTAGAACAAACGTACCTAATTTTGCACCTTTGAGCTGTTACATGAACCAAAACTCAGTTATCCTTCAAAATACACACTTCTCTGAATTGTCCAGTGGAGTTCTACAATAAAAATAATGCATTAAAAGTTCCCACACAAATGTGTATGCGATGACACGGTCCCTTACACTTTAGGACCAGGCGCATAAACCCTTCTCAGGCTAAGCATCAGCACTTAAAAATCTGAGGGGAGGGTCAAATGAAACCTTTCCCCTACTAATGAGGGAAAAGATTAATGCTGGTTATTAAGGATCTATTTTTAAATCTATGATACTGTGGGTACAAAGGTGTTTGTGTAGATTTAAAAGTAATGCAGGTAATAACGCCAAGCTGACACGTAGGATTTGGGTAGCAAACAAAATAAAAATAAGTTTATTTTAATTCTCAAAATCTTAGTTCCAGAAAATAACTTAAAACCTGCCTACCCCAAACACTTTATAATTAACCTAAGTCCCTAAAATTCTAAATACTTTAACTCCTCATACAATCACTGATTCCTCTTAAAACTCCTTACAAGACACAAATAACCCACCTAACCTAACTCCCAAATTCTCTAACACTCCCAACACACTACAACCAACACTCTACTTCTTAACTAACTCTGACATCACTCAAACACTCCTTATATACTCCTCCCCCCACCCTTTCCAAGACATCACAAGCCACACCCACTCGGTTCAACATTCTAGACACACTAAACATACTAATGCAGACATACACCAGGGAACTGAATTGTGGGGTTACGCCACAGTGTATATTATTGAAAACAACATTAAAATGCAGTATATTAGGAACATTTTTTTCCAAAAATATGTACAGTATATTAGGCAAATCTACATCAGAAATGAATGCATTCAGAGAAATATGCACAGAATGTGTGTGCATTTTCATGCAAACATTTTTTCTTTTAATGTTTGGGATAAAGAGAACAAAACTGAGAAAATGAGCATGAGGAATGAGAGAACAAAAAATGGACAGATGTATCTATCCCTACTGGAATGATGGGCAAATTCAAATAGTGAAAGGAGAGGCAAATCTCCTTACACCCCCATCTGCATTTCCTGATTTTCCTTACTGCTGCCACTGGTGTTTTGAGATGGCAGAGTTGGCAGCACTTAGCATGCAGTCACTCTGCAACGGAGGCTGTGGGGAAAGAAATGGCAGCCAGAAGCTGATGGGACAAGTATTGCTAGTGCCACCAGCACCACCAACACCAAGTTCCTCCAGAATTCCCCCCCCCCACATACACACACACACAAAACCCTTCCAAAATGACCACAGGTAGGGATAGCAGAAAAATTCATTCGGTTTTCAATGTTAATTCCAATGTACCTAATTTCAGACTTTCAAACCAATGCCTGAACTGAAACTCAGTTATCCTTCCAAATCTGCAGTTCTCTGAATGTTGCAATGCAGTTCTTCAATTAAAAATGCATACCAACATATGCATATTAGGGGAAAGTACACACACACAAATGTAGTGTACATTCATATAAATAATGTTCAAAAATGTGGTATAGTAGGAACATTGCTTGCAAAACATTGTCTACGTTGGGCAAATTTGCATGCAAAAATGCATGTTTGAGAAATGAGAAAATATGAATTTTCATACAAACTGGGGGGGGGAATCTGAAAGTTTGGGCCAAACGCAACTTAAGATTTGGGAGAAAAAATGATGAATTCATTCTACCTCAATAGCAGGAGCGGGCTGTTGTCATCATACCTTGCTTATGGACTTCCTGGATACCCCTGGATGATTACTACTGTGGAAACAGGATGCTTATCTAGATAGACTCGGTCTGAGCAAGCCTCTTTTTATGTAAATTGTGTCCACATGCTATTAAGGCTTTTAAAAATATATTATTACATAGAGTGATTTGTATCATTAAGGGTTTGGGGTCTAGTAGTATGGTCTTCTCAGTTTCCATTTTCAAGTTTGCCACTGACTGATTTCATTTTACAAGTCCTGAAACCCTAAGTATCCAAATTGAGACTCTAGGGAATTGATTAGACAGTTCGGGCCCCAACTGAAAAATTCAGACAGTCTAGAAGCCATAACGCTGAATGAAAAATGTGTTCATCCAGTAGAACTCCATTATATATGAGCATTTGAGGCAATCTGAATCCCATTTCACAAAACAAAAAGAGGTGGTCTCCAGTGAATTTCTATTTAAATGAGCCCAAAACATCTGTGGGCTTGGCAGTTTGATATCCCACAAAGTTCCAGTTCAAGGCTTTGGGTAAAGAGTTTGCTTATTGGAGCTGAATGCATACCAGAAGAAAACAGACTCAGAATTATATTCAGAAATAAGTGATTCAAATGCTATTTACTGCTACCTTTGGGGAATATCAGTTATTTCTGGGGGAAATGAGAATCACTTTTTAAAATAATATCAGTAACACTGCCAGTAAATACTGCCAGTAAATATTGCTTCTTAAAAGTTTAAACCAGCCTATCCCAACCTTCAGATGCTTTGGTCTGCAACTCCCATCATCCCTGAACAATTAACCATGGTGGTTGGGGCTGATGGGAGTTGTCCTCCAGATATGTTGAACTACATCAGGTTGAGGGAGGCTGGCCTATGCAGTCAGCCCTGCCGTCTCATTCATTCCATTCTATCCCATTACATAAAACAAGCATGGCTTTCTCTGCATAAAATGATACATGGACACATGACAAACCGGACGGCTGGATTAACATCATACAGAAACCAGAATTCATTCAGTCTCACAGAATTCAGTCGCACAAAATATTTGACACTGCTGAATTGATTGACAACTTTCACAGTGAGTCTGTTTTCAGATATAACACCACACACCTGTATTTTACCCCCTCCTCTTGCCTCACAATAGGGAGACGGATATCTATATCTAGAACCCTGAAAAGCATCTTGGGTAGGAAGCAACTTAGAAATGAAATGGGTGTGTGTGTGTGACTGGTAGGAAAAGGGTTTGACACCCCTTCTTTTCCATCACTCCTTTGCAAAATTACAGCCCTCTAGAGCTTCCCTTTTATTAAAATGAACAAATAAATACCACCAGGGTTTCATAAATACATTAGAAAAACTCATCATGCCAACATGTGAGAGCCAGTGTGGCATAATGGTTAGAGCGTTGGACTTGGACTTGGGAGATCCAGGTTCTAGTCATCACTTGGCCATGAAACTTACTGGGTGACTTTGGGCCAGTCACTGACTCTCAGCCTAACCTACCTCACAGGGTTGTTGTGAGAATAAAAATGGAGAGGACGAGGAGAATTACGTAAGCCACCTTGGGTTCCTTGCAGGGAAAAAGGTGTGATATAAATATAATAGAATAAATGAATGAATAAACATGGCTTCATAAGTACATAAGAGGAACTCAGCTGGATCTGACCAAAAATTAATATAGCCAAGGGTCCTGTTTCTGACAGTGGCTAAGCAAATGTTCTGGGAAATTGGCAAGCAAGGCATAAAATTAATAGCCTTCCCTTGCTCTTTCCACACTCACACCCCACATCCACTGGTATCTGATACTGAATGTGAAGAATCTCTTTAGTTAGCATGCCTAACAGCCAGTGTTATATCAGAACTTCGCAAATTTGTCTAATTCCCCTTTAAAGCCTTCTAAGCCAGTGGCCATCAGCACACCTTGTGGCAGTACGTTCCATAAATGGATGATGTGCTGTATGAAAAAGTACTGATATGCTACTATTTCATTACAGGCCTTTGTGTGTAATGTGTGGTCTGCCCTTTCCAGTAAAACAAAGGCAACCTCACTCATTCTGGCCAGCCACAATGTCCTTAGCATTCTGTAAGGTGCAGCACAGCTCCAACTGTGCAGTAAGTCAACTATCATAATTCTCTGTTAATTACACACAATTGATTACATAGCTACTTAATAGTTCCTCTTCTTTTTAATAAGCACAGCTGTTTCCTGTCCAGCCTTTGACTAGGAAAATTTCCTCATTTCTAATTTAAAAGTAACACACTTGAAGAAAACTCCAGAGGGCTCCTTGGACTCATGCTGGTTAATGCGTTTTGACACATATTTGTGCCAGTAGACCTTTGTTTAGCCTTAAATAGTACTTAAGGACATTTCACCCCCCATTAGATAGATCTTTATGACTAATGAACTTTTAATAGTGAGTTTAAATAAACAACAACAAGCAAATAAAGCCCCCCCACCTTGTGCATGGAAAGCAATTTGACTGAGATGTTTTCCAAATATTAAACTTATTAACCATAATTGTGGTTCACTGCATTATGATTACTATATTAGGGCCAGGATGACTTGTGTATGATGGGAGCTAATGGGCTGATTCCCCTTAGGTAGTTGTAATGCAAAACACCTCTCTTTACTAAGATGAAGGCCACAAAATAAAAGGCAGCTTTAAAAGGGTAGCTCGGTGGTGGTAGTAGAGCACATGCTTTGCATGCAGAAGGTGCCAGCTTCAATCCCTTGCATGTCCCCCTGCCCAAAACCCTGGAGAACTGCCACCAGTCACTGTAGGACAGTAATGAGCTAGCTGGACTCAGGACAATACAGCTTCATAATAAATGTTAGACTGTACGTGTGCCTCTCCGTCTCAGTGCCTCACCAATGGATCCTGCTGGGCTCAGGGTGGGCATGGGGATACATGTCACAGGCTACCCATGCCACAGCAGAAACAAATAGTTCAAACTGCAGATGTACAAGAACTGTGTCACTGTCTGCAAATTATGTAATCATGTCCCGTCCACAACCCCGAATGCGAACATGAGCAGGAGCACAATTCTTAGGATTTATTTTATTTTATTTGCAATTTCCCAGGCTTGCATGCATTTGTGTTTAAAACAAGTGTGCAATTGTGCAAGCGAGCAAGTGTGCAAATGCGCCCGCCCCAACAAAATCCACATTTTCATGTATGAGCCTATGGAGGAAAGTTTGCATGTTTGGGTGCATGCCTTTAAAACTGTGAATGTTTTTTTAAAAGGCACTTTCGGGAAAACAAATGAGATGAGCCGAGCTTAAAGGAGGAATTCAGAGAACCTCCATGAGCTTGAACATTGCATGTTCACCCATCCCAATCCAGCAAAAGAGTTCATCTTCATGTATAAAGCTGGTAACCCTGACCTGAGCAGTCTGTTTCATTTTTGTGTTCATTAAAAAAAAGAAAAAAGCAAGACAATTGAGAACATTAGTGCCCATTCAACAAATGGGGTGTGTGGATTTGTGTGTGTGTGTGTGTGTGTGTGTGAGAGAGAGAGAGAGAGAGGGAGAGAGAGAGATTGTGATCAGATCCACATGTGTAAATGCATTGTTTCCTAGGGATAAGTCATGCATATAAGGTGTGCATCAAAACTGTGGAATGGGGTAGAAATGCAATAAAAAATGAGATATTCAAAAAGCTGAACAAATGAAACAGGTGTGCTAGAGATGCTCTGTACCTGGGCCTCCATGTGGTCTAGGGTCCAGTGGAGGCTGATGTGACTCCTATTTCGGTGGGTCTCCTAATTTATTTATTTATTTCTTATATTTATTAATCACCCACCTGGCCGGCCACCCGGCCACCCTGGGCGATGTACAATTAAAATAATACAATAAAACAATACAATAAAATATAATAATTAAAACAGTATAAAAAATTCTTTAAAATCCTAACCCACCCCATATTCCTGCCTGAACAGCCATGTTTTTAATGCACGGCGGAAGCTCATCACAGAGGGGGCATGGCAAAGGTCACTAGGGAGGGAGTTCCATAATGTGGGGGCCGCCACAGAGAAGGCCCTCTTCCTAGTCCCCACCAGCCTGGCTGCTTTGGCTGATGGGATAAGGAGAAGGCCGTCTGTGGCAGATCTTGTTGAGCAGCCTACTTGATGTTGCTGGAGGCGCTCCTTGAGATAAGCTGGACCGGAGCCGTGTAGGGTTTTAAAGGTCAAAACCAACACCTTGAATTCGGCTCGGCAAGCAACTGGTAGCCAGTGCAACTCATTAAGCACTAGCGTGATGTGATCACGCTGGAGGCTGCCCTTAATCAGGCGAGCCACTGCGTTCTGAACCAGCTGAAGCTTCCAAACCATCTTCCAGGGTAACCCCACGTAGAGCGCATTACAGTAGTCTAGGCGAGAGGAGATCAAGGCATGAACCACTGATGGGAGTGGTTGCAGGTTTTGCAATCCATTGCAGGTTTTGTTTGCAGCTTTATAGGAGCTACCGATGGTACTCCAAGGTGGTGAACCTATGTTGGGGATGGAGTTCAGCACCATGGATAGCTCCTATAAAGCTGCAAATAAAACCTGCAATGGATTAGGAGGCCCACCAAAATAGGAGTTGCCAGCCTCCCCTGTCTAGGACTGACACCGATTCTCAGCATAAACTGGAGCTGTGCACAAATGGCACCCTGAAATTCTCCACCCTATTTTTGGGGAGAAATGGGAGGGCATTTCAGATTCAGTGAATTTCTCCTGGGGGAGGAGAAATGCTCCAACATTTTCTCAGAGTGGGGCTCATCATTAGCAGTGGCAGTAGCACAGCTTCTTCTTTCTTTTCTCCTATTGTTATTTTTCTGTGTGGGCAGTCTGGTCACCAGTTTACATCCCCCCAAGTTCTCTAGGCCTAGCATCACTCCAGTGCATTGTGTGGGAAAATGGTGCCTGACAGAAAAAAAATATGGTGGCAAATATTTGCAAACAATAAAATAAAAATAAAAACCAGTAGGATGGCCTTCTTTTTCTAGGGGGATGAGAACAAGAACAATCTCAGAGATTTTCTGAGAAAAATATATCTTCTTTGAAGTTCCAGGTCAGCTCATGCATAAACTATGGTGCACTATAGAACATTTCCTGATGAGAAAAAGCAACTGATTCCTTTGCTTCTCTCCTGACCACATTCTCATATAAATTTGAATTCGTTATTTGAACTGAAGCTTTAAAAGTAATAATGCAGCAGTCTATTGTATGCTGATAAAATATGCCATTTTCCCCTTCAGCCCCCTATTTTGCTCAGAATTAATTTCTTCAGCATACTGAGTATATTTGATTTATGGGGGTGGGGAAGAATTAGGGTCAACTAAATCCTCATATTCTCAGCTCTGCCTGTAGCGTTTATTTTGGAGGACAACTGAATTGGTAGCTGCAGCCGCCAGGCAATAGAAATTGACTTTCCTAACATGAGCAGACAAGGGAAGCGGTAATCGTGGATGTATATTATATTTTCACTATCACCGATTCTTGGTGAAACACCTGGATGTACCAGAAATTAATTGCAGTTCAGTTTTGACCAGAATTTACCCTGTTCACATCTCCTGGAACATAACGTGGAATGCAAATGTAATGCATGGTCAACGTCTATACATGCTTGAGCATGCGATGTGATTTGTGTAACAACAACAAAGTGTTTGGAAAATGCAAACAGTGAAAAATGTACACTTCTGAAAAAAGCACACAACACACTTTAAATGATAGGAGGAAAATGTGTACATATATATTTACATGAAATATAAATTTCCATATATATATATAGAAATTTGGACAAAAATGCATGTGAATATTTGTGCAAAGAGAAAAGAAAACAAAGCTCACAATTTGATATGGAAATGAGATAGAATGAGGTTTGACATGGAATTCAGAGTTGTGCTGATACACATGTGCGTGCACGCACGCACATGCGCATGCGCGCGCACACACACACACACGTATACTGAGGAGGACAAAATGCAGAATAAACCCTTCCAGGGAAAGAACCCACTGGGGGAGGGGATTTGGTTTATTCAGCAATGTGAGAAGTTCTGAGAAACACATGACTCTGAATTGTGACAGTTACTCAATGTCCTGAATACACATGATAGCCAGAGGGCATAGAAAAGACTATGCTACATAAATTTCAATACTAGACTTTACTCAAAGGTATTGATGGAATCTGGCTGGATAGAAGTTCATACAAAAAGACAGTCCTGTAAGAACACCAGTGGGGTTGTCCACAATAGACATTGAAACCTCTGGGATATTCTTTGCCACATTTCTGTGTACAGCTCAGGGCAACTTCTATCCTCTGAGGGGTGGTAGCATCCACTGCAATGCCTTTTCTTTCTGATGCTTATATATGTGCACATGCACTGCTCTTGTTTGCCTCTGTCTGTTGTATGCAACCTTATGTGTATATAGGGATTGGTGAATCAGCCTTTTTTCCAGTGCATGTCACTTTTGCATGTGTTCGCCCATATGATCATTATATCCTGTTTCTGCATTCATCTGCCTCATAAAAAAGAAAGAAAAAAGCTCTGAACAAAAAATCATATTTGAATATGCATTTTAGATGTATTTTATCTCAACCTACATATCTTAAATGCATTTTCTCTAAAATAAATTCTGCATTTAAAGGAATTTTGATAGATAGGTAGATATATAAAAGCTGAGGGGGGGGAATGGAAAATTTGGGAAGTACAAAAGCTAGTGAATAGTCAAGTTCTTATCTGACCATTTATCCTGGAAGGGCCGATCAGGTCAGTTTGTATTAGAATTCATGTAGCATTTCTGTGAATGTACAGGTATCTGACAAATTGCCCAAACCATGCCTAAGAAAGAAGACAAGGCCAAGGGTGAATGGATGTGATTGGCTGCAAGGAACCCAGCTGATAATAGCTTTGGATTGTAGAGGGGGGGAGCCCTCTGCTGTCTGGTTAAGCTTAAGGGATGGGTGAGAATTTTGTTTCAGTTCAGTTTTTAAAAGAATTTACTAACATTCACAAAGTTATCCATATTTGGGACACTCAAGACTTTTTTTAAAAAATGAATGTGGGAGAAACTGTAACTCACAGATTCATCCATCCAGACCCAGGGCTTTAAGTGCTTTTGCTCTTGAAAGTCTGGACTTGAATCTCTGCGTATTCATCCATGTTAGTGTTTAATTAGGCTTCCTGTCTATTAATTTATTTATTATATTTATATCCTGCCTTTTTTTCATGCAAGGAACCCAAAGCAGCTTACATAATCTTCCTCTTCCTGTCCATTTTATCTTCACAACAACCCTGTGAGGTAGGTTAGGGTGAGAGTCAGTGATTTGCTCAAAGTCACCCAGTGAGCTTCATGGCCGAGTGGGGACTAGAACCCAGATCTCCTGAGTCCCAGTTCAACATTCTAACCACTACACCACAGTGGCTTTCTTACTTTTCTGTTAGGCTCCTCATCTTCAATAGGTATATGACAGGAAGGTACAACATGGTCCACTCCATGGCAGGAATAGCTGTACCTATTAAAGTTGGCTGGGACAGATGGGTGAGAATTTTGTTTCAGTTTGTTTTTGATAATAATTTACCAAAATTCAAAACGTTCATTTTTGATCAAGAGTTTAAGAAATTTAATAAATTGGAGTGAGGGGGAAAACAATACTGACAGATCTGCCCATCCCTTGGTTTAATGGCTCCATTTTCCATGTTCTAATGAAGATTAGGTCTTAATCATTCTGTTTTTAAATGCCATTTGTTTTTATTATTAGGGCTATTGGCAGTAGCTGAGTGGAAAAGCACTTGTGTATTTGTAAGACACCGTGGGGGTCATTTAGAGTGCCAAAAAGCAGGGTTCAAATGTTTTGTTTTTTAAATAAATGTAGACATCCATGTACAACACGAACCTATGCAACTTCCACATTGCTTGCAGCAAGCATGCTGTATATGAAGGTGCGTACAAAAATGCTATATTAGGAAAGGTGTGTACAACCATGCATGCATGTAGAACAATATTTGCTGGAGAAAGGGGCAACAGTAGAAGGGTGCTAATGTCTTCAAGCCCTGCTAAATGCATTTGTGTCGTCGGGGTGTATGAGAATTTCATGTTCGCTCACAAAACATGTGAGCATGCCCTTTTCAAAGCCCCGAATGTGAGCACATGTCTGCCAAAAATATTCGCAAATTGTTGGACATGTGCTCATGTTCGCTTTTGCGCAAATTTCCTAATTTGCACAAATGTCCCCTGAAGCTGTCCCCACTTTAATCTGTGGATGAAATTTGCACAAATTTCATGACCCAGCAGGGCTATTATACATCTTCATATGCACCATAGGCCCAAGTATTCTCTCATCCAAAGGGAAGCTAATCCCATAAAGCAGGGGTGGGTAAAACATGCCCTGCACATTGCATGTACCCCTGCTTCATGCCAGTGTAGCCCCCAGCACCTCCACCACCCCCTGACATGACTATTTTATTTTCATTAGAAAAAATAGCTTTTGATAATTGTGATTGGTTGCCGAAATTTGGCAGCCAACCACTACAGAGGTTCAGAATAGACAAATTTAGTTCATGTTGCTGGCAAACTGTGACACTTATAGACTTTTTTCTCTGACACGGTGTGGTGGTGGTAGTGACCCATGGTGGCTCGGGGGTGGTGGTGTGAGGATTGGCTCCTGCACTGTCTGAAATTGCCCATCTGAAGGGCAATCTGGGTACTATAAGTTTCCTACATTTCGGAAGAATTCTAACCAATAAAAATGTAATATGGCAGAGAGTGTTTGCATATCTGCATGTAGAGCATGTTCCTGTTCGGTCTGTCCTAGGGAGAAAACACACACTTTGACTGATCATTCTGTTTTGAAACAGATGACCCAGATATAAGGATGGACATGGCCGATTCAGGGGGGGGGGAAAGACCATTAAGCTCTCCCTTTTGAACTTCTAGTTTTCAGATTTATCTTCACCTGGTTTTGCATGTCATGAATCCTCAAAAAGAGAAAGACAAGAAATCAGTGAACAAGAATTGTTCCCCACTTGGTTAAAAAAGGAGGTGAAGGGAGAGAGAGAGAGAGGAAAGGAGTTGTGTGAGCAACAGTATGCAGAATGCACTGGGATAAAATCAGTCTCTTGATTAATAAGAAAGTAATTTGGTAAATGTTATGGCCTCACAACATCTAGCAGAGATAAAACAATTGTTCAGAATTCATGGCTCTTCTTTCTGACCTCCTTCAGACAAGCAGCAGCAAATGAGATAGTAGAATGGCACCACTTTAGACTGTAGATGAATGATTGAATGTTCGCCATAGGCAGGGAGTGGGAATTGCTGCACATACAAATCGTAACATATTGGGGTAATAGCTAGCATACATTTTCCCCTCCCTGACACCCAATTTTCTATGCGCACCAAAAAAAAATAATGCATACGATAGGGAAATTTTGCACAAACCTTTGCAGAAAAAAAACCATTACAGTAATATTGTGGATTGCAATTAACTTGGTCTGAGAGCATTTTGCAAGACAAGCAAAAAAATTTAAATTTTTTTTTGACTTTATAAACGAGCAAGGTCTTGGACTTAGGGATGTAACCGCTCACCTCGAGTGGGCGTAGCGGGCCGAAATTGGCCCCGCTCACGCCCTCCAGAGACTCGCTTTGATATAAGAGTGTTTTGGATTACAAGCATGGTTCCGGAATGAATTATGCTTGCAATCCAAGGTATTACTGTATATCAGGAAAATTGCTTTCAAAAGACATCTTTATCCTTACAAGTGCATACAAAAATGTGTATATTTGGGGGGGGGAAGTGTGTACCACAATGCATGCTTTCTGAAAATTCATATGGGAATATGGGCATTTGTGTGTGTGTGTGTGTGGACTTCAAGAAAATTGCAGGCTGATGTGGAAATGGGCAACTGAATAGAGTCAACCATGACAGATACCTTTAGCCTTAGAACTAACCTCAAATAACTTAGGCTGCAATTCTAAACACACTTACAAGTGAGTAAGCCCCAGTGAACACAGTAAGCTCAACTGAAAACAGTTTACATCTGAGTAAACATGCAGGATTACACTATGAATCCGAATCCAACTCAGTGATGTTTTTTGGTTGTTTGTTTTAATTACTCTTATTAGGGCTGAAAAGTGGCATATAACTATGTTTATAAATAAATAAGCAAATAAGGGTGCATGCAATCCTATGTCCCCCTGACCTTGTCTGTGGGAACATAGGATTGGGGCTGGAAGGCGCGCGCTACATCCTTGGAAATCCATTCCACCACAGAGCAGCCCCCGTAACTCATAGCTGGCATGGTTCTTTCTGCACTAGCAGGGAACCAAACACAAAAGACCGTGTTCAGTTCCCCCATGGGGAGCATTCCTGGGAGTGGAGAGCGGAGGGGCAAGGATCCACTGGATTCTGAGGAATCCAGGTGGCACCTCAGCCTCTCCTCCTTGCAAGGAGAGGAAAAACATCTAGATGGCCAAAATCGGCCATCTAGATGCTTTTGAGCATGAGGGGAGTGCAGCAGATATCTTGTCCACCATGCTCCTCCTGCCCTCAGTAGGATGCCCATAATCCTCTGGGTTCAGAGGGTTACAGGCAGCCTAGATGCCCAGGTTTCAGCAGTGGCAGTGGCACATGCCTTCATTACATCTCATTTGGCTTACTGCTAGGGATGCATGAGAAATCTGTTTCAGGTTTTGTTTTGTTTATTTTTTAATCAGGATTTACCCACTTTGCACCTTCTGGATTGAACACGGACTTGGATGCAATCTGCAGTCGAAGTCCATACATTTCTAAGCTTGCAATATGGTTCGCGGACCAGTAAAATTACATCCAACAGCATGCATACATTTGAAAAATGGGCATTAAAAATGCATACTTTTTTAAAAAATGCACACAATTCCGCTTTAATCGGTGGGAGAAGAATACATACATTTCAAAGATATGCACAATTGACGCGTACATTTGAAAACGTATGCACAGAAATGTGCATGGATTTTCATGCAAAAGGAAAAAACAAACAAGCTCACAATCTGATATAGACTCGAGTCAGAATGAGCTTTGAGTCAGAATGAGCTTTGAGGTACAATTCTGAGAACTTGGTCAAGGTTGAATTTTGTGTTTTCGCACATCCCTACGTTACTGCAATATACTAAATGTGGGGCTGAAGAGTGACTTTGAAGAGTGTTTGGAAACTTCACCTAGTTCAGAAAGCTGCAGCCAGACTTTTGATTAAGGCTACATAGAGGCAGCATGCGACTCCTAGGTTATGGAAGTTACACTGACTTCTGATCTGTTTGCAGCCACAATTCAAGGGGCCTCTAAAAACCTAATGGGCTCAGAACCAGGTTACCTAAAAGACTGCTTTCTTCCATTTGCCTGCGTGTAACTTAAGATCTTATGGATAAGCCCTCCTATCCTGCAACATCTGGTGTGCATTTGGCTGGAATTTGAGACTGTCTCTGCAACTGTGGCTAGACTTCAGTGCTACCTACCAAGGGAGAGTCATCTTTTTTGTTTATTCTAGGGATGGGAGAATCAATCAGTTCTCCTTTCTCTCACATTTAGATTAAAAAGAGAAAAAAATGAATGTAAGGTTCTTTCCATCCTGTTTATGGAGACATTTGCATATTTTGCAAAGTCCTTTCAAACAATGGACCAAATAATTTTTCACCCACCCCTAAAAACTGGTGTTTGAGCAATAGAGCTGATTTGATTTCTCTTCTCCTATGTGTTTACATGTTGTTGTTGTTGTTGTTGTTGTTATTATTATTATTATTATTATTATTATTATTATTATTATTTTAACTAGCTGCTGTTTTTAGATACTTCGTTCATTTTGTTTTTTGTTTTACTATTTGTGGTGGATTTTATTGTTGTCAGGCCACCTTGGGCATATTTTATGGAAAGGTGAAGTACAAATGTAATAGTACATTTTAACAACGATAACAAAAATAATAATAATAATAGTACTGTATGTGTCGGAACCAAGCCTCTGCTTCCCATTGTTTCTGTCACAGGGCCAAAACAGACATTACTTTAAATGTGTGTCTAGCCACTATGTCTTCCACTCACTTCATTTTTAGTATAGAATAGATGCAGAAGACCAATCTGGATTGGGGGTGGGGGTTAAGGTGGCTTTTGAGATCCAGATCAGGGCCCCTGCACCTACTCTAGAGTAAAATTTAAAATACTAGATAAGGATTTAAAATAATTTTTGTTTTGACCCATAGCTCTGGATTCTTCTAGCCTTCAGTCTTTGGGGCCCCTCCATCACAACTTGGCAGGTGGGAAAATAAGGTGTGGGAAGGATATGGTGGTGCATAGGTTGAAGGAATTCTGAACCTATCCTAACACCCTTAGCACAGGGGCAAGGAGCAACTTCCCAGGTCTGAGGCATCTCTTAAAAATCAGAAGCCATGTGGGCTGGTAGGTGTAAGGAGTCCATGATTTTTTTTTCAGTGCTGTGCTGAATGCTGCCTTGTATTTACAAGATTTTTTTCCTCTCTCCCTGCAAAAGAAGCATTGTTTTTTTCTGTCTCTTTCCGGGGGGGGGGGGAATCTGAATACGTTTCTCCTTCAAAAACTATTCAAAAATCCCATTTCCCCCCAGCCTCTTTCACTAGAGTTTTCATTTCACACCCCGCCCCCCACCCTGAACTACCAAAAATAGAAGAATCAAAATATCTGGCACAAAACTAGTTTTTTGTTTTTTTAATATAAAAAAAAAGACTGCACAGTGGGAGATCCAGGTTCTAGTCCCCGCTCGGCCATAGAACTCACTAGGTGACTTTGGGCCAGGCACTGACTCTCTCAGCCTAACCTACCTCACAGGGTTAGTTGTGAGGATGAAATGGAGAGGAGGAGGAGGAGGAGGAGGAGGAGGAGGAGGAGGAGGAAGATTATGTAAGCTGCCTTGGGTTCCTTTCAGGAAAAAAGGCGGGATATAAATATAATGAATGAATGAATAAAATAAATAAATATTTTCATTATTTTCATACTAATTCCTCCTTATATACAGTTTTGGTATGCAATTCTCCTGATATACACGTTTTGTGCAAACAATTTTCACTAATATAGGATTTTTTTGTACTCTCTTTGCCTTAATGGACACATTATTTTTTTTATTGTGGAAGTGCAAAAACCTGAAGGATAACTGTTCTGATCCACATATTACTTTGGGAAGTGCACATTAGGTTGGTTCGCTTTAAAAATGTGGACTAAACACAAATCCTCCCCATCCCTACGAGGCCAAACCTGGGAAATGGACTGGGAGATGGAGAATGGAAAAGACCAGCCAAAGAAGCAGGTGTGCTCATGCTTGTGACCTGGCTTTTCTGGCAGGGCTCCTATGCCTCTCACAGCTGTGTGACAAACAGAAATCTAGCATTTTCTTCATCACTGCATCTGCAGGCAGCTGTGAAAGGCTGAAGCCCAGCCAGAAAAAAAGTTGGCAGCGCTACAGACATCTGACTCCCACCCACTCCCATCACCTAATGCATATGTTCCAACTCTCCCTATTTCACAGGGACAGTTCTCATTTTCTGGAATTTGACCTTGGCAAATTCAAGTTGCTATCCCTATTTTGTTCCCCTTTTTCTTGCCTGCTTAACATTGCAAACCTACCTGTCTAACCTCAGAAGTTAGTCCCATTGAGTTCAATGGGGCTTACTCCCAGGAAGTGGGTATAGGATTGCAGCCTCAAATTGTTAGTGTGAGTTTGCAAGGGTTTTCTTCAGGGCACAAACCACACATTGAGAGAGAGAGAGAGAGAGAGAGAGAGAGAGAGAGAGAGAGAGGGTATTACATGACTGAGGGTGCAATCCTATGCATGTTTAGACAGAAAGAAGTCCTATAACTCCCAGCATTTCCCAACCAGCTAGGAAATGTGCTTTGAGTAAGTGTGTGTGGGAGAAACATCTAGTAGGTTCTGTACATGCTTCCAAATGCATGCACATAAGTGGTAAGGTGCCATACTTTGCATAGGTTGTGATGGCAGAGCAAGGGTGGATTTGCCTAGTAGGTAGCTGCTGGCTGACAGGTACCAGCATGTAATCCTAGCTGTTTGCTCATTGCAGATCCTCAGTTAAAATTTAAGGCATGATGCATGAGAATTTCATTTCTGTACACTAATCTTCACCAAACCAAAACAAATTTCTCATACATCCCTCTGAAGCTGATTCCTTTAGTGGAGGCTTGACACCCAGGACCATGGCAATCTGGGGAACCACAGTGGGCTGGATATGGACCCCAGCTGGGCAGGACCTGGCCCTCAGACTTGAAGTTCACACTCCTGCATTATGGAGTAGGGCAATAAGGATATTACAAGTGTGCCCTGATTTTCATATATTAAATGTTGGAGGGTCTGCTGATATCTATCACCTCAAGTTGTAACAGCATGGACAGCAGGCTACACAACTCAGGGCTGTAGCTGTTATTGCACCTTTCCCATCCTTCAGCCTCTATTTCACTTTTCAAGCTGGAATTTTGGTTCAATTGTTTCCTTCTTCCTTCCATTCCCTTGCCTAGGAGCAACACTCCGGCATAGTTTCAAGATGAGACGGGTCAAGCCTAAAATCAGCTAAAGCAGGTCATGAGTTGAAGCGGAGCATTTCTCTAACTCATTAATGTTTCTAACCCATTAGATTTTAACAAGGGTAATTATCCAATCTAATTATCTAAGCAGAGGCACCATGCATATAAAGAAGTCTAAGGGAAAAACCTTAACACCACTAAAGTCAATGAGCATTTTCTCCTCACCAACTTCCTTTGAGTAAAAGTTTAATATTCTAATTTTTTGTTTGAGGAGAACCACAAAACAATATGTTCAGGTGTTATCACTGGAAAATTTGAGAACACAAGCAAACTTCTATTATCAAACTAAGGTCTGCTCTTTCTTATTAATTACTTAAACAGTTAAACAGTTAGTGGGCTTCTTTGATGAGAATTAATGGTTCATTAGCCTAAATTGCAGTCAGTTGCCCATAAATTGGAACACAATAAAAGAATAATGAACGCTATTTCTGAGAAACAATACAGAGGGATGGGGCTTTGTTTTTGAACGAACACCTGGATTATTCAGCTTTTCATGCAGGAATGGCATCAAAGGTAAGAATGGTTGGATACCTGCTGAGGGCCCCCACACCAGCAGGGGCCCATTGACATAAGCCCCCTGGAGTTGATCCTCCTGCTCACCACTGCAACCAGCTTGTTCACCTGCCTCTCACTCTGGTTGAGGCAATGGTGGTGGTGAGGAGGAGGAGCAGCAGTAGATGGATGCCACAGTGCCTGCTGGCTCTCTGCCCGTCAAGAAACATGTAATAGAAGTGATGAGGAAGAGGAACAGTAGCAGCTGGTGACAATGGCAATAATAGCTAGACTTACTGAGAGAGGAGGGGGCATTGAGAGAGTCCTGCCCAAACGCCCTCAAAATCCTGGCACCAGCACTGTATGTATGTATATCATAGATATCTCCAGTGCAGACATGCAAAAACGGAGGCCCGTTGGCCCTCCTGGCCCTCCAGGGTTCTACAGAAGGCAATGTCCCCTTCCCTTGGCCCCACCACCTTTTCCCCCAACTGCCAATCATTTTGTGCTTTCCCAGCTAAATTGTGTACTTTTCCCCCCTTCAAAAAAGTTTTAATCACTGGCAAGAAGAGCTTTAAACTAAAATATGCTGGTGGCTTTTGTATTTAAGGCCATGCCTCTTTTGCTTTGGGCTCCACCCACCAGTGCAATGTGGCCCCCAGGAGCTTCTCCAAAATGAAATTCATCATTTGGGCTGAAAGAGGTTCCACACCCCTGCTCTAGCACGTGGGATTAGAGTTGCCACCCAATCCAACTCAAGTGAAATGTTGAAATTCCTGCATGAGTGAAACGTCAAGGGATTTTGAAGGAAATAATAACGCTACACTTAATTTCATTTCATTTTTAAGAGGCAGAAAAAACAATGGGCTCTTTCGCCAGGAAAAGAAAAGTTTGCTAAAGGGCAGCTGGGGTTTAGGCACAGCATGATGTAGAAGGAGACAGGAAGAACAATGGAGGGGGCAGAGCTAAAGTGCTCATTCTAGATACAGTATGCTGATGCTGGGAAGTCCAGATCGTTTGAGCTTGACGGACTTCCTGCCCACTTCCGATCTGATGATCTGAAGCGGGCTGAGATGGGGTTCTTTCCGCACACTTCTACGACAGGCTGTGGTTTGTGCATTTAGAAACAAAACGCTAGTTGCGCCATTTGCGTAACTTTACGCACAATGTGAAAATCATGGTATTTTGCATGTTTTGTGCAAATCAGAGCCTGAAAAGCACATGGAACTAGTGTGATTTGCATAAAATCGGCTGATCATGCTAGTTCCATGTGCTTTTTGGCACCATTTGCACAAATTTCCTTAGCGTTTTCCAAAGAAAGCACAATCATGGCCCATTTTAGAGATGGAAGTCCGTGAGCTGGCTCAACTCACATCATAGTGAGTCAGCGCCAGCGCAGGACTGGCAAACCAGAATCTGGGGACCCCAATGGTGAAAATCCATTAGATTCCCCCCCCCATCAGATTCCTCACACATCTCTAGCTCATTCCCACTTCCTCTTAACACAGTGTTAATCATGTAGTGAAACAAAACCTGAACAGGGCTTGAGTGTAGTAGTAGTAGTAGTAGTAGTAGTAGGCGATCACTTGTGACCGAGTAAGATTGTCTTCCAGGATAAAAATTACAAAAAGAAAATTTTTTAAAGGAGGAAATTCTAAAAAAAATGTGTAGACTCTAGCGATGGGTCCATAAGTGACTGTGGAGGCCAATTCTAGATCCACACAGCTTCCCACAGTGAGGACACAGGTTACCAGATGGAAGATGGTCCTGTAAAGAACCATTGAATGTAATAAATGCAGTGTCCCCTTGTGGAGGACTCATAATGCGGGTGCAAACGTTAGTGAGGGATGATGATGCGAGAGAGTCAAGTAGCAGTGGAAGGAAGGAATAAGTTAAATCTTGAATGATTGCTACACTCCTAATATAGTCACCCCTGTTTAAAAAACAATGAGGTAATATAACTCCTTTATGTATTCCCCATATTAATAATAAAGAGGCTAGGGAACAAAAAGTAATCTGTCATTTTCCTAGAAATTGCCTGCATAGATGGAGACAAATTCCATTCCGTATTCTGCATTCCTTATTATTTCTCCTTAATGAACTGGCATATAAATTACAGAACACTTTTTATATGCTGTTTTCTTATTAATTCCACATTTTCTGCAACAGGTTGTTAAATTAATGAATCAAAGAAATAAAAATGCCTTCTAATTTAATTATGATTACTACTGTGCCAACGTTTGCTTTAGTAACATATAATAAGCAGAACAGTTGTTCTATGCTGAGCTTTTTTTAAAAAATTAATTGATTTTAAATAGTATTTACATAATATTTTCATTGCAGATTCTTCTTTTCTTTTTTGGCATGTGTCTGTTGTTTGGTTTCTAATGTTGTCAACAATATCAGTAAAGGAAAAGAAAATATTGACAAGATTAATCTTCTATACTTATTTCTGATTACTCAGAAAGCAAAGCAAACTAGATTGAATGTATCTGTTTGGAAGTTATATTCCATCAAGCATCAGCAAACCTCCATTACTGTAGAAATTTAGTAGCCTGGTACAAAGCTCACAATCTGATACGGACTCGTTGTAATGAGCTTCCCTAGTGTGACTCTTTCCTCCTCTCAAAAAAGGACCATGCTTTCACACACACATGGAACTCTATATGAAGTACCTGCATCACACATTACATTATGTGCATGATGGAAGGGAGAAATGTGTGGGCATTCCTAAACTGCACTATCGAGTCTAGATCCCTACATCTTGACCCTATGCATATTAACTTGGAAGGAGCCTTACTTCTTAGTCCACAAAATTCATAGGGATAGGGTTGCAAAGGTAGCATAACTAGATCCTGCACAAAGTCTGAAATGGGATTCATATGATGTCATCCATTTCCTGCTTTCCAGAGGAACACTGACCATTATGCCTCCTTGTTCCTCCTTGTAGCACTGAAGTAACAGCAGTGGCAGGTCCTCCCCAAGAAACATGTGGCCACCTTTATTTTAAAAAGTTGTCCAGGTAAGACCATACTTGGGCTGAAGCCTCATGTACCAAACATCTGATCTGCTCCACCCATCTGCCCCATAGCCCATCACTGTATTTTTTATGAGTGAGATCCAAATATTCAAAATACCTAGCAACCCACCTGATCCTGAAGGTGGTGATAGCCACCTTATTTAGCCCAAATAACCCTATTATTTAGCCTGAATCTTTTCCAAAATGTTCTTACAGAAGGTTTATGATGCTACTAGATTTGGGAAGTAAAGACACAAGCCAGGTATGAATGGCAAAAGATAATATCATAAGAGATTCTACAAGAGTTATGAACATTTATTCTATGCTATTTTGTGGATTTGTAGAGTGATCTGAAAAATTAGACATCTATCATATTCTGCCCTTGGAAATAAAGAATGTCAAGCAGCCATAAATGGATCAGTTAAGCTCCATTTAGATGGAAGATCATTTCAGTTCACTGCAGGAGAATTCTCTCTTCAGAGAGAGTGGATTGCTTATGGAAAAGTGAAGGGCCACCTTTAATCAGCGGAAGAGCTGTACTGAAGGCCAAAGCCTTCAATAACCTTGGCACTATGCATGTCAGAACAGCTTCTGTTATGATGCCCAGGAGAAAAGCTGAAGCTCCAATCAGCATTGGGAATATACCTAGACACTAAACATGCATATAAGAGAGCCATGCAGAAGTGGGGAAATTAGAGTGGAAGAGGTGGCAGTGTGAAGTGGGCTAGCTTATAACCCTATCCTCAGCCACCATTACCTACTTCAAACCCACTCCCTCAGCAACTCCTTCTCCTCCATCAGTTCTAGACACCCATTTTCAGGAGTTTCATTTAGCACAATTCTTTGCCATCTCTGTACACACTGCCCTAAGAAGCTTACAATGTAAACTTCAATAAAAGGGAAACCAGAAAGGAAAGAGAGCCAGGAGAAAGAATATGTGATGGTTTCAGTTAGGGATGTACGTGGAACTCATTGGGGGGGGGGGTGGAAGTCCAGCAAACTCACTGTGCTCGATCCCCCGAGCTCTGCTCGACCTACCTGGTTCCCCGGCTCACCTTGCGTTCTCCCAAGCTGAGCTGGGGAAGCGAGCGAGTTCCAGAGGGAACTCTGGTGTGTGGGGGGTAGATACACCGAAAACTGAAGAGGCTGAAGGTAGAGACAGAACCATCTTACAAAGCTGCACTTTCTACCTCCCTAATGGCTGAATGTCTCAGTGTTGGAATGCCCAGGACACAGTCCACATGTCCCCATCCCAGCCAGGGAAGGGAGGGACAAAACACTCTCCCTCCAGCAGCATAGTGTTCGAGGAATGCCATTTTGTTCATTTCATTGTCAACCTTATTGAGTGATTTTTATTTCAAAGGTGATGGGTTAACATTAAGACCATTCCCACCCCACCCCCACCGCAGTGTGATCTTCAAATATAATAGTATGCACTGATGCAGGGAAATGTCAAACAGCCCTAAGAAGGGTGGGGGGAGATGCAAACCTTGCTAGGATTAGACCAACAGCAGCCTGTTCCCATTATCAAATATATTTTCTTCTAATGATACCACCCAACATGAAAAGCAAAATTTAAGAAGGGGCTAAACTGTGCCATTTGGTAAACAGGATTGAAATACAGGATTAAATTAAGCTTAAGTCTCAAAATCAAGTGTGGCACATTGATCAGTTGCCTTTATATGGAAAGTAGTGCATGCTGAAAGAGAAACTTTGTCTCTACTGTGAGATATGTTATTGCTATTAATCTATTTAATTAGAGAGGAAAACACAACAAATTACTCTTAATAAGCCTTTCAGACAGGAATTGCTTTTAATCTATGGACTCATTTATACCTATTTATAATAATTATCTTCAAAATTGAATTAGTATTCCAGACACACTTTGAAATGACCTTTATTTGTGAAGTAAGAGGCATGGCACATAGGCCTGAAACCCAGCTTTCCTTGGTGAAACATACTACCAGGGCTTTCCCACATCTCCCTTTCCTCTTAAGGCCCCTGTACCCCACCCACACCCAAAATTGTTTCTGGAGGTTGGAGGATCCTTGGAAATGGTGTGGGATATGGTGCAAGGGGCTGCAGATGGAGGTGGTGGTGAGGGAAACCCCCCCCCTTAAGTGAATGGAAGAGAATCTTGGAGTCCAAGCCACATTGCAGCAGAAATCCACATCCTAGTTCTAAGTGAGGTAGTAAACCTCAGTTTGCTCTGAACCACTTTACCCCTTGAGAAAAGGGATGATTCTGAAATTCTCCTCATCTGAATTTGCCTCTGCATTTTGGAGTTCTGAACTTTTGAATTACCTTGTCCTTCTTCCAAAGTGGAAATGATTGATCTCCTCCTCCTCCTCCTCCTCTTCTTGCCACTGTGCTTCCAGGCCCAATTCAAAGAACTGGTTGTTAGCTTTAAAGACCTAATTAGGGCAAGGTTATTTGAGGGTTAAGGTTGTCCTCTGCATCTTTGAGTTCCTGTTCATGGGTCTGCCAGTAAAGTGCATCAAAGTAGGTGAGAACAAGAAATAGAGCTTTCTCAGTGGTGACCTGATCACTTTGCAAAACCCATCCAAAGAAAATTAGCTTATAGTGCAATCCAATATGGCTGCCCATAGCCCTCCATACTTGGAGGATTACGGCATCTAATAGAGGGCGGAAGGAGCATGGAGGTGAAGGTCTCTGTGCTCCTCCTGCTCTGCAAAAGATTTGGACAGCCAATTTCAGTTCTTTCCATGCCAGCTGCGAAGATGAAGGAAGGGCGTTCTGAGATCAGAGTCCCAGCTCCGACCTTGGAGCATGTATCTCAGGTCGGAGCTTGGACTCCAACCTCTCTTATGGCCGTCTAGACTCTGTCTAGCCGCCATAGTATTGTGCCCTTAGCCACTTTGTTGTGTGCTTTAAAATGGGTTTTAATGACCTGGTTCAAATCTGCTTTTACTTGATTAAATTGAAGCTGGTCCAGGCTTTTGAAATGTGGATTATTTCTATTTATTTCTATTTTTTTTATTTGTTTAATTATGCTTTTAGTTTTTAAACTGCCTTGAGAGGGTTGTATATTAAAGGTGGTATATAAAACTTAAATGATTATGATAATTCTAAATTGTGTACAGAGCACCATGTATGTTCAGTTTGTCACAGCTTTCAGTCCCTTTAGTTTATCCATGTGCTCCTCATCTACATGGCCAAAGCACATGAGTGCATTGATTTTGCAATGTTTTATTGATGCACACAAGTGTTCTGATGCGGTGGCAAAACACTGTACTTGTCCCCCTTTGGAAGCATTTCTCCCCAATCTTGATGGGCTTGTTGTATCATGGTTCATTTTTTGTGGTGCTTCACCAATGTAGAGGGTCACATTGTGATGCCATACTTTTTCACTCTGTGCACTCAGTGCAGAAGCAGGGGAAATAAGTAAAGGAATAGAAAGCTGCAGCAACATACTCCTGTTCCAGTTCCGGAATTAATATTAGAAATGCTCTTACAATGCAATCTTATATTGAGCATAGGTGAAAAAAAAGTTGGGTTTGCATTTGAAAGCAAACCTATCAAATTTGCACTTCCTGAACCTACACATGAACTGGACTACAGTGTTATGGCAATATTCAAACTTCCTCACATTTTGCAGTGCACTTCACAAGTACAAAAAACAACAAAAAAAAACCTGCACAAAACTGCATATAATAGGGAGAATTCACACACAAATTTGTACCATGGAGAATAATAGCAAACCAACTGAATTATACTAGGGGAAACTGCTTGCAAAAAATATGTGTATTTATAGCAATGCGTGTACAAGAATACATATATTTGGAGAACTGCATACATTTAAATAAATGTGCACAAAAATACATGCAAACATTTTAAAAAATCTGTAGGGATATCAGATTCAGATGAGTTCAGGCAGAGGCATTGCCAGGATACTACATAACATTGAATGGATAACTTCAGTTGCATGATATCTCCGGTTATATAGACTATATGTGTCTATTCGAGTGAACAGGATGTTGGACTGGGTCTCGGGAGATCTGGGTTCTAGTCCCCGCTCGGCCATGGAACTCATTGGTGACTTTGGGCCAGTCACTGACTCTCAGCCTAACCTACCTCACAGGTTTGTTCTGAGGGTAAAATGGAGAGGAGGATGGGGATAATGTAAGCCACCTTGGGTTCCTTGCAGGAAAAAAGGCAGGGTATAAATATAATAAAATAAATAAATAGACAATCAACCATCCAGCTCCAAGGCTGTGTTGAAGCTGGAACTAACCACAGTATAAGATACCATATCATTTCTATATTGCTTAAAGAATGGATCTCTTAAGAGTGTAGCAGCCAGGACTGGTGCAGGGCAGTTTGGCGCCCTAGGCGAAATGATATTTAGCGAGGGCCCCTCCCGTGCCGTGGGGGGTCTCCGGAGCAAAGCAGCCCTACTCTGCAACCCCCCCTGTGCCGCCGCCACCAACCTACCTTCCCCCCGCCCTGGCTGCCGCCGCCTCCGAGGAGGAGGAAGTGACGCGACGGGACCCCCACGCTCTGTTTTTTCCCGGGGAAACCAGGGCAACAGGGCTGTCTAAGCCCTGTTGCCCTGGTTCCTCCCACCAAAACAACGCGGGCGGGGCTGCGGAAGCGACGCGACGCGGAGAAGGTAGGTGGTGGGGGGGTCGGGGTGGTGGTGGTGGCGGTGGCGGCGGCAGCGGGCGGGGAGGCGCGGCGGCGGCAGCGGAGGGCGGGGAGGCGTGGCGGCGGCAGGCGGGGAGGTGCGGCGGCAGCAGTGGCGGAGGGCAGGGAGGCGGAGGCCTGGCAGGGGCGGCGCGGTGGCAGCGAAGAGGAGCGCAGCGTTTCTGCGCCCTCTTCAGCCGCACGCCCTAGGCAACCGTCTAGTTTGCCTAGCGGTAGCGCCGGCCCTGGTAGCAGCCCTTAACAGAGGCAACTTCCTGGCTTTTGGAGATTGAGTGCACATGGGAAGCCCATTAGCTGAAATGGTATATGTGGAGTATCAGAAAAACCTTATGGATAGGAATGTGCACACAAGCAAAACTCAAGTGTATCAAACTTCTGCAAATTCCACCTCAAAGCTCATTCCATTATCTCATGTCCATATCAAATTGTGATTGGTGGGGGGGTTTGGGGGGGTTGCATGAAAATATGTATTTTTGTACATATTTTCCAAATGTATGTATAAATTGTGCACAGTTTAGATACATATTATTCTCCCATGTCTGTGCACATTTTTAAAATTGTACACATCTGTGCACCTTTTTCAATAGTATACATTTTTTCATGCACATTTTTCAAATGTACACATGCCATCAAATGCATTTCTTTCTTTTTTTCCCTCTCTCTTTTTTTGGTCCGTGAATCACATTGCAAGCTCAGAAATTTCCAGACTTCAACCACAGATTGTGTTTGAGTCTGTATTCAGACCGGAAGGTACAAACTGGGTAAATCCTGATCAAAAATGAACTGAAACAAATTTCTCATACATCCCTGCTTATGAAGACACATACATGTGCATGCACACGTGCATTTGTGCATGTGCACGCGCGCGCGCACACACACACACACACACACACACACTCCTTTCAGCTTAGAGTACTGGCAAAGCATTTTGAGACTTCTGGAAACATCTAATCCACATGCATCACTGCCTATATGAATGGAAAAGAATATAACTAGGCCAAGAGCAATTTTATAAGAGCTAACAGGTTTGGATCCTTTGAAAGAAGGACTAGTGTGGAATGTGCCATCTATTTGACCTGATTTGAGATGGTCTCCATCTCATTCAAAACTAGAACAGTCTGATCAGGGGAGTGGGGAGACTCACTAAAGTTAGAGTTTGTGTACAAATACAAGACCCTGTTGTCTGTTTTGTCAAAGTTTCCTTTTAGCTGAAGATGTTATTTGCTGAAGAGAGATTACTTGTTTCCTACAGAAAATCTATTGATTTATCTAGTGGGAGTGAAATTATAGGATGAGTAAAATCAAGATATTACCGAGGGATGGGGACCCTTCAGCCCACATGTTTACTCTTACTGAGGTGAAACAAACAGTACTTCCTATTGTTTGTGAAAGATGCTTCAAAACCTCTCAGAGTAATGAGATGCTTTAGAAGAGTCCTCAAGTAAACATGCAAAGGCACCCTAATCACCCTGGTGAATATGAACATAGCAAATCTTTAGGCTATTTCCTCACAGCAAAACATGCTTCTTCTTTGCATCTGCAAAGTTCATTGGAGTTTATTGCTTGTTCCCTGCTAGCTCATTTATGCAACTGACAGCCAGTGACATAGTGGTTAAAAGCACTGGACTAAGACTTGAGAGACCCAGGTTCAAATCCACACTCATCCACTAAGCAGCTTGGGTGACTTTGGGCAAGCCATTCTCTCTCAGTCTTACTGACCTCTCAGGGTATTTGTAAGAATAAAATGGGGGAGAGCAGGAGAAGGACAGGTTAAAATGGAATAAATGAATCATCTTAAAGTTAACTCATGTGATTATATGGATGTGTAAGTCTGCGTCAAAGACAAGTCAAGCATTCATCTCATCTTTCTCTGGTGATTGATCCATTGATTATCTATTTATTTTGGATTAATAGTTGCAACGTAGCGTATTATGCAAGTTGCTGCAGTAGTGTAGCAAGATGCAAAGGCTTCTGGGACAAATTTTTCTAACACTACTTTGACTGGCAATAGCTCTCCAGAATCTCAGCCAAAGGTCTTTTGCACTACGGCTACCTGATATTCCTTTAATTGGAGATGCCAAGGATTGAACCTGGGATCTTCTGTATGCAAAGCATACACTCAGTCACTGATCTACAGCAACTTCCACAACATGAACATTCACTTCATGAAAGAAGTCTGCCTTCTTTAAAGTCATATTATGTCTTAGTCATGATAGGAAGGGATCACAGGAATATGGAAGCCTATGAGCAGAATTTCTGAACTTTGAAAAATCAAGCCATGTAATAAAAGGGGGAAACAACAACATTCAATCTTGTATTGGCAATTTGTCTCCATTGTGTAATTATGGGAAGTTACAAGTTAGACCTTTTGTGAAATGACCCCTCTAATATATTCAAGCTTCCTGAGATCCCAATTCTGTCTTATTTAAGCTCTTTGCCACCATGTTCCAATTTATTTTGACAATTAACCTTTTAGCCTAAAAAAAGAAAGGGAAAAAAAAAGCCCCTTTAACTTAAAATACACACACACAACCGCAAAAGCCTCCACAGGTACTTGTAAGCTTGTCTCATACCTACATTGAAGGTCTCTCCTGCTATAATTACTTTCAGTCAAATATTAAATCAACAGCTTACAGCAAATCATTTTATCTCTATGCATGCAACACTTACCAAACAGTATTTGTCATGTATTTGTGATATTAGATTGACAAGGGAGGGGCCAACACAATTTTAGGGAGCCCAAGTGGAAGAAGCTAGAAAAAAGATGAGCGGACATAAAGATCCTCAATTATGGGGAATGCTGAAAAGGCCCTTCAAGATACCATACTGAGTTGGTCCAGCTGTTTCCAATATTATATATTCATGCATGTTGGTCCTGCAAAGGCCTTTGAATTTCATTTGGTCAACATTTTTAAGTGAACTGACCTAATCTGCACTTCCTGAATTAGTATGCAGATCAGAGCACTGTTATTCTTCAGATTGTGCATTTCTCCAAATTTTGAGATGCAGTTCTCAGCTCAAAAATTGCTTACATACATGCTTATATTGGAGAAGGGAGGCTTTTGACTCCTGTATTAGTGGGGCTCCTCATCCATTGCAGCATTTATTCTGAGCTTTATAGGAGCTATCCATGGTGCTGCTGCATTCCATCCCCAACATAGGTTCACTACCATGGAGCACCATGGATAGTTCCTATAAAGCTCAGAATAAAAGCTGCAACAGATAAGGAGCCCCACTGACATAGGAGTCACCAGCCTCCCCTTGGAATGTTGCATAGAAAAATGTGTACATGAGAGAATGATGTTTACAAATTGAGTATGTTTGGGAAAGTTGCATGTGAACATAAATGTGATTTTGGTGTATTTTTGTTTTAAATTGGGTTGAGGCAGAAATGTAACAGAATGAATGGACTGAATAGATGCGAAACTGACATAGAGCAGGAATAACGGATATCTCCATCCCTAAGTTCCAGCACTACAGTTTTGTTTTTGACTGCAACAATGCATTTTCTACCATGAATAAGAGGTAGACCCAACCTACGAATATGCCCATTCCCACTCATTTCACTCCCTGCTCTCTTGTATCCTGGCACTTAAGCTTGGATTCTGGGCTTCCTGTTCCTAATCAGCCTTTTAAGCCTCTTCTAGGGAGCAATCCTCACTTCACAGGGAGGGAGGCTGGCTGGTGGGGGGGGTGTTACAGGAAGTGGCATAAGTGCCACTCCAGTGGAGAGGGAAGTCCACTGGTGTGCCAACACCTGAACCACTTGAACCCCCTCCCATAGGCCTGCAATATGGAGCTGGGGGAAAGCAAAACAAAACAGGTCACTAATGCCTAAAGGTCATTACAATGAAATAAAACTAAGCATTGTTTATACATGGGGCAATTTACACCTTGTAGGGTTTTATTTTGATAGCACAACTGTTGTTGCTGATGGAAACATACATCCATTAAGCAACAACAACAACCAATTAAAGCAAAAGAAAAGCTGCTTGAAGTTAATTTGGACACATCTTTTGGTACTCACTAAAATAAAGGACAGGCTCTATCCACTATTGATTTTCTAGTTATTATGCACAAAGCTCCTGAAATATTAAAGGAGAGCCCTACTGGTTCAGAGCAAAGGACTTTCTAGTCCACTATCTTGTTCCCCACAACGGCCAACCATGCCATGAGGGCAATAAAGTACTTGGGATTTTTTCTGCATCTGCACAAATCAAAGAGTTTGAGATTCAAAGGAAGCAGCAAAAGCACTCTAAAACAATTGTTGTTGTTGGGGTGTGTGTTTGTGTGTGTTCGTAAATCTTCCCTAGCTGCAATATGGCGCAAAGTGATCCATGCTAAGCTGCCATGTAAGTTCAAGGTAAATCATTCACATATAGCTCCCATGAGAGTTTGATTGCATTCAGTTCAAGCCAGGTCAGTGGAAAGTACAATACACTCATTTCTATGAACTGCTCTGACACTGTTGCATCAGCTTGCAGAGTTCAATCTCTTTCACCTGCATTGAAACAGGGATGTAGAAAAGTGCCCTTAAGCTGAAACCTGGATCATGATTGTATTTAAAAATAACATCTATACATGACAAATATTAAAACCTCATTTCTGCCATGAGCTACCACTTCTTTTGCTATAAAACCATGGGGAAGGACCATTGCTTGGCAGTAGAATACATCTTTGCCTGTAAAAGGTCCCAGGTTCAATTCCTGGTACAGGCAGTCCCCATGTTACGAACGAGTTCCGTTCCTAAGAATGTCCTTAAGTTGAATTTGTATGTAAGTTGGAACACCATAGCATTATATGGGGGGGGGGGGGAATAGGCATTTATACAAACTGCGTAGTATACTACGCTATGTATGCTACATAAATGACGTAGCGGCGGGGGACCTGGAACTGGAAGTCCATTCTTAAGTATGAGTCATCTGTAAGTCAGATGTACTTAACTCAGGGACTGCCTCTATCTCCAGTTAAAAGGATCAGGTAGTAGGGATGTATAATACATTTGTTTCAGTTCCTTGTTGATCAAGATTTTACCCAGTTTGCACCTTCCAGTCCAAACACAGACTTGGACACAATCTGCAATTGAAGCCTCTGCAAAACAGGACTGTGGCTCACGCTGGCTCAGCTTGTCTGAGTGTAGAAAGCTAAGCAGGGTCAGGCCTGGTTATTACTTGGATGGGAGACCCCTCCTCTAGTGTCCTGCATTGAGCAGGGGGTTGGACTCAATGGCCTTGTAGGCCCCTTCCAACTCTATGGTCTATGAATCTATGAATTTCTGAGCCTGTAATGTGATCCACAGAATAAAAAAAATGTGTTTGACAGCATGCGTACATTTGGAAATGTGCATGAAAAAAAATTCTACTTTTGAAAAATGCATGCAAATACTCTTTAATCAATGGGAAAGGAATGCATACATTTCTAAGATGAGCACAATTGATGCATACTTTTTGGGGGGGAGATATGAATGGATTTTATGCAAAAAGATGGGGGGAAGCTGACAGTCTGATAAGGATTCATGTGGGAACAAGCTTCGAGATGGAATTCAGAGGACTTCGGAGAGCTCGAGTTTTGCTAATTCACACATCCTTATCCTTATCAGATAGCAGATGATGTGAAAAATGTGCGCTAGAGACTTGCTACCAATCAGAATAGACAACACTGGGATAGATGGAAAAGAGCCTCATCTAGTAAAAGGGAGCTTCCTATGTCCATCTAACCTTGTTTTGTCCACGCTGACTTGCAGCAGCTCTTTGACATCTTGGGGATCTTTTTCCCCCTCCAGGCCTTCTGCCAAAGCTCCCTTACATGGAGATGGGGTGGATTATACCTGGATTCTTCATGCATGTAAAACATAATCAGAGAGCTACAGACTCTCTATAGCAGGGCTCTCCAACCTTTGGTCCCCAGATGTTGCTGGACTATAGCTCCCAGAATCCATTGGTCTTTAGCCATGCTGGCTGGGTCTGCTGGGAGCTGTAGGCCAGCAGATGTTGCTGGCAGCAACATCTGGGGACTCAAGGTTGGAGAGCCCTGTTCTATAGAGTCCACAGTGTGATATCAGAGCATGTCTGAGAGTCTCTGATTTGAAATTCCAATATTTAGCCCTTCATTGAGAGCCAGCATGGTGTAGTAGTTAGAGTGTTGGACTGGGACTCAGGAAATCTGGGTTCTAGTCCCCACTCAGACATGAAGCTCACTGGGTGACTTTGGACCAGTCACTGACTCTCAGCCTACCCTAGCTCACAGGGGCTGTTGTGAGAATAAAATGGAGAGGAGGAGGGTTATATAAGCCGCCTGGCAAGAAATCATCATCATCAGGCAATCACTCATGACCGAGTAAGATTGTCTTCCAGGATAAAAATTTTCAGACCACCAACTAATCCGGTCCACTATGGTTAGCAACATTGCTCCCCAACGTAGGCTTCAAGGAAGGAAACCAAGGCGTAAAATAAACATCCACAGCCCTTCAAGATCCTATTAAGCAAACTCGTCTTCAATCACTTCTTAAGGAACATCTACCTACGGAACCTCCTGACAACATTGAGGACCATTGGTAAGCTGAAAACCTCCATTACTGCAGCTTGTGAACAAACTATTGGATATGAAACTAAGAAACATCAGGATTGGTTTGATGAAAATGATAATGAGATTAAATATATAATTGACCTTGCAAGAAAAAAGGGTGATTGATTGATTGATTCATTAATTAATTAATATTATAAATGGCTTATGTCTAAAAGAGGGAGGTTGTAAATCTTTAACAGTTACCGTATTTATTACATTTTAAGTCACCTTTCCTCCAACAAGCCCAGAATAATGTACATGCACCTCCCTTTTTATTATCCTCACAAAAACCATGTGAAGTAAGTTAGACTGAGAGCAAGTGATTTGGCCCAAGTCACTCAGGATGCAATTCTATGCATGTTTAGACAGAAAAATGTCCTACAGTTCCCAGCATGCCCCAGCCAACATGACTGTCTGGAGGGATGCTGGGAGTTGTAGGACTTTTTTCTGTCTAAATTTGCATTTGGCTCTTGGGCTGAAAGAGGTTTCCTACCCCTGATGTAGGGCAATCATTACCTGCAGAAAGCCAATTAGTCTTGACTCTTGAGATAATTACGAGGAAAGGTCCATAGAACTGTCAGGAAAGATTCATTCAGACTTCTACCATAGATATGCAATGATGCTAAATGCTTTGCCTGTTGAATCTCAGCCCATCTTTTCACCTATTAGTCCAGCTTGTGGTAGGGAGATGTAGAAATCCATCCTAGAAAGTTCTCTCTCCCTTTGAGGATACTCAACATCTTTCCTGAGTGACTGTCATACTGTGTATAAAAAGAGGCTTATCTTGAATATGGGAGCAGGTCAGGCTGTTTCTCATTTCATGGTACTGCTAATGACTCAGTGCCCCTCCCTCTGTTATTTTCACATGCAGGCATTAACCTTGCCAGCTGCAGCACTTATTTTATCTTCTTTTGTTTTGCTTTCCTTGTTCAATAGCTTGGTTTAAGAGTCTCCAGGGGCAGCTGATGAATAGATCTTCAGTGTTCAATCCTAAGCCCTGAAATGGATCACAAACTTCTGTTTTATTTGATTCGGTATAATTTACAGCCAGTATCTCACTGTTTGGGGGTGGATTCAACCCCCGTGAATAAAATTGTATCCAGAAATACATACCACCCATCAGGCTGAACGCAGACAGGCAGTCTTATCCTATGGAGGTTTTCTGCTCAGACGTCACAGAGCCAACTCCAGTTTTGAGAGGGCCCTTGGAAAAATGCCATCTAGTGCCCCGCTCCTAGGTCAGAGGAACAAGTCTAGGGGACTCTCATCAGTGGGCCCCTGCTGGAATATGAGCCCCTATTTAAAACGGGCATAGTTTGGATCAGCCCCTCTGTGTGTTCATTTGTAGCCCTTCCACATGTTCAGTTCTATGTTTTGGGTGCTTCCCCAGCACCTTGATTCAAACAGTCTCTATTTTTTTATGGACAGGTGAGTGCAGGACTGGTCATGAAGCCCAAGAAGTGTACACTAGCTTTCCTCTATTACAGTGTTCTCCAACCTTGTGTCCCCAGATGTTTTTGGCCTACAACTCCCAGCATGCCCCAGCCAGCTATGCTGGCTGGGACATGCTGGGAGTTGTAGGCCAAAACTTCTGGGGACACAAGGTTGGAGAACACTGCTCTATGGTTCCAACTTTATATTCAGCAGGAAGGAGACCTCTGGAATATGTAAAAACCCTACTTCCTACTCAGTTCCAATCTAATCAGACCTCACAGTGCACCTATCAATTGGCTCCTCTGAGCCCTAAACAGGAATGGCACTAAGAAACCAACAAGGACACACTTGCAGGGAAGATGCACCTCTTTATGATAGGTAGCTATCAACACTTCTAGGATTTCCCAGCATGGAAATTGGAGGCACTTCAGAGCTATGACTCCTTCTGAGTAGGGAAATAACATTTTTTCAAGGCCGACAGCCTCCTTCAACCAGATTCAATCCTGTCATTCCCATTTACTGTTTCTTAACTTGGAACACAGGGAATTGGCCAGGCAAAAGTGGGTAAGAACAAATCTTGTAACCAGGCAATGAGTTATCAACTCCAGAGCTCCAGTCGGAACAACGAAGAGAATGGAAGAAATGTGGTAAATATGGAGCCAGTGTGGTGCAGTGGTGAGAGTGTTGGACTGGGACTCAGGAGATCCGGGTTCTAGTCCCCGCTGGGCCATGAAACTCACTGGGCCAGTCACTGACTCTCAGCCTAACCTACCTCACAGGGTTGTTGTGAGGATAACATGGAGAGGAGGAGGAGGAGGATTATGTAAGCTGCCCTGGGTTCCTTGCAGGAAAAAAGGTGGGGCATAAATATAATAAATAAATAATAAATAAATGAGAGAAAACATATCTTCACTCACTGAACTATATAACATTGAAGACACACTTAGTAGCTTGCAAGGTAACCCCAGCTGGCATGCAAAACTAGGGATGAGTGAGAAACTCACTCCATCAAGGGTTTTGTTGTTGTTGTTGTTGTTTGTTTGTTTACAGACTCACCCAGTTTGCACTGCTCAAGCCTTTCAATGAGCTGAGAGAGATTTGCACTCCAAAATCCACTTTCCTTCCGTTGAGCTTTCTGATGCACCTTTCCCTGGAAAAGGATAGTTTTTAATATTTTGTACGTAAGCCACTTAGGGCGCATTCCTATGGGGATTCCCCTAAGCCCCCAAATTCAAAGGCTTATGTGCATCCTGTGCAGAGCAGGAGGAGCAGTGGGGGCAATCTTCCCCTCCCCACTCTTCCAGCTTTGCATTTTCATTTGCTGCCTGTTTTCAGCTGTCTAGCTGGGGCATTTTGGAGGGGGAGGGAAGGAGGCTGCATCGGCTTCAGGATACTTCATTTCCAGGCCACCCTGGTCTCCTCTCCTCCCCTCCAAACCCTCAAATTGCCCCTTCTCCTACTCTCCAAGGTTGCTTTCCCAACCTCGGAGCACAGTCACTGCAGTTCTGTCCATGCCAGCTACAAGGAGGGTGGGACAGGGGGAGTACGGTCTCTGACCTCAGAGCTGGGAATCTGAACTATCCTATGCCCCCTCCCCCAGACAATGTCCAGGGGGCATAGGATCATTCCCTTAGATATTTTATTAAAGAAGACAGGTTAGTGTCTCCTATGTTAAGTGATACAGGCCTTGGCTTACGCTGGCTCAGCTTGTCTGAGCGTGGAAAGCTAAGCAGGGTCAAGCCTGGTTGTTACTTGGATGGGAGACCCCTCCTCTAGTTTCCTGCATTGAGCAGGGGGTTGGACTCGATGGCCTTACAGGCCCCTTCCAACTCTATGATCTATGAAAGAGTCATCAGTAAAAAAAGATTCCAGCATGTAAAATGGTGGGTGATTCTAACCCTCATAACATCAAAGCGTTTTCACCAATCCTTCCAAAAATTTCAGGAGCCAGAACAAATTCTTGGTTTTACATACTAAAAAAATTCAGAATGTTTGGTGGATTTTAGAGGGTGGAAATAGCAGTTTTAAAGACAAAAGCAAAACAAAATAATTCCCTCTGTGTATAGCTTTGTATTATAGCTACTGATTATAGCTTTGTATTCTTCTTGTATTGAAGTTGGTGGAAAACTTTTTTTTTTTTTTAAGTTCCATTTCAGCAGGGCACCATATTGGGGAAGACTGCACAGAGAGAGAGAGAGAGAGAGAGAGAGAGAGAGAAGTAGGTGTAGGTGGCCCTAAGTTGTTTGCCATCAGTTTTCCACAACCCGACAGTCACCTCTACATATCATATTCTCCATCCTATACACATGGTTTATCTGTTTTTGGAGAATTTTACTTGCACTTTCAGCCTCCTTAGGGAGGATGTGGTGTTAAGGATTGTGAGCATTAGCACACCATTTCTCTACTTTTTGGTGCATGGTTAAAAACTGTATAGCTTTAACATTTTATTGTAAGCTGTAGGTTTATTGTTTATTGGATCACGTTAAGCGATATACAAGTATTATTAACATATAAATATAATAATTTTTAAAATGTGCTTATTTGGGAAAGGTGTGCACAAAATGCATATATATATATATATATATATATATATGAAAAGAGTGTGCAAAACTTCATTTTGAAAATGTAAAATGCATATATGAATGGGTACAGTAGGATAAATGCATGCAAAAAATACATCAGATCTTCAAAAAAAATGTAAGCTCATGCAGGAACAGGAGAGAATGAGCTTGACCTCAACACCCTCCACCCAAAAATCTCAACAAGATCAAGACTGAGAGATCTATCCATCCATAACGGAATTTCCTCCCAGGGAGCCGATAGCTTTGAAGCAGCCAATTATGTTCTGAGCCCAGTTTTTTTTTAGGGGAAGTCTACTGGCAAACAACCCACTTGAATAGACTGCATCAGGTGCGCACATCAGGGTTATCCTGAGTGGAACAGCTACTCCTGTCTTGAAGATGAAGGGATTCCTTGGGCATGCATTGCCACTTCTCATGTTACTTTTAGTAAATATACGTGACCACTGTGAAGCATGGACACATGCAGTGTTAGATATAGGATGCAACAGCTCAGAAAGTATTAAGTTGGTCTGTTGTTTCCTGGAGAAACTTCTTAAGAACATACAGACAAAACAAGAAGCCTCCAAAGAGTTACTCAGTTATGAAGAATGACAAAAGCTTCCTGCAAGTCATCATTGTTGATCCAAATTGATGGCAAGATCTTTTGCTCTTAAATTAATAAACACTGTGTTATAAGAGTAATTGAAAGCTGCATAAAATATGGATTTGGGACTTTGCCTATAAATAATGGACATATAAGTTTGATGAGGGCTTTCAGATATTCCATATCAAGTATTACTCCTGTGGTTACTGTAATATTAAAATATGTAACATTCGTTATATAATCCCATCATATCATTCATTAGGATTAGCAGGATGGTGCTGCTATTTTCTAAACTGCCACATCAATGTCTCACTGCTATTTAAAAGAAATGATTAGAGTTGCCCATCACAAACAGAGTTCAAATCCCAAGTTCCTTTGATATTTCTTTCCTTGAGGTGTTCTCATCTGGTATATAAAGCCCCAAGTTCTAGCAGTTGAAGAATCATGGCAAGGAAGAGTATTGGGTGGCTACTGGTTACATTTGCAAAAAATAAAAAATAAAAAATCAAAATAGAATGGAAGCAGGTGGCTGTCTCCCTGTATCCTTAAATTTAAATCCCAATTGTGGTCACTAGAGAGGCCCCCAAAGCCAAACCTATAAAGTACATTCTAGTTTGGGATATAGCCCTAAACGATAAACTAACTTGTAGTATCAAATGCAAAAACGGATTGCTAAAGAAGAATTATTTTATGGATATATGGAATCAATTACTTGATTATGTATTAATAAAGGGGAAGGGGAGCATGCCTTGTCAGGATATGTTATATTTTTGGAATTTGGAATTCATTTGATCAAGGGAATGGAAGTATATTGATTGGTCCCTTGGAGGGGGGGGTGCACATTATGATTTATTGTATGTTGTTTCTGTTATATTTTTGTGTTATTCTTGTATTTTGTTATATTTTGTTTTGAAAAGTAAATATATATATATATACATATTAAAAAGTACATTCTAAACTAACCTGCCCCCACAGGTATGGTCGGAAGGAAGGCACATGAGGCAGCCACCATGCTGAAGCTAAGCAGGTCTTGGTCTGGTCAGTGTGTTGAGGGGAGATTACCTGGGGACCACATGTAGCCACCTTGAGTTCCATGATGGAAGAAAGGTAGTATATACATGTAATAATAAATAATAATAAATAATAAATTAAATTAAATTAACCTGTCAATATGTCAAATCATCATCAGAAACTCTTCTCTGAATGCTCCTGCTTTCAGAGGTTTAGTGTGGGGCAAACAGAGAAAGGGACTTTTCAGTGGTGGCTGGCACCCCATCTCTGAAATGCTCTACCCAGGGCTGCTTGCTTGGTACCGACTCCAATGAGTTTTAGACAATAGGCAAAGACCTTGTGATTTACCTAGATTTTGATGCTTAGTACATGTTGATGCTGCAGCAGCCATCAGCATTATTTGATTTTGTCTGTTTAGGGGTTTGTTAATGTTGTATTATTTTGTTCTTGTTTTATAAACTTTTTAATAGAGACTCTGCTAGCAGCTGTAGTTCAATCTCATGATCCCTGACTGCAAAATATGCTCCCAGCATCATTTAGCAGGAAGAGTCTCATTGCTGATCATCCCTGACTCCAGAATTCCCTTCCACCGGCCACGTGTAACTGTGGGTGGGGAGAATTTTGCGCGTGGGGGAAGGGAGAGTGAGACCACAATGGGCTGATAGAAGGGAGGGGCATTAAGGACCGTTATTAGGCCTGCATGCCCCAACCCTTGGCCTCTTTCTTTTGCAGCTCCCTCCCTCCCTCCCTCCCTCCCTGTTTTCAGTGTTGGCTTTGCTGGCCACCATTTCCAGGGGCCAAGTAGGAATTTTGGCTCATTGTCCTGATTGGCTGGGGGCAGTGTGCGTGTTTCGCCTACTCTACACTGTGTTTCAGGGTTGGGTGTTTTTTATTTTGGGTATTGTGTGATTTGGTCCAATCCAGTCACATTTGGCTAGTAAGTGCGGGAATAGGCAGTGGGGTTAGGGTTCGGTGATCATCCAATGGCTCTGTTCAGGTGGCTGGCGAGACCTGAGGCTCCCGTTTGCTGAGTTTTGCGGCTTAGTTGTGGGAGATACGGATCACCAGTGAGGCTGGCTTACATCAAACGAATAGGTGTTGTGCGACACCGTGAGGTGGGCACTGTGAGAAAGCCTCCCAGCACCCACAAGGGTGTACGTGTAAAACTGGGTGGGGGTGGCGAAGTGCTGTGTCACCCCCTGGGTTTGGATGTATCTGCCCAGGATACCTCAACCAATGGCCAGTTTTAGTTAGTACCCACACTTTCACCCTTCGCAGATCTTGATTAATAAATGTGGCCCTTTATTTATACCATATACCTGTGTCTCGCCTCTTCTTTTCCCCTTTACGTGCGCAATAAGTCAAACACCACTGGTCCCTGATACAGCTTCTTGGGTGACCTGGCCTACTTCCTTCCATTGATAGAATGTTTTCCTATCCTCTGCTTTCTGTTCTTTAACCAGTTATATGTTCACATATGGATCTGTCCTCTTGATCCTGAAACTACTCAGATTATTAGGAGCATTTAAAGAGGAGCATGCACACGGTAGCTGGAGTTTCTCAAGATCACATTTACACGATGCATGTTCTGTTCTTGGGACAAATCTGATTTTTTCTAACTCGAAATTCCTGGCCAGAATTGATAGCTTGTGTCTGAACTAGAACAAGGGTATTGTAAATTGTATAACCTTTTTTTTTTTTTTTTTTTAAAGAAGAAGTCCAAGTTAATTTCATCAGACAGTGAACAATGAACATGTACCAATGCAGCAACTGCCTTTTAAAGTGCCTAGTCCGGGGAATGCAAATTTGACACATACACTTGTATTATTTTCAGTTTAAATTGCAAGCAGAATTGTGAGAGAGATCTGGGTAAGCTCTTATCTGAGCCCTCTGTTTTTGAACTTTGGTGACATCTTTCCAATCTACATGTTTGTTAATTATTTCAAGGTTCAAACTAGTGCTCTGCCAAACATTTCTTCCACATTTTTTCCCCAGCTATTCTCACTCATTCAACTTGATAGAAAATAAATTACATCTGAAAAGAAATTCGAAGCAGAAGAAAATTTCAGAGAAATTCATAGATTCTCATGGGTTGGATTCAGGGTTCATGAACCTTACCTTACTTGTTGAGGTGACCATGGACCATGTGTGTGTGTGTCCTGTACAATCATCTCTCCAGCAGCTAGTAGCCTCCTTGGCTTCCTGCACCTCAATTAAAGTCCAGGGAAAGACACCATGAGGAAATTCCTCCCATTTTTTCAGATCAGCTTTTTCAGATCAGGAAGCACAGGCAATCTGGGAGGCTGCAGAGGAATAGAGAGTTGTGCAATAGAAAGAAAACACACCCACACAGCACACTCAGCCACCTCGCAGTGATAAGGTAAGATCAAGAACACCACCAAAAAGAAATGATAAAATACCCTAAGAATGAGGCAGAAAACGTGAAGAGCAACAGCAGCCCTGTCCCAACTTGCTGCCAGCATGAGCAAAGCACAGCCACATATGTGAGTGATGGTTATCATCCTGAAGTCAAACCAGACAAGTAGTTCATCCTTCCATTATCTGCTCACTGAATTTTCCATGCTCACTGTCAAGCATGTACATGCTGCTGGAGGGAAGGGATTGGTCCCCTGGCTGCTGATGTCACAAGTCACTCAGGTCTGGGTTTGTTTGTTTCAGCCTGACTTTTGTGGTAAGAGGGCTATCTTTTGTCCACAACTACAGCACAATTAGTGCTAGACCTGATGGAAATTGTAATATTGCTTGCTTGAATCAATGAGGTAATGTAACCACCTCATTGACTGGGTTACATTAGTTAGACTGGGAGGAAAGGGTTAATTGAACAATCCCCAGGGTGCATGTTTTGTAAACCCTCCTCCCTACTTGCAGCCTCTCTGTGGCCAGCTCTCTCTCTCTCTCCAACCTGATGGACACATAGGGCCGGTTCATATGACCCAGGCAGTGAGTGGGGGAGGCAACACGGGGCCGTCTGCGGGTTCCAGCGGGGCACCGCAGATGGCCTGCACCCCACGCACGTGGGTGGACCCTGGTGGAGCCAGCAATCCCCGCACCACTGTGTGGGCCTCCCGGCGCTAGGGGGCGGTGGCTCGGGATGCCCAGAGGGGCCGTTTGGCCCTACAGGCTGGAGCGTCCGCAGCTCCGGCCGCTCTGGGCTGCCGCCTCTGTGTGGCCACGGGAGGCCCCCACGGGAGGGGGAAATAAGGGAGAAAACTCTGCTTCGTCCTAACCAGTATAGGACTGACTCCTTTCCATAGCCTCCAAGATTGAGTGCCATTTTTTTTGTAGGAAGGAAGGGTACAAATAAAATAAATAATAAATAATAATTTACTTTGGCGAAAAGTGAGCTATTTATTTCAATGGATCACTTTCTGGCAATGTAAATTGCAGGTGTGGGTCTCCCTATCCATACTGGGGTCCTAGTGAAGGGCCCTGATAGGGCAAAGTATTAAAGGGCAAAGTGTTAAAGCCTCCCCACTCCGCACCCTAGGGACCTGATCTATATTTGGTCCCCTGTGCTTTCCCCCCCTGGTGTGGAATGAATGTTCCTGATCACTGTGCCATCCAGCCAGCTAGCTATATCTTAAGAAGAGCAATGCTGGATCAGGCCAAGGGTCCATTTAGTCCAGCATTCTGTTCACACAGTGGCCAACCTGCTGTCCATGGGTTCCCACTAGGGACGTAACTACTCACCTTGAGCGGGTGTAGCGGGCCAAAATTGGCCCCGCTCACGCCTGCCCAAGACTCGCGGGCCTTACCAGGTCCCAGCCCCGCTCGCCTCTCTTCGACGAGCCACCTGCGCCCGCCGTGATGGTCAGAAGTGACGCGCTGGGACCCTGCGCTGGTGTGCCGGGACCCCGCACTGCGTCTTTTCCGTAGAAACCAGGGCAACAGGGCTTAAAATGGCCGTTTTAAGCCCTGTTGCCCTGGTTTCTACGGAAAAGACGCAGCACGGGGTCCCGTCATGGCAGGTGCAGGTGTCTCGAGCGGCATGCAGAATCACTCCATTGAGAATTGAGTGGCGGGTGGACCACCGCAGAGAGGAGAGGCGGGGCGCCCCCCCCAGGTATGTTAACCATCACTAGTTCCCACAAGCAGGACATGAGTGCAACAGCACCTTCCTGCCCATATCCCCCAGCAACTGGAGTATGTAGGCATACTTCCTCCGATATTACTTTCCAGAAGCCCTGCTGATCCATTTTTGGCATGATCTGTTTTTTATCAGTGATATGACTTAGATGATGTACAGAGGAATACTAGTCAATCAAATGACAATCACGTGGTCCTCTTGCATGCACATACCTTCAAATAACAGACCTTTACCACAGCTTTCCTTTAAGACACTTCTCAGCATTCCGCTGCTTGCATTTAAAATAAGCATTCAGGAATGTATTTAACTATCCAAGCGGGTTGTGTTGCTCTGATCTGTCTATCAAGTGCTAATAAAGTTAGCAGCTTTGCCAAAACCAAGGTAGCTTGCTGTGCTGGGGATAACATGGCTTAAGAATACACTGCAATTAAAGTGGTAGACGGATCTCACTATCCTTAGCCAGTTCAATGCTGTGTGAGTTTTCCTTCCTGTTGACATGATCAGAGGGCTCCAGTGTGGTTGCATGGGCAAATTTTGCAACAGCGTTTGCAAGCAAGAGGAGAACAGAGAGAATGGCATTGTTAGTGTCTTTCTTAGACATTAAAGTCAACACCAAAAACAACACCCCTTTGCTAATTGATACTGAAAATTTAATCTAGCTCAATTTGTCTGGAATTTAAGATTAAATTAATTTAAATAACTTTTGACAGACTCTCTTTGGAAACCTTTCCCTTGCAAGTCCTCCACCAGAGTAAATCATTTTCCATTGAATTATTTACAAGACAATTTCATAGGGAGAGCCTCAAAAATCCCTTCAGGCAATAATAATACGTTCTTCACTGTTATAGACACAATTTGTTCTGGATAATTGCTTGTCTGTTCCCAGTGGGGGATAGCATCCCTTATATACTAGGTAGGTGCCATTTGCAATTGATTCAGAGCTGTAGCAGAGTGAGCCAGATCCATCGGAGTCCTCCCTCCATCCACTGTCATCTGGGGGCAGCCATTACATCCGGCTGGAGCAAAGGGAGGAAGCGAAGCAAAGCAGGTCCACTCCATCAGCTCAGCTGAGAGATCAGCAGTTTTCGGTTTCTCTTCTCCTTGAACTGTTTTCCATTCCAGCAGGTTGTTATAACCACGTTGCAGCTAAGAACTACTGCCCCAGTCTGCTTTCTTCCTCCTCCCTCCCAACCCCTTTTCTTCTTCTTTTTTCTCTTTTAAATTGTAAGTGTCTTATGGGGGCTGCGTTATTATTGAACTCTGCAAGCCGCCACTCTGGGAACCTTTCTTGGCTGAAGAAGAGCAGGATGAAAATCTTTCAGATATATACATGCACAAATATTTTGGAGTTCTGAATTTCCTTGATTTGTTTCTGAAGTGGCACAAATATGTAAAGAAGACTCCCTTTTCCCATCATTTTTATTTCCAAATTTTTCACAGAGCACTCTGAATATCATTGTGCCACAGATTTCAGTTCTTTCATATCTTTCCCTCCTTTTTACATGACTGATGCACATGTGTTCATTTGGTAAAACACTGGAAAAATGCAACCTTGATGTATTTCACATGGTTGCATCATCAACATCCTTTTGTGCAGTGTTCTACTGATATAATGGGCATTTGAATGCATTGATTAAAATAAATAAATAACACATGATGTGATTGCACATACAGTTGGAGCAAGATACTTTTTGTGTGGCGTTTTACCTATGCACAGGAGCACCTCTGGGTGCATTTTTCTTCAAATCCCCACTGCAGTGATGTTAGAAAAAACAAACAAACTCCATTGTCTCCAATGGAGACTTTATTTTATTTTATTTTTTTAACCTTCCTCCCCCCAAGGCCTGGAGATTTCAAGCCAGATATTTTTCTACACATTTTTTTTTTAATTGGAGAACTTCATTGCCAAATTTGGAGATGTGAAAATTTTTAAGGACAACTGTTTCTGTTCACTTGTTGGCTCCAAAGTGCAAAATTAGGTAAGCTTGCATTAAAATATGAACCAAACAAATTTCTCTCCCATCCCTATTTTCCAGTTTCTGAGTATGGCTTTGCTAAATAGATAGTTTACTTGAACATGTAAGAGAAGGATAGAGGGACTATGTAATCCAGGCTGCAAAATGTTATTATCTTCTCATAAAATTCATCACTGTCTCAAATAAATCCTAAATTATGAGATCTTGAGATTGAGCCATGATATTGAACTGGACAAATCCCTGCTGTATAGATCAGCAACAGAATCATCACAGCTGTTTAAAAGAGTGTGATGAATTAAGAACTGTACTAAATGTGTGATTTACAGTTATGGCCAAGAGCTCTTTCTCTCAAGTATCACTCTGAGATTTCATTTTAGGGCTGTCAATACACTCAAATTCCCCAGAATTACCATTACAGAGTGATACCGGTGAGCTGCTTCTGGACGAAGTAGCAGGAACTTGTCAAGGCATAATTCCAATGCACTCTGAAATTATTTTTTGTCTATAATTGATGTAGCCAGAAGGCTAGCTCACACGTTATACTGCGCATGTATACAAGCTGCCTGTACATGTGTTCAGCAGCTCCCAGTGTGGCTCCAAGGTCAGCGGGGTTGTGTATCCACTCTGGATTTTACTCTGAACATTTAAGGAGCTATCCATGGTACCAAACCTATTTTGGGGATAGGGTTCAATGCCATGTATCGCTCCTTAAAAGTTCAGAGTAAAGTCCGGAGTAGATACAGAGCCAAGCTGACACTGGAGCCACCAGCTCCACTGGCTGCTGGTCTACACGTGTAGCTGCTCCCCGGAGAAAGTGGAGTTTTCAGCCCTATTCAGTGATTCAAAAGGGCAATCAAAAAATCAACATGCAAAGGGAAGGAGTGCTCCAGCCCTGTCCTTTTCCAGAGCATTTTGTGTCCCCCGTCCCCCCGCTATCAAGTGAAAGGAGGAATTCTCCATTCATTTGAACAGGGGGAGAAAAATAAAATAAATCTCTCCTGCCCTAAAATTGCCAGGACCTTGGGGCAACAGGGTCCTTGCTGTGTGTGTGTGTGTGTGTGTGTGTGTGTGTGTGTGTGTGTGTGTGTCCTTATCTCTCCAACTGTTTTGACACAGGAGAATTTTCTTCTCCCTCTCTTCAACTGAATGAAGAATGTCTCAATTCACTTGAATAGCAGAGGTGGGGGGCACGTGCGTAGTGGTGAGAGTGTTGGACTGGGACTCGGGAGATCCGGGGTCTAGTCCCCGCTGGGCCATGAAACTCACTGGGTGACTTTGGGCCAGTCACTGACTCTCAGCCTAACCTACCTCACAGGGTTGTTGTGAGGATAACATGGAGAGGAGGAGGACTATGTAAGCTGCCTTGGGTTCCTTGCAGGAAAAAAGGCAGGGTATAAATATAATAAATAAAATAAAATAAAATAAAATGGCTGGTGGGGGGAATCCCCCCCAGCAGGGACCCTTGGGACAATAGGATCCTTGGTGGGGGTACACTTATCCCCCCTCTAACCATTCTGGGTCAGGAGAGCTTTCTTCTCCCCCTATTCAACCAAATGAATAAACTCTCTTTTCACTTGGATAGTGAAGGAAAACCCTCTCCTGTCCCCAAACAGGCCTCTATCTATCTATCTATCTATCTATCTATCTATCTATCTATCATCTATCTATCTATATTTGATTTGTGTCCTGCCTTTCTGCCCAAAAATGCCATGAAAGGTGGTTTACAGGTCATGTAGTGGCTATCACTTCAACTTCTGGTAGTGAATTCCATAGTTCACCTATGCATTGTGTGAAGAAGAACATCTTTTTATCTGTCCTGAATCTCCCTCATCCAGCTTCATGGTATGATCCTTGGTTCTATTATGAGAGAGGGAGAAAAATGTCTTTATACCCACTTTCTCCACACCGTAACTTTCTCATTATGATTCATGGTCTCATATATTTAGTCCACTATTTTATTTCACAGTATTCTAATAACTTAAAAATATGCATGAAAGTTTTTTGGACTTGCACAAGTGGCCGATCATTCTTAGGGTTTGTAACTCCCTTGTCTTCATCCACTTGTGACTTTCCCCCCTTTTCTCCACTGTTGTCAAAATGACATTGAGGTCTTTTAATATTGGCATGATTTAAGAAATTGAGAAATGAGATGCCAAGTTGTTAAAGGTGCATCATTGTTTTTAATTGATTCTCTGCTGACACTTAAAAAAATAAAATAAAAGTAGTCATTAATTGTTGGCATCTTCCTCAGTGGTTTTAAAAATGACCAAGCTGGTTAGGTCAGATTTTGCTTAGCAAATAATGTTGCATTGCCAAGGAAAATTGCAGCACATTACTTGCTTTATTGTCACACCTGTTCCAGGGAAGAAGCTGATGATGGTAACTCTATTTTTCACCAAGAATGGCTTCACTATGCAAAAATGATGGTCATGAGGTACTGTGAGGTGAGCTGATGCACATATTCATGCCAATCCAGATATTCTTGTGTGTTGAGTACTTGCTGCTGTATACAGAGGATACAGTACAGCGTCACACTTACCCAGGAATTTAGCTGATCTTATCTGAATTCTTTCAGTCATCTTCAGAAATTCCTTAGATGTTTCTGGTGAGTGGGAAAAAACACACATTAAAACTCTGGGGGAGTAGTTGAACAAACTGGCAAAAATATCACCAGTTTCATTCAACACTTAGTCCATCTCAAAGTAGGTGAGATCATTAGTCATGAAGGGAGGAAGTGAAATTGTGGAGTTAGCTTCAAATAACCAAGTTCATTGATGCTCTAACATCTCTCTCTTTCTTCAAAAGTCTTGTTTGTTTTGTTTTGTTTTAAAGGCAACTTTGTGTCTAGAGGGAAAATGTCCTCAGACTTCTGTGAATGAGACAAGATAATGGCCAGGTGTAATGAAATGCCCTGTCTGTAACTTTAGGAGCCTTCATGCTCCCACTTCCTCTCCCTTCAACTCCATTTTGCACACTGTTTTCAACGCGCTGCTGTCTGACATTTTGCCTCTAAGATAGGAAAACATTTCATGCCAGAGCAGAACAGGGGTGGCAGCAGGGACACTAAAGGTCAAAGCTAATATTCATCTCGTTAAATCAGTGTCAATCTTGATGCCTGTATGATCAGCAGAACCCCTCTTGCACAGTAGAGTGACATTCAAAGACATTTGTTGTTTTGATACTCTTTATTGTCAGAAGAAGTGGATGTATATGCCTGCCATTTTGTTCTTGCTGTGCTTGTTATTTTGTAAACCCTTTATTATCCCTTGAAGTGAGTTGGTGAACAGCTAAGGAAGGCCTTGTTTTCTGCTTCAGATCTTCTCTTCTCAATCATTTGTTTACTTCATACACTTTCAACTAAAAAGCCTTCCCCAACTTGGTGCCTTCCTGATGCCAAGCTGGCTAGGGATGATGGAGCTGCAGTTCAATACATCTGCAGGGCACTAGGTTGGGAAGGGCTGCAAAAAAAGATTGGGGGGAAATGACCAAGCCTTAACTTGAGTCTACTCAGACTTAACAAAAGCAGGTAGCACAAGAAGTACAAATGGCATGTGCTTCCTATTCTCAATGCTTCTTCGCAACATTTGTGTGCACTTTTCAAACAGTACACATCCTGTCAAACACATTTAATTTGATCTGCAAATCACATTGCTAGCTCAGAAATGTATGGACTTCGACCACAGGTTGTGTCCAAGTCCATGTTTGGTCCAAAGGTGTGAACTGAGTAAATCCTGATAAAAAAGAAACTGAAAGGAATTTCTCATAGATCCCTAGAAATGTCACTCATCTTACTGAGACCCACTGGAAAGTGCCAGTGGAAGCAAGGGGTGGCTCATTCAGCACTCTCCTGCAACATTCAGTTGCTGACTTGCCACTCAGCACCACCCTGCTAGCCAGTCACCAGCCTGTGCCCATGTCTGGTGATCGTAGCTAGTCAGCAATTGCCTACTGTATGAGAATTTTGTTTTTGCTCACAAAATATGCAAACATGCCCTGTTCAAAGCTCTGAATGCACATGCAAGTATGAGCATGTGTCCACAGAAAATCAAAATGTCAGCAAATTGTTGAACACATGCTCATGTTCATCTCATTCCCAATTCCCAGTTTGGTTTGCACAAATTTCCTCAGTTGTCTGAATCAGCTCTGCTTTAGTTTGCGCAGCAAATTTGTGCAAACTTGGGGAGATTTACACAAATCTCCCATTTGATCACTGCTCGATTTGCGCAAGTTTCCCATTCGCGCAGAGAGAGCAGTGATCACAAACATGAACGTGAGCTGGGCACGAGATGAGTGGCCAGATGATGTTCAGAGAATCCTGGTGATCCTGAACCTTGTTCATTTACCCATCCCTGCGGATACTTGTGCAATGCTGACTAAGCTTCCCACCTCCTCCTCGACTGCTACCTTTAACAAGGAGGACATGCCTTCCTCTCACCACCGCTCCTTGATTGCCCTGCCATGGCTGCCAATGATTCTCACTAGCGAGGAGGAGATAGGTAATCACTTAGCCAAAGACCATTGGTTTTAACACAATTCAGATGGTATCACTAAGAATGAGTGAGCAGCCTTGTACTCTTCCTAAAAATCAACCCGGGGCCAGGGCTTTCAAACTTCCCTATTGAATGCTTACATCCCCCAGCTTTCCACCCTTTTTGATCATTCAAGAAGAATGCTTCAAGGGACCAGTTGATGCCAGACCTCTTCCACCTGCTACCCTTCCCTACTCCACAAAGGACAGAAGCCACTCACCTTGGGAAAATGGGGAGGGTTGGAGTAGGAGATGGTGGAGGGAGCCAAAGAAGATTGGAGATTCATAGGGATGTGCTAATCAGCAAAACTCGAGCTCACCAAAGTTCCTCAAATTTCATCTTGAAGCATCTTCTGACTCAAGTCAGTATCAGTTGTGAGCTTTGTTGTTGTTGTTTTTTCTGTTTGCATGAAAATCCCTGTGTATTTTCATGCATATTTTTTTCCAAATGTATCCATCAATTGTGTGCATCTTAAAAATGTATGCAATCTTCTCCCATTGATTAAAGTGTATGTGTGTGCATTTTCAAATATACACATGCTATTGAACATATTTTGGGGGGGTCCATGAATCACGTTGCAAGTTTGGAAATGTACGGACTTCGACCGCAGGTTGCGTCTGAGTCCGTGTTTGGTTCAGTAGTGTGAACTGGGTAAATCCTGATAGAAACGGAAACAGATTACAAATGTGTCATACATTGATAGGCCTGGTGGGCTTCTCTATCCTGCAAAGAAATGTTGCCGTCTGACTCTCGGCAGAGGGTTCAAATGCTCAGAATGACATTCATAGCCAAGGAGCTGCTGCAATGAGTGCACAAATGTGTCCTGTATTTTGAGCTGGAGAACAACTCAAGTACTTGTCAGGCTCCCCTCATATTTGAGACAAGCATAAGGAGCTGCTGAGATTTGTACGATCAAGCCAAGAAAAGCAAAACAAAACAATACCCGGCAACATCACTAATGTCCAGAAGTGCCCCTACCGTGACCTCTCCTGTCCTAGAATATGGACATGGTGCTTGGGCACTAAAGTCATGGAAACCTTCGTTTCAACAATTCATTATTGATCTGGCCCTCCAGGAAATGACTCTGGAAGTGGTACATCTAGAAAATTTTAGAACCTGGACTTAATGGTCTTACTAGGGCAGGTGGTGGTGGTGTCGACAGTCGTATGCATTACTTCTGTTTTCTCCACCTCCTTAGACATTCCATGCTTTACAACTGCTTCTACATTTCTGATATGTTAGATCAAACAAATGAATGTGTTTGCTAATCCTGATAAAAAGAAATACTCTGAGCATGTGCAGTTTTGCATTTTAAACTCACTTAAACCATAGCACCATTATAACTACAGGAATAAAATGGAGTTTGCTCCTGGTAGTTGGTACGAAGGACTGTTGCATCTGTGACTGCGACCATGTACATTCGCGGCCAGGTGAGGTTCATCCCTAGCTGCTCCACTGCCCTGGAGTTGTGCAGAAAGTGTGTATATGTAGTATACACACAGACACACACACTCACATAGATATGTATGTGCACACACACACACACACACACACACTCACTCACATACACACATATTTACACATGCACACACACACACACACACGTACATATATATATATATATATATATATATATATAATTATTACTCATATTGTGTGTATACAAATGTAAAGCTAGTCCTTTGTGTTTTAAGAAAACAGCTACTTATGTGATGTAGTTTTACAGATGTTATTGATACCATCAACATGTGCTCACGGGGGGGAAATGCTCCACAGAAGAGGAAAAGAGAGGGGAGCTCTATATCAGACTATAAATATTTCATATTAGGAGATACAGCTTCAAATGCCTGAATTATATTGCCATTGACAAAGATCATCCCTGTTACAACTGTGGGAGAAAAACATAGTTCCTGGAAGCTTTGTTGCCAATGTCAGCTGGTAACATTGAGTCACAGAGACGAGTTAAATCTGTAATATATATTCACAGACAGATCTGTGATTGAAAATCCATGTTCTTTGATGCTTTACTGCTAGCCAAGGCCAATTTATATATATATATATATATATATATATATATATATAAATCATTGGTACAGAAAATAGAAGGGCAAGATGGTAAATAGTAGCGCATTGAAGGTTAAATTCTTTGGGTGGTGGGGAAATTGTTTACATCCTATTGGAGAGTCACCTTCAGGAAAAAGAAATGTAAATCTGCAAAAAAAATTAGCCTGACCTTTTTGGGTGGGGGCGGGGAGAGAAAAAAATATCTGTGTATGTTTGACTGTGGATTTTAACATCTGTTCAAGCAAATGCAGAGGTTTGTGCCTGGCATTTAGTTACCTTTGAATTCTGCAGGTGCAAAAGGCCACATTGGAATGCAAAGAGTATAAAAATACCGTCAACCAGATTGTCTGTGTGACCCTGAAAGGGCAAAACGACAGTGAAACTTCTTTAAACTCTTTAAAAAACAAAAGAACACACACACACACACACACACTTTATCAGCCATTCTTGTTGAGCTATTTGTTGCAGATGATGAGTGCATTCAGTGGTGTAGTAGTAAATTTGGAAGTGCAGGCGCTCATCATGATGGTCCCTATGGCCACGCCCTAGAAGGAGACTCCAAACATGCAGGCAGCTGTGTTGATCCATATTAACAGCCCAGTTTGAGCAGTTTTCATCTCCTGCAGGAGCACAGGCCTTTTGTAAAGCTAATGGGTTTTAGCTGCCCAGTCAAGACCAAGCCACCCCAAAATACTTTGCATCACAACAGGGAACAATACAGTGTTGCTGGGAGAATCCATGTGTCTCCCCCCAGCTACCCTGAGAATTTTACAGCTAAGCTCAGAGGGAGCTGAAAAGTCTGAGGGGGTGGCAGATGATGTCAGCATCCCTGCTAATAAAAACAGTGTCAGTGCTGCATCACTGAGTCCTGTGAGTAGGAGAGATGATGTTCTTCCTACTCCTTCTTGTCTATGGATCACCTACATTTTACTCTCCATCTGCCTATATCTCATTTCACTGTGTGTATTTAAATATTCAGGACCAGCCCTGCAAAGCATCGGAGTGATGCAACCTGCTTCTTGTGCCACTGTGGTGGCAGGAGGGGGAGTAGATGAAGGCAGGAATTGGTATCTCACTCAGAATTTTATTGTTTATAGCCAATGGCCATCACAATACATATATACAGAAAGTATAAAATAAAATAAAAACAGGTTGAACATTTAATATAATGAAACAAAATGCTATACAATAATCAAGGTTTAGAAACATTCTTTCTGTATGGCCCCCTTATGGTATGGCAGTAGTTTGGTTTATAAAGGCTGCCCTTATTTTCCTTGCAGCTAACACAAATAAAGCTATCCTGTAGCTAATAAATTTGTCCACATCAGACAACAACCATGTATCTGAATGTTGCAGCAAGATTTTTTAAACTGTTGGCCCTAATGGGGATGAGGGGTATTTGACTCCACTTCAGGCATCAACATGTCTTGGCTCACCACTGTTAATATTTCCATCACACTGTTAAGGCCATGGCACTAAGCACACTTACTTTGAACAAAGTCCTATTGAAAATATTAGGACGTCCTTCTGAGTAGACTTCCTTAGGGTTGGACTACTTTTGCAATCTGTGATAAGAACATTGCTGCTGAGGAATACTGTTGCTGTACCATTGCTTCTCAAGCTGGAGGGAAGGAAGCCGTTGTAGGATGCATGTATGTTTGGGACACAGAAAAGTGCAAACAATTTTCCATGAAGCTTTCCTAATCCATCAGTTCTACTCTGGAAATTCGGAAAGCACTTCTGGTGAGGAGAATTTCAGAAGCATTCCCAAACTGGATGTTACAAGGAAGAGAGAGAGAGAGAGAGAGAGAGAGAGAGAGAGATGCAGAATTGGGGCACACACCCCCATCTCTCTTCTACTGTCTACTTTGGTGGAGAGGGTTCCACATGTAAAGGTGGCATAGAGATATCTTAAAATAAATGAAATTTAAATAAAGGTGCACTCCTATATGAGTTTAGCATGTTGGGAGTTGTAGGCCTTTTTTTCTGTCCAAACTTGCGTAGGATTGCACCCTAAGTTATATGGACAGAACAAACTAAGCCAGCGCCGTATGTTTTGATGGGTATTAATTCAGTCCTTGGCAAAGGTTGGGCTCCTCCAGGCATTTGGTTCTTAGGCATCGGATGGGGATCTGGCTGTAGATCCAAAAAGGGAGTCAGAAGCAGGCAGTTCCAGCTCCAGGAATTGGGAGGCCCCTGGGCAAGGTGCCCTCAGTGCCCTCCCCCATGAGAGGACCCATCATCTCCTCGGCACTCTGGGAGAAAGCAAAGCTGACGGATTCATCCATCTAAGCCCAGGGCTCTGAGTGCTTAGCTCTTCAAAGTATGGGTTTGAATCCCTGTGTATTCAGCCAGGTTTCTGGTGGTGCTGAATTAGAGTTGCCACCTCTTTTTTTCTGAGAAGTGCTTCATCTTTAACAGCTGTGTGACAGAGGCAGGTACTTCATGGTCCTCCTCTCCATGCTGGAAATAGCTGTAGCTATTGAATTTGGCCAGTGCAGAAGGGTGAGGATCCCTCCCCCCCGCCCAGTTTGTCTTTGATAAGGATTTGTCAACATTTGCAATTTTCTCCCAAAATGGAACAGAAAGAACTCAAGATTAAAATAAACAAATGAACAAATAAAAAGTCAGATGTGGGAGAAAGCAAAACAGGCAGGTTCAACTATCCCTAACTAGAAACAGGGACCCCAGATCTGTGTGCAGCTGCTCCACGTGGTAAGCCAGAAGAGCAAGTGAAGTATTATGAGGCTTTGGATTGGTTCTGCCCATTGAGGCTGGTAATTGGACCCACATAGACAGGAAAGGCTATGAAAAGCTTCCTGTTTGGTCTGGTATTTTGCATGAGCGACAACAGCCTTACTGGCTAATGTCTGTTTCTATGAGTTCTTTGTCTCTAATACCTGGTTTCATACTCATCTCTTGACTCCCTGGAACAACCCTAAGTTCTCAGATCTTGGCTCCCCTATACACGTGATGCACACACACACACACACACCTGACACCCTACATATAGGCTCTCCATGGTCTTACTCAGAGGTATTCAACAGCCAGAATACCTGAGTTTAAAACCAATCATTTGACTGACGATGCCAGGATTGAACCCAGGGCTGTATGCACACAGAACATGTATTCTACCACTGACCCGAGTTAGGGCTTTTAGGTCTAATAACAGATTAACAAGAATAGTATGTATATTTGTTAAGAAGCAAGTGGTAAAAAAAAAAAAAAAATTAAAGCTCCTTTCCAAGTCTTTAGTAAATGCAGAAGGAACATAATTGAGATGGAGAACTGAGCCAGGAAATCTTTCCTGCCAACTTGCCACTGCATGATCCTATTGGCTGAGCATTTAATGACTTCCTTGAAGTTAACTTTATTCAATTTAAGTGTAACAAAAGTTAGCCTTGTGTAAACCATAAATGTTCAACTTTAGCTCACTTCTGAACATTAAATGAAACATTTATTCCCTGTGTTGACACTTCCAAGATGTATAATCAGATGCCAATTAATTAACATCAGTATGTCAGGTATTAATTAGAATAATTGACTAATGTATTTTCTCATCGAAAACTGATTTTTTTTTCTTAATTCATTGCACTTAGTTAAATCGGGAAATGCAATCAAAGCAATGGAGAAGACCTTTCAGGTCATCCTCCTCCATCCTTCTGCCAATGAAGGTTAGTTGCCTGCAGTGCATTTTTGAATGCTTGCTTTGGTCTGCAGCATGTGACTTAAAAAGTTCCTCTGGGATAAGCAGTCCTCCTGTGTCTAATTTTCAATAATGTGAGTTCTAGGGAGAGTCAAGCTAAAATAGGCACCCTGTTTTGTGAATATCTTAGAATTAAAACCTCTGCTGGCTATTTTTCAGGGTGCATGTTTGTGTGTGAAAGGTCTTTAGAAATGTTCCTTTTGTGATCTGTAACTGTTATGATCCCTGATAGGCTAGGTGGTTGGACAATGGTTACAATGGTGGTTGGACAGCAGTGAAGGCTTCCCAGAACAACGAGGTCTTCAGCAGGCACCAAAATTAATGGGTTGTAACCGATCATAGAATGAATTCTCCCTCTCCTATGCTGCCACCCATATACCCCAAAACTGCTTTGGAGGATTGGGGGATTCTCTGGAGCTTTTTTGGGGGGCAAGAGCCCATTGTGCAAGTGGAAGTCCTCTTGAGTAATGTCAGATTTAGCCCAGTATTTGTATCCTGGGGACATCATACTCAATTGCTTATTAAATCTTGGGGCATATATAGGTCCACTAACTATGGCAGGACTTAGCTGCTAACCAATAAAAACATAATTAATGTAAGAATATAAGAATTAACCAATCTTATTGAATGAGATGTAAATATGACAAATAAGGCTGATATCTCAGTAAAGTTTTGCAAGTTCATCGAATTTGCAAAACTTTACTGAGATATCAGCCTTATTTGTCATATTTGTGTGTACAAGATGTGTGTACAAGCAAAACTCAAGTTCATCGAAGTTCTCCGAATTCCATCTCAAAGCTCATTCCATCTCGTCCATATCAGATTGCAATCTTTTCCTTTTCTTTTCACATGAAAATGTGTGTGTATTTTTTCCTAATGTACACATCAGTTGCGTGCATCTTTTAACTGTACACATTATTCTCCCATTGATTAAAGTGTGTTTGTGTACATTTTTCAAAGGTACAATTTTTTAATGTCTATTTTCCAAAGGTATGCATCCTATTGGATGCATTTTCCTTGGTCTGTAAATCACATTGCAAGCTTAGAAATGCATGGATGTTGACTGCAGGTTGCATTCGAGTCCACATTAGGTCTGGGAGGTGCAAATGGGTAAATCCTGATCAAAAATGAACTGAAATGATTTTTTTCATACATCCCTAATTTGCTGTATGGCTTTTCCATTTTTCTGTTTCCTTTTTCCAAGCAACATCTCTTCCATGCTCCGTCATCATAAGATAAGCTCCTTTAAAACTCCCCTGTGTGTTCCAACAGTCACAATTTATATATTTGTACTTTCTGTTAAGCTTGTTTGACTGGTCCATTGGTGTTTTTCACTCTACAGATTTGCATGTAAAATTGGGAAACGTTTGCAAAAATCAGAGAGGACTATGCATTTAGACATGGCTAATTCAAGTATGTTAAAATGAATTGATAGAAGATTTGCTCTCTCTCTCTCTCTCTAAAAAAAACAACAACCTAAAAACTAGGTGCAAAATATTGGTATTCTTCCTTCTTGGGGGTGGGGGACAGGATTTTTGTTACAATCCCCATATGTGCAAACATTAACACAGACGTTTCATATCTAATCATCTGAGGGTATTATCATAGATCATTTTACGGAAGAGTAATTTAGAGCAATAAAACTCTCTCTCTTTTTCACTCCTAAAATGCCAAGATTAAATTGTACTAATTACGCTGAGTCTATTCAACTTGCTTTAAAGATACAAAGCCCTGTTTAATATATTATGAACTTCTGTTTTTATCAGTACGTTTCCATGGATGAAATCATTTTTGTTTGTTTCCCTGTGGCCATTCTGCTGCTGTTATTGCTAGAAGACAATTTGCAATTAAAATATTACACCCCTGTAAATTGTGATTCATATTCTGAATTAGAGCTGTGTGCAAATGTCCTCTTGAAATTCTCCACTCTATTTGTGGGCAAAGAAATTGTGGGCAGAGCAAACTTCTCCTCCTCCAGAAAGGAGAAATTCTCCAACAGTTTCTCACAGGTAGCACTCACCATTGGCAGAGGTTCTAGCACGGCTCGGCTTCTTTATTTTTTGTAAGGGCTTTTGCGTTTTTTGTGCTACCACTGCAAGTAGCACAAAAAGGTAGCAAAAGAGCATCGGTGCGAGGGCGGTATAGAAATGTAATAAATAACTATTAATAAATAAGTAGCGACAGCATCAGCTGTGTTGGCAGGCTGGCCCTCATTTTGCATCCACTACAATGCAAGTGTGAGGGGGGCAGTGATATGTCTAGCTCCGGGGAAGAGGCGGAAATGTACAGACTTACAACACAGATTGTGTTTGAGTCCATGTTCAGTCCAGAAGGTGCAAACGGGGTAAATTCTGAAAAAAATGAACTGAAACAAAATTCTCATACAGTAATACCTTGGATTACGAGCATAATTCGTTCCGGAACCATGCTCGTAATCCAAAATACTCGTACATCAAAGCGAGTTTCCCCATTAGAAATAATGGGAACTCAGATGATTCGTTCCACAACCATTTAATCACTGCTTTGCCGGCTCCCTGGCAGGGAGCCCCATGGAGGGAGTCGGCAAAGCAGTGATTAAATGGTTGTGGAATGAATCAGCGGAGTTCTCATTATTTATAATCGGGAAACTCGCTTTGATGTGCTGGCTCCTGGGGTCCCGGCCGCGCCTCGCCTGCCTCCACTCGCTCTGCCAGGAGTGGACAGGAGATGGGGGCTTCCCTGGAGGCGCGGCACAGCCGGGCTCGGCCGCCACCTCGCGCTGCTGCACCGGCCGGCCGAGTGTCCAGGAGGTGAAGGCTTCCCACGAGGTGTGGCGTGGCCGGGCTCGGCCACTGCCTTGCGCTGCTGCGCCAGCCGGCCAGCCGAATGTCCAGGAGGTGGGGGCCGGATGTGACGCGACGGGACCGCTGGCGGGTGGAGCGGCGAGCCGCTGCTTGCTTGCAACGGCAGGGAGATGCACCTGGCAGGGAGATGCACCTCCTGGACACTCGGCCGGCCGGCGCAGCAGCGCGAGGTGGTGGCCGAGCCTGGCTGCGCCGCGCAGGAAGCCCCGCCTCCTGGACACCCGGCCAGCGCAGCAGCGCGAGGCGGTGGCCGAGCCCAGCCTCACCTCCAGGGAAGCCCCGTGGAGGCATAAATTTAAATTTGAAAGACATCTCACAACGGGAGCCACATGCGGCAGCAGTGGCTCATGTTGCGAGACTTGCTCGTCTTTCAAATGTAAATTTATGCCAAATTATTCCTTGTCTTACGAGAAACTTGCAAACCGGGTTACTCGTAATCCGAGGTATTACTGTACATCCCTATCAGAGTGTGCTGATAATAGCACCCCTGCCCTGCAGTGAGTGTGACAGGGGCAGCATGGTGTCCAGCTCCAGGAAAGAGGCAGTACTGGTGTGGCAAAATCTGACCTCCAATGACCTGGAAGTTTTCTTCTTCCATGAAAGAGGCTTCCATTTTTCTGCCTCAGTCTGAGCACACACTCCTCAGTGACCTCCTAAGTAAACCAAGCACAAGAAACCCAACCCCAACCCATGAGAATTTCTCTGAAGCTTTCTTCTCCTTTGAATTCCTTTTTGAAAACAATTTATTTTCTATCAAATTGAATGATAATTATTATTATTTTTTTAAAAAATGTTAGATAAATGTTTGGAACAGACCTAATTTTGATACCGAGAAATGCTGTTCTCCAAGACATCTGAGGCATTTCAGGCTTGAAGTTTGTCTTGCATTGAAATTTTATTTCTCTTTTCTTTACACACTTGGCAGTTTGGGGGGGACTAGAGAGGCCTTTGGTCTGATCCAGTACAATTCTTCTTAAGGAATGATCCTATGACCCCTAGACATGGTCTTGCAGGCATCCACACAGGATGGCACCCTTAAGCTCTTAACCGTCGACATGCACTTTAATTAGTGAGGTACCCCATGCCTCTACCACAATTTTGTCATGGTTACCAGAAAAGGAATTCCCCTTGATTTCCCTGAGGCCACTGGTCACTACTTGTGAGCTCCTTCACCAGTTACCACTGGTCAAACTACTGCGTGGAATGTGTTCCTGGAGAATGCAGAAGTTTGTTCTCCCTGCCTGTACTGGATGACAGAGGAGATAAGATGAATGCATACTTTATATTTGGAGAAGAAAGCTTTAGAAGACCATTATGGGACACACACACACATACATACACACACCAGAGCAGTAAATAGATAACTGGGTTCTACACTCCGCTGCTTGACTTTGAACACTTACTTATGAAACAATCCAGTGGTGTGATCCTGTTGTGACATCTGGCTACATGCCAAGCTCTCTGTGCAAGAGGTGGCTCCAAAGCTGTCTCTGCTCATCATTGTTCAGCCAAGTGAACTGCTAGTCTGTCAGCAGGGAGCAAAAAGAAATGGCTGTGTTTGCCAGCTTGCTAACTCCTTTGGGCACAAGTACTCCCAGTGGTGAAGATTTCATCATGGAATGCTGATAAGCTGCAGCAGACAATTCTGTAACAATACCTTGCATGGCTCATGAAGAGTTCTCTTTCTTCCTTTCAAGTTTGTGTGTGTGTGTGTGTGTGTGTGTGTGTGTGTGTGGGAAGCGGTGTTCTGCAACAAGGGGAGGTTAGGGGATGTTGACCTGGTGCTGAATGGGGTACATCTACCCCTGAAGGACCAGGTCCGCAGCTTGGGGGTCATTCTAGACTCCCAGCTGTCCATGGAGGCTCAGGTGTCAGCTGTGAGCTGGGTGGCGCTGTATCAACTCCATCTGATATGGCAACTGTGCCCCTACCTTCCTAATCACCTGCTCCCATCAGTGGTTCATGCCTTGGTCTCCTCTCACCTAGACTACTGTAATGCGCTCTACGTGGGGCTACCCTTGGGGTTACCGTCGTTCAGAAGCTACAGCTGGTACAGAACGCGGCTCACCTGGTTAAAGGCAGCTGCCGGCGGGATCACATCACGCCAGTGCTGAAGGAGCTGCACTGCTACCAGTTGCTTGCCGAGCCGAATTCAAGGTGTTGGTTTTGATTTTTAAAACCGTATACGGCTCCAGTCCAGTCTATCTCAAGGAGCGTCTCCAGCAACACCAAGTAGGCCGCTCAACAAGATCTGCCACAGACGGCCTTCTCCTTGTCCCTTCAGCCAGAGCAGCTAGACTGGTGGGGACTAGGAAGAGGGCCTTTTCTGTGGCAGCCCCCATACTGTGGAACTCTCTCCCAAATGACCTCCGCCATGCCCCCTCTCTGCTGAGCTTCCGCCGCTCACTAAAAACTTGGCTGTTCAGGCGGGAATATGGGGTGAGCTAAGATTTTAAAATTTTATACTGTTTTAATTGTATTTTATCCTGTTTTTATCTTATGTACATCGCCCAGGGTGGCCGGTTTGTGGGCCAGATGGGCGATAAATAAATGTAAATAATAAATAATAACAAATGCCTTGTGGATATGCTTCCATTTAGCTATGGATTTTATTCCTGACAGAAAGAAAATCTTACAAAAGAGATGAATGACAGTATCCATAGGTTTAACTGTGCTCCTACACAGCACAGAAGAAACTTGCAAAGATTATGCTGGCTGATAGCCATTCCACTTAAAGTTTCTCTATTGAACAAAGGCAAATAATTTTAAACAGATTGGGCTCTGCATGCAGTGCTGTGGTCATTCCAGTGTATCCTCCTGGCAGTCCTGTCTGTATATCAAATAAAAATGCCAAAGGTGTGCATAGGGGCTTCCCATCTTAGTGTCATTTGGCATTTTACAGAGGTCATATGAGTTTGCTTTCCTTATATTCTCAGGCAGCATTTATGCAAATCTTGTGGCCTTCAATTATTGATGTCATAGAAATTCTTAAATACCAGGTTCAGAATATGAGATCATCCAGCTTTTAATATTCAGATGTATACAGACTGAGTGTCAGGTTTCCTGAATCTCCCTTGCAAATGTGTGGTTGTTGTCATGGATCATGACAGTAGCCAGGATCATGACAGCACAGGAAGTGGAAACAGCTGGATCAGGAAGACCAGTGACGCACGATGCAGAGGTGTTCAATTCAGACTGAGACCTTGACACTGAGTGTGTGCTAGAGTCTGTCAGCCAGGAGACCCTTGAACAACAGTCCCCTGAGGTGCCCCCCCAAAACAACACCCTTGAGGAACAGATTCTTGAGGAACTGACAAAGTAGCCCCATTTACACCAGGAGCCTTACAATTCCCAGTGCCTGGTTACAAGTGAAGGCAATGCACAAGGCAAGAGCTGATTGAGAAGTGATGGTTTTCCAGGGATGAGGACTCGGACTCCAGGACTCGACTCGTGAGTCGGACTGAGTCCCCCCTCTGACTCGAGTCAGACTCGAGTCCCAATATTTTTAATGGGACTTGAGACTCGACTCGGAACTCGAGACCAAGGACTCGTGTTCCAAAATCGTGTTCCTCAAATGCAAAATGGATAGGCTTTAGGAAGTACAGCAAGTTTATTTTTTAAAATCATTTCCCTAAAATGCAACCTTTCAGACATTTTGGGTTTGGCTGCCTCTGCCTGCCTGTTTGGGGTTCCCAGCCTCCTCTGCCTGCCTGGTCTCTTCTTAACCAGTTCCACAGTTTGAATTGTCCAAGACAAAGGCCTCTGCCTGCCTGTTTTGGGGTTCCCTGCCTCTTCTGCCTGTCTGGTTATTTTGGGTTTGTCTGCCTGGTCTGTTCTTGCCAAAATCAGTTGCAGAGTTTTGAAATAAAAAGGCACACTTGTGCCTAGAATTTATTTAAGCCACACATCTGAAATAGCCTTATTTTGTTGGGAAAACCCCCCATTGATTTTAATAGGGACTCGTGGAGTCAGCTTTGGGAGTGACTCGTGACTCGTGAGTCACCATTTTGGACCAAGGACTCGGACTCGAGACTCGGGTCCAAAGACTCGTGACTCGAAACCAAGGACTTTTCAACATCCCTGTGGTTTTCTAAGCTCATTGCTAGAGGATCACCCCTTTCATTCTCTCCATTCTTCAGGAAGGAGTTGGAACTTGGGACTAGGAGGGACAGTCTGGCCCAAGAGAGATAAAGAGCTCCAGAATCCTATTTAGAAGTATCTCTCATGCATTGAATCAACATGCAAGTCGGTCCATGCCAACTAGCCCTGTACACAATGTTGTTTCATAGATCATAGAGTTGGAAGGAGCCTCCAAGGCTATCGAGTCCAACCCCCTGCTCAGTGCAGGAAACTAGAGGAGGGGTCTCCCATCCAAGTAACAACCAGGCTTGACCCTGCTTAGCTTTCCACGCTCAGACAAGCTGAGCCAGCGTAAGCCACAGTTGTTCAAACTAGCTTGCCACATCCCCTGTTATTTCTGTGTTCAGCATGTACATCTGTTGTGACAAAGCCTTTCGGTGTACAGCAGTACATGCAAAAAGCATCCACATGAGCTAGAAGCCCAATTCTGCAAAGGTTTCCTCACTGCAGTTGCACTAAATTCACTAAATGCAAGGACATCAGTGCGTGAAGCAAGTTGGCATCCTTGATGTTGGGGGTATGGCTAGTGAGCATGCATGGCTCCTCTCCCTGCTCATGCATTGCTTCAGTGCTTGGGTGTTACTTCTGAACAGGGTTCTCTTCAGATCAACTTGTCAACTTTAGGCTTTCCTAAGTCCTGCAGTCCAGACTAGCACCATCCCACTACCTTCCCAAGTAAGAAACCATCAGGCATCCATCATATCCCACAGGCTCCCTCTCAGGATCAGGCCAGGGCATTTGCACCATCAAGATCTAAAATCCAGCTCATGAGCTGGGAAAGAACTCTTAGAAAACAGACAAGGTTTTCCCAAGAGTTCTCTTTTAAAACAACAACAACAACAACAACAACAGGAGCAGCAACTTGTAAATAATGAATAGATTCCAAATTGAGGCATCTATCACTAGGCTGGCAGTTCTAAACACACATAATAGGCAGTGGGCCCTATTGAAATGAGTGGAACGTACTACTGCATAAACAAGTTTAGGATTAGGTTGCTGTTTATAGGAATGGGTGAATCTATCAATTTTGGTTTCTCTCAGTTTCTAAATTAAGGTCTCTTCATCTTGATCTTTGATAATTTCTCCAGTCTTAAATTAGGTTAGTCCCCAACTTTGAGGTTCCCCCCCCCAAGTTTGCATGAAAATTCATCAGCATTATTGTTCATGTTTCTCTTAATACATGCATTTTATATGCATTTTTGCCCAATATGCACATTTTTGCAAACAATTTTGCTATGTTTCATTTTTTTTAACATTATTTCCCATAATATGTATATTGTATGCAGTTTTGATTGGATGACTCCATTAAAAAATTCAGAGAAGTACAACATGCAAAGGTTAACTGAGTTTCAGATCACATAATGTTTCAAACGTGCAAAATTAGGTAAGTTTGCATTAAGATGACGAGAACGGAATGAATTTCTCCCCCTTTCCCTAGCTGAACATTTATAATGAAAGGGTTCCCAGACCACCTAGCAATTAAAGATACCCTCTTAAAAGGACAAATCATCAACAATATAATGTATGCAAATGATCTGTGCAAAGAATCTCAGGAATTTTTGAGAGAAGCCTAAAGAGTTTTCATAAAACTAGCAAAACATTTCAGGGTCAAAGCATTGCCCATTCCTAGCCCAAAGTAATCCAGTCTACGCTGTCCTTTGAGCACTAGAGCAACTTCCTGCAGGTCAAAGTAGTTTCTGCATGTGAGGTGGTAGATGCAGTGAAATAACAGTAAATACTGCAGTTTATGACTGCAATTTCAATCCAAGCTCCAGGTATGTTACTCATGCCAGAGATGTATATAAAATCACCATAACAATCAAAATTTGAATCAAGGCTCATAAAGCCAACTCTGAATGTTTAATGAAGACTCTTTTAAGGCTTCACTGCCAGTACAGCAAATCAGCACAGACTGCATCCCATAATTTGTGTGTGTGTATACACACACACACACACACATATACGCACATATACAAATTGTGTTATACAAATTGTATAAACGTGTGTGTGTGTGTGTGTGTGTGTGTATGGCAGTGCCATGAGAAATCTGCAGTGACAGAAAACACCTTGCTGTACTCATTGTTCCTTGCATTACCACTGCAAAATCACCCTTGCTTTTTGGAAACAATCCTGTCTGCCAATGTGGAATAGTAATGTGCCAAAGATGTTGTCCTGAATATATTGCTGACAGGTTACCCGATCAGTTGATAAAGGGAATTACTACTTTGGGGCCTGGTGTCAGTATTTTTGGGTCTGCTGTCAGCACTTTTGGGCACCCTCAGCAGGCGCTGGGGCCACAGCCTGCTTATAGAGATGTCTTCTTATTATGGTTCTCTTCTTACCTGTCTAACCATTCTTTCAGTGTCTCCAAATAGGCTTGTAACAAGGGAAGAGAGAGAAAGAGAGGCAGGCAGAGCCAGAAAGCAACCTGGTAAGCTAGTGCTCGCGGTCCTCCACCCCACCCCTCACCGGAACCAGATCGAGTCTTAGGGCACCTGGGAGTGGCCGCCTCTCTTGTCTACTCCCTCGCTCCATGTTCAAGCTATTTTACAGAGGACCAACCGTGTGAATCTGGTGCAAGTGAGGAGACATTGCACAAGTGCAGAAGTGCCTTACATGTGAAATCCACTTCTGCTTTGCTCCCCTGTGCTAGATTTTCATCAGGAAATAATAAATCCAAACTCCATTCCAGCATAAGGTGAAGTTCTTAATTTGTTTTTCTTCTCTCCATTGGGGTCCATCAGTGTAACCTCTGTTTACAGTGGCAGCTTGTCACAAATGCCAAATGTTGTGTATGTGTGTATGTGTGGGGAAGAACAGTGTGGGAGTCCTATTCCATTCATGCCCTGCTGATGAGCTTCCCATGAGTGTCTGGTTGGCCCCTGTGGGAAACAGGATGCTGGACTACATGGAACTTTGGTCCGATACAAAAGATTTTCCACACATTATTACATTCCCTTAGAGGACAGAGTGAGAACCTCTGCTACACTGGTCTGTACCTAACTTTATTTCTTCTCACCTCATACTCTGTTAGGTGTGTTGAGCCAGGACTCGCAGGGATGGGTGAGAATTTAGATTTAGTTCATTTTTGGTAAGAATTTGCCAAAATTCACACATTTCTTCATATGCAAGATGGAAAGCATTTGAGATTGAATTGTGGATTTTGGTCAGTTTTGTTGAATAAAATTGAATGTGGGAGAAACCAAACTGACAGATTTGTCCATTGTGGTCCAGGCCTTTGAATTCACAGGTCTTAAATGCCTGGGTTTGAATCCCTGTGTATTCAACCAGGCTCCTCATCCTTAACCGCTCTATGGAAGGCAGGTACATCATGATCCCCTCCATGCTGGGAATAGCTGTACCCCGAGGAGGCTGGTGACTCCTATTTCAGTGGGGCTCTTTTTTTCCATTACAGGTTTTGCAGCTTTTATTTGGAGCTTCATAGGAGCTACCCATGGTGCTCCATGGTGGTGAACCTATTTTGGGGGTGGAGTTCAGCACAATGGATAGCTCTTACTTCTAAGAACTTTTCTAGCCAAGACTTTTATTTTGCACTTGTCACTTCTCACTCATGGTTCTTTAGACTGCTTTAGATGATGTCATCATTGCCCAGTTTCCATTCTAGTTTTTAAAAGCAATGTGTGTGTGTGGGGGGGGGTGGAGCTGGGAAAAGCCAGTATTATTTGTGAAAGTGAAACTAAGTGCTAGTCCCAGTGAAATTGTGTTATTCCAGTATGGTTAAATATGGAAGGCAGGAAAGGAAAATAACCCATGCTGAGCTTCACTCTTTATTCTGCAATGAAACTGGAAGTAGAAGCAACAGATTAAACAGCCTTCCCTAGAAAAGCTCCAGGTATATATCTTTTGGGCTTTATTTTGGTTGGTGGTACTTGGGATTCTTAGTAAAAACAAAATAGATCAGGGTCTGTCAAGCCTGAGCTCTGCTCACTTTAATGAGAGTTTGAATAGAGAGCAACTTTATGTTCCTCTCCTAAATTCTGTTTCTCTCCTTCTACAGTGGTGGTGAGGGTTATATAGGCCCTACTCCCTCATTGTGTCACTTCCTGAAAAGGAAGGCTGTCTCATAAAAAAGAAACTCAGAAGCTTGTTGGTGTTGGCTGTTAACAAGCTATCTACCCCTGGGACTCAGCAAGGCTACCTCTCCCAAACTGCAGACAGTAATCTTTAGCAAACCAGTGCCAAGATTAGGGCCTTCTGTACCTTACATTGCATTGTATTGTGGAACAGGCTGATCCAATCACATCTTTGATGACCTTGGCTATTTCTTCGACCCAGCAAAGCTATAAATGTATATTTTCTACTTCTGAGCAGTTTTCTTTACCGTTATACTCTTCCCCCCTCCTCCTTTCTAGTTCTTGTGCCATTTTCACCTCGCCACTCACTGTGAAGGCTACTGACACAGCAGTTTATAAATCTTGTTTGTTCAGCAGTGAAAAGAAAATACATACAGAGACTGATAAAGCTGAACTAATGCCTTGCATGTCCCTGATTTATATAGTAAAAGTCCACAAAGGAAAAGCAGCAAGCAGCACACTGCTGACCGGCTCAGACATAAATTATGACAATATTTCCAAATAAAAACAACCAAGGACCACACATATTGTTGATACAGGAACTGGATTCAAGATAGACTGTCTAAATGGGGGACAATGAATTAAACAGGCACAAACACACAAAAGGAGGGGGAAAACACATGGATGCATATGTTCTGAAACCTGAAGATGAAGAGTAATAGATTGAATGCCACTAAGATATAAAATTCTGCAGTTATGATGATTAATTCATCTGTGAGGCCGACCACCTGCTTGCTTGACCCTTGCCCATCCTGGCTCATCATGAGCTGCAGGGAGAGACTGGGTGAGGGATCAAGGCGGTGGTGAATGCCTCCCTCGAGGAGGGAGTGATGCCATCAGCCCTCAAGGAGGCAGTAATGACCGCTTCTAAAGAAGCCCTCCTTGGATCCCCAGGATTTAAACAACTTTCGCCCAGTCTCCAATTTACCATTTCTGGGCAAGGTGATCGAGGGTGGTGGTGCTCAGTTGAAGGCACACTTGGATGAAGCCGATTATTTGGATCCGTGCCAGTCGGGCTTCAGGTCTGGACATGGGACGGAGACGGCCTTGGTCGCCTTGGTGGATGATATGAGGAGGGCTTTGGATAGGGGCGAATGCTCCTTTCTAGTCCTCCTCGATCTCTCAGCGGCTTTTGATACCGTTGACCACGGTATCCTCCTGGACAGTCTGGAGGGGTTGGGCTTAGGAGGCACTGTATTGCAGTGGTTCCGGTCCTTCCTCTCTGGAAGGTATCAGAGGGTAGTTCTCGGGGAGGAGGCTTCGGACCCTCGGCTGCTCACTTGTGGAGTGCCGCAGGGTTCCATCCTCTCCCCGATGTTATTCAACATCTACCTCAAGCCGCTGGGAGCTATCATCAGGAGGTTTGGGGTGCAGTGTCATCAGTATGCGGATGACACGCAGCTCTACCTCTGTTTTAAGTCCTCACCGAGGTTGGCCGTTGAAACCCTGTCCAAGTGCCTGGAGTCAGTGGCTGGCTGGATGGGAAGGAATATGCTGAAGCTGAACCCCGACAAGACCGAGGTACTTCTGGTGGGGGACAAGGGAAGGTTAGGGGATGTTGACCTGGTGCTGAATGGGGTACATCTACCCCTGAAGGACCAGGTCCACAGCTTGGGGGTCATTCTAGACTCCCAGCTGTCCATGGAGGCTCAGGTGTCAGCTGTGAGCCGGGCGGCGCTGTATCAACTCCATCTGATACGGCAGCTGCGCCCCTACCTTCCTAATCACCTGCTCCCATCAGTGGTTCATGCCTTGGTCTCCTCTCGCCTAGACTACTGTAATGCGCTCTACGTGGGGTTACCCTTGAAGACGGTCCGGAAGCTTCAGCTGGTACAGAACGCGGCGGCTCGCCTGATTAAGGGCAGCCGCCGGCGTGATCACATCACGCCAGTGCTTAAAGAGTTGCACTGGCTACCAGTTGCTTGCCGAGCCGAATTCAAGGTGTTGGTTTTGACCTTTAAAACCCTACACGGCTCCGGCCCAGCTTATCTCAAGGAGCGCCTCCAGCAACATCAAGTAGGCCGCTCAACAAGGTCTGCCACGGACGGCCTTCTCCTTATCCCATCAGCCAGAGCAGCCAGGCTGGTGGGGACTAGGAAGAGGGCCTTCTCTGTGGCGGCCCCCACATTATGGAACTCCCTCCCTAGTGACCTTCGCCATGCCCCCTCCGTGATGAGCTTCCGCCGTGCATTAAAAACATGGCTGTTCAGGCGGGAATATGGGGTGGTTAGGTTTTTAATGAATTTTTTAATATTGTTTTAATTATTATATTTATTGTGTTTTATTGTATTTTAATTGTACATCGCCCAGGGTGGCCGGGTGACCGGCCAGATGGGCGATTGATAAATGTAATAAATAAAAAAATAAAAAAATAATTAATTGCATAAAATCAGATAAATGTGAGTGTATTTTCCTCATTTATCTATTTGCTACTCCTTGTTGTTGTTGTTGTTGTTGTTGTTAATATTAATATTAATATTATTATTATTGATTTAACTAGCCTGTGAACAGGACTGAAGCCTTAGGTTGCTCTAGGTGGAATTTGGTAGTAACTCTATCTGTAATAGGAAGGGGATATAGCTCAGTTGTAAACCCCATGTTTTTTCATGGAGTTTATCCAAGGATCAGTCCTTGCCATCTCTACTTTAAAAGGATCAGAGGTAGCTTGGTCTGGGCAACACTAGAGAGTTCCTAAGAGTAGTAGATTATATACAGCTAGATGAGCTGAGGATCTCCCTGAAGAGAAAGCAGCTTCAAATGTTTGTGGTTGTATAGGAGAAGAGAGAATTTTGGTAGGTGCAGCTTTTCTCTCACCTCTGGCCCAACAGCATGACAAACTGCACTGTGTCAATTTCTTTTAGTGCTGTGCAGAAAATTTCTCCCACATATTTTTTGACCATTCTCATTCAATTTGATAGAAAAGGAATGGCTCCGGGGGGGGGGGAATTCACAGGAGAAGAAATTTCGGAGGTGGCTGAGGAGTAGGCTTGAGTGTCTTATCTTTCATTGTACAACCATCTCTCTGGTAGCCTTTAGCCTCCTTGGTTTCCCTACATGTCCCACCCAGCGGAAGACATCATGAGTTAATTCCTCCCATGGGGCTTTTTCAGATCAAGAAGTGCAGGCAGCCTAGGAGACTTCAGAGCGATGGAGAGATGTGTAATAGAGAGAAAACACACACACAGCACCATCTGCTGCCTCACAATGGTTATGTAAGGTCACTACCCCTGAGCCTAGTCACTGACTCTCAGCCTAACCTACCTCACAGGGTTGTTGTGAGGATAAAATGGAGAGGAGGAGGAGGAGGATTATGTAACCCGCCTTGGGTTCCTTGCAGGAAAAAAGGCGGGGTATAAATATAATAAATAAAAAAATAAAAACACCACAATAAATTATAAAATGCCCTGAAACTGAGGCAGAAAAATGGAAGCCTCTTTCATGGGGGAAGAAAACTTTCAGGAAATAGGAGGTCAGATGTTGGTACAGCACTAAAAGGGCAGTGTTGCATCCAGCACCACCTCTTCCCTGGAGCTGGATGCAACACTCCCACACAAACACACAGGGCTTCTAGGGAAGGAGTAGTATCAGCACTTACTTAGGGATATATAAGAATTCATTTGTTTCAGATCATTTTTTATCAGGATTTACCCAGTTTGCACCTTCCAGTTCCAGATCAAACACAGATTTGAGTGCAATCTGCAGTCGAGGTCTATTCATTTCTGAGCTTGCAATGTGATTCATGGACCCCCCCCCCAAAAAAATGCATTCAACCACATGTATACTTTTGAAAAATGTGAATGACCCAAATGTGTCCTTTTTGAAAAATGCACACAAACATGCTTTAATCAATGGGAGAAGGATGCGTGCATTTCAAAGATGATGCTTACATTTGGAAATTTGGAAATATGCATGGATTTTCATACAAAAAAGATTTTTTTTAAAAAAAAAGCTAGCAATCTCATAAGAACTCGAGTCAGGTTGAGCTTTGAACTGGAATTTGGAGAACATTGGTGAACTCGAGTTTTGCTGATTGATGCATGAGAATTCCATTTGGAGGGGTGGACATTCAACAGATTTTTCTGGTTCGGCCCTGTGGATTTCATTCCATCCCCTCCCCCGCTGGCATCAACTTAATCTGTAGCAAATCGAGCCAGAATGTGCATTCTATTAAAAAAAATGGTGGCAATATGCACAAGTGTGTGTGTGTGTGTGTGCATGCGAGGGGGTGGGATCTTGAAATTTGCAGAATGGTGTTGATTATATATATATATATATATATATATATATATATATAAATTTGGAAATCTTGTGCAAGTGTGCACAATCACAAGACAGGCTGTCTGTTCTGTAGCCCTTTTGTAAATATCCTTGTCAGTTCATCCTCTCCACACACTACTGACTTTAGCCCAGCAGAGCCATATTCCATACTTGTCAAAGAATTTGTCAGTTCCGTCCTCCACTTCCACACTTCCCAAGCACCATTTTGTGATAGGAAAGGTCAAAGGATAATATATTTTAGAGTAACGATAATAAAATGAGCTTCTTGAATCATGCACATGCCCAGCTGCCTGCCTCCGGGCTACAAAACTGAAGAAGGAGAAGGTGAATGCTGTTGTGTGCCCACCATCAGCTGCTCCATTTGGGCCTGGCATGCCCATGCCATTCCAGGTGCTGATATCTGGCATGTTTGCCCCTGCCCCCATCACTTACCACTCTCTGGGGGTTCATTTGCAACCCCCACCCCCCGAGGCTGCAGCACCCTGGATGTCAGCCCTGAGGTCCAGCCCCAGCTGCACCACTGCATAAGGTGCACTGGAGATGGGTCCTTTCAAAGAAAGTGGCTCAAGATCACTTGCATAAGTGATCCCTGTCCCCCACCTCCCACCATTCAGCTCAATGAAGAACAGTGAATTCATTTTATTTATGATATGTCTGAGAAGAAATAAAGGGGATGCAGGCCTGTGGCTCACGCTGGCTCAGCTTGTGTGGAAAGCTAAGCAGGGCCAGGCCTGGTTATTACTTGGATGGGAGACCCCCTCCTCTAGTTTCCTGCATTGAGCAGGGGGCTAGACTTGATGGCCTTGTAGGCCCCTTCCAACTCTATGATCTATGCTATGCTATCTACAAACTATATGAGTGACCTTGGGACCTTGAATAGCCATGGTCTGTGACCGCTTGGACAAAGCCTACACATGGATACTCTATGTGCATTTCTTTTTTCTTACACAGAAGAAATATCTGTATACCTATGCTATCATATCTGAAAACTGCTCATGGATTTGTTTAGCTGTGATGAAATGTGCTTGGAAGTCTCTCCATCTGCCCCTTGTTCCTAGTGCTGACTTTGAAGTATTTTACTGTGGGTTGTAATTAAAACTCCACTGGGTATGAAGTTCTCAGACTTCTAGTGTCTAGAGAAACCTCACTTAAGGGTACTTCAGCATGTGACTAAAGTTAAGCACATCATGACATTCTTTAATGAATAGGAATGGATTTCTCAATTGGGATTTTAAAAGAGTAACTAGTCAAGTAAGCCCTCTAGCCCTTCTCAGGAATTCATTAATCACAGAGATCTGATAGGCATTCTTTTTTTCCCCCCCTCCAGGGCAATAGCTCTGACACTAGAGAAAATATTAGCCACAAAGTATCCATTTATTCCAAGGACCTATTGATGGTTTTTTTTAAGGGACGTTAATAATAACTCCATTCCTCCCTTCTACTGAAATCACATAAGTATTCTGCAAGATTTCTGATTAGAAAACAAGCTGTGATGAGTCACAGGCCATGCTGCTTAATACTAAAGTTGAAAATGCATAATCCAATCTCTTTGTTAAAAGCAGGTAGAAATGCTGAGCTATCTGGGAGTTAAGACCCAAGATAATTTGTTTCATTAAATTTGGTGCCATTAATGTCTGAAGCAGAGAAAAGCTGTCAGATGGATAACAATCATGTTCTCTTTGGATGGGCTTTCTTGGCAAAGATGAGTACATAACTAATGCGACTTTGCTGGTGATGTAGACATTGTTTGTTTATGATACTTCTTTATATGTATGTGCTGCATTTTATATCCATTATTACATTAAATATCACTTCTTCTCTGTCTTAAAAGGGGATTAGAGAAATGTGCAGAGGACAAGTTTTTCAGCACTTATTGGCTATAATGATTAAATGTAGGAAATTTTGGAATCAGAAGCAGAATGCTACTGGGGGACAGAAGGTCTGTTCTTTGCTTGCCCTCCCTGCGGGCTTTGAGAGCACCTGGCTGTGTGAAATGGGATTCTGGACTTGAGGGTTTTTTGGTCTGTATTATACTATTAGTTAACCATGAACCTCGTTGGCAATCAATGTTTTGATAGTGGTAGCAAATAGAAGGGAATTGGACCATTACAAACTTGGGGGGGCAGTGTCAGCTCGAGATTTTTGAGGGCCCTTGGGCAAGATGCCCCCAATGGCCACCCTCCCTCGGCGAGTCTGCCTTCTCACCACTTTTGTCCCCTGCTGCTCTTGCTCCTCATCCTCTTTCTCATCATTGCTACCACTTGCTTGTTTGACAGGCAGGGAGCCAGCGAGCAAGAAGGCCATCGCATCTGCTGCTCCTCCTTCTCACCTCCACCATTGTCTGGGCCAGAGTGAGAGGCAGGTGAAGAAGCAGGTTGCAACAAGAGGAGAAGCAAGTCCAGGGGGCTCTTGTCATTAGGATCCTGCTGGGGTGTGGGTGCTTGGCAGGTGCCTAACCATGCCTATCCTTGATATTGACCTGAACTTGGGCTTGGTACCACTTTGAGTTCATCACTATCTGTTAATACTCTGACTTAGTCCTAGTTTGAACATTAATTTAGAAGGGTGGTGGTGCATTTTTAAATAACTTTAAACTGGTTTTCTTGTGGTCTCCTTTGTCATGCAGAGTAACATCATGAACTTGTTGTGGAATTTCTCCGAGTCCGATCTGGAGGTCCACTGAAAAGATAAACCACTCTGCTTTCAGTAAATCAAGTACTTTATTATTGGTCTGATCAGAGGTAAATTTCTGGCACAGATACAAGGAAAGTACAAACTCACAAACTCAGTTCCAGGGTTTTATAGGGGGGGGGGGGAGCATATACCCATGCAAAGAAGGAATCCGTTCTTGGAAGAAACCAGTAACCTTATTTGGGGTATCCGGTCATACACACACACACAAAAGGACAATACGAAATTCTATGTTGTCAGCACAGGAACAACGCATGATCTATCCTTATAAGGGAGTGCTGCCGAATGGTATGTTTACATAAACATGTGTTATGTTCACTTTTGCTCTACAGACATTCTGACTTCGACTCTTTATCTTACATCCAACAATCCTTCACATACTTTCACTCCACATCTTTCACTCTACATGGGTGAAAGGTGGCTACTTTCTTTAAAATGTCCACATCAACTTTTTAATGCTTGTAATAGGCTAGTTCTCTAATCTGCATTCAGGCCACATTAAGGGTCCAGTTATGGGTGCACATTTTAAGAAGGACATTGACAAACTGGAGTGTGCCCACAGAAGAAAGACCAGAACGGTGCGTGAGAGTACTCGAAACCAAGTCCCCCAAGGGATGGTAGAAATAGTATGTTTAAAGCTGGAGAAGAGAAGATTAAGGGGAGATTGTGTCCTAATATCTGAAGGGCTGTCACACAGAACATGGAGCAGGCTTGCTTTCTTGCTGCAGGGGGCAGGACTAGACCCAAAGGGTGGAAATTGCAGGGAAGCAGATTTTGGCTAAATGTTAGTAGAAACTTCCCAATGGTGAGAGCTGTTTGGCAGTGGAACAGACTGGCATGAGAGGTGGTTGTTTCTCTGTCACTGGGGTAACGGGGGGGGGATTTAAGCGGAGGCTGGACAGCCACATCAGTAGTTGCAACCTGCATTGCAGAGCCTACATTGGGTTGAGCTAGATGAACTCCAAGTTCCCTTTCAGCTCTATGGTTCTCTGATATAATTCCTACAGAATGGGTACAGCTTTTCAAAAGCCCTCCCAAATGATCAATCCAGACCTTTGGCAACAGTGATATGTCCTTCCTTCTTCAGCCCACTGGGCAGGAAGAAACAGGGACACAGAGAGGGGGGGCACCTACTTTTGAATATGTTCCTTTCACCCCTGAATTCAGCCCCATTCTCTGACAGCATGCAGCCCTTGACAGATTATGGCCAAGAGAATGCTGCCTTTGATTGGTCCCCCTAGCCCTGATCACTTTGGCTTTTACAGCTTGGCTAGGAGGGGAAAAAAATACTGACTGAAGGGAGATGGATGGGTAGATGAATGATTCATCTTCTCCTTCTTGGGCATAGAGAGATCTGTCAATTTTTATTTCTCTCGGTTTCTCATTTTTCCCATCTTAACTTCATTCTGTCCCATTTCCACATCACTTTGCAGCTCCTTTAATTTGATTTTTTTAAGTCAACATGAAAACTCTGGTGTATTTTTGGTGAACATGTCTCCTGAGATACACATGTTTGTATGCAAGTTTGCCTAATATGTAATTTTTCGTACTCAGTTTTCATAGATTTCATAGATCATAGAGTTGGAAGGGGCCTACAAGGCCATCGAGTCCAACCCCCTGCTCAATGCAGGAAACTAGAGGAGGGGTCTCCCATCCAAGTAAGAACCAGGCCTGACCCTGCTTAGCTTTCCTTTCTGTAACATGATACTGTTTTGTATCCCCCCCCACACAATCGAATAGACACACTTATTTTTGTGTGCACTTTCCCATAATATACACATTTTTGTACAATGTTTGTTTGGTTTTGTTGTGTTTGGAGATATGCATCACAAAATTCTGAAAAGTGTGAATCCTGAGGATAACTGTATTCTAGTTTGCATATTGATTCAGGAAGCACAAATCTGAACAGTTCTTACTGGAATGCAAACCTCCCACCGCCCCCAAATTGGGAACCTCATGATTCCCGAATACCATTTAGTTTGGCCCTCAGGGAAAAGTTTCAAACCATATACATGTTTGCTCTGTGATGTGGCAAGTTTCTCTGTAACCTGGCAACCAACATTATAAAATCATTTTCTGACAGGTCTATTCTCTTATGACTCAGTGAGTCACATCAGAACAATAAGGCATTTGCTGAGTTTTCCTCTCTTTCGCGCTCTCTTTAACATACTGCAAACACACGGGGTGTTTATTTTTTTAATTTTATTTCTATGTGTCGCTGAATCTGTCATGAGGAAGCAAGAGGTAATGAATACAGTGGAAATATTCTTTGTTCAGGTCTGCTCTATCCAAAACCCTCAGCAAACTTCGAAATGCCCTGACTGTACCCTGTTACGAGAGACAAGGAATGAAGCTGAAACTTGGTAGAAGTTGAACTCTTGAGATGTGTACTCCTCCTGCAACAGCTATTTAGCTTCTCCTTCAATTTCCCACAAATAGCTTTCTATTTGAGGCACCACATATTGGAAATGGGGGGGGGGGGAGAGAGAAAAGGTCCCATTTAGACAGAAGATGCAGGACTACCAATATGCAGCAAAATTACTTGCTGCCATTTATGTGAGGTCTGTTGTTGGCAATCCGTGTCAGTTACAGATTAAGTGGCACAAAGGTATAGTTCTCGATAGAAATCAACTTTAGGCACAGAATGCCTTTTTTTGAAGTTTTATGGCTTAAAACCACTGACAAGAAATTATTTACTGTAGGTGGGAGGGGGGATACTATTGAGGGGGGTGATTCAGTTTGACTTTCCCCCAGTTTTTACTGACAGTGTTTCCTTTCAAATGTTTAATGTAGAGTATTATGCCATTTAATCTGAAATCAGTCTCAGTCAATAAAGCATGCTAACGCATTGTCAGGTTGGAATCTGCCTGGTGTGCAAGATTTTGGGCCAGGAAATGGCATGATATATTTCAAATTATATTAGCTACATTTCAGACAGCCAAAGCAGGAAGAGGTGAAGGCAAGGGAGGCTGAATGGAGACAGCTCAGCATGAATCTTGGGAACAATTGTATTTATTTTTAACGGCATAATTTGGTACAATAACTTAGGAAAAGACATAGAGAGCAATTTATGTATGCAGTGCTTATAGATTTGGTTTGAATGGTGTCAGATCCAAAAGCCCATTTGGGGGAGGGCAGAAATACACATACACACAAAGCTGAGAACACAAAAAACCACTCTGTTCACTTCTTTGAATCATAAATATTGTGTCCATGCAATTGAAATAATCTTGGGAGTGGGGAGGAATAATCTCAGAATTTTGGGGTGGGGGTAGGCTTTTTGTTAAAGACATCATGGCTGAGGGATTTTTTATTCTTTCTTTCTTTTTTAACAGAAAAAAATAGAGCTGTGTGCCTCTCAGAATAATCCAACAGTTTCTCATACTGGCAGAGCTCAGCATCGGCAGGGGCAGTAGCATGGATTCTTTCTTCTTTTCCTAAGGACTTTTGGTTGTTTGCACTCCCACTGCAAGTGGCAAGAACATCAACTGTGTTGGCAATCCAGTCCCCATTTTGCATCCACCACAATGCAGGTGTGAAGGGGCGCAGTGTTGTATCCAGCTCCAGGTAAGAGGCTATGTCAGTGAGTCGAGTTAGTGAGTCGAGTTCTGGGAGTATGGACTTGGGTTAGAGAGTTTTAGGTGGTTGGAGTTAGTGTGACATGGGAGAGTGTTTGTAGTGTGTGGGGAGAGTTGGGAGTTAGGTTAGTTACAAAGTGTAGGCAGGTTTATTTTCTGGAACTAAGATTTTGAGAATTAAAATAAACTTATTTTTATTTTGTTAAGTTAAAATCCTACGTGTCAGCTTGGCGTTATTAACCTGCTTTACTTTTAAATCTACACCCACACCTTTGTACCAACAGCATAATAAATTTAAGCTAGATCCTGAATAACCAGCATTAATCTTTTCCCTCATTAGTAGGGGGAAGGTTTCATTTGACCCTCCCCTCAGGTTTTCAAGTGTTGATGCTTGGCCTGAGAAGGGTTTGTGCGCCTGGTCCTAAAGTGAAAAGGGCCGTGGCGTCACATATTTGGCGGAGCTGGTGCTGCACCAAAATCTGTCCTCCAGTTTCCTGAAAGTTTTCTTCCCTCATTAAAGGGGCTTCATTTTTTCCTCTGTTTTATAAATTATTTTGAATTTATTTTGGTGGTGTCTTGTGCTTAAATCACTAAAAGGTGGTCAAGGGTACTGTGTGTGTGTGTGTGTGTGTGTGTGTGTTCTTTCTATTACTCATCTCTCCATTGCTCTGCAACCTCCCAGGCTGCCTGCAGTTTTTGATCTTAAAAAGTCCTCTGGGAGGAATTACCTCATGATTTCTTCTCCTGGGCTTTAATTGAAGTGTGGGAAGCCAAGGAAACTTCCAAGCACTTCCCGACCAGATATATGATTGTACAATGAAAGACAGGACATTAACACACACTCCTCAGCCACCAGAACCCCAACACCAACCTGTGAGAATTTCTCCAAAATGTTCTTCTCTTTTGAATTTCTTTCCCAAAGCAATTTGTTTTCTATCAAATTGAATGAGAATGGTAAAAAAAAAAAAAAAGTGGAAGAATTTTTTGGCACATCACTGTTGCCAAAGTGTGCCCATTGCCAAGTGGCATTTCCCTCTAGTTTAGGACAGGATGTTCCATGAGGACAATGCTATGTGAAGATGCTCTGTTGTTCCCAGGGGCCTCTTTGGGGGAAAAAAGATGTCTCCTACCATTGGCCAACTCTATAAGATCAGAAGTGATGCAGTGCCAACCGAGCTGATGCACAGACATCCTGACACTACAGCAGGAGGAGGTTGGTGATGGAGCAGAGCTGAAATTTCTCTATGAAGACATCTTTTTTTGAGAAAACTGTTGGTTTTTCCCCCTCCCCCCTGAAAAATAAGACCACTTGATTCAATTTTATCTGAGTATAACCGCCCCCCACAAACACACACACACACACACACACAACTTTGAAAAATGTGCATTAAAAATGCATTCTTTTGAAAAATGCGCACAAATAAGCTTTAATCAATGGGAGAAGAATTTGTACATTTCAAAGATGCACACAACTGATGTCTAGATTGGGAAAATATGCATGTAAATATGCACAGATTTCCATGCAAGAAGAAAAATACAAAGCTCACAATCTGATACAGACTTGAGCCTGAAACGAGCTGTAAGATGGAATTCAGAGAACTTTGGTGAACTCAAGTTTTGCCGATTCACACATCCCAATGATGTGGATTATTCTGCCCCAAACAGCCTACTCTTGGGAAAGGGATTTGGGTGCCTGAGTCATGTAAGCTAATTAGAGATGTTGGAGAATTTTGTTTGGTCTGCATTTTTTAGTGAACTGACCTAATTTGCACTTTCCAGACTAATGTGCAGATAGCAATACAGATATCCTTTGTATTCTGCACTTCACTGAATTTTGTGATGCAGTTCTCAGCTCGAAAAGTGCATACGAAAATGCATATATTATGGAAACTTGCATACAAAACTGTGTATATTAAGGAAAGTTATTTAAAAAGTTAAAAGATATAAAAATGTGTATGTTGAAGAAAGCTGAGTATGAAAATAAATGTTAATATTCATGTGTCTTTTTAAAATTTGCAGAATGTTGCAGAAATTGGGCAGAACAGACTTCAGATTGAATAAATACAAAGCTGGCATGGGCCAGATATAGACTGATGGGTACATCCCTAACCAAGGGGCAGGGCTGTACCCTTTGTTTCTAAGGGATTCTGGGCCACCACCACTGGGGCATGTCATAGCAATAGTAGCACTCTTATTACTCAGTGTCTCCTCAAACACAGCAGCAGAAATGTTTCCTGAGTGTAGGGAAAAATAAGCAAACATGTATCAATGTTTCTTTTATTCAGATATTTTTTAGAAAATGTTTAGGCTTATTATTGTATAGATATGCACAGAGAGATTTAACTCCTACATCCCACAATTCCTGTTTTGTGCATTGTGAAAAGTCTATCAGCATTCAGATTTTGTTAACATTTTTAAAGTAACTAAGCATTTTCAAGAGGTACTCTGGGAGATATGTTTGACTGAAAATTGATGAGAATTATGCACCCGACTCCCTTATGTGCTTTGAAACAAAATGCTTTCTTCATTCTCCCTTATGTTTCACTTGGTTACATAAGTATAAATAGGAAATGAAGTTAAGAGGATTTGCATACCCTGATACAGAATTGTTGCATGAAATTGACATCAGGATGGTTTCGGTAAGAAAGTAAATGTAATTGAAACACTGAGGGACAATTCAAACGTTGAAGTTTATCATGCATTGACTGCAACATCAAGTGTTGACTTGCAGTGTGGGTTAATCACCATAAACAGAATTTTTATATCACCCAATATCAACTTACACACAATGCTTTTCAATGGATAGATGGTTTACATCTCTTGTCCAGAGCCCACAAAACCTGATTTAAGTAAACTTATTAAGCTGCCCCATACTGAGTCAGACCTTTGATCCATCCAGCCCAGTTCTGTGACCGATACTCCTTAAAACCTCCTTAGGAGTTCCTTAAGAACTCAAGCCAAGGTATTGTCCAGCCCTGATACCTGTGACCCTTTATCTTGAAATGACAGTGGTTAAACCTTAAATTGTTTACAACATGCAAAATATGTGCTCTACAACTGAGCTATGGCCCCATATGTACATTTGGACGTTGAATTCAGTGCATGTCCTAATGTGGATGTGTGCTTGAAATTTTATTATGCTTCTAAAATATGTATTACACTTTCACATTATGGCATGACTAGGGCTTTGATTTCCCTCACTCATGCCACCAAATCAGATTGGTCTGTGATCCCCGGTTGGCTGGGATAATATGTGACAAAGATGTTCTGTGTGTGTGTGTGTGTGTGTGTGTGTGTGTGTGTGAGAGATGAGAGAGAGAGAGAGAGATGGTGCTAAATTATGGCTGTGAAGAGACACAAAAAACTGCAGAAGTGTGAAAAGTAGAAGGGTTGTGGGAACCTTTTACTCCCTTAAAAGTACATTTTTCACCCTAAAATTGCTTTCAGGTGAAAATTCAGTGCAGCACTACCCAATACCCCTTCTCAAGCAGAAGATAGACTATGTGAAGCAGCAGGGATGGGGACTCGGACTCCAGGACTTGACTCGTGAGTCGGACTGAGTCTCCCCTCTGACTCGAGTCCCACTCGAGTCCCAATATTTTTAATGGGACTCGAGACTCGACTCGGGACTTGAGACCAAGGACTCTTCAACATCCCTGGACTGTGCCAGAAGGAGTGGAGAGAAGTGAGATTGCCGGCGAAGATTTTATTTTTTAAAATCATTTTCCTAAAATGCAACCTTTCAGACATTTTGGGTTTGGCTGCCTCTGCCTGCCTGTTTGGGGTTCCCTGCCTCCTCTGCCTGCCTGGTCTCTTCTTAACCAGTTCCACAGTTTGAATTGTCCAAGACAAAGGCCTCTGCCTGCCTGCTTTGGGGTTCCCTGCCTCCTCTGCCTGCCTGGTTATTTTGGGTTTGTCTGCCTGGTCTGTTCTTATCAAAATCAGTGGCAGAGTTTTGAAATAAATAGGCACACTTGTGCCTAGAATTTATTTAAGCCACACATCTGAAGTAGCTTATTTTGTTGGGGGGGGGGGAAACCCCACTGATTTTAATAGGGACTCATGGAGTCAGCTTTGGGAGTGACTCAGGACTTGGGACTCATGAGTCACCATCTTGGACCAAGGACTCAGACTCGAGACTCGGGTCCAAAGACTCGTGACTCGACTCGTGACTCGAGACCAAGGACTCTTCAATATCCCTGTGAAGCAGTGAGTTTCCAAGACTCATCATGTGCTGTTTACTGGATATGTGTATGTTTCTTCTCTATTGTATTCTATATTCTGCACAGATAATGTGTCTCAAGGTCAAACACAAAAGAAGCGTTGTGTCAAACAGTGTGCTTTTTATCATCATTTGGGAATTACTGTCATTTGCTAAATCCGTGACCCTTTCTGTCTTGCTCTCTTTGCATCTTTGAGATTCACTAGGCCAAGCACAGGGGAATCAGAACAGTCGCCTCACAGAAAGGAAAGTGCCACAATAGTCTCAAGCTGTCTGCTTCCTCCACTGGTCCCTCCTAAAAACAATCTCTCCTCTTGACCTCATTTATCACCGAGAACACAGAGCAGCTTCCAATGGCTTGAAACAGGTAATGTCAGGGTTAAAGCCACACTGTATTGCTTCCATGTACATTTTAGACATACAGATTGCACAGGTGATAGTAGCGCTGGGTGGGTGGTGTGTAAATGGGGCCCTTTGGAAGCACTATACTGAGGGCCTATGACGCCAGCCCTGTTCTACACAACTATCAAAGGTAAAGGTTAGTTTAGGAGCACTATCTGCCATTCAAAAGATTCACTATATCTCTGTATTTGGGCATGCTCTTCAGTCTTCTGTTTTGCCATTTTCTGATATTAGTGTGCTAACAAACCTAAGGTGGTTTGGGTTTTTTCTTTTGTTGTCTCCTTGACTGATCCCCCACCCCACCCTTTTCCTCTTAGCAGATAGATTTTGCTTAAATTCCTGAGTTTCTCATTCTGAATCAACTGTCTTCACCCAGAGGACAAACTTCTGCCAATTACTGCACAAGTTACTGACATATGGCTAATAGGTAGGTATATAATTATTCCAGATGTAGAATGCACGCATACATTATTGACTTCAAAAGGTACAATTTCACTTTTATTGGGAGTTGCTAACTTTCAGTATTTTAGTCCAGTAAGAACAGGGCATTTCATTTTTCACCAGAATTCTGCATAGAAAAGGCAATATTTTGACCTCTCAGTATCAGTGCATATCCACTACAATGCATATGTATGGGAATTGAGTTTGCACCCAGAAAAAAAGGGGCAGACACCAGATATTGGGTAAACTAGGACCACAGCTTTTATTGTTTTCACACAAAGGAGATCAGCAATGGTATAAGCTGTGCAGAACTAGTTACTGTTAAAAAATAAGACAGAGTCCAACCAACCCTGTCCTAAATGTGGATGCAGTACCAAGGCTGACTCCATCTTCCAACCATATATTTCATTGTGAAGGGGTGCCCTCCTGAGTCACAACCGTATGAAGTCCTGCTATTCTCATGTGTGTTTCACATTCAGGCCTGAAAATCCCTGATCTGGATCCAACAGCCCTGATAGCAATTCAAGGGTGTGAAAGACTGCCAACTGGTCCTTTACTCAAGACCAGAGATCAAAGGTGCAAAACTGCCAGCCTTAGCTCTGCCATCTTGACTTGATTCTCTCAGGGCCTTGCCCTTGGTCTATACACTGGATTTAGCACTGAACCACAGAGGAACCACACACACACCGTGTGGGGTAAAACCAGGAAAGTTTATTTAAGGTAAACAGATTACAATAAAAGGTGGGGAATGAGGGAAGGGGAAAAGGTGGGGAGACACTTTGATACATAAAACTAGAGCTACAAAACAACAAAAACTAGTTCCTTTACTATACAAATACCCAGGCACTTACTCTCTTGCCTGGAGGTTGGTCTTCTTAGGGCTGGCCTTAGCAAAAAGCCCTATTCCGCAGCGCGCCTAGACAACAACAACCCAAACCAGAAGCCACAGCTGGCAGTATAGATTCCCCCCTCCTTTCTGTAGCTTGGCTGTCCTTGGCCAATCAGGATGAATTTCATCTGCTAGGTGGAGGTGACTCTTTTATCTTGAATAGAGTGCTTGGGCTGCATTTGCATGCGAGACTCTGAGGCATCTAGAGTCTTCAGAAGAAGCTACATTTGCACAGGATTCTCAACCTCCAGTTGGGATTACCTTGTTTACATGTGTGGAGCTCTGTGTGTGTGTGTGTGTGTGTGTGTGTGTGTGGTGCAGGAAACTCTGATGCTTTTTCTTCACAAAGGGGATCCCATTTCACCTTCTAGGTGCCTCTGGGTGCTCACTGATAACTGATCCTTATGTGCCTTACCTCCGCTGCCCCAGTCAAGTTGTGTCTGTCCTTATGTCATTAACACCACTGCCACCTGCTACAAGCCAATCAGCCCTGGTGGATCAGAACACACACGGCCAATCTAGGTGTTGGGCAAAATAAGTAAATAAATAAATAGCACCCCTACTTGACGACATTGTGACCAGTAATGGTCCATGCTGAATCCTTCCTGAAGTGGGAGGGTGGGCGCCATCCAAATAGCAAGTGCCCTAGATGGAAGGTGGAGCCATCCTTTATCACCCCTGAGGCCCCACCCCTGAAGTTAATGTCAGCATGCATCCATATATTATGGCCCTAGTGTCTCCCTTCACTTCCCTTTGGGGGTGCCGTGGCCTCATGGACCACTCTGTGGAGTATATCAGCATTAAACCTCCAGTATGGCAATAGTTACATAGGACTGTAATGGCAAGTTTCAGAATTAAAAACAGGGATGGACCAATCAGTCTATTTCCTGTTTATGTTGCTTGGACAGTTGCTCACCCATAAGTTCATTCCTCCTTGTTTCTGCATTATTATTATTTTTAAAGCTGCACAAAACTTGCATGTAAATAATTATTTGAATACATATGTTTAAATTGATTTTCTCACAAACTACACATTTTAAAATATATTTTCTTTTTTTTTCTTTTTGAGCCAAAAACTGTGTAGACACAGTCAAGAAGGGCAAAAACTGACAGATAATTAATTTTCAATCTACGCATTACTCTGGGAGTTGTGGATCAGGTCAATACATACTGGAATGCATAAAGACCAAGGTCGTCACACTCAAAGAGAAGATATATTTTTTTTAATTATTAGTTTTTTAAAAGTGAAATATACCAAAACAAAGAAACTCCATAGAAAGGGGGAGGGGAATGAAGGAAAGAAAGAAAAAATCTTACAGTGATTTACAGTAAATATTAGAGCATTCTTTAGCCAGTGTGTACAGTGTGTACAGTAAATATTAAAGAGCCAGTGTGGCGAAGTGGTTAGAGTGTTGGACTGGGACTCAGGAGACCCGGGTTCTAGTCCCCACTTGGCCATGAAACTCACTGGGTGACTTTGGGCCAGTCACTGACTCTCAGCCTAACCTACCTCACAGGGTTGTTGTGAGGATAAAATGGAGAGGAGGAGGAGGATTATGTAAGCCGCCTTGGGTTCCTTGCAGGAAAAAAGGCGGAGTATAAATATAATAAATAAAAAATAAATAAATAAATTCTAATACTAGATTTATCCATACTATAACCTCAACCCAAAAAGAAGCAACCACTGGGCATTGCCAAAACATATGTGTAAATGCAGCATTCCAGTATTACACCTCCAACAGTTAGGTGACTTAGACAAACCCTTATTGAAAAGACGCTGTGGTGTCCAATAAACACAAAACAAAAGTTTTTGCTGAATAAGATGTAACCTAAGATCCGTAGACCCTTGTGAAACAGATGCAAAAACAATGTTCCATTCATTAGGCAACATATGACCCTCTAATTCCCTATTCCATTCATCTTTAAGACTCTGTGTATCATACCTACACAGAGTTAGGTAGGTTAGGTTAGGTTACTGATAATCAGTATTTTTAAACATGAATCGTAGGTCGATATAACTGCTCAGCCTCAATCAATGCATCCAATAGCGAAGGAGGCTCTGAAGCTGAAAAAGCAGCCGGACCAAACCTAGATTCTAACAAACTGTAGTTGACGAGATATAACAAGCAACACCTCTCTGAATGCCATAATTGTAGGAGGGACCCTGTCTTTTTTAGTGTAGTGCCTAATGCCATTCATTTAAAGAGAGGATCCAGACATAAGGATTCCAAAACTGACCAAGATGGATAATCTAATCTAAGTGGGAAAGACCAGAATTTAGAACTAATCAACAAATAAGCCCTATGATATAAGGCAAGATCTGGAAAACCAAACCCACTTTCTTTACTTGCAAGTTGCATTCTTTTCAAAGAGATCCGTGCAGGCGAGGAACCCCAGAAAAATTTGCGAAACAAAGCATTAAGTTTTTGGAAATAATTGCCAGGTATAAATAGAGGAATCCCACGTACGCAAAGAGAAGAGATGATAATACGGGCCCACCAGTGTTCCCTAGACTTGCCCTTTTAAATCTATTTACATTCAATACTTCCCTGGCCTAGTTGTGGGAATCAAAAGAGGTTGTTAATGACAGAAGGTGAAATGGGAGGGGGAGTACTCTTTAAATCATCTTGTGCTCTGGAGGGAATTTCCTTGGACTTTGAAGCTCAGAAAAACTCTGGACTTTGTAGCCTTAATGAACAAGGGAATCTAAGATGCTTTCTACTTGACTTGGCCTTAATAACTCTCTGCACATTTTGATGTAGAATACTAAGAAGAGCTCCAGATACAGCTTTGGCTTTGAAATATATTTCCACTTTACTTCTTTCAGCATGTTCAGGCCTAATATTTCATTAGCAGCTGTTACTGCCTTTTAAGTTCAGACACCACAGAGTGTTTTCATGTTTCTTCTTCAAACCTTTAGTTCTGTTTAGTGGCCATGGAACTGAGGTTGATACTGGCAAAAGAATGGCCTTTCGTTTGGATACTGTTCTCTGCATTTCTCACTCTTCTCCTTATTCATTTCAACATACAGTAATATCTTGGATTGCAAGTAACTTGGTTTGAGAGCGTTTTGCAAGACAAGCAAATTTGTAAATATTTATTTAATATTTTTTTTACTTGATATACAAGCGGCGTCTTGCAATACAAGTACTGTAGTACGGCTTAAATTAAAAATCTCTGTACACATTTTTTTGGAGGGGATTTCGTTTTGATATAAGAGTGTTTTGGATTACAAGCACGTTTCCGGAATGAATTATGCTCTCATTCCAAGGCATGACTGTACATCATTGGACAATGAAGCTAGGGCAGCCCAAACAAAAGGCAGAAAAATGCATTGACTGTAGCTAGGGATGTATGAGCAATTATGTTCACTTTGGGTTTTTGTGTGTGTCAGGATTTACTCAGTTCACAACTTCTGGACCAAACATAGACTTGGACGCAATCTGTGGTCCATACTTTTCCAAGCTTGCAATGCGATTTGCGGACTAAAAAATTGCATCCGACGGCATGTGTATGGTTGAAAAATGTGCATGAAAAAATGTGTACTGTCGAAAAATGTGCACAAACATGCTTTAATCAATGAGATAAGAATGCATACATTTCTAAGATGAGCACAATTGATGCATACATTTGGGGGGAAAAATATGCACGGAAATGTGCATGGATTTTCATGCAGAAAGGAAAAATAAACAAAGCTAGCAATCTGATACAAACTAGAGTTGGAAAAAGCTTTGAGATGGAATTTGGAGAAGTTTGGCAAGCTCAAGTTTTTCTGATTCGCCCATCCCCTGTAGCGCTTGAAGGCATGCGATCTTGTTTTTCACACCATGTGCAAAAAAACTTCCTGGGTAGAACACTCTTGCAAGCTATGATTATTTTAATTTCATTTTTAAAAAATAAATAAATAAGAAGATTTGGGTTTTTCTGCCTTTCCTTAACGCTTAAGCATGACTGCTGTCAGCACCTGACATCCTCCAGGGCCCCAAGATCCTAGCAGGCCCCACCACTGATGCCTGCCATGGGACTCTGATTTCTGATGCTCCAGTGAGTATCAGCATTGCCTGGAGCTGTCATTTAAATTCCAACAATGCTCCTTGCATATTATATACCGTAGTTCCATTAAATGCCCCTGACTTTGTGTCACTCTGGAGAGCATAATGAAAAAATTAAAAGGATGATTCTCACTGGCAAACCCACCATGGCTCATGGGGGTGGTGGTATAGGAATAGATCCATCCAATGGCCCTGTGCAAAGCCCCCCTCAGATTTAGAGCTGGCTCTGAGCTCCAGTCTTACTGCCAGGAACTAAACATTTCAACCTTTTAGAATAGGGTGCAATGTGCAAAAAGCTGGCTAAGATGGATAATCACTTGATCACTAAATGATAAGCATTTGGGGGAAAGGGGCTGGGGAAAGCAGGTGTGGCCTTATGGAGAACACTGGAGGGCAAGATTGGGACCCCAGGTGGGCTGAATTTGGCCTGTGGGCCTGCAGTTGTTGAAACATGGGTAATCGTGCTGTCTGAACCCAGTGGCGCTAACAAACCATGGCTTGTTAATCATGAAGAACCCATGAAGAGAATCCATGGTTTGTGGCTCGGTTGTGGACTGTTGGTTGTTCAACATGGTTTGTTATCTTGGCTGGGTTCAGACAACAGGATATAAGCCACGTTTCAACAACAGCCCGCGGTTCAATGACAACTCACACTCAACCCTTGAGTGTGGGTTATTGTGTCATCTGAATCCAGTCCCTGCATGCTATTCTGCTTGCACTGCAACCATTATTATTATTATTATTATTATTATTATTATTATTATTATTTACATGGAAATTAATTTCTTCTCTATAATTCCAAGTTAGGGGTGTTGTTGAACATTGGAAGGGTGTTGTTGCTGTTGTTGTTTAATGTAACAACATGTAAAAAAAACTGACAAATTTTGCATGTACTGATGTCTTAACTCATTGTCAAGCACAATGTTCACATTCTTTATTAAATCAAAACCTTTAAATCAGATTTCAAAACCCATTTTTTTTAAAAAAGTTGGAAATTAAAGATTGAGCTTAGATATTTTGCAGGATTTTGAATTTTTGTAGTGTTTCATTTCAGCTCTCAGAGATTAAACCCAGCAGGACTCCATTTCCCTTTGCTATTTCAATTGATCTAAATTTATTTGTATTTCATTTTTCTTCTTCTTGCCACTTCATATAGTACAAGATAGAAAAAGGTAAGATAAGAGAGCCACAAGGGGGAAAAAGAAGAGTGAGGAAAAGATAGGTGGAGATGATAATTGATCATGAAGATTGAACATTGAATCCCTTTAGTTACATTAATTCTTTAAAAACAACGTATCATTAGCTTCCTCTTTCTCTCAAAAAATCATGTTCTCTGAGTGATTCTATTAATAAGCACTATCCTATTAAGCAAACTATCTAATTATTAATCCATTAGCAAACAGATTGCATGCATTCATGTTTCAAAAGGTATCTTCTTGACAGACGTACGTTGTGGAATTTCTCCCCCCAACACCCCAATATTGTCAAATTATAATTTAAAAGGTTGGCTTCCCAAATTTAATGAGGAATTAATGACCTGCATTATCACATAGTTCTCTTAACAGATCCTGCTTGCAGATTAATTGCACTGCCCGTCTTTTGCCTCCAAAAGTTCTACATTGTGTACTGTAAGCTTTTCAGGTGCTGTTCCTCCCCACTTTTAAATTGAACTGAATGAATCATTACATTAATGGAATGGCAATGTTTGTGCTTCAACACAAAGGGAACAATTAAAAGAATGTATGGATAAAACAATGGTAACACGAGTGCCTGGAAGTGTTTTGTAGTTTGTATTATCATACAAAGCTTTAGTGACATGCTACTGATGGCATGCTACTGATGGCTTACACATGCCAGGTGCAAGGCTTTTTAGTATCCAGAATGTCTGAAATGCATTCTATGTACTTTGAGACCCGGGACAACTACTTTTCCCAGGGTCCTGTGCATCTGGGAAAGGAATGGGTGAATCTGTCTGTTTTGCATCCTCCTGCATTCAGATTTTGTAAAACTTAAGTTCTTTATGTCCTGAATATGAGGAACTTCACAAATTGTGCTAAAGTCTTACAAAAAATGAACTAAAATGAAATTCTCACCCATCTGCACCAGCCAAATTCAATAGGTACAGCTATTCCCAGTATGAAGAGGACCATGACGTACCTGCTGCTTGCCATATAGCTGTTAAATAGGTGGAGCCTGTCAGAAAAAAGAAGCGGCAACCAGGGATAAATGAATAATTTGTTTGAGTTCGTTTTTGACCAGAATTTACCCAGTTTGCATGTCCTGGAACTGAACGCAAACCTGGATGCAAAGTGCAGTCAAAATTCATACATTTCTGAGTTTGAAATGCGATTCACGGATCAAAAAAAGAAAAAAAGAAAAAGGTGTGTGTGGAAAATGCATATAAAAATGTGTACATTTCAAAACCGGGCACAATTGATGAATACATTTGGGGCAGGAACGTACAAAAGTACACACGCATTATTGTGAGAAGCACAGCTCACAATCTGATATGGACACAAGTCAGAATGAGCTTTCAGGTGGAATTTGGAGGACCTCAGTGAGCCTGAGTTTTGCTGATTTGCTTGCACACCCCTAGTGGCAAACCTAATTAAGTACCACTAATTAAGTGGGATATACAGGGATTTAAACCCAGAGAAAAATGCTCAAAGCCATTGGCCTGGATGGACGAATTTGTCAGTCTCAGTTTTCCCAACATTCTTCCCCCACCCTTTTTTTAAAATCTCAAATTATTTTTGTCCTAAATGGGAAGAACTTCAGAAATTTTGGTAAATTCTTAGCAAAACATAACTGAAATGAAATTCTCACCTATCTCTAGTCTGGAAGACTTCCATTCCATCTAGACACCAGGGTGAGATGGAGAAGAATCCCTCTTGCCACAGCCACTAGCTAAGTTATAAGGAAAGAGAAGGGGGTGGGAGGGCTGTGTCAAAAATCTCTTCCAAATTTTTAATCACCATTCTTATTCAATCTGATAGAAAAGGTGTTGTTTTGATTGAAACCCTTTTCAAAGGAGAAGATTTCAGAGAAATTCGTGTGTGGTGTAAGGTTCTTGCACTTACTTTAATTATGACGTGGCAGAGGGGTAGTGAGTGTCCTGTCTTTCACTGTACAATCATTTCTTCAGTGATCTGCAGACTCCTCAGTTTCCTACAGTTCAATCAAGGGTAGGGATGCGTGAGGAATCCATTTGTGTGTGTGTGGGGGGGGTTGGAAATCCATCGGATTTCCTTCATCCCCCCCCCCCCATTCTGGCTCACAACACATGTGCAGGCTCCAACTTGCCCCAGCCAGGCTCACAGACTTCCAGCAGGTAAGATGGACCAAGATTTGCACAAATTTTCCATGTGATTCCTTCACTGCAATGGGCAAGATTTGTGCAAATCTCGTGAGATTCAGCAGAAATCTCATGAGATTCATCTTATTCTCACAAGATTTGCGCAAATCTTGCCATGCCACATGATTTCTGGGTGCCATTTTTGGTGCTGAACGTCACCTGAAATGCACAGTGGCATGGCGAGATTTGAGCAAATCTCACCCGTTGAGTAAAGAACCATGTGTAAAACTTACGCAAATCTCAGTCCATCTTACCACCAGAAGCCCCCATAATAACCCGACTTGGCCCACTTCCAGTGAAGGCAAAAACAGGAGGAGATGAGCATCCAGGTAGCATGAAAAAAAGGAAGAGAGAACTATGTTCTCAGGATGCAAAATCTTTATTGAATAGATAAGCCTTGCACACGTCATCTTTTTTGGACGACAGAGAAAACCACAGACGGGAGTTTCAGCCCAGGCTTTATATATCTCAGGAAGAGGCTTTATCTGTTATCCATCACACTTTAGATCTAAGAACAGAGAAACATCCTCCCACCCATTTTCTACTCTCCCTTGCTGAGATAGCCTTATGCAAAAATTACTTTAAAATTAATAACAAGTTTTATTGGCAAACAAAGGGGGTGGCTATGGGGTGTCCTATGGCCCCTGAGGCGGCTAACTTATATATGTTAATATGAGAGGGAACTTTTTTTCATCTGTGGGTCAATATAATAAACATATTGTGATATGGCTTAGATATATAGATGATTATGTTTTTTTCTATTTGGAGGGGTGATGTAGCATCATTACAACAATTTATAACATATATAAATTCTAGGAATGAAGATACCGGTATTCAATTTGACATCCAATATAATACCCTAGAAATCCATTTTTTTGGATTTGATGATAAAAAAAAGAGGGCAAACACCTCCTTACCTGTAATTACAAAAAAAACCCTACAGACGTGTGCCTAGATATCTTTGTTATGACAGCTCCCATCACCATTCCCTGAGGAATAATCTTCCATATGGACAGTTTTTAAGGCTAAGACACAACTGTTCAAAATGATCAGATTTTATACAAGAATCACACACATTGGCACTACAACTAAAAGAAAGAGGTTATCCCTTCTTAAGTCTCATTGATTTAAATGGCTCTACTTTAAGTTTCACGAGAGTGAAACTCTACTCTTCCCTAATTTATTTCAGTGTGCTCTAGCAGAACAACAACAACAAAAGATTTGCATCAACTATATTTAAGACCACAAATTGCGCTAGTCACGTTAAAGCCACATGATTTCCTGGTGCAGGTTTGCAAAAATTCTATTGGTGGTTTGAAAAAAAATATGCAAAGCACTGTCCAACTTACAGGCAGAAATCTACGAGCTGGCTCGACCGGTGCTGCAGCGAGTCAGTGCCAGTGTGTGGGCAGTGAACTGGAATACAGGGGGCTGAACTGAGGAATTTCCAATGGATTTCAAGCCCCTCAAATGGATTCCTCATACATCCCTAGGTGATACTCCATTCCTTCTTCTATCCAAGAAGGCTCCCATCCCTAGTTGTGCCTCTGGGCTGGCTGGAATTCTATTTTTGGTGATAGGAGGAAAACATTCAGCACATGCTCAGGAGTGCCCTTTTATCTCAACCATTCTTTCAGATATCATAAAAGTTAGCAATGACTATTAGCTATGATAGCAAAATGGAGCCTTTGTATTAAGGGCAGTGTACTTCTGAATATATATTTTTGAGTGGCATACAATGAAAGAAGCCCATTGATTTTATCATCTTTGTGTGGGCTCCCTGGAGATATATAGTTGGCCACTGTGAGAAAGAATCAAGATGTGGGACGAGATGGGCCATTGATCTGATTCAGCAGTCCTCAGTTTCTTTTCAAAGAATGGATAAGGAGATATAGCCAACTGGAGGGTGAATATGGAATGCAGGGCTTTGTTTCAAGTGTTCTCAACCACGTGGATTCTCAGGAGTCTATTATATTCAAGTACCGTCTTTCTATAACTATAAAGCTCAGACCACTTACCTCAGAGAAGTCCCATGTCTACTGATTGAAAAGGGACCACTCCACAGTAAGCATTTTCAAAGATTGGAATATGTAGAAAGACCGTTGAGAAGTGTATGTTATGTCCCTTAGCTAGCAGAGCTCTAGATGTCTCTTAGAGATGTTCAATGGCTATTGACTTTTCATCACTAGAGGAAATGTTGCAAGCGATACCATAAAACAAATTGCTTGGAAGGTTTTATTTATCTGCAGTGAATCAGGAAAAGTTAGGCCTGAGAACACTGAGTTTAACACATTCCACATAATATAAGTTTTGAAATGGAATTAACATCCATCCATTTTGTCTGTCAAAAAAGAGAGCTGTGCCCTCCCTTTTTAAAAATGATTATTATTATTATTATTATTATTATTATTATTAGTAGTAGTAGTAGTAGTAGTAGTAGTAATTCTATGTGAATGTATGTATGTGCTGCAAACTTGGGTTCCTCCAAGCCTGCTGATATCTTTCTCTTGTGCGGGGATTATGCCATTTTGGCTAAATACATAATGACACTCACTCTTGAACACAGGAAATTATTGAGGGAATGATAGACCTCTTCATCATAAATGTGTCTAATCCCCCTTTAAAAAGTGTATTATAATAAAATACCATGCTGAAACAAACCGACTAAGAAACAAACAAGCTCAGAGATAACTAGGAGTGGAGGGAAGAATTGTGAGCTCAATTCTGGTACTGAAAACAAATTTGTGCTTGGAGTATGTGCTCAGAGGGACTCTATTCCCTCATTCTAAATATGTATTCTGTATCACAGCCACCCCTGCTGCCATCATTATTTTGCCCTGGCTCTGGATGGTCGACGACCTCAGGCTTCTACTAAAACAAAGTAAATCCTGCAAACTTGAACTCTGCCCACCCCTGCATCATAGAATATTTCACCGAGCACTGCAATATTTTGTGTGGTTTTAACAGAGACCAAGTTGCTTATGAGAATTAATCAGACACTGTGGGGAAGTTATCTGTGATTTCATTCTATGGATTGAAAAAAAGCAAGAAAGGGAATCATCATCCTTAAACATCTTCCCCTCCCCTGCAACTCTGTTCATGACAGAACGGAGAATGGCCTCCTGCCAGGGAAGCTACAGAGAACACAACCAGCCAGATGGTAATTAAGTTGAGTTTCTTCAGCTTGATTTCTCAAAGGATGTGTTCTTTTTTAAATTTTATTTTTAATTCAGCTTTATTTGATATGAACTATAAATATGAGAACACAACAGGAAAAATGTCGCCACAGTCAGGAAAGGAGAACAAGCATTGAACAGAAGTGGGTTTTAATGAGGTTATTGCTGAACAAACATGGGAGGAGTCTCCATCTGGTTCAGGATGGGGGATTACCTCTGAAGGAGGTTATCGTGGTAGGCCATGCAGCTGTAGTTGCAATGTTGCTGAAATACCCCAGAGATTGGATTTGCTAGGGTTAAAACATTAAACATTAAAAAATATAGAAATCTACCTTACACCTAAGGATATAAGGAAGGACATTGTGAATACAGGCCTGTGGCTTACGCTGGCTCAGCTTGTCTGAGTGTGGAAAGCTAAGCAGGGTCAAGCCTGGTTGTTACTTGGATGGGAGACCCCTCCTCTAGGTTCCTGCATTGAGCAGGGGGTTGGACTCGATAGCCTTGTAGGCTCCTTCCAACTCTATGATCTATGAAATCCATTCTGTCTATGTCAGTGTTCCCCAACCTTGGGTCCCCAGATGTTTTTGGCCTACAACTCCCAGCATGCCCCAGCCAGCCTATGACCCAGCCTATGATCTATGAAATCTATGAAATCCATTCTGTCTATGTCAGTGTTCCCCAACCTTGGGTCCCCAGATGTTTTTGGCCTACAACTCCCAGCATGCCCCAGCCAGCATAGCTGGCTGGGGCATGCTGGGAGTTGTAGGCCAAAAACATCTGGGGACCTAAGGTTGGAGAACACTGGTCTATGTTACATGGATTGTCAGGAACCTTTCATTCCATTGTCCACTCATTGACGGAATTGGATTTTGTGCAAATGCATACATCTGCATTTGTGCAACTTTGGAGTCGTGCAAATTTACATGCCTGAAAATGCACGAATCCCCCCCAAAACATAAATCCCCGAAGAATGTATATTTACACACTTTTGCCTAACGGAAAAATGTGCATTTTTGGTTTTTTAAAAAATTATTTTACATATTTTTCTACAACTACATTTGTGTAAAATTACAGAAATTTTTAAAAAACAAACACCCCCCAAAAAATTTTCCATAAGTCTGCGGAATCTGCAGGTTGGATTCCTCAAAATTCAAAACTAACTCATTTCAGTCCATTACGGATTTCTCTGGCATCCCTACTTACACCCGGTCAGACTGTTTGTTCATCTAGCTTAGTATTGTCTACCCTGCTAGAGATGGGCAACCCGCCTGGTACTCGACCCGTGGCATGCGAGCCAAGCGCTCCTGCTGCAGGAGCCGAGCCGAGTGCGAGCGCCAGCTGAAGTGCTGGTTGGACTTCCGGGTCCCTGGCTCTGTGTTGTTTCTGTAGAAAATAATGTGCAATACATTAAAAACAGCTGCGATTTGTGCAAATTACGCAAATCGTGTCCGTTTTTAATGTATCTTGTGCCATTTTCTATAGAAACAACGTAGCGCCGGAAACAGGAAGTAGCTTCCCCAGCTCAGCTTGTGAGAACGCGAGTTGAGTCAGGGAAAAGGTAGGTTGAGCGGAGCTCGGGTGCGTCAAGCCCAGCGAGTTTGCAGCCGGTGGACTACCACCTCCCAGTCAAGCTCCGCGCATATCCCTAACCCTGACTGGCAGTAGCTCTCTGGGGTCACAGGCAGGAGGTCTTTCTAATCACCTGCTACCTGATCTTGTTTAACTAGAGACACCAGAGATTGAAATCAGGATCTACTGCATATGCAAAACATGTGCTCTACCACTGAGCAATGGTCTCTCCCCAAAATGACAATCTCTAATGACGATCTCTCTATTGAGATGACTGTGAGGTTTCCTGGACCAGGACATTGCTGTTAGACTTGAAATAAAGGCCACAGGTAATGTTCAGTTCTAATTCTGAAGTGTTGAGTTTGCAAGTAGAAAATGACAGGTGAAATTCCACATTTTGCAACTTTCAAGATGTGACTTTTGTCTCTGTGAATTCATGTTTTATGAAGGTAGATTACAGATTTTTGTTACGTATTTCTGGTGAGTCATAGTGCGGCAGTGTTCATTTAGGTCCAAGATTCAAACCTCAGACAAATGTTTGTTATTTATTTCTGAAACATTAACTATCAGGATTATACCCAGCACCTCAAATAACTGCCTGTCCTTCATGCTTCCAACACAAATATACACACATTTTCTTTTTGGTAGCCCTAGCCTAACCAACGCTTGTAGTGGCAGCAGCTGTAGTAGAAGCAACTGCGTTGGCAGCCTGGCCAACATTTTGCATCTCCACAATTTGCCTCAGACCTAGTGTCATTCTGGGGCTGGGAGAAAATGGTGCCCACCATTTCAAAAATAGAGGCCAATATTTGGAGAAAATTCTATGAAGTGGCTTTCTTTTTCAGGGGTAGGGGTGAGAAAAAAAAGAAAAACCTAAGAAAATGTCTTGGGGGGGGGGGAAGATGTCTTCAGAGAAATTTCAGCTGTAATTGTGTCTATCCACTTGGAACCCTAAATCTGACTCCAAGTCCTGCTTCCTGGAGCTAGGCAGCAATTCTCTAACTGGGATTTCTTTGGCAACAGGGAGAGGTATATAGTGAATTCTGATATTCCTTTAACTCAGAACAATGTTACCACCAAGGGTAGGAGAAAATCATTGCAGAGTATTTTTTCTTACTACTGTTTGCATTGCATAGTCCATAACAGGAATATGTACTTTTCCTCAGGCATTCAGTGAAAAATGACAACTCTATGCTCACATGTTAATTAAGTGAGATTTTGCTGCAGATATCTTTTCAGGGAATTGTTAAGCTCTGGGCCTCATTTCCCAGAGTAGCTATTTATACAAGTGCAAAGTAGGTGTGAAACATTTCCCTTCTCAGCGAGAGAGGTGGTGGAGAGAATGCGCCGGTGAATCATTTTGCAGCTTTTAAAACCAATATGCAAGGCATGGGGGGGGGGGGAAGCAGTGTTACTGGAGACTCTATGGTACAGTTGGGTACACATCTAACCTAGTTTAAAGGATTTAGACCTTTCCTCTTTTATGATCCCTTTGCCCTCTCCCAATTTGCTTCCTTGCAATAGTTTTATTTGCATTTATATACAAATAAAGCAGAAAAAAATCCACCCTTTCCTGCCACCCAGCACATTCTTCCACTGTCTCACACATGTTCAAGATGGACATTCACACTAGCAACTGCCGTTGTATTGTCCAAGTGCTTAAAGTTAGTGCTGCATTAAGCAATTCTAAATTCCTGTCAGTCTGTATAGAGGAGTGCAGAGGATCATGTGCCTCGAAAAGAGAAATGGAACTGGGCAAAACCCTCAATTAACTTCTGTTTCATTTAATTATGTATTATATTCATTTATTTATTAATAATGCTTATATACTGCCTACTATAATAAACTCTCTAAGTGGTTTGCATATAAATATTAAAAATCACTATTAAAAAAAACACTATTAAAAACAATGTCAAGTATATTAACAATAACTTTAAAAAATAGCAAAGTGATGTGGAAATGGGACAGAATGAACTTAATATTGGAAAAATGAGAAACTGAGTGAAATTGAACTTGATGATCAATTCAAGTGATGTTTCCCACCTGCCTTTTTGTCTTTTGCAAGCCCCAAACAGTGAGACATGGCTTCGGTTCCAAGCTGGCAGGAACCTTGAACATGGGTACTCCTGTCACGAGTTGGGGTGGGTGGGTGAACTGCAACATTCTCTTGCAGTTCCCCCCTTGTCAATTCTGAATAGCAACCTAATAAGGGGGGGGGGAAACACATTTACTCAGGGCTTGCTCCAGATGTACTGAACCATTGGGTTTAATTTCAGGATTCACTGTGCTTCTTTAAAAGGTGGGGGGGGGGAAGAGAGAGAAGATTTTCTTTCTTTGCATTGCTGCTTTCCAAGCAAGGATTAGAAAATGACATCGCTGCAAACAAAAGCAACCCTCTTTAAATCCCCACTGGGGGGGGGGGAGAAGGAAAGAATCAGGTGCATCTGTGCCTTTCCTAGAATGAAAATGCTACAACACACACACACACACACACACACACACACCCCTCAATGAACCAATTTTAACTTTCTTCGGTGTAGAGATTAAGGAACCCAGATGAGTAACCCATTACTTTCGACTGCCACTGCTGTCAGCCAATCTTTTGCTTGCTGTGCCTGAGTACAGGTTTCACCATACAGACAAATAAAACTTGGAAGGAAAACTGGGTCTGCAGCCTATTTGTACTATTCTGTGCAGTTCATATTTGACTTCTTAAACCCGATAAGAGGTGCAGTGGAAGGCATTCGAGTCATTGGGGCTGCTTTGAGCAGAAAAGCGTGACCTGCACTGGTGAAAAAGCAAGATGCTGGAGGAATTTGTTCTATGTGAATCCCTGTATGAAAAGAGCCAATTCACACCTCTCGGACTAAGGTGTGGATTGGAAATTAGCTAGATTACTGGATTTATCACTTTTCCAAATGTCACAAAGTTATGAACAGTTTAAATGTCTCCAAATGCACATTTAAATTAGAGCTGGGCAAAACATGAGTAATCTATTTTGGCCATTCAATGGGGTGATGAAACTGAGATGCCTTTGCTGGTGAACTTTGGTGATATTTTCAGGGGTGGTGGTGGTGCTTGGTGCTTGCTTTCTTAACTTTACAAGGTAGCCGGAAGAGTTTCCTTGCTTCCCCCCCTTTCCTTTTTTTAAGCCTTGTACCACTATGAGCCAGAGCATCAACCCCTCCCTCAAAATTTTCACCAAGGTTGGCCTTTCCCATTGGCCATCTTGCCTCTTTGCCTCACTCCCCTACCTCCTGATCCTTCTTAGTTCCACCTCCAACTTAATTTCCTTGGCTGCAGTCTCCTCATTTGTTTGGCATCATGCCTCTCAATTCCTTTACAGCCATCCTTATCCCTAGAGGAAATAGCTGCTTCAGCAGCCGGATGTTACACCCTCATAGGGTGGGGCTTCTATCCCAGTTTGCTGTCTTTCCTCACATTTTTGTCTCTGGGTGGCAGATGCATGAGGCACAGGTGTAGCAAACATGTTTGCAACCCTCCCCCAGTCCTGAGAGGTTCCCGTTGCCACTCCGCTTCTGAATCTTAGGGCCACAGCTGGTCTCAGTGGCGAATGACCCCAGTCTGGAAATGTCTGACAGAGCAGCCAGAAGCTATGTCCCTCACAAGCTTCTTTACCCATCCTGCTGCAGCTGTCGATCCCCAGCTAAGTGGGTATGGGATTGCAGCCTTAAGGTGTCTATAATATTAATAATTGTAATTATTAATTATGTGAAGATGGGACATGGCGGAGGTTAGGCTAAGTCCCCCCTTCCCCCTCCTCTGAGTTGATTCTGAATTCTTTTACCCTTGTTCCCTTGATCTTCCTTGAAATGTGCTAGGCGTCCTTGGAGAATGTGAGATAGTTAGTGGCCCCTGGGAGATAACAAGTTATCTGCAGAGCTGTATAGCAAGGCTAGAGCTAATTGGAATGAAGTCATGTGAAAGTGCCCACAGCTGGGAGGGGGAGGGGCGCCCTCCTTCAGAAAGCAGGATGATGGGATTGGTGGAGACTGGGTGGGGGAAAAAACCCTAGTTTTGGATAAAGGAGTTGGGTTGGGAATGCTCGGGGTTCTTCCTCGGGCCTGGATGCTATGGGAGTTCCATCATGGGCAGGTATGCCAAAAAGTCAGGATAGCTGGGGAAGCTAGGCCTGGTTTGGCTCAAGCAGTTCTGTGCAGACCTTTGGGGTTGGTTTTAGATCATCTTTTAGAGTCCCTTTTTATTCCCATTCCCTTTCCCTCACAACAACCTACCTCACCCCCTTTTCCCTACCTTCTTTTTAGCCCTTTCTTATAAGGGATTATTCTTATATGTATTGGACCATTGGAGACCTTACACTGCTTAACCTTTAATTTTGTTTTAATAAAGTCTCCATCTTAATAGCGGTGTGTGTTCCTTTTTTGGTCTGTAAGGCTGGGCTGCTACACCAAGTTGGTGTACGGGAACCCGGGAGGTGGGCGGCAGTTCCGGGGTTGATTGGTGCTGTGGCCTACCTTGTAGGGCTGGTGTAAGCAGCAGTCCTTCACAAATTACACTTGACCAAGGGCTTGATGCACTTAGAATTGAAATAAGTATCAATATGCAGAATAGGCTTAGCAAATGTAGAATGCAATGTGCAGGTTCTATTCCTGCATTCAGCAATGAGATTCCTGGTTCTTCCTTCTGGAATTCCCTCTGCCCTTCCCAGTCTAGTATTAGTCCTGGGATGAACTAGCCTCTGACTAAACCAGGGCATTCTGAAATACTGGCTTGGATCAAGGAATGGATCTGCCACACAAATGTCATAATAGGCCCCATACAGGAATAGGGATGTGTGGATTGTGTTGAATCCATTCCATGTGTGTTTCACAGATTGTCAGGCATCTGTCGTTCTGTCAACTGTTCACTGATGAAATAGGATTCCCGCCCACCCCCATTCAGAAAAGCCCACAAAAAGGTCCACCATAAATTATTTAACTTTCGCATGCACATAATATTTTGCATATTTTTCTTAGCTCAGCATACAATTGATGAGCAGAGCACACACACAAAAAGAGTGATACACAGTGGAGGCTGAAGAGAGTTCAGAGATGTATAAAGCATTGGACTGTTGTCCTTTTTTTAATGACATAAATATTAGCATATTTTTTCAGTAACTTTCATATTTCCAGTAACTTTCATACAACTCAATTTGCATACAATTCCAGAAAGCTAAAAAACGGTCTGTAAGTCCCCGGAAGCTGCATGACTCGGATGATGCTGGTCCGCTGTGGAATCCGCAGGTCGAATTCATAGAAATCTGCAGTCATGCCAGTCTGTTTCAGATTCCTCTAACATCCCTATACAGGAATCATAATCATAGACCCTGCACACAAATTTTCCTTTTTAAACGGTATTGTCAATGTTTTCTTTTTAACAGGTTCCTCAATAAGACCAGCAATTCTTCAAGAAGAAGTGGGTATTAGATTAGGTCCACCAGCTAAATAGGTCTGCTAGGTTCATCATACTATCTTTAGTTTGTTTGTTTGTTTGGTTTTATCCTGTGATGTTCAAAATAAACGAGTCTGGAGAGTTTACAAGTTTTATAGACTACTGGGCGTCTCTGGTCATCTTACACTCGCTGCTGTGGAGTTGATCCCCTGCCCTCTACTCTATGCTGTATGAGGACCTGTTTTTTAAAAAAGCAAAAGCAATTTTACTGTAGTCTCTGTGATTTAAGGCTTTGTTCCATGGTAAAACAAAAGAGGGAGAGAAAAAAAAGAAAGAAAAAAACCTCAGTGAAGATTTAAAAGCTATACCAAGTTTTACAACACTGAGAGCTCAGGTTCATGCTTCTACTAGACTTTGTCATTATTTGCAAAACTGAGCAAAAAGTTTTCTAACTTTTTCTACATAGTTTTCAGCACCTTGATGAAAATTTAAATCCAGTATTATAACATTGTCATAAAAATGATTAGAGGAATTCAGCAAAGCCATAATGAACATACTTTCTATCGCAGATTGATATGCTAGAATACCTGTTTGTGATGCCATTGTAATATCCTTGTAATAGTAATATACTTTGTTTATTTTGTTTTGTGACCATGCATTGGGCAACTGTTGGGGAACCCAATATAATGCCCCCCCCTTTTTTTTTAAAAAAAAAGGAAACTAAGGGGCATTTGCTAGAGGTTTATAAAGTGATGCATATTAGTGCAGTAAAAGTGGTCAATAGGTTTTCCTCCCTCTCTCATATTACTAGATCTTGGGGGCATCCAATGAAACTGACTGTTATGAGATTCAGGACAGGGAAAAGAAATGCTTCACATAGCAGGTCATTAATTTATGGAAACTGCTGCATCAAGCTGTGATGATGGCCACTACCTTAGGGCCAAAACCAAACATTCATTTAAAGCATCTGTAGTGGAGCTATGTGTGCTAGAGCTTTCTCTACTCTCCTGTAAGCACACGTGGTCCCAATTTGGAGCAGGACCATGGCTCCCCAGGAGAGGAGGATTTAAGCTTCCCCCCACTCATTTTTCATGATTCTAATGGAAATGTTTTCTTTTTTTAACCGCCCCTTCCATGAGGGGGGATGGAATTTCACACACCCCAAAATGGGTGGGAGCTTAAATCCTCCTCTCCTGGAGCACCATGTTTTGAATTTGAATCAGGGTTACATGTGCTTAAAGGAGAGTAGAGAAGGCTAGCATGCATAGCTTCACTATGCATGCTTTAACAAGCATTTAGTTTGGCCCTAAAACAGCTTAAAAAGGGATCAGGCAAATTAATGGAGGAAGAGTGATCTATCACTGTCAGCCGTCCATGATGGCTATATGTGCAACCTTCAGGTTCAGAAGCAGTATACCTCTGAGGACCAGTTGCAAGGGAGCCACAGAGGGAGAGGGGTTATTGCCTTCATGTCTTGCTCATGGGCTTCCCAAAGGCATCAGGATGGTGGTCTGGTCTAGCAGGGCTCTTCTTATATTCCTCTTATATTCAAAGATCTTCTTATTAGGGGTAGGTGATCCACTGGGACCCGCTTGCTGGACCCGCAGTGCACTACTTGCTGGACTTTCGGGTTCCTGGCAGGCCACTGTTTACTTAGAAAATGCCTTAAGATATGTCAAAAGTGGCCGCAATTTGTGCAAATTACACAAATTGTTGAAGCTTTAGTCATATCTTAAGGTATTTTCTATGTAAACAGCGGCCCACCAGGAACCCAAAAATCACTTCCCCAGCTCGATTCAGGAGAACACAAGTCAAACTGGGGAAGAGGTAAGTGGGATAGAGTTTGGGGGGGGGGGTCAAACTTCTTATATTCTTAAGCATGTAACATAGCAAATGTTAAGGCTGGGATGAACAGTAATTAACCAAGAAGACAAGGGCATGTGTCTTATTTCCATGTGTGCCATGAACACTAGATGGTTGAAAATTGATAGTGATTAAAAAGGAATAACACTCTATCCATGTCCTATACTGTTAGACATTTCCTTCACATAATCTGGGTGAGAGCCAGGCTGTAGGCAGCTGGTGAGCAGAAATCAGACCCCCAAATCACAAACCAGTAAAATACATTTATTGCCAGCCAAAGTCCCAGCCTGTCCAGAAGCCTTTAAAGATCTTCAAGGTGAGGGGGAGCCAATGCGCAGCCTTGGTGAGTGGAGTCAATCTGCATCCTAGCAACCCTCTATCACCTAGGCATTGCTTCATCCTCTCACCCTGGCTGTTCCCCACAAAGGGTAACAGGATCCATAAGCCAGGAATCACAGAGCAGAAGTGAAACAGGATGGGTACTCTTATTGCCCAGGCCAAATCCCTGACTGATGGCTAGGCTTGGTGGGTAGGGTTGCCGTGGAGTCTAGGAACCCTTTCCTATCCCTTGAGTACATGAACCAGTAGCCCTGATGACTTGCAACATGAAGCCTCAGTGGAAAGATCTGTAGACTCCTAGAAGTGCCTGAGAATCCATTACAGATGCTTCTGGAGAAAGACAATGGACTGTGTAGATTTTTTTGGTTTACTAATGCAGCTCTGCTCTACTGACTGAGTCAAGTCGCATTTGCCTCACTGAACAGAGTAATGCTATGAAGGGCTTCAGAGTAGCTTGTCAACTGTCAGAGACCCCATACTTCCAGTTGTCACAAGTAGGAAACAGAATATATTTGCCTGAGCAGCAGCAGTTGCATGCCTGCGAGAGAACCTTCATTCCAAACACAGGAATCTGTTTCTAACTGCAGATCATTTCAGCTGGGTTGGAGGTTAAAAAAAGTAGTTTTTTGGGGGGGGGGGAACTGTGGACACAGCACTGGGTATCCATAATGCCATGTTGATGGCTTTGTGGATCAGGGCTTTGTGGGTGATTGGAATGAAATGGTTTAAATCAGTATTTTCAAGGAAAGATGGAAATAATGAGGCAAGACACAGGTGATAGATGGAACTAGAGCCACATTTATTAATGATAAACAGGATCTCTGCAAGGGGTATTCTAGCATGTCCATCTGCAAGCGGTAATCAAATCTCACTCACAGGTGAGTAGCCTGTGTTGCTTGGGCGAGTCCACCCTGGCCTTTGGGAGTGGCGGGCTTGCAGTCACAACCTCTTCCTGACCACACTTTTAAAGATGAGTAGGGAGGCCTTCCCATGTCACCCACTTCTGGGACCCCGAGCTGAGTTAACTCCAAAGGAATCTGAATGTTGTCTACTGGTCACAGATGCCTGAGCAGCCAGACCCAGGAATCACCAGTCACCATACAGGTACTGCAGGGTGCTCACCTGCTATAGCCATACTAGGATTTCCCACACATACCTGCCCTACCTCAAACATGACTTACCGATAATTAACTTGTCAAATGCCCCCACCCAAAAAACACACACATCATACATCTCTGTTGGTATGAGTGAAGAGTATGCAAATAACCCCTGCCAGCTCAGACCAATCTTGGTAGGTAAAAGAATCCTACTCAGTTCTTAAACAACCAGCCAAGCCTACAATGACCTCAACTGAGGGTGGGCAGAAGCCAGAACTGGGCAGAGGACAGGGAGGAGGTGTCAAAGGCTTATATCACCCTTGCAGCCCCACCTTCCCACAAACATTCCAATGAATGCAGATGTCACCCCTCCCACAACCTCGTCCCCACGTCGAGGCAACCTGTATGGGGAATGTCTTTCTGTTAAAATAACTGTAATGGATGGAGTTATTTGCAACATATAGATCAGAACCAAGGTGAGGGGGAAGGCATAAACATTAATCAGCTATACAGTCATGCCTTGGATTGAGAGCATAATTCGTTCCGGAAACGTGCTTGTAATCCAAAACACTCTTATATCAAAACGAAATCCCCCCAAAAAAATGTGTACAGAGATTTTTAATTTAAGCCATGCTACAGTACTTGTATTGCAAGACGTGGCTTGTATATCAAGTAAATAAATAAATAAATAAATAAATATTTAAAAATTTGCTTGTCTTGCAAAACGCTCTCAAACCAAGTTACTTGCAATCCAAGGTATTACTGTATAGGAGGAGGAAGCAAAAAGGACTTCTGAAGCTGGAAATTCAGTTCTTTAGATTAGCAAGTCTCATGAGAAGGATGTCATCCTTGAAATTTGTATAGTGGTCTAGTTTGTCATTCATACATTGGTGACTTCCAGATTAGACTACTGTGATGCTTTCTGTGTAGGGTTGCCCTTGAAGATGTTCAGGAAGTGCAACTGGTGCAGACAGAATGCTGTTGCCCATTACTGGGTGAGTATAGATCTATGAGAGCACACTACTCTTGTTCTGAAACATTTGTATTCATTAACAATTCATTTCTGAGTCTAACTCAAGGTGCTCATTTCAAGTTTCTAAAAATGTATACAAGGAGGAATCAATGTATCCCAGGCACCAGGATCTGCTTTAGGATTCATTGTATAGGCAGATAAAGTTATCATCTGCCAGGAGAAGGGCCTTTTCTGTGGTGATCCTAGAGATTTAGAGTGTGCTCTCCCAAGAAGTTGATATGTGTTCTTCCCTGGTCTCATTGATTGTAAAAACAACAACAACCCTGAAATTAATTCTCAAATGCTCAGAATGCTGAGCATTTGAGAATTAATTAGATGTTCTTTACTATTGCTTTTCTACAGCTTTACAGCAGCAGTGATAAACCTGTGGCTCTCCAAATGTTTTAGCCTACAACTCCCATCAGCCCTAGCCAGAAGAGCCAATGGTGAAGAAACTTGGGTGTTGTAGGCTAAAACATCTGGAGCACCACAAGTTCACCACTCCTGCTTTCCAGTATTGTTTTATACTGTTTTAAATGGATTCATGGCATGCCTGTATCTCTCTCTCTCTCTCTCTCTCTCTCTCTCTCTCTCACTCACTTTTGTAAACTACCATCTGAACATTTTGTTGTTGAAAGGGTGATTTAGAAAGATTGTAAATAAATGAAATACAAATGAGCATATATAGGCACTGCACTGTAGCTATGAACAAGGTAGAGTTGAAGGCCATATTCATTATGCCTCCCTTATGACATGCAGGGCGCAATCCTATGCAGGTTTCAACAGAAAAGAAGGCCTACAGCTCCCAGCAAGCTTTTTTTCTGTCTAAACCTGCATAGGATTGAAAAAAAATGAGTGCAACAGACAAGAAGAAAACTGAACTGAAATCTGAAGTGATGGGTGGCAGAGACTGAAAGTTTTGTAAGGAAAAATGTGTCAGATAGTTAACAGAGTAATTTTGAGCACCATAAAGTATCGGTTGTAAAAAAATTTTTAAAAAAATCCTTTGCTGTTAACCTCAGTCCTGTTTTTGTGACAATGAGTTATTCTCATTAATTATCAGTTCTATTTCATAGTTACTGCCTGTAATTTTAGACTTTAAATACTCTAAAGCATAAACAATTAATTTAATTAGGTATATAGCTAAAGCTGGTGAAATTTGCATAGGAGGAACCATTAATGCAGTTTACACACGGAGAACATTGTAAACTTATAATAGCAATTAGCATGGGTTTATTTATTCATTTATTTATTTTTACTGCATTCCTGATATATTGAAACTTCCCTTAACTTTGCTAGGATAGCACTCATGGAAATGGCTAGGCAATTTTCTGGACCTAGAGGGCTGCAGTTTAGCCTGTGGTCCCACTGCCATGATCTGTTGCTTACTGAGAGCAGACCCATGAGTTGTGGGGTTCTCATTACTCCAAGAAACAGTTATGTCTGGGTCTGTGTGCTCACCCTTCATGAGCTTTGAGCTTTAAGAGGAAAACATTGTCTCTGCCCCCCCCCAAAACCCTCAATTTATTAGTTCATGGCTTGCCCACAATTAACAGGGCTGCACCTCACACTAATACCCTGTAAGACACTAGGACATAGGTAGGCAACCTGGACCCCTCCATATGTTTTGGACTATAATTTCCATCAGCCTCAGCCAGTATGGCCAATGGTCAAGAATTATGGGAGTTGCCATTCAAAATATATGGAGTGCAAGAGGTTGCCTACCCCTGCAGGAGGATGTATGTGTGGAACTGGGCCCCTTAGCAGCCAAGTTCCAGGACCTTACCTTCTGTGCTAGCAAGGCAATGTATCTACCATAGGTCTATGCTTTAAGGGTGCTACCTAGGCTACAGTACCAGCCCTGCCACCTGACTGAGAAGAACTTTGGCAGCTGATGCTAAGGTCAAATCCCAAGAAAGAACAAGGCAGTAGCCCTAATCAGGTGTTCTATATCATACCAAAGGCATGAAGATGGGGAGGATGCTACCCCTGTCCCCTCGTTCATCAGGTTCATCACCCTCTACTCATGGAGGGTAATTCTGTGAACAGGAGAGCCTACTGTATCTTTGGAGGTTATCTACACAAGCAAGAATGCTGGAAAATCAGCATCCTTGATCATGTGGAGAGTCTCCATGCATACAGGAGGCATTCCTCTTCACAAAGTCATCCCTCCATAAGTAGAGGGCAACAAAGAAGGGGGATAGCATCCTCCCCTTCCCCACATGCTTAGTATCAGATACAGAGCCCCAGAATGGGGCTAATATGTTAGTGGTCTTGGTTGGATCTCCCATCTCTTTAAAATTCTTTTAAAGGCAGCTGGGAGGTGCAGGGTTAAATCAGGACAATGGTGCTGGGGCAGGAGTGGACCTATGGGACATGGCTGGGCCAAGATTAAAAGAAAATCTCTCACACCATGAGGCTGAGAGTGGGTTGTTAGGGGGCTAGAGTGGCTTAAATCCCTTTAGACAAAACATCTGGTCTTTCTCTCTTTCTCTTTCTGTCTCTCTCTCTCTCTGACTCTCTGACTCTCTCTCTCTGTGTGTGTGTGTGTACAGATGATAGATAGATAGATAGATAGATAGATAGATAGATAGATAGAATAAAGGAATCAAAACTTTATAGGCATTTGAAAGATGGGAAAATAAAAACAAAAAGATTCAAGAAGCAAACCTAACAACATTTTTACATACTCCACAGAGTGCTTTAGCTCAGTCCAGGAGCCATTTTTGCTCCCCACACCTCCCTCCTCCCATGGTGGCCAAAAAGGCACTCTAATGTTGACCCATTTGATGCTCCGTACTAGCTAAAGAGAACTAAAAAGGGTTTTTAAAAAGCTTCAGAATAGCCATTCTGGTTCTTTCTTTCTTTCTTTCTTTTTTTTTTGCAATTGGGGGGTAGCACATTGCCCAACCTGCTCTAGCTGGTGGACAAAGCCGCCTTCTACTGCTGACAAGGTAAGCTCAAAATCCTAAGCCATCTTTAAAGACAAGATGGATGCCATCCCACTGTATTTTAGCAAACAAAGTGGTCTTTCTTGTTCCCATAGCCTCGGGGATTTACTCCAGAGGAACAGCAGCAGCAAACAAGCAAATAAACAAACTCCAAACCCCAAAACAATGAATTTCAGCTTCCTCTTCCAAACACAACTCATATAAGCAAATCAATTATCCCACCCCCTAGATATAGGGAACAAAAGGGGGAGGATATTGGAGTATCTGTGTATGAACTGTTGAGTCATCACATCTTGGCATACAGGAGGTGATGCTTGGGCCATCAAGAGGAAATAGAGAAGATTCCACAGCTATTATGAAACTACTTGGCAGCACTTCTTAACTCAGATGAAAATAAAGGGCAGAGTTTGAAAGAAGTTGTGAGATGTCTATCACACAGGAGAAAAAGCTATGTGTGGATGCTCATATACTGTACACTGGATGGCAGGGTGGGGGGGGAGATTGCATGTTGGGATGGGGCCTGGCCTGGTCTTCCCAGAAGGAGTTTCTTAGCCACCTGTTAAAAAAGATGAAAATGTGGATTCTCCACAGGGAGTTAAGCCTTAACCTCCTAGTCTCACCCCCTTCTGGCTGCTATTTGCACCATAATGGAAAACTTGCAGGCACGTGTTGTTTTTCTTAAGGCAAGTGATAGATAGGGGAAGTTACATTAGGGGCATCACAGCCCTGGTCCAATTAACACATGTTCTGCCCAGGTCCAGTATCACTATGCAGCATCTTCTGGCAGCTTCTAGGCCTCCAGCACCACAGCAGGACCCACAACATAAATAAACAAAGAAAAGCTATTACAATACAACATCTTTGTTTTCAACAATGCCCTTGAGAGTTGACTTATAGGCCTTTCTGGGGGGGGGGGAGGTGGCCACCACCAAGCGCTGCGCTGCCAGCATGGTCAAGGTAAACCCTCCACAAACCCAAGGGGAGGGTACCAGGCTTGATTTTGCTTTGTTTTAGCCAAGCCCTCCCCCCTCAACCCTGGAGTTGCCCCTTCTCCCTGTGATTGAGTTTAAAAGAAATTAAAAGAGAAGGGAGATCCAGCCACTGATCTGCAACATCTTTTTAGTCTGGCCCTTAGTCACTCCTGAGATGTAGACATGCTTTATATGGTTTGACAGTTAAAGCCCCCTCTCCCCCATATCACAGATACCATTTTATCTGAAATAACAAGTCAGTATGTACTCAGTTGCTGACTTGCTATCTTAGCAAATCTCTCTAGAGCAACTGTGCATTTAGATGGATATTTGCTGATTTGCAGCAGCTACATATTCTTTCCAATTCACTTTGTCTTACTCCCCCCCACTCCTCCCCCCTTTTTGGCTTGCAGGCAGGATCTGAAAAGGGTCAGGACATTCCCATAAACTATTTGTGCTCTCCTAGAGCGAAACCACAGGGTCCGCTGTAACATTTTGATAATTTAACTTGCCGGGGATCAGCTGCTTCTTTAATTCATAAATCCCTTTATAAATGCAGTTGTATCTTAGACAATAAAATGCTCTCAAGCATAATGAGAGGAGGCGGAGAGAGCACCAACTGAGGCCAGCCAAGTAAACACAATGCCAGCAAGAATTGTGACAATGTATTTCTTCTTACAGGCTGCAGTTTGTCCTCAGGCTACAAGGGCAATTTTAAAACCTCCGCATCCGAAAGGGTGACTGCGTACCCAGTATCACACCCAAAGCATTCAGAGTTTTCAGCTCATCTGCTGTTTCTATTCTTTGTTCTTCTCCTGCAAATAATCACAGGCTTCCTCCCATCTGTCTGTGATGCCTCAAGTGCTGAGAGTGTTGGCTGCTGACTTTTATCTGATGCTACAGGCTCTGCATGATACTGTTACCCATGTGCTCTTTGCTCTTAGGTTTTCTGGATAACCGACATGGATGTCTGCCTCTGGGGGAAGGAGAAGTGCAGGTGTGAGAGCTTTGGCACTTTCCCAACTCCAAGGATTTCCGCTTGCCAACACAATTTTTAGGTTCAACCTTACCAATGGGGACAGATAGGCTTTCCTTCTCCCTAATAGCATAGGATACAAGATACCTGGAGAGCTTTACCGAGTTGCAGAGTGTTGACTATGATGATGTTAAGTGGTTTTTATCATCATGATTTCATGCCAATCACTGACACCATTAGAAGTCCACACATCACTCAGACCTGTTAGTAGATGCATTATAAAATCTGTGTATGTAACATGTACAATTATGTTTCTTTGAAAGCTCACAAAACACACAGAAATCAAGTGTACTCACAGGTAATCAAAATGTAGTTGTGAGCTAACTTTAAGAAAGCAGTATTTACAATGGTTCTGTTGTGCCTGAAATGTACTTTTCTTATTTAATACATTGGAAGAATATGCTCATCAGAACAGGGCCAGTGACATATTTTTGTGATCTTCGATTTACTGAGGGGGGGGGGGAATCCTCTTGAAATGACTTTGTTAGATGTCTAGTATCCACTTTTGAAATATTGGTGCATTTTATTTGCGCATGCAAAGAAGGAAATAAGAGCCAAGACACAGAATGATGCAAATTAGGCACATTTATTGATTTGAGGATCTGGGAAGGGGCGAGTGCGGGTGCTAGCTAAACCAGCCCTCGGCCAGTATACCCTTAAACACCATGCGGGTGAGAGGAATTGACCTCAAAGGCGGACCCTATCTCCCCTGGCCTGAGCCTTGAAACCGGGCTCAGGGAAGCCTCAGGTATATCGCCAGTCACCTGAAAAGGTACTGTGGGATGATCACCGAACCTCACCCCACTGCCTGAAACCCGCACTTACCGCCAATGTGACCAAATTAGGGAAACAAAGTACGCAAAATAAAAAAAGCACCGAACCCAAGAATACAGTGCAGAGTAGGCGAAACACGCACACCACCACCAGAGCAATCAGCAATGGTGAGCCAAAATTCCTACTTGGCCCCGTCAATCAGCAACCAGAAATCCCACACTGTGAATTGAGAGGGAGGGGGGAGCTGCTTTTGAGAAAAGAGGCAGAGGGGGGAGCGACGCTGCCTAATAAAGGCCTCCGTCGCTCCTCCCCCCACCTTGAGCCCATAGGTGGTTTTAAAATTAAACAGCCTCACCTCTCATTCCTTCAACGCGCAAATAGTCCTCCCACCAACAGCTATGCATTGGTGGGGGAAGGGTATTTTGTGTGTTTCAAAGCCACCCTTGAAAAAAAAAACCCACAAAACCCACATGTTTTAATGGGTTGCATAGAAATTCTACAAGTAAATTAATAAATAAATTCTACAGATAAATCAATCAATCAATAAAGTCTCCGTGTCATGTGATAATGTATAGCCATTACTGTTCCAAAACTTCAAGACAGGGATGTTACCTCCTGATGCAGAGCAAAAAAAAAAAAGAGGGGGGGGAAGCATTCTACCACCAGGTCACAAATGCCAATTTCAAATTAATACAGATATACAGTTCTGAGAGTTCCCTTCCCCAGTTGCCCCCTGACCCCAGCCTTGAGTTTGCATTTAGGAGAAATGAACTTGAAAGTGCCCGATACATTTAACTCCAATAAGATTAAAGCAGTCTAATTGTGTATGATCACAGCCATCCATTTACAGTAATGAAATACAGTATGCCAATCAGGTTGACGTATGGATCTAGTCTTAGGACTACTAATATTGTTTCCTTCACATAATGGTGGGTGATGGTGGCTTTACCCTTTCTTGATGCCTGTCCTCCCTGAGGGGCTTTGATTTATAGACATTATGCTCCGTAGCTGTGCCTCCTGCAGTCCTGCAATTGTAAATACAGCAGCGGAACCATAAAGATTATTTTGCGTCATGGAGTTTGGCGGAGAGGCCTGTGTCATCACAGTTCAACCTCTTATCCTCTGCACTTCCCATTAGTGGAAATTGAAAACTGGACAGGTCATCAGTTTGTGATAACAGGGAGCGGGGGGATGGATCAGGGGTGAGGGATGGACAGATCAGTCTATTTCTGGTCCATGTTACATTCAGATGTGTTCACTCATAAGTCTGTTCTCTTCCATGTCTGCATTCATCTGCAAAGCAAAATAAAATCAAATAAAAATAAAAATTCCCACGAAAATATACATTCAAATTCATATTTAAATATGAATTTTTGAACACATTTTCTTGCAAATTCTGCATTTCTAAATGTATTTGATCTCAAAATATCCATACACACACACACACACACACACACACACACCTGAGAACTGTGTCATAACATTTGCGCAGGGGCAAAATCTGATAGATAGCTACATACCAAATTCTTAATTAGTCCAGGAGGTGTGGATCAGGCCAGTCTGTATCAGAATTCATGAAGACCAAATTCCCCAAGATCCCTTCTTTCTACCCATCACTTCAGGTCCCAAGAGTTCCTTGAGCAGACAAACCCCTACTTCATACATCCAGCCTGTAGACATCTCTCATTGTCTAATGAGAGCAGAAATCCATTCCCTTCTCTGATGGTGGTGTTTTATCTCAATATTTATTTCGAGACATTTCATAGTTTTCATTACTTTATGCCATGAGTTGTTTCCTCTTAGTGAATGGCTTTCTTACATGATGGGGGATACCTGCCTCAATGATACTACAAGTGAGAAGGATCTTGGAATTGTGGTAGATCACAAGCTGAATATGAGCCAGCAATGTGATGTGGCTTCAAAAAAGGCAAATGCTATTTTGGGCTGCATTAATAGAATTATCACTTCCAAATCTAGATCCCCTCTACTCAGGGGAAGTACTAGTTCCACTCTACTCAGCACTGCTTAGGCCTCATCTTGAGTACTGCTACGTATAGTTCTGGGTACCATGCTTTAAGAAGGATGCAGACAAACTGGAAAAGGTTCAGAGGAGGGCAACAAAGATGATCAGGGGACTGGAAACAAAGCCCTATGAGGAGAGACTGAAGGAACTGGCATATTTAGCCTTCAGAAGAGAAGACTGAGAGGAGATATGATAGCACTCTTCAAGTACTTGAAAGGTTGTCACGCAGAGCAAGGCCAGGATCTCTTCCCAACCATCCCAGAGTGCAGGACACAGAATGATGGACTCAAGTTACAGGAAGCCAGATTCCAGCTGAATATCAGGGAAAACTTCCTGACTGTTAGAGCAATACAACAATGGAATCAATGACCTAGGGAGGTCATGGGCTCTCCCACACTGGAGGCATTCAAGATGCAGCTGGACAGCCATCTGTCAGGGATGCTTTAATTGGGATTCATGGATTGAGCAGGGGGTTGGACTCGATGGCCTTAAAGGCCCCTTCCAACTCTACCATTCTATGATTCTATGATTTATTTATTTATTTTATATTTATTTATTGTATTTATACCCCGCCTTTCTTCCTGCAAGGAACCCAAGGTGGCTTACATAATCCTCCTCCACCTCTCCATTTTATCCTCACAACAAACCTGTGAGGTAGGTTAGGCTGAGAGTCAGTGACTGGCCCAAAGTCACCCAGTGAGTTTCATGATATCCCTATCAACCTATGATAGGGATGAGCAGATTTCCCCTGTTCCATGTCGTAATAATTCTCCCATGGTTTTAGCTTTGCCCCATCACCAAATGTGCTCTTCTAGACAAATGTGCAAACTTGTACACATTCTTAAGATGTGCATCCATTAAGGATCTTTTAACTTTGGCAATTGTATCTCCGTGGCAAAGAGGGGAATCCAAAACAATCCACATGCATGCAAGCTTCTTCAATCAATGGAGAATATATATTCAGAAGCACAAACAAGAATTTAAAATGTACAATTATTACTTGTGGGGAAAGCAAACATGGCAGAGCAATTGCAACATAAATATACAGATCAATAAACTATTTCAGTCTGTAATATGAACTTGGATTGTGGGGAAATTAGCTGAGTTCTCATGGTGGCTGGCTTCAGAGCTTAAACTAGGCTGTAGACATACACTGACTGTTCAGCCTGCTACAGTAGGAAAGGTTTGTTGGGGTGAGAGGTTGAGGAGGTGGGGGTTAAAGGTTCCCTGCCACAATCCTTTCCACTAGTTGGCCAGGGAAGGATGCATGGAAATGTTGAGACTCCCCAAGAAATAGTTCAAGATAGATCCAACTGGATGGAACACATACACACCAACATATGAATGAAGGGTTGGAGGTTACAACTGCAGAAAGACATCCAAAGATAGACAGCATTCTAAAGATACCTTTCCCTCAGCTGGAAAGGTTGTTCCTATAGCCGAAGTGACATTCCATTCCTTCCTGGAGTCAAAGGTCTCCAACAGTGTCCAATGTTTTAGGGATGTGCAAATCAATGAAATGTGAACTCACTGAGATTCTCCGAAATCTTCCTCAAAGATTGTTCCATCTCATGTCCATATCTGATTGCAGGGCTGCTTCTTCTCTTCTTCTTCTTCTTCTTCTTCTTCTTCTTCTTCTTCTTCTTCTTCTTCTTTCTTCTTCTCTTCTCTTCTCTTCTTCTTTCTTCTTCTTCTTCTTTCTTCTTCTTCTTCTTCTTCTTCTTCTTCTTCTTCTTCTTCTTCATTTCAAATGAAAATCCATGTGTATTTTCATGCACATTTCCCCAAATGTATGCATCAATTGTGCTCATGTCTGAAATACAGCCATTCTTCTCCCAATGATTAAAGCATGTTTGTGCATGCTTAAGAACGCATATTTTCATGCACATTTTCAAACATATGCATATTGTTGAACTCTTTCCCCCCCTTTTTCTTGTCTGCAAATCACATTGCAAGCTCAGAAATGTGTGAACTTTAAGTGCAGATTATGTTTGAATCCAAGTTTGGGTCCAGGAGGCATCAATTCTGTTCAAAAATGAATTGAAATGAATTTCTCATACACCCCTACGATGTGATGTGACTGGGCTGGCTATGACTCCTGATCTCCTCCTGCAGTGTTAAATAGTTACGTTTTGCTGAAGTTCGTAAGAGGACATTTTCAGCGGCTCCTGAAAATGGTTAGGTCATATGATTAGACACAGTCACCATTATAAGCCAGGAAAGAAGAACTCTTGAAAAAGATTCATGTTTCCCCCAAGATTTCTCTGAGAATGCTCGTAAATAATGGTCCTATTCTGAACTGAGTCAAAGGGAGCTTGTCCATCACAAGTATGAGATGGATATAGCAGCCTGAAAGCCTGAAATAGAATTGAAAAATTCTTATCCAGAATGAAATGAAACAAAATGATCACCCACCCCTACAAAGTGGCTACTCCCACAACCATGCGCACACTGCCATCCACTCACCTGTCTGCTTAACACATTTCACAGATTCACGTTCCCATGTTCAGGCAGAGAATGTCTCTGCTCCTTGAGGTAGTTGGGTTTTCTTCTTCTTCTTCTTCTTCTCTTCTTCTTCGCACTAACATATTTTTTTTTAGGCTGAGAAGTCTTAATCTGTTTAGGCTTCCCCCACCTCCCATACCAAAGGCATTACAAATTCCCTATCATTTTTGTTCAACATCCTTTTACGAGTGTGCTTATTCAGAAATATATTGAGCATATGTTTATAAATATGCTGCAAGGCTTAATTCGAAAACAAAAGGGCATCTGGGTGCTTGTAAGCATTTGGCAGACACACCATGCTGACTGCAATATATATATATATATATATATATATATATATCACAGACTGCAGTCTAAAGAAGGATCCATCCAGCTGTAAAATGTGTTTTCTTGGGTTGGCAAAGGCAGACAGCCAGGTCTGGTTGTTCCCCAGAGACAAATGGAAGCCTCCTTTAGATGTTCTAATGAAACTGCACCAAGCAGAAGAAAAATGGAATTTCAGTGGCAGACTCTGCCCTCTGCTGACATACATTAATTTAGAGTAGGGATATATTATAAGTATTTTGTTTTTGCTTGCAAAACATGTGATCATGCCCTGTTCGAAGTCGCAAATGTGAGCTCGAGCATGTGTCCATCAAAAATGTTTGCAAATTGTAAACACATGCATTGTTCCTGATTCCCAGTTTGATTTATGCAGATTTCCTCAGTAGACTGAATCAGCCCCGCTTTAGTCTATGCAGGAAATTTGTGCAAATTAGGAAAGTTGCAGAAATTTGTGGAGATTTGCACAAATCTCCCATTCGATTGCTGCTTGTTTGTGCAAGTTTCCCATTTACACAAAGCAAGCAGCAATTGCAAACAAACATGAATGGGAATCAGGTACAAGATGAGCAGTGAGATGTTGTTTGGACAATCCTAGTGATCTCGAACATCACTCATTCGCCCATCCCTAGTCCGAGCATCCTTATGCATACGTTACCTGTGGAGACCTTCCTCTGCTAATGATGCCCAAACCCATAATCACTATGGTCTGGAATATCAATTTGTGATGCAAGAAACTTTATGTCCCTCAAATCTTCCACATGTGTAGAGAATGGATTTTAAGACACTAGGGGCACATTCCTATGCGTATTTAAATTGTCTGAACATGCATTTGATTACACCCTAATTGCTGCTCTTATAGAGTTAAGCAACTGAAGTTTTTTTGGTGGGGGGTTGTAGTCTGTTTTCTTAAGGCTCTAGGAGTCAAACTACGCTGGAGCCCTGGTTTTTCTGGTTTTTCAGCAATTGTATATGCTGATGCTCTCTAAGAATGAAATCCTGCACATGTCTACTCAGAAGTAAGCCCCATTGGGTTCAGTGAGATTTATTCTCAGTTAAATGGACATAGACTTGTAGAGATAGGCATTCTACTGAACACTTATAGGTCAGCGTGTCACTAAGTTCATGCTCTCCCACTGTATGTTCATCAGCATGTATGAAAGGGGTTAATCTCTAATAAAATCAAACCCAAACATATCCACAAGGAGTACATCAACAATACATCCCATAAAAATCATCAGTACATCAACATCCCATTAGAAAGCACATCTTACGTGAAAGTTATGTCAACTAGGATAAAGGAGAATTTTTATAAAATAATATGGAGAGATGGTACCTAACTCCAGTAAGATTAAATAGAATAGATAACAATTGCTCCGCACTTTGCTGGAGAGGATGTCAGGAAATAGGTACATATGCTAATATATGGTGGAGTTGTAAAAATGTTCTGGAATTTTGGCGAGAGATTGTTACATAAATATCAGAAATTATTGGTATTAATCTAGAGGTCTGTCCTAAACTTGCTTTGTTATCAATAACCGATAAAGTAACTTGTGCCCAAAATACGAAGGAGCTAATTGTAAACTTGTTAACTGCAGCTAGGTTAATGATAGTGAGGAAATGGAAAGTACAACATGTTTTTCTAATAACTGATTGGTATAAGGAAGTATTGGGATATAGCCCTAAATGATAAACTACGTAACTTGTGGTATCAAATGCAAAAAGGGACAGTTAAAGAAGAATAATTTTATGGATATATGGAATCAATTATTAGACTATGTATTAATAAAGGGGAAGGGGAGTATGCCTTGTCAGGATATGTTATATTTTTGGAATGTGGAATTTAATTGATTAAGGGGATGGATGTATATTAGTTGGTCCCTAAGTGGGTGGGGGGTGCACCTTATGATTTATTTTAGTTGCACGTTTGTGTTTTATAGTTTTGTATGTAGTTTATAATAATTAAATAAAATTTATTAAAAAAAGAAAGCACATCTTATGTAACATATTATTCATCCCCTCTAGTCGACCAACTCATTGTTAAGGATCCCATTGTGAACTGCACCCACTGCAAGAGTCACATACTTAGCAGTGAACCATCTGAAGTCCTCTATGAACAATGCCATTTTTTCCATCCCACTCCTTGGTGAAGACATATGCGGAGGTGGCCTCTTTTATGGAGTGAGGACAATATTGACCCAGATCGATCATGTGTTTCTAAGTGATCTTTCTTTCAGCTGCAGAACAGACAGGGAAGGGAAGAACTGACACTGATTCCTTGCTGTGTGGTGGGATTGACGAATGAGGCAAGGTGGTGGATGTTGTGCCAACTGACAAGATAAATCACCATTTTGTTGTTGAGTGCTTTCTGGGAAGGTACTGTGGTGCCATTAGAGCAGGACTTTGGGACAGATGTCCAGGGCCCACTCAGCAGAATAAGCAGGAGGGACCGCATACAGAGCAGGTCTGGTTCATCACATTTTGAAGTTGGTGAAGTAATGCACATTACCATCTGGGGGATGGGGACCTAAGATCATTAAACCCAGAGTCTAGATTCAGAAACACCTTGCTCTTGTGTATATGCCGACATTATGAAATCTAGACAGCTGTATCCAATGTGATAAAAGAAATACCGGTAGCATTAAAACTGTTAGCATTCCTGTAAGGAATTGCTGAGGTGGCATAAATGAAATTTATTTAGCCTGTTACTTTTAGCAATATCTGAGTGAAATAATGTCAGCCTTGTCATGGAATTATACAAGCTAGTTTTTGGATACTGACTCTTTGTCACATTCTACTGTGTTCAAGGAGAAGAACCCAAGACCATGCTTTGCCCATGAAGGAATGGGCTATTCAGAGAAGGAAGGGCTTGGTTCCAAATAGCTTCCACTGATTTCTGTGGGGCAAAGTCAACAGCAGGGGTGGCTGCTGCTTACAAAAAGTGGGAATATTCCATGTCCAACCTACTACACCAAGCATTCCCATCACACCTTCCCTTGCACCTTGACCCCTCGCACCTGAAGCTACTTCTGCCTTCTCCACCCCAGCTCTGCTCATGCAAACACTTGCTAGCCATCATTGTTAAATGGGACGTCCATGTACAGAGTCAGTATATCTTCAAATCTCAGATTCTAGGGATGAATGACAAGGGAATGCTCTTGCCCTCATGCTCAGGTTGTAATCTTCCCAGAGGAATTTGACTGAGAAGCTACTGCTAGAAACAGAATGCTGGCCTAGATGGAGACAACTGAGTTTTCCCAAAATCAGAAATGGAGTACATTACAGAAATGGAGCCTGAGCCTCAAAACACCAAACCACCCTCTGATCCAACATTTGCTGTTCAACACCCAATCTCGTATATAGTTAGGTGAGGGCGGGGGGGGGGGTCCGGGTCTGTTCAGCCAGCACAGCACCACAGCTCCATCGGGTGGCCACTTTTCAGACAGAAGCCCGACCTATTCTGCTGTACTTGCAGGGTTCAGCCGCAGATATCCAGGTGCTCCCAGGCTTGCTAATGCAGACCAGTTGGGAACTGCAGGAAGCCCTACATAAGAGCTTCCTCTTCCCTCAAGCCTTTGCCACACCAACATGAGTCATTGTGATGTCTGCATATGCTTCCTGACTCTAGTGACCAACTCTGATCCTTGCCTTGCCCTGCCCATATTTGACCTGCATCTGCCCTTGGACTTCACTTCTTACCTTTGGCCCCAGCTTGCCTGGTCCGGGCCTGATGTCTGCTCATTCTTGGACTTCGCTTCTTGCCTCTGGCCCCACCTTGCCTGGTAGGAACATAAGAAAAAGCCCTGCTGTATCAAACCAAGGGTCCATCTACTCCAGCATTCTATTCACACAGTGGCCAACCAGCTGCCCACGGGAAACCCACAATCAGGACATGAGTGCAACAGCACCCACCTGCCCATGTTCCCCAGCAACTGATGTACCTAGACATACTGCCTCTGATACTGGAGGAAGCACAGTAGGACTAGTAGCCACCAATGGCCTTCTCCTCTATGAATTTGTCCAATCCCCTTTTAAAGCCATCCAAATTGGTGGCCATCACCACATCCTGTGGAAGTGAATTCCATAGTTTAACTATGCACTGTGTGAAGAAGTACTTCCTTTTATTTGTTTTGAATCTCCCACCAATCAGCTTCATGGGATGATCCCGGGTCCTAGTATTATGAGAGGGAGAAAAATGTCTCCCTACCCACTTTTTCCATGCCATGCATAATTTTATACACCTCTATCATGTCTCCCCATACAGTCATGCCTTGGATTGAGAGCATAATTCATTCCGGAAACATGCTTGTAATCCAAAACACTCTTATATCAAAACGAAATCCCCCAAAAAAAATTTGTACAGAGATTTTTAATTTAAGCCGTACTACAGTACTTGTATTGCAAGACATCGCTTGTATATCAAGTCAAAAAAATTAAATAAATATTTAAAAATTTGCTTGTCTTGCAAAACGCTCTCAAACCAAGTTACTTGCAATCCAAGGTATTATTGTACTTGCCTTTTTTCTAAGCTAAACAATCCCAGCTGCTGTAACTTTTCCTTAGAGGGGAGTTGCTCCAGCCCCTTGATCATTCTAGTTGCCCTTTTCTGCACTTTATCTAACTCTACAATGTCCTTTTTTAGGTGCGGTGACCAGAACTGTACACAGTATTCGAAGTGCGGTCGCACCATAGATTTGTATGAGGGCAGTACGATCTTGGCAGTTTTATTTTCAATTCCTTTCCTAATTATGCCTAACATGGAGTCTGCCTTTTTCACAGCAGCTGCACACTGGGTCGACATTTTCATCGAGCTGTCCACCACAACCAAAGATCTCTTTCTTGGTCGGTCACCACTGGCCCATCAGATTATACTTGAAGTTGGGATTTTTTAACCCAATGTGCATTACTTTACACTTGCTTACATTGAACCGCATTTGCCATTTTGAAACCCATTTTGACCTCTGCCCGTTCTTGGACTTTGCTTCTTGCCTCTGGCCCCACCTTACCTGATACGTGCTGGACCCCTGCTCATCTCTGGACCTTGCTCATGCCTCTGGCCCTGCTCTGTCATGCATGTGTTTGACCTTTGCTTGCTCTGGACTCTGCTTTGGCTCTGGCTTGCCTCCACATCCATCGCCCGGCCCCGGCATTCCAGGCTAGGACCCTTGCCGTTCACACCCCGGACCTGACAGGGGGAATGGTTCCAAATATTTCTACCAGGTATCCCTTACTATCATAATTAGTGGCATGTCCATGTTGTTAGTGTTGGACTGGGGCAGGGGATACCTGGTTTCAAATCTCTACTGATCCATGAAGCTGACTGGGAGACCATAGACTAACCAGTTTCTCTCAGCCTATGCTACCAAAGCACTGTTGTGAGGATAAAATAGGGTGGTGGTGAGGAGGTCAATGTACAGTATCATGAGCAACTTGGAGAGATATGTCCCATCCTTCCTCCATCTCCCTATCTCTTTCCATCCATTGCTAGTGAGAAAGTAATAGCTCATCTTCTGTGGGTCTCTATATGAATGGTGTGTGTGTGTGTGTGTGTGTGTGTATAAAGCAAGCATGGGGAGCCTCCATATCACAGCTGAATATAGCCCACAGGGATTCCCTATCCATCCCTCCAACTTCTTCCCCAGGCCCACCCCTTGCCCTCAGGAGATTCTCTCTCCTGCATGGCGAGAAAGGGTTTTGTTTTGTTTTGTTTTGTTTCTTATTACCATGCAGCAGGGAAAAGCTCATCTCCACTTAGCAGCTAATCTCATGGAGGGAATTTGCTGCCTTTTCCCTGTTAGGTGTTTAGGGCGGGCAAACACAGTGCATGCCAGCGGTGTGGGGGGCATCCAATTTGAGCTGTGGCCCTACCCAGTACTGACATGTGTGCCCTGATGAGCTTTCCTGCAGCCAATATGGCTGTCAGGCCAAATTGCCCACCCCAGTGTAAATATATATAGAACTAGTTTTTGCTCACAGCTTCGCCCCGAACTTGTACAACATCTTCATAAACTCATCGAAAAAATCTGGATAAGAGAAGAGATCCCAGAAGACTTCAGGGATGCCATAATTATCACCCTCTTTAAGAAGGGTGATAGAACAGACCGTGGAAACTATCGGGGCATTTCTCTCTTAGCAACCGCAGGTAAAATATTTGCTAGGATTCTTGCAAACCGTCTTCTATCTATTTCAGAAGAGATCCTCCCTGAAACTCAATATGGTTTCCGCCCCTCTAGAGGGACAGTAGACATGATTTTTACTGCACGTCAGCTCCAAGAAAAATGCCGGGAGCAAAATCAACCCCTTTATATGGCATTTATCGATTTGGCTAAGGCCTTTGATACTGTAGACCGTACAGCTCTCTGGACTATCCTTATGAAAATTGGATGCCCCAATAAATTTGTGAATATCTTGCGACTTCTCCATGACAACATGACGGCAACGGTTTTGGACAACAACGGCTCTCATGGTGCTCCATTTAAAGTGGGATCAGGTGTTAAACAGGGATGTGTTATCGCCCCAACATTATTTGCCATTTTCATCGCCATGGTTTTACATCTTGTCGAGGGGAAACTTCCCACCGGTGTGGGAATTATATATCGAACAGATGGAAAGCTTTTTAATCTCAGCAGGCTGAAAGCAAAAAGTAAGGTAATTACAACCTCCGTCGTGGAACTTCAGTATGCTGATGATAATGTGGTCTCCGCACATTCAGAGGATGATCTCCAAACTATCCTAAATGCTTTTGCAGAAGCATACGAAAAACTTGGTCTCTCACTTAACATAAAAAAAACCAAAGTGCTTCATCAGCAAGTGCAAGCCAATCCTTTGGTGATGCCATCTATCCAGCTTGGCGGGACAATACTGGAAAACGTCGATCATTTTCTCTATCTTGGCAGCTATCTTTCTGTTATAGCTAACATCGACAGTGAAATCCAGCATCGTCTGAGCTCCGCAAGTGCCGCATTTTCTCGAATGAAACATAGAGTGTTCGAGGATCGGGATATTTGTAAGAAGACCAAAACACTGGTTTATTGTATTACCAACTTTATTGTATGCCTGCGAAACATGGACTATCTATAAACGTCACTTCCACCTCCTTGAAAGGTTTCATCAACGTTGCCTCCGGAAAATCCTGCGGATTACTTGGGAAGATAGGCGAACAAATGTCAGTGTACTGGAAGAAGCAAAGACTACTAGCATTGAAAAAATGATCCTTCAACGCCAACTTCAGTGGACCGGTCATGTTGTTCGAATGCCTGACTGCCGTCTCCCAAAGCAGTTACTTTACTCCCAACTCAAGGATGGAAAGCGGAATATCGGTGGTCAATATAAGAGGTTTAAAGATGTTCATAAGGCTAATCTAAAAAAATGCAATATAAACATCGAAAACTGGGAAGCTCTGGCCCATGAACGATCTAAATGGAGGTTGGCCTTTCACAAAGGTTCCATAGACTTTGAAGAAGCCCGAGTGCAAGGTGAAAGGGAGAAACGTGCTAAGCGAAAAGCACGTCAAATGAATCCTTTACAGGACCATCTTCTATCTGGTAACCTGTGTCCTCACTGTGGGAAGCTGTGTGGATCTAGAATTGGCCTCCACAGTCACTTACGGACCCATCGCTAGAGTCTACACAATCTTCTTTAGAATTTCCTCCTTTTATCCCGGAAGACAATCTTACTCGGTCACGAGTGATCGCCTGATGATGATGATTTGTTCGAAATTCCTTAAGGTCACTGACCGCTGTTTTGAATTGCTCACTCCATAGGAAAGGTCCCCCGGGACTACATAATGGAATCCTAGCTCCCCCAGGACTACCAGCTCCCCTGGGACTTCCAGCTCCCCCGGGACTGCATAATGAAATCCCAGCTCCCCTGGGACTACCTGCTCCCCCCAGGACTACACAATGAAATCCCTTCTTCCCTCCCTGGATTACACAATGAAATCCCTGTTCCTCCCCCGGGACTGCACAATGAAATCCCAGCCCCCCCCCCCCCAGGACTGCACAATGAAATCCCAGCTCCGCCCCGGCTGTGGTTCATATGAACATTCTGTTTTGATGCAGGAGAGATTTGCATATCCACTCCTGATTGGCCCCTGTGGCAGTTCATATGAACATTCTATATGTCGTTGGAGCGATTTGCATAACCGTTCCTGAATGGCCCCTGTGAACATTCTAAGTGATGCCATTGGCTCTCATCTATTTTGGGCCATACAGGCGCAGCGAGGGTTTTTCAGAGATTTGAACCCACCAGTCTTTGTCCTTGGGTGATGGAGAGTATGTGGGCCAAGTTTGGGGCGGATCCGTCAAAACATGATGTTGCCTATGCGACGCCCCCCCCCCCCACAGCAGTCATTCAGTCAGGCAGTCATTTTAAAAGTTTCCCTCCCTTTTCACCCCCTCAGAGAACATTCTAAATGGCCTAGGGGAGATTTGCATACCCACCTCTATTGCCCCCTGCAGGAATTCATACAAACATTCTAAGTGTCGTATGGGCTATTTGCATAACTGCTTCTATTGGCTCCTGCAGCAATTTTGAGGAGACGCCGATTTGCATAACTGCTCCCCTGTTGTTTTGCCCATAGGAGATATGAGAGTGGGGTGATTTTGCCCCCTTTTTTCACCCCCTTAGGGATGGAATTTCCAAAAATCCTTCCTTAGTGGGTGTGTATGTCATAAAAACAATGTCCCTTCAAAATGTCATGTTCCTAGATTAAACGGTTTGAGCTGGGCATTGATGAGTCAGTCAGTCAGGACACTTTCTTTTATATATATATAGATTACCAGTATTGGATTACTTGATGAAGATAAGTTTCATTAAAGTTTAAACCGCCCATGGTTAGATTGGAAGACAAATTCTTCAGGATGTGCATTATTTTTCTAGCAATGGGATTTGTTTTCCTTGTAAGACAATGGCATGCTGCTTTTATTTTATGAGAAGATTTATGACAGGAGGGAGTAGTTGACCTACAAGGTACCAGGCACCTTCAATTTCCATTAAGATATTGCTGAAACAAAGAGGGCCTTTCCAGTTCACGCATAATGTTCACATTTTCATCGTCCAACTTCATAATCAGCCACTGGGGGACTTTTTCTTTGATTCCAACTTGTTTGGAATCAGATTCGTTTCATGAAGTTTCTCCATTTGGATTCAGATCCTATCCTATCCTTTAGTGCTCTGGACAGGACAGCCCACACAATTTCTTCAAGTGTTCTATAGGGAAGAAAAAGAGAATGTATTACTGCTCCTACAGGACTCACAACAATCTAAGAAATCTGTATGAAGGAAACAGATGTGGGGAAGATACTCTGTTGTGATGTTACTTCAGCAAATTCAGATAAGGAGAAATATTGTATAGTAGAGTTCTTGCTAGACTGTGCTACTTCACCCTGCAAGCTGGGGGGATCATGTTTGAGCAGTCCATATATATATGAGAGATCTTGTGCTGTAACCTGTAAGAACGATCTGAGGGGTTACAACCCCTTTGCAGCAAGATCCTCATCTTTTTTCTCCCCCCCCCACTTTAGTTCACACTGGGGTGCACATTTTGCACTTTGTCTCTACAAGCTAAGCAAATTGCAAAAGTGCACCCCCTTTTTCAAAGGAAAGGGGTTTTTGACAGCTTGCTGCAATGGGACTTGTTGCAGGTGCTTAACTTTGGCTGGATTGTGCCCATAAATTATACACACACTTGGTAATTTTGCCAATTTGCAATAAATAAATAAATAAATAAATCTTAAAATCCTAAGGTGAACAGATGGGCAGTTGCCCCCAGTCAGCAAGCCTTTACCAGTTTTTCAAGCAAGAGAAACCTGAGATAAGTCTCCAGTCAGCCATGAAGCTGTGTCTATTGAACCTATTTTGTGGATGAGGTTAAGCACCATGGATAGCTCCTCAAAAGTTCAGACTGAAACCTGGAGTGGGTAAACAGTCCCACTGACACTGGAGCCGACACTCTCCACTGCAGTCCTCTCTGCCCTCAGTATGACTACTGGAAACAGAGGAGGGATAGACAGGTGGGCCCTACTGATTTGTTGCCTAGACTAGCTGCAGTAGTTCTGAGGCCTCCAGGCCAGTGTCTAGTGAGAAAATTTCAAAGCTATGCACATGTCTCAATGGCATTGTTTGCATACATTTGTAAGCCGCCTTGGGTTCCTTGCAGGAAAAAAGGCAGGGTATAAATATAATTAATAAATAATAAATAAATAATACCACTTCCAGTTAGAGCCCACTTCCCTCCACCTGCCACTAGTCCACCTACTGTGGCTGTGGTCTGAAATAGCATAAGTTCAATTGCCAAGCCCTTCAATTCCTTTCCCTTATTCTATCTGCCTGTGTCCTCCCAAACACACACACGCACACACACACACACACACACACCACCACCATCACCACCATCCTCCTCCTCCTCCTCACCAATAATTCAAAGTTGTGGACACAAAAGCAAGAGTATTCTAAGTGGCCTATGGATGCAATTTATCTGAGTGGTCTATGGTGGGACATCTTACTGCAGAATTGGATTCTGTTGGTGCCAAGTACACTGTTATAACCTTGGTTGTGGTCCTTCAAATTTCTCAGAATAATGTATGGCATTAAAATTTACTCCAGCACACAAAGAGATTGTATGGCTTCTCATTTGCATTGAGTTTTCGTTATCAGTTACTTTATCGGGTCCTTCACCCCACAATACAATGTCAATGACACCATTTCAATGCAAATGTAACTATGCAATCTCCCAAGATCCCTGTGATAAAACTCAGTAGACTTGTCCAGCTCCAATATGCATGCTCTTATCTTAACCTTAGATAATCCTTCTCTAAAGATTTGTTTTTTTCCTATTGTGAATTCTTTCAAAACCTTTCAGCCTTATGTTAATTGAATTAAGTTAAACACCACAATTGTAAGTCAATCCTATAGATGTCAATGGGGCTTACTTCCGAGTGAATGTGCTTACTAGTACTGTTCCAAAAAGATCTTCTACATTTTTTCAACCATTCCCATTTATTTCCATCGAAAATAACTTGCTTTCAAAAACAAATTCAAAGGAGATTTTTCTTTTTTTGAGAAATTCCCATATGTTGGGTTCATTGTTCTTGTGCTTACCTTACTTATGAGCTGGCCTAGGAAAGTCTGCAGGTATCCTGTCTTTCATTGTAAAATCATCTCTCTTGCAGCTTGTATCCTCCTCGGCTTCCTGCTCTTCAACTAAAGCTCAAGGGAAGACATCATGAGGCAATTCCTCTCATACGGCTTTTTTTCAGGCTGACTGGAATGCTATGGACAAATGGAGAGGTGCATAATAACATGATAAAACACACACAGTGCCCTTGGCCAGCTCTCAGTGTTTCGGTAAGCTCAAAACCACCACCAAAATAAATTCAAAATAAATTACATAACACCCTGAGAATGAGGCAGTATAATAGAAGCCTCTTTCCTGGTGGGGGAAGAAAACTTTCAGGAAATTTGGAGGACAGATTTTAGCACAGCACTGATGCCAGCTCTTCCCTAGAACTAGACACAACACTGCCCCCCCCACACCTGCATTGTGGAGGATGCAAAATGTGGGCCAGCCTGCCAACACAGCTGGTGCTGGTGCCACTTGCAGTGGCAGAACAACTCCCCTCCCCCCCAAAAAAAACCTTAGGGAAAAAGGAAAGAAGTTGTGCTACAACCCCTGCCAATGGTGAGCCCTACCTGTGAGAAACTGTTGAGAATTTATCTCCCCCCCCTCCGGAAAATTTGGTGAAATTGTCCACCCAATTTTTCTCTCCACAAATAGGGTGGAGAATTTCGAGAGGCCATTTGCAGACTGCTCTCGTGCTTATACAGACAAAGTGTCAGTACTGTAAAGAACTTCTCCCTTTCCTGCTACTGAACGATCCATCCACCCATAATAAATCTCTTTCATGATTTCACATTTATTCCTGCATTTCAAAAAACACCCCCCCCACACACACACACACTACTATGCATTTTCCCTTTCCTTGTTGTTGTTTTTAATAGAAATAATGGAAAGTGGGGTGGAGAGAAATCAATGGACGCAACTATGGGGCTTGTGAGTAGCCTGCTGGCATTGCAGAAACTGCATGCCACAGAAGAGATGAACTGTTGATAAGGGCATTGATGTTGGTTTCAAGGTTCAGAGGGTTGCAACTTTTTTAAAAATTATTTCCAAGCAAAATTATGTAAAATATCTTTAGCTTTGCTACGTATTTGTTCTAGGGGGAAATGCAGTGCAAAACGTTCCAATGAATATGTCCAATCACTATAAGGGGAACATCAGGGCCTGCTCCATTTGGACTGCCCGCCCCACTTCCAGGCCAAATAACATCAACTGCCCTGAGGCTCCTGCTTAAGTCAAGTTTGTTGTGTTGTTCAGTTTTGCTTTTTGAGCGTGCGGTTCTTGGTGTGTTGTATTTTATATATACTAGAAGGCATTTTGAGGACACTAGTTGAAAAGTGGGATATAAATCTACTAAATATATAAATAATATAAAAACATAGGAAGCTGCTTTATACAAAGTCACACCATTGGCCTATCCAGATCAGTATTGTCGACACTGACTGGCAGCAACTCTCTGACAGGATTCTTCCCCAGTCATGCCTGGAAATGCCAGGGATTGAACCTGAACCTTTTTCATGGAAAACATGTGCTCTACCACTAAATTACAGCCCCTTCCCCAATACTTAGAATGGCAATGATACATCATTGTGTATTAAAAACATTTTTTAAAACCTACTATAAATCCTTTTTGAAGAACACTGTGATATATTATCCCCACCCCACCCCAAATACAAAAGAAACCCCACACATCCTGCCTCTAATGGAAGAGAGGTGGCCAGGTAGTTAACTATGATTGCCAAAAGGGCATAAGAAATAACCATAAGCTTTTATCTGAGAAATCTATAAAACTAAATCCAGTGAATGCCGAATGTAACAAAATATTAGTTTAACTGCCTGTTTACAGCCCCTCCATAAAAGGGGGGAAATAGTCTATAAAGAAAGATCCTGAAGCAACACTTCATAGAATTGAGGAGTGTGCCTATTGTTTAACCAGATGCTGTAAATTTAATGCAGTTACACTGTTGCCACCCAGGTTTTTATTGAATATATATATATACACATACTAAGATGCTTATCAAGAAATTTATAGTGGCAGTTTCCAATTTTATTTTTTGAACTGTGATTTCTAGGAAGATGTTATTAATGAGCTATAATAAGGGGGGGACAAAAGGGGGTGGGGAAGGGTACGAAAGAACACAATTTGTTTCAAAACTCAGCCATGGTTTAAAGTGACACACAACTAACAGCCCATTTAAATAACATGCTGAGTGTATATAAACGCACCTGTCCAGATAGGGTCTAGTGTACATAGGAACATGGGAAGCTGCCTTATACTGAGTCAGTCCATTGGTACATCTAGTCAAGTATTGTCGACACAGACTGGGTTTCAGGCAGGATTTTTTCTATCCCTCCCTACCTGGAAATGCTGGGCATTGAACCTGGGACCTTCTGCATGCAAAGCAGGTGCTCTGTCACTGAACCATGGCCCAGTGAAAACTGATGTCATGTTCAAAGGGTTCTTAACCCACACACCACTATCCAGTGATGACTGATGTCATGTTCAAAGGGTTCTTAACCCACACACCACTATCCAGTGAAGACTGATGTCATATTCAAAGAGTTTTTAACCAACACACCATTACCTATCAGGGTCTGGAGGTCAGTGTTCCTAATGATAACATGATCAGAGTTCCCATGTCAGGAGGGAGAAAGCTATCAGAGCCAGGTGGGGACGAGTGACATCGTTGAAGACCAGTAGAGGTTAAGTTACTAAGACTGCTGGATTTCCTGAGGCTCAAATTCTAAGCCTCAGGAGGTCAGGCTTGGGGGCTCAGGAGAAGCCCAACAGATCAGGAAGTGGAGACCCAAAATGAAGGGGTGGAGCCTATAGGCACCTTGTGGGGGCAAAGAATGGCACCTGACAGGTCAGAGAACCCTGATGCCTCAGGGTTGGAAACTGATGGATGGAGGGACTATAGCTCAGTGGTAGAGCATGTACTTTGGATGTAGAAGGTCCTAGGCCCAATCCGTGGCATCAGTTTAAAGTAGGGATATCTGTAAAATTTGTCAAAATTCTCCATACTCCACCTCAAAGGTTGTTTCAGCTCATGTCCATATCAGATAGTGACTTTTTTTTTTGCCCCTTGTTGCATGAAAATTCATGCATATTTTCATGATCAATTTCCCAAAAGCACACAACTGTGCACTTTTAAAAAATTAAATGTACATATTTTCTCCCATTGATTATAGCATGTGTTTGTGCGTATTTCAAAAGTACACACTTCTCATGCACGTTTTTCAAATGTATGGATATTACAAACAATTATCTCCCCCCCGCCACACTTTCTGGGGGGGGGAGCTTTTGCAATGGTGGGGGGAATGGAGGGTGAGACAAGGACGCGGTGATCTTCACCCACCAATCAGTGGCAAATGGTATGATGTCCGCCCTCCAATCAGTTTACACAAGAGGAGGAGCACTGCGGCAATATTTATGCCCAGCGTCTCCAAACCTCTGCCTCTTTCGTTTGCAGCTCCCTCCCTCCTCTCCCGATGAGCAGTGTGGGCTCCTCCGGTCGCCAGTTCTGGGGCCGAGTAGGAATTTTGGCTCCCTGCCTCCATTGGCTCTGGGCAGGGTGCGTGTTTCGCCTACTCAACACTGTGGACTTGGGGACTGTGGACTTGGGGACTTGTTTTGGGTACGGGTCTGTTTTAATTTGGTCACATTTGGTGGTAGGTAAGTGCGGAGAATAGGCAGTGGGGTTAGGGTTTCGGTGAGCATCCCAATGGCACCTTTGAAGATGATTGGCATTAACCCGAGGCTCCCCATTGCTGATATCGTGTGGCTCAGTCTGTGGGCCGCCTTTGGGGTCTTCCCTTCTCACCCACATCGGTTGTCTTTCGGCGCTGTGGGGCGGTGACACTGGGAAGATCCCCCGGCACCAAGTGGTGTGGAATTGGAGGGCGGCGAGTCACTGTGCCACAGCTTTGGTTTGGGATGTTTTCGCCCTGATATGCCCCACTGGCCATTGGCCAGTTTTAGTTAACCCCACACTTCTCCCTTTGCAGATCTCTGATTAATAAATCTGGCCCTGATTTGAAACCATATTTTATGTGTCTCAACTCTTCATTTCCCCGCTTACACTCACAATTATTTTTGTTCTGTGAATTGCACTGCATGGCTGGAAATGTACAGACTTCAATTGCAGATTGATTGCATTGAGTCCATGTTTGGCTCTGGGAGGTGTGGATTGTGTAAATCCTAGTCTGAAATGACTGAAACGAATGTGCCATGAATCACTAGTTTAAAAGATCAAATTGCAAGTATGTGGAAGACGTCTGAGAAACTGGAGGGCCACCGACTGTCACAGTAAACAATACTGGGCTATATATGTGAACTAACTGAAGTTTCTGGACCATTTTCAGAGTAGCCCCATGTGTAATGCATTGCAATAATCCAGGAGGGAGGTTACCAATGCATGGATCACTGTAGCCAGGCTATCACTGTTGAGGTAGGGTCATACTTGGTATATCAGCCAAAGCTGATAAAGGATGCATTGTGCCACTGAGTCTATTTGGGTCTCAGCACTCCCAGAGTAAGAACCTGTTCCTTCTGGGACAGTGCAACCCCACTTAGAGTAACAAGAAAGAGTGCAACATGTACACATGAATAATAAAGGACTAAAAACAAACCTAGGGTGTTACATGGACACATTCATATTTTGTGTCATATAGTATCCTATGGATGATATTTCTTCAGTATCCACTGGATGCTATCTACAGCACAGCTGCACTGAATGTCCAAATGTAAACATATCTCATACACACACAGCTAACAATTATTTCACAGTATGCTTTCAGGATGGCTCCCATTTTTCATTCCTGTTTGTAGCCGGTTTGTTGCCCTATTGACAAATGGTATGTGTGTCACCATATTATTTTAAAACGGGCCTTCTTCCTCAGAAGTGATCCCGGCCAGTTAGAGATCACATACTTCTGATACCAGCTAGCTTCTCAGATTTGGCATTGCAACAATGTCACAGAGCCCATTCAGAGTGAGGGCAATACTTCTTTTGCTCCTATTTACAGCTCCCCTCAGGGAAAAGAAAAGAAAAATCACCCCAAAAGAAGAGGGTGCTTTTTGCAGGTGACAAAAGCTTTCAATAATAATAATAATAATAATAATAATAATAATAATAATAGTAATAGTAATAATAATAATAATAATAATAATAATAATAATAATAATAATAAATCTAAGCTGATTTCTCTCCCTCCTTAAAATTCAGAGATCTGACCTCCAATCCCAGAGAAATTACACCATTTCACAACTTCTTATAGATCAGTCTAAGACTCAGCAAGAAGTTCTCTGTTGAGAACTTGCAGCTTGAAACTGGAGTAAAGTTTGAAATATTCTGCACATCTACAGGGTGGAATGCAGGCCAAGTGAGCCACTGGAACAATAAATGGTCAGAATGGACAAAATCCTAGTTGCAATGAAAGAGGGACCACAGTAGTTCCATTGCACCTCATCCTACAAGACACTGGAAAACATGATCCTAGCACTGCAACAGTGTTGTGCTACATTTTTATTGGTAGCAAATGGCTTGGCATAATTCCGAAGACCAGTGGAGAAGCACTTCTCCAAATGTGGCCCACTTCCCCAGGGATATGATGGTGCATTGGCATTGAGTCTCTGCATATAGTAGCAGCAAAAGACACCACTTTTTCTAATGGTCCTCTCGCCTGCTATCTTAGTATCATTTTATCTCCATTCTTAGTGATTTTCTCATTGAATATCCCATATGATTATCCAGCATTAGATTTTGTTCCTATTTCAAATGTAGAAAGCATTCTATACTCTATAAGAGGTGGTAATGTTAGTCATTCAAAGCTTTAAATACATATCATGATATATTTCTGGTCTGGTGTTCCTAAATGAAACTGTCTTTCTTCCTTTCTAATCTTCATGTCCTAAAATGGAAAGAAAATGGCTGTGTCCAGAAGTCAGGACTGCAGAAGAGCTTCTGAAATAATTGTATTTCCCAGAGCAAGAGAGAGGAAGAGGTGGTCATAAATTGTGGGTGAGTCTTCTAAATCTTCTGCCAAAAGCTGACAAGCAGTTCAAAGTTTCAAACCACAAATGATATAAGTTGGACTCTGGAGAGTGTTTTGGGACACAGAATCATTCTTTGCAAAGTTGTCATCAGCTGAGAACCAATCAGTTGCAGCTGTGATTGAAAGTCATTTTAGTGTGAAGCCTTAACAAAAAAATCCAATGGGAGGGAAACGGCAAGTTGGTTTAATCTCCCTAGAAGTTGGTTATTTAGGCTCAGAGACTATGAATCATAGATTCAGGGAATCAGAGAATTTTAGTAATGGGCAAGACCTTGGAGATCATCTGGTCCACCCCTTGCTCAATGTAGGTCTCTTGCAACCAGTACATCCCTGATAGATGGCCGTCCAGCCTCTTCTTAAATACCTCCTGGGTGGAGAAGCCCACCACCTCCCGAGGCAGTTTGTTCCACTGTCAAGCAACTCTTACCATTAGGACATTTCTCCTAACATTTAGCTGAAGTCAGCTTCCTTTCAATTTCCATTCATTAATTTTAGTCCTATGCTAGGGATGTACCGAAACAGGGAAATTTGGCTTGTTTGAGCTTGATGGATTTACCACCACTTCTGATGTTCAGAAGTGGGCTGAGTCAAGATTTTTTTTGTGGTGTGGACTGCTATATGTAAGACAGACCATGATTTGTGTTGTTGCTGTTTTAACTGCTAGTGGAATTTGTGTGAGCAAGCACCTGGAAAGAACATGATTTTAATGAAATTTTTGGGATTTGCACAAGTCATGCTAGATCCATGTGGTTTTGGGGGGTGGATTTGCACAAAAATGGCTGTTTTTGCTCAAACTGGCACCCAAACCCCACATGGATCCAGCACAATTTGCACAAATCATGCTAAAACACGTACTTTTCAGGTGCTGCTTTGTGCAAATTCCATTAGTGGTTTAAAAATATGCAAATCACAGTCTATCTTACAGATGGAAGTCCGCAAGCGGTGAGCTGGCTTGACTCGCACTGCAGCGAGTTAGTGCCAGCAAGTGGCCAATAAACCAGAATCTGGGGGGCCAAATCATGAAAATCTGATGGATTTTCATTCCCCTGCTGGATTCCTCACATATCCCTAGTCCTGTCCTATGAAGCAGCAGAGACAAGTCTTCTGCATCTTCTGTGTGAAAACTCTTCATATATTTTCAGACCTCTAGCATGGCTCGCCTTAACCTTTTCTTCTCCAGGTTAAACATACTGTACCTAACTCTCTCAACTTCTTAGACTGCTTAATATCCTGACACCCCTCCTCTGGATTATAGATCATAGAGTTGGAAGGAGCCTACAAGGCCATCGAGTCCAACCCCATGCTCAATGCAGGAAACTAGAGGAGGGGTCTCCCATCCAAGTAATCACCAGGCCTGACCCTGCTTAGCTTTCCACACTCAGACAAGCTGAGCCAGCATAAGTCAATGTCCTTCTTCAAATATGAGCTCAATGGAAACAGTTCTAGGGATGTAACATGAACCTTGGGGGGGCTCGCCTCTCCACCGGCTCGCCTCTCTGCGGGGGCGCCCCCCCGCCTTGATCTTCTGAGCTGCATAAATCATGGTATTTTGCATGTTCTTCACAAATCTGCACCCTAAAAGCCTGTGAATCTAGCACGCTTTGCATAAAATGGGCCGATTTTCACATCACATCTGGCCCCGGAAGTGATGCGATGGGGACCCTGCACAGGTGCAATACGAGGGTCAAGCGCGCCAGCACAGGGTCCCGTCGTCGCGTCACTTCCGGGGCCGGATGTGATGCAACAGGACCGGCACGGGTGGCTCGCTGTGGAGAGGTGAGCCGCCGCTGGAAAAGGTAGGCCTGTAGGCCCGCACAAGCCCCACGTGGACGTGAGCGGGGCTGATTTCGACCCGCTATGCCCGTGCGGGGTGAACAGTTACATCCCTAGCCTAGCATAGGTCTGGAAGAAGACTGAAGGAATATATACATGCTGTCATCTACCTCTCTTCCTGGTTTGGCAGTTGCATCTGGGTCTCCTTCCTCATTGTCTGCAGCTGGGACTTTTACTTCCTCTCAAGTAGATCTTTGCTCCAGGGTAGACCCTTCTTCTTGAGTATACCCAGAACAAAAGTGTCTTCTGGTGTCCAGACAGGCAGTCTGATAATGACTCTGAGCCTCTCACCTGGTTTGTTGTTGCTGGTGCTCTGGAAAGACACACAAGAAGGGAGGAAAGTCAACAACCAAGTCAGGGCTTGGGATGAGGTTGAATAGATTCTTAATAACCTTAAGTGAGGGGTCCCTGATGTGATGAGACTCCTCAGGTTGCCTCACATCTCCTGTGGGACTAGGTATTGCTGTGGAATCCTAGTCTTCCTCCAAATAGGTCTCTCCAAGGCTTGGATCAGCTGGAAGCCTGATGACACAGGGACAAAAAGGACATTACTACTTTAAATCTGTATCTAGCAGCTACATCTAGGGATGTGTGAGGAATCTGATGGGGTGGAATCTGATAGATTTTCATGATTTGGCCCCCTGGATTCTGGTTTGCCAGCCCTGTGCTGGTGCTGACTCACTGTGGTGTGAATTGAGCCAGCTCATGGACTTCGATCTCTGAGATTGGCTGCAATTTGCACATTAAAAAAAATGCTAAGGAAGTTTGTGTAAACGTATGCAATTTGTTCAAATTAGCACCTGGAAAAGCATGTGATAATTGTGCAAATCGGCCCATTTTATGCAAAGCGTGCTAGATTCACAGGCTTTTAGGGTGCAGATTTGTGAAGAGCATGCAAAATACTGTGATTTATGCAATTTGTGCAAATTTGCATAAATTTATGCAAATTGCACAAATAATGCAATTTATGCAAATTTCCTTAGCCTTGTAAAACAAGCCATGACACATCTTAGAGATGGAAGTCTGCGGAAAAGATACTGACTTGGTCTGCTTCCGATCACTGGATCGGAATTGGGCAGGAAGTCTGTCGAGCTCCAATGAGCCCAACCTCCCAGCATCAGCACATCCCTAGCTACATCTTTTGCCCCCATTTTGATTCTAGAGTAGGTGCAGGGGGGCAATCTGGATGAGAACCCTAACATGGGGGGGTAGGGGGGACTTTTAAGATCCAGACTGGGGCTCTTGTGCTCTAGAGTAAAAATGAAAACAAGCTGTAGCTACTAGATACAGAGTTAAAAGCATTGTCTGTTTTGGTCCATAGTATTCCAGATGTAACCTTTATATTCAACACTACATATACCTTTTGAAGCCTATCTTTTTAACATTTGTTTTTTAATATTGGGGGGGGGGGAATTGGCATACAGCCCAGATCCCATCCATGTTAATGCAGAAGCTCCACCAAGTTCTATGTAACTTACTCCCGGTGGTCCCAAGTAAATGTACATAGACTAGATCATCATCATCATCAGGCGATCACTCGTGACCGAGTAAGATTGTCTTCCGGGATAAAAGGAGGAAATTCTAAAGAAGATTGTGTAGACTCTAGCGATGGGTCCATAAGTGACTGTGGAGGCCAATTCTAGATCGACACAGCTTCCCACAGTGAGGACACAGGTTACCAGATAGAGGATGGTCCTGTAAAGGATTCATTTGACGTGCTTTTCGCTTAGCACATTTCTCCCTTTCACCTTGCACCTCGGGCTTCTTCAAAGTCCATGGAACCTTTGTGAAAGGCCAACCTCCATTTAGATCGTTCATGGGCCAGAGCTTCCCAGTTTTCGATGTTTATATTGCATTTTTTTAGATTAGCCTTATGAACATCTTTAAACCTCTTATATTGACCACCGATATTCCGCTTTCCATCCTTGAGTTGGGAGTAAAGTAACTGCTTTGGGAGACGGCAGTCAGGCATTCGAACAACATGACCGGTCCACTGAAGTTGGCGTTGAAGGATCATTTTTTCAATGCTAGTAGTCTTTGCTTCTTCCAGTACACTGACATTTGTTCGCCTATCTTCCCAAGTAATTCGCAGGATTTTCCGGAGGCAACGTTGATGAAACCTTTCAAGGAGGTGGAAGTGACGTTTATAGATAGTCCATGTTTCGCAGGCATACAATAAAGTTGGTAATACAATAAACCAGTGTTTTGGTCTTCTTACAAATATCCCGATCCTCAAACACTCTATGTTTCATTCGAGAAAAAGCGGCACTTGCGGAGCTCAGACGATGCTGGATTTCACTGTCGATGTTAGCTGTAACAGAAAGATAGCTGCCAAGATAGAGAAAATGATCGACATTTTCCAGTATTGTCCCGTCAAGCTGGATAGATGGCATCACCAAAGGGTTAGCTTTCACTTGCTGATGAAGCACTTTGGTTTTTTTGATGTTAAGTGAGAGACCAAGTTTTTCGTATGCTTCTGCAAAAGCATTTAGGATAGTTTGGAGATCATCCTCTGAATGTGCGGAGACCACATTATCATCAGCATACTGAAGTTCCACATTGGCATACAGCCCAGATCCCATCCATGTTAATGCAGAAGCTCCACCAACAAGTTCTATGTAACTTACTCCTGGTGGTCCCAAGTAAATGTACATAGACTAGAAACTAGTCAATGAATCAATCAGTCATATAATATATCAAAACTAATAGTACAGGGATGGACAATGTATGGTATGGCTCCAAGGACCACATATGGCTCCCTTTGCCTGTGCATCTGATCCTAAGCACATTTGCTGGGGGGGGGGGGGAGTCTCACTGGAATTATTGGGGGTTTACTTTTGAGTAAAAGGTTCTTAGGGTTGGACTGGTTACCCATTTATTTCCTGGCCCATGCAACATAGTGTTGTTGATTTCTTTCTGCTTCCTCCGGGAGAGGTCAGGAAAGATAGGATGAGCTAGACACTTATGCTGGCTGGGTGGACCTGTGTTTCATTCATATCTGATTTTCAAGATTAGATAGCCTGTGCATTACAAAATCAGTAGCATTTGATGTTCTTCTACTAATGACAAACAGTCCCTAGTGAAAAGCATGGAAATGATGTGTACATATCTGTGGAGGCATAGCTCAGATCCTGTTGGTTTTCGAGCATGATGGGATGTAGGCGCCCTCCCTACTCCTTTCTTGTGGAAGATAGGGAGGAGATGAAAACACAACCCCCAATGTGTGCTTGCACTAATGGACATTAGTGCCAGTGCACAGGAGCATAAGTGGAACAAAATTCTCATACAGCCCTAAAAACAAACAAACAAACAAACAAAACCCACCCGATTCCGTTAATGAGAGGAGGATGGAATGAAAGACAAGCTAAACTCCATCCAGGCAGAGGGATTTTTGAGTACTCAGCTCTTCAAAGTCTAGGTTTTGAATCCCTGCTAAGCAACCATGTTTGTGGTGCTGAATTAGGGCTGCCACCTCTTTTTTTTCTAACAAGTCATCATCCATCATCAGGCGATCACTCGTGACCGAGTAAGATTGTCTTCCAGGATAAAAAATTACAAAAAGGAAATTTTTAAAAGGAGGAAATGTTGGGGGTGAGCAGTCAAAACCTCATGCCATGTATAAGTACATGATGTAATTGGGACCACAGAGTCTCTGCATCCTAGAGCAAACACTCTGTGGAATGTTACCCAGACCTCCTGGGGCAGGATGTGGGCATCACCAGTTGCCTTCTCTTCCTTCCCCGGGAAAAGAGTCTGAGCCATGAACTTGAATGAGCAGCATGTTGTGAAGATGTAGCTGAGAACCAGTTCTGAACTTTTCCTAAATTCAGAACACATCAGCTACCAAATGATTCCTACATGAGTGTAAAATATCTTCTTAAGCCTGCCTGTAACCAATCTGCAAGATCTGAGTGAGTAAACTCTTTTTTAACCTCCAAAAGACTGTTTGTCTTGTTGGTTGTATAAAGGGGGGGAGGGAAGCCAGGTGAAAAGCCCCAGTCCAGTCCACACAAAGGGACAGACTGTGTAATTACCAATTGCTGCTACTGCCTTAACCAGCAGCTCCACACATATCCACATTTTTCCGCTGCAGTTGGGGTAAGCTCTGCTGAACTTGCATACACAAGAGGGGAGAGATAATAACTTTTAATATCCTCTCCCAGCCCTTTTAGCAATCCCCAACAGGAAATTCTAAAGAAAAATTGTGTAGACTCTAGCGATGGGTCCGTAAGTGACTGTGGAGGCCAATTCTAGATCGACACAGCTTCCCACAGTGAGGACACAGGTTACCAGATGGAAGATGGTCCTGTAAAGGATTCGTTTGACGTGCTTTTCGCTTAGCACGTTTCTCCCTTTCACCTTGCACTTGGGCTTCTTCAAAGTCCATGGAACCTTTGTGAAAGGCCAACCTCCAGTTAATCGTTCATGGGCCAGAGCTTCCCAGTTCTCTATGTTTATATTGCATTTTTTTAGATTAGCCTTAAGAACATTTTTAAACCTCTTATGCTGACCACCGATATTCCGCTTTCCATCCTTGAGTTGGGAATAAAGTAACTGCTTTGGGAGACGGCAGTCAGACATTCGAACAACATGACCGGTCCACTGAAGTTGGCATTGAAGGATCATTTTTTCAACTGCTAGTAGTCTTTGCTTCTTCCAGTAGGTAGGTACTTCATAGAATCACAGAATAGTAGAGTTGGAAGGGGTCTATAAGGCCACCGAGTCCAACCCCCTGCTCAATGCAGGAATCCAAGTCAAAGCATCCCTGGCAGATGGCTGTCCAGCTGCATCTTGAATGCCTCCAGTGTGGGAGAGCCCACGACCTCCCTAGGTCATTGGTTCCATTGTCGTATTGCTCTAACAGGAAGTTTTTCCTGATGTTCAGCCGGAATGTGGATTCCTGTAACTCGAGCCCATTATTCTGAGCCCATTATTCCATGTCACGGTCCTCTCCATGCTGGGAATAGCTGTACCCATTGAATTTGGCCAGTGCACAGGTGTGAGAATTTCACTTTAGTCCCGTTTTCTTAAGAATTTTAAACAAAATTTGCAAATTCCTTCATATTCAGGATGGAAAGAATCTGAGATTTTTATTTTTTTTTACAAAAGAAATCAAATACAGGAGAAAGCAAAACTGACAGATCCATCCATCCCTATCTAGGGTTAGTCTCTGCTGGACTATCCCTTGCCTCACTCATAAGCCCAGGGATAATAACCACCAAAGTCCAGTTGATAGGAATGGGACACTAATATATGAAGTGTGTTTTGTTTGTTTGTTTTGTTTAGGTTGTGAGAACACCGTCTCTGCCCCAGCTAAACAAGTTTGATACTGTAATAATTTAGGCTCATTATACAATATGCAGTGTGACATGAAATGTTTGTATTTGTTTGCTGGAGATTAAATCTTTTAGCATTCCTGGAAAAATTGCATTGCCCAAGTCTTAATGGAAAAGATTTATCACTCTTGGGTTAAGTTCCAGAAGCAAATTCCTAAGAAAAATCAGCTTCCTTGTGGTAGTCTATTTCAAACTTCAATGGGTTAACATGAGAGCTCCTGGCAGCTGGTTTTATCTGAGGAGTGTTCTTGCTTTGTTTCCTAGTTCAATTCTGCTGATGTAATATCTCCCATAAATCGAAAGATAAGAGCTGGGTACAGTATGTCCTTTTGATAAATTTACTGTGATTCCTTGGAGGGAAAGAGAAAGAGAGAGAATAAAAATGAGTATTCCACGCTACAGCTTGGTTACAATATTTGCAGCCTGCTCTCAAAATAAGAAGGGGCATTATATCTCACATGGTAGTTAAGAACATGGGCAAAAAAAAATCTGCTACAGCAGCTGGTGCTGCTCAGTGGCCCATCTTTGTTGCTCAGTGTCCCAAGTTGAATTCTTACCTTGCCAAATGTTGCACACACATGCAACATACTGCCTTGATCCGAAGCTCTTATGGTTCCAGTGTGCACCTGGAGTACTAAGTGAACATACACATCCACATTAATTGGTGAGACATTGAAGCTAATGATGCAGTTCTTGCTTGTCCATGTTCCTAGACCAATGACTGAGAAAAGGTCTGGGGCTTGATTTATAGAATTGCCACTAAGGGTAGAATCCTGCTGGATTGTTCCATGCTAGATGGAAACCTCCAATCTCAGAGGCATTTGAGAATCCTATGCGATGTCAGGGTGCTGCCAGCAGGGCAGAGAAGTGACACGGGTGATTTTCACCTCTCTGTCCTCCTTTTCAGCAGTTTCCACTAGCCCATCTAGTGGAGCCACGCTGCCACAGACAGGGCCGTGGGGTGGCATTGAATCTGGCAGATCCATTGGGCAAGGAACTTCGGATATAATATAATGATGGAACAATGGGAACGTATGTGGACTAAAGGTATAAAATTTACATTGTGTTCTGATCTTAGAGAGAATTTTTACAAGATGATGTATCGTTGGTACCTAACCCCTGTGAAATTGGCTAAGATGTATAAAAATGTGTCAAATGTATGTTGGAAATGTCAAAATCATGAAGGAACATTTTATCATATAAATGTTTTTACTGGGCATAATGGATTTACAACTTGAGAAAGACTATGGAATATTATTACAATATATGATGACAGCAGCAAGAATAATCTACGCTCAAAAATGGAAAGAAGCAGCAATACCAACTATAGAAGACTGGCTGTTGAAAATGTTGGACGTAGCAGAGATGACGAAATTGACTTGTTTAATTAGAAAAAAATAATTATCCTCATTCAAGAAAGACTGGAAACCTCTGGTGGACTTTTTGGGGAGGAGGGAAGGTGACAATAATTTCAGGTTTTGATTTTTGAATATTGGTAAAGTGACAGAAATTATTTCTGTGAAAATAGAAGAAACTTAGATTGGATAAGGATTGGTAATGTTGTCAGACAAGGTGGCAGAAGCCAAATACAATTTGTTTTTGTTTTGGAAAATTCAATTAAAAAAAAAAGAATCTGGCAGATCCATGACCCCCTCCCCACCCACTGGCACACACCCAGCTAGGGATGTGCTGATGCTGAGAAGTCTGGCTTGTTTGAGCCCGACAGACTACCTGCCTGCTTCCGATCCAATGATTGGAAGCAGCCTGAGTCGGGGGGTGGTGGTGTTCCTGTGGACTTCTGTCCCTAAGAGAGAGATCTTCACTTTTGTTCCAATATCTTAGACCAGTGTTCTCCAACCTTGGGTCCCCAGATGTTTTTGGCCTACAACTCCCAGCATGCCCCAGCCAGCATAGCTGGGAGTTGTAGGCCAAAAACATCTGGGGACCCAAGGTTGGAGAACACTGTCTTAGACAGTTGCATAGTGGTCAATTTTGAAGTGCGGGCACTCATCATGACAGTCCCCACAGCAACACCTCCAAGCATTCAGGTAGATGTGTTGATCCATACCAAACCAGTTCTAGCAGTTTTTGTCTCCACTAGGAACAGGTCTTTTGTAAAGCGTAATTGCCCATTCTAAATTAATTGCCCATTAATTATGGGTCTTAATTGCCCATTCAAAACCAAGCCACTCCAAAATACTTTGCATTACAACAGGGAACAATATATTGTTGATGGGAAAATTCATTTTCCCCCACCTGTGGGAACTGCAGCTAAGCTCAGAGGGAACAAGGAACTATGAGGGGGTGGGGGTGGCAGATGATGTCAGAGTCCCCGCTAATCAAAAAGGGTCAGCGCTGCATCAGTGTAAGCCCCGGCGCCAATGCACCATTGAACTTTGATGCAAGGCGACATATCCTTCTACTTGCCAAGGCATGGGTCCTCTCCACAAGGGGAATTGCAGAGTTTCCTCAGGTAAGAACAAGGACAAAAGACAAAATAGGCTCAAAACGCCTTATTTTTATGGATTGAGTCTAAGAAAGGGTTGGGGTGGGTGATTGACATCCAGGAAGACCCCTGCCAATGCCACAGTAGACAGGGGATGTTGAGAAAAGGGGAAGTAAAGTTAGGAATTGCTTCGTGAAGATAAGAAGTAGAGAGATATGGCTGGACCTTACTTGCTAGATATACCGTACCTTGTGGATTTACTGTTTTCTATGTGATTGTATGCTTTGGGCCTTATTGCTGAAGAGGGTCTTTTAGTTATTTAAGAGAGATTCTGAAGGAGAAGGGGGGTTCTTCAAAAGGGGGCAGTGCTGGCTGTTACAATTCCATATTGTGCAAGAGCAGCTGGTTCAGTTTGGGGGTTTCCCCCTCCCCACAAAGATGGCTTTATCCCCCACTGTTCCTTGTGGGCAATTATTATGAAAATGACATACAGGATAGAAGTTTAAAAAACTGCAAAATTTCAGTATAATAGGTAGTGTGTGTGTGTGTGTGTGTGTGTGTGTGTGTGTTTTGTGGAAGGGGAAGTGTTCATTTGTGCTTTGTGGAATTTGACCCTAGGCTAGGCAGTTATGTGAAGTTCAGAAAGTGCAATAGAGCAGGGGTAGATGATGGATGTGGAGAAGTCAGTGGCAGAGGAAGAATGACTTGAACATCCAGCATTTTACAAGCATACACCCTCCCAGGGCCCACAGACTCCATCAAACACCTTTTAACATCCCTGCTCCTGAAAGAGAACTAGCAAAGCACACTGATTACTGAATCACTCTCCTGCCATATATTACTTCAACATGCCACTCCCAAAACACTAGGATTAGAGAGGCATGGTAACACAATTCATTGTGATTAGAAGCTAGAGTGGCCAGTCACAAAGCTACACCCTCTTCTCCACCCTGCCTCTCCCCACCCTGGTATTTTCCTTATACAGAGAGCTTGGGGAGAAATGTATCTATGTTTGAAGACACACTGCCTGTGACTCTGTGCCCCTCCAAATCCTGAATCTTCAGGAGTGTTCCTATTTGGTCCATTTTGGACCAAAAGCCCCCTTTTGTTTCGGATATCTCCCAAATCAGTCCAAATCAACCCAATTTGATATTCAACACAATTTGATTCACACCACTAATAGAAGCACTGTTGTCTGTACATCTTTCTCTTTTTCCATAACAGATGATGGGAAGTCTGTGGTCTTCAACTAGGGATGTATGTGCAAATTTAGTTTTTTGCTAGCAAAACATGTGAGCATGCACTGCTCAAATCCCCGAATGTGAGCATGAGCACGTGTCCGATGAACTTTTTTGCAAGTTGTTGAACACATGCTCATATTCATCATGTTCCCAATTCCCAGTTTGATTTGAACAAATTTCTTAATTTGTGCAAATTCCCTCAGTAGAAGGAATCAGCCTCACTTTAGTCTATGGGGGGAATTTGCATACATTTTGGGAGATTTGCACACATCTCCCATTCAGTCACTACTCAATGTGTTGTGTGCAAATCTCCCATTCATGCAAAGTGGGCAATGATCGCAAATGCAAACATGAATCAGGCACGAGGAGAGCACCAAGACGATGTTTGGATAATCCTAGCAAGCTACATTTATGTTGTTGTTGTTTTAACACCATATACTTTGGGGGAGCTCAGGTACTGCTCTGTACAATGCCGACCTTTTTAGTATTTCGTTTTTGATTATCCACTCATTTCCCCCTTTCCTGCAGGCAATTTGGGTTTGTGAGCAAGGCTGAAAAATAGTAAATAGGCAGAATAAGTTAAATCTCATAAATATGTCATGATAGTACAAGAGAAGTACAACTATAATTTGCAAGATGTGATCCATGCAAGTATATGTTTCAGCTCTCAGTTCATTCCATTTGTCAAGTTGGTCAATGAAGGCTGTGAAAGAATAGGTTGCAAGATTGGGTAACTAGTTTCACTGCTGTGGAAAGGTAGAGGGTCAGGAAAAGGAAAAAAGAAAAGAAATGTGGAACATATTCTACTGCAGAATATTTTGAGTAATGAAATATAATAACTGAGTTGCATGTTCTCCAGGTTTGAAATTCACAGCAGAAGTAGTCCAAAAACTCCCTTCCACGGATAAGCCCTTAAATCCTACCTTTTTCATACGAGTGAACCACACTGGCTGGTTCTCCGAGGTTGCAAAAGTGACCTAGGGAAGGGGCTTAGTGGGTGTTCTGGGGGAGCAGGGAGGGGAGGAGACTGGCGCGGCCAAGATACAATGTATCCTGGCAGTGCCTCAGCCTCCTTTCTTCCTCCTCCGAAGCGCCGCATTTAGACAGCCAAAATTGGCTGTCTAGCTGTTTTGTAGAGCGGGAGGAGTGTGGAGGTGACCTTCGCCTCCACGCTCCTCCCGCCCTGCATAGGATACCTGTAATCCTCGAGGTTTGGAGGGTTATGGGCATCCTCATAGGATTGGGCCATAAATGAAAGAGAAGTGTCTTCACACCCTTTCTGAAAGTAAACTGTGTGAGGGCCAACCATAATTCTTGTGGGAGCACATTCCACAGTTTGGTATCAACACAGGAGAAAGCCCTTTTCAAGTGTTCAACAAATGGTCCTCTGTGGGTAAGAATACTTTCAGAAGGGACTCTCCTGTAGATCTTAGTGACCAGACATGTTCATAACGAGATAGGTGGTGGTCTGTTAGATTGCCAAGGAGCCTGGAAAGCAATTGGCAACCATCTAATTTTTTACCACCTGAAGCTTCTGGACACTTTTCACAGGTAGCCCCATGTATGTATGTATGTATGTATATATGTATTACATTAATATCCCACCATTTTTCCATCATGGAAGATGGAACAGCCATACCACCGTGAACATATCCAATCTCATCTGATCTAGGAAACTAAGCAGGGTCAGGCCTGATTAGTACTTGGATGGGTGACTGCCTTGAAATAGCAGGTGCTTTAGGGAGGGACCATAGCTCAGTGTGACAGAGCACATACTGTGTATGCAGAAGGTCCCAGGTTTGATCCCTGGCTACTCCTGATAGGGCTAGGAAAAAATCCTGCCTGAAACCCTGGAGTGCCAGTGCCAGTCAGTGTCAACCATACTGGGCTAGATGCACCAAGGGTCTGACTCAGTATAAGGCAGCTTCCTATGCTCCTATGTAGAACTCAAGCTGGCTCCATGTGGTTCCCAGGTGGTCTCCCCTCCAAGCACCGACGAGACTCAGACCTGCTTAGCTTCAGCATGGTGACTGTCTCACGTGCCTTCAGACCATACCCTGGGATAGTCATCCACACTTTGGTCGCATCACAATGTAGCATGCATTGCAGTAGTCTAGGCATGATGTAACCAAGGCATGGATGACTGTTGCCAAATCAGATAAGATCAGGAAGGGTCACAGCTGGCACACTAAATGTTTATTGTGCAAACACATTTGTTGTCATTGCTGCCACCTGAAGATCCAGGGTAGGATCAGGGAGCACTCCCACACTGGAAGATCTGTAATATCAGACCAAATCATCAACAAAGTAGAACAGAAGAAATGTAGCAATGTCTAGGCTGGTTTACACCAGAAAGGACTTGGCCTCATTATTCTAAGCATGTTGCCCTATTTCATTTAATGTTCTTTGTTAGAATAATCTAGTGTACCAGAAAAGCTCAAAGGCACTTTCCACATACTCATCCTTTAAAGATCAGCATTATCTTTTCCCTTTGCCTCAAGTTAATTCTTTTCTGTCTTCACAAAAGAATGCCTGATAGCACCTGCAGCATTATATTTGCAGTCAACAAATCACAAACAGCTCTTTTACTTGTAAAATTGTCTTCAACCCCGGCCCATCACTTTGTTTGCATTGTGTGTGATTCCCATCCCCCTCCTTTGGCATCAAATATTCAGATTGGTAAAATTGTGCCCAAATATTCTTTGATACAGTCGAGAAACAATGCCGTTTCCCCTTGCTGTTTGCGGAGTGGTTGACTCCAAGTTCAGAGTCATCCATGTCAGCAAAGCATAGAATCTGCAGAGGGTGGGGTGGGGGAATCTTCTTTGTAAGAATATTTCATCCAATAATTACCCAAAGGCTGTGGCTTTCACAGAGATAAATCTCTGTGGGATCTCCACAGTGGAAATATAGTCTGTGTGTGACTAAAAGCCAAAACAAGATTGCACACTTCCGACTGACTCAACTGCTAAACTGGCCTTTGTTGTTGTTTTTGTAGCTGATATAGAGGCCATCCGGGAACAACTGTCATAGCTTTTCCATAGTGATGAGAGTCAAGTCTGAGTATTGTGTGATTATTTGATCTTCCAAGTCAATGGTCTTCAGCCTTTTCAGGACCATCTTTGACCCCAATCTGCAACCTGGGACCCTCTTTAAAGCCTGCACTCTGTAGTCTGTATTACTTTGTGCTCCCCCCCTTCGAGGCAGCACTTAAGGATGGGTGAGAAATTTGTTTGGTTTGCATTTCAGTGTGAACTTTCCAAATCTGCATTTCCCAAATACAAGTAGAAACTGCAATGCAGTTAGATGGCAAAATCCATACTTTCCTGAAATTTGCTATGCAGTTCTCCCAGAAAAAAAAGTGTATAAAATGTGTATGTTTCAATTGGTCCATACAAAAAATGTGTATATTCAGACCCACTCACCTTGCTTTATTCAATTGGGGGGGAGGGGAATCAATTGCAAAAATGCCTACATTTGAAAAGGTACACACGAAAATGAGCATATTTTGAAAAGTGCACATGCGTGCAGACTGAAAAATATATATTCATAATCCAAATCCAGTGCAGAATGGAACAGAATGAATTTAGTAGTGGAAAAATGAGAACACAAACAAAATCAAACTTGACAGATTAACCTCTCCCTAGGCAGATTCACTCAGGTTTGGTTCCCTTTGGATGAGGAAAGCACTGAATACTTATGGTGTTTCTGTAATATTAGCTATATTTGCAAAAGTGAGGATCAGCAAAGGCACTCCTACAAGGAAGCAGATCTACTATATTGGTTACCCAAATTCAACTGGGGGAAGCTTTTCTCTGCATTTCAGTTTCATGATGAGAAAAAAAATCTGCATTTGTTTAAATGCTCATATATCCTGTGGCTGTTAAAGATATAAGAGCCACTGTCAGGAGGGTGTGTGTGTGTCTGAGCAACTCTGCATGACCACTGCAGTTCCATGCAATATGCAAAATGTAGAAATATGAACATAACATAAGAACATAATAGGAGCCAGGGGTGCAGAACCTTTTTCAGCCTGAAGGCCAAATTCAGTTTCAAATAAGTACTCAGGGGCCAGATTCCAGTAGTAGACAGGGACAAAGACAAGAGTAGGCTGGGCCAAAAATACCCACATATTTTTCATTAAAGCTCCTACTGCAAGTAGCTAAACCTTATTTATTTATTTATTTATTATATTTAAACCCCGCCTTTTTTCCTGCAAGGAATCCAAGGAGGCTTACATAATCCTCCTCCTCCTCTCCATTTTATCCTCACAACAACCCTGTGAGGTAGGTTAGGCTGAGAGTCAGTGACTGGCCCAAAGTCACCCAGTGAGTTTCATGGCCGAGCGGGGACTAGAACCCAGATCTCCTGAGTCCCAGTCTAACACTCTAACCACTACATGAGAGAGATTTCAACCTTTTAAAAGAGGGGGACACACAAAAAAACCTGGGAAAACACCAAATGGTTGGTGGTTGGGGGGAAAGAGGTGGGACCAGGGATAGGGGACATGGGCATGTGGGAAACCCGAGAGGGCTGGGTTGGGATCCCACTCAGGCTGGATTTGGCCACCAGGCCTGAGATTCCCCACCCCTTGTTTGAATTTTGATTTGAGAACAAGCCAGAATCTGACACTATGGTTTGATCCTGGCTTGTTTTCACTGAAGGTCATTGGAATAAACCACCGTTTCCTGAGTTCAGACATCACAGAAAACTGTGGCTCATTTAAAATAACAATCTGAAGGGTTTTTTGATCTCCTTGCAGGAGTGAAAGAGGAGGAGAGGGGAGGGGGCAGCCAACAGCTCATTCTCGTCTGAACCCAACCACTATTATCTAATGCCATCGTATTTTCAGATTTAGGTCAATCACTCATTGCTTATATTTGTTAAAAGCCATGTGAAACCCTCTTACAGCTTTTCCTGAAGCCCCAGCTTGGCCAAAATAAATGGCAACTTTCCATGGCTGCATTAAGAAATGAGTTATCTTCTCTCCCAAATTATTGTTGACTGTATACTGTATGATTAAATGTCTAGTTAGGTTCACTTCTCCAAATAAAGTAATTGCTTACCATTTTCCAACCATGCCCTCACTGTGGTTCCCTTAAAGGTCAAAATAATAAGTCCACTCCCCACCACAATGTTACTGAATTCTGTTGGCCTCCCAGTAAATCTTTTTTTTTTTTAATATAGTATTGTTTCAATGAGAAAGTCAGAAATATATAAGCAGCCCAAGTAAGAAATACAAACATGCATAACATAACTAAGAGTACAACCAATTCCCATGAATATTTCGAATATAGCAACACATTTCTGAATGGTTACCACTGTTTTGAATAAGAAAAGAGAGATGACATGTGCAGTGAATGGTATTGCAAAGAATGCTCCTCTCCAGAAACTTTATGTAATGGGCACCAACCCCCTAGTTAAACCTAAGAGTATATTTTCTATGCCCCAGTACAGATGGGTGAGCCTGTCAGTTTCTCTTTCTTCCACATATTATATATATATATATATATATATATATATATGAGAATCTCAAGTTCTCTCTCTACTGAATATGAATGTCATGTCTCAACTGGAGGAATCCTCTAGGGAGGAACTAGAGAGCTCCCAGAGACAGACAAAACCAAGGAGCCACCCATGTCAGGAGTTCTGGGGGAGTCTGGTTCCTCAGGGGAGATCACTGCTAGTTCGTCCCCACAGTAGGAGGGGAGTTCTGCCTCTGTGGCAGAGTCTGGGTAACCACCTAGCCCCTGAGAGCATCATTGCCTTAAGAAGCATGTCCGAGAAGAACTGCTCAATTACAAAGGAGGACTCCTCAAGAAGAAAGGACTCCTTGGAAGCAAGCCCCTCCTCACAAGTAGGACTTTTGCCAGAGGGCCTGTAACACATAGTAGCTGAGCCCTGAGTGGGGCTCAGGAAGCTCTGGCTATATAAGTCTTCAGTTTTAGCCTCACTAGTGCTGGGACCAGGGCCGGCGCTACCATTAGGCGAACTAGGCAACTGCCTAGGGCGCCAGGGCTAAATGGGGTGCCAGAAACGCCTTGGGGAAAAAATATAGTGTGTATGACCCCCACCCTCCCGCCTCCCTCCCCGCCCGGCTCTCGCCCGACTCCTCAGGAAATGCCTCTGTCTTTTCCTTTTTTCTTAACCTCCCCCTCAACCCCAAAGCAGAGCCAGCCCTCCTTTTCCTCACCCCCCTCCTTTTCCTCATGGAGTCCAGAAACCGGCCCCTTACACCAGTTCCGTAGCATAGAGACCCATCGAGAGGCAAGGAGTCCGCCTTGCGGAAACAGCGCCGAAGCCGTCATGAATACCGCGGTGAGAGTACAAGCCCCAGAGGGCCTTGCGGGGATGAGAAGCAGATGTGGATCTCCGAGGCGGGAGGGGCATGCTGGGAGTTGTGGCTCTTGCCTGCGAGAGAGAATGTGAGGGCTTCCTTCACTCCCTCTGCCAGTGGTGGTGGGTTGATAAAATGAAGCTGCAAGATACTGATTAGTGGGGAGGGGAGATGATTCAGCTGTCTGGGGACTGTTTGATGCCTATCTGTTGCCCTAAATGCCGACAAGGGCAGGAGGGAGTTGAACCACAGCTCCCAGAATTCTTAGAGCTTCCCACCAAGACAGGCAGAGACTCAGCTGGCGGCGGGGGCAGGGCTAAGCATGATGCAAAGCGGTGTGCTGCCCCAGGCAGCTCTGGTACCTACGTGTACTTATGCGGTCTTCAACAGCAGCAAGCAGCCCACCCACCATCATTGGAAGGTAAAAAGCGCCCCAAAACCTAATTGGAAAGCAACACGAAACGACAGGCTGGTTGAGTGAAGTCATTGAAAGAGCCACAGGCTAAAAAAATTAGGTTTTGCCAATTGACTTTTATTTCATAATGGGCAGAGGGCTGGAGGGAGGGAGGGCTCAAGTGGGAAGGGGCGCGCTAAATATCTGATCTTGCCTAGGGCACCAAACTGCCTTGCACCAAGCCCTGGCTGGGACAACATCATTCTACCAACTCCAGTGCCTTCTATCCTTGACCTTGCCTTGTGATTGAACTTCTATGCTATTGACCCATGGATTCTTGCTTGACTGCTTCTGGACTGTGTATTGTATCTGACTGCTGAACTGTGATTTGCCCTTTCTCTGTATCTTGACCACTCCTTCCTTAGCCTGATCCCATACTGGGCTGAAACCTTTGTGCTTGTGCATTTGACTGCTTTGTTGCCTTGCCTTTTGGATTGCCCCATAACTGGCCCTAATGCTGAGTCTGGTTCAGCCATAGCTTCACAATAAATAACTTGGATTTTTTTTGTAAATAGTTATAAAAAAATGAACTGAACTGAAATTCTCAACCAACTACACCAATGAAATCCAGTAGCTTGCAGTTTATTCCCAGCATGGAGAGAACCGTGATGTATCTGCCTGTCTTACACTTGTTAAAGGTGAGGAGCCTGTCAGGAAACAGAAAGAAAAAAGTAATAATTAAGCACTAACATGGGATCCTGGAACTGGATGGACTTATCTGTCAGTTTCATTTTCTCACTGTGTGTGTGTGCTGTGTGTGTGTGTGTGTGTGTGTAAATCAAGAATCAAGTTCTGCTTGTCTTGAATATGAAAAACTTTGTTCCTTTGCCCTTGAAGCTCCCTATCAAACTCTTAAAGCTGGGATATGTCTTGGGACTGGCCTACCTGAAAGACTGCCTTCTCCCATATAAGCCTGTTCATAGAATAGTAGAGTTGGAAGGGGCCTATAAGGCCATCGGGTCTAACCCCCTGCTCAATGCAGGAATCCAGGTCAAAGCATCCCTGACAGATGGCTGTCCAGCTGCACCTTGAATGCCTCCAGAGTGGGAGAGCCCACCAGCTCCCTAGGTAGATGGTTCCATTGTACTTATTGCTCTAACAGTCAGGAAATTTTTCCTGATGTTTAGGTGGAATCTGGGTTCCTGTAACTTGAGCCCATTATTCCGTGTCCTGCAAACTGGGATGATCGAGAAGAGATCCTGACCCTCCTCTTTGTGACAACCCTTTAAGTACTGGAAGAGAGCGATCATATCTCCCCTCAGTCTCCCCTTCTGAAGGCTAGACATGCCCAGTTCTTTCAGCCTCTCCTCATAGGGCCTTGTTTCCAGTCCCTTAATCATCTTTGTTGCCCTCCTCTGAACCCTCTCCAGTTTGTTCAGGTATTAAAATCATTGTAGGAGGCCCTTCTCTTGGTACTGCCACCTTCAGAGGTGCATTTGGTGGTGATGCAAGGGGAGGTCTTCTTGGTGGCTGCCCCAGGCTCTGCATCTCCCTGCTGAGGTTGGCTAGGTTGGCTCCCTCTGCTCTTCTTCCACCAGCAAGCAAATATGCTTTTATTCAACCAGACCTTTAGCATGTAAGCCACTCTGTTGTGTTGGGTGCTGTTTTTTATTCTGTTATTCTTCTGTTTTTAAATTTTGTTTATTATTGTTCAACCATTTTCATTTTGATGTTTTATTACCTATGATTATTAGCCTACCTTGAGCACCATTTTCTTGTTATAAAGATGGGGGGTATGAATTAAATAATTAATTAAATCTGCAGTGAACCTAGGCACAAAACTGCCCATTCCTTGACCCGGCCACCATAAACCAAGTTCTGTGACCAGCTAGTTTCTCACAGTGAGTTGAATTGAGGGTGGTCACATGCTCCTGCAAGCTCTATCTATCCCTCTATATCAGTGTTCTCCAACCTTGGGTCCCCATGATGTTTTTGGCCTACAACTCCCAGCTTGCCCCAGCCAGCGTACGCTGGCTGGGGCATACTGGGAATTGTAGGCCAAAAACATCTGGGGACTCAAGGTTGGAGAACACTGCTCTATATGGAGCTAGATGAAGCCATCCTCCCAGCTGGTCCCACCTAGGGATGGGAGTATCTGAAATTCTCCAAATTTTACTTCAAAACTCAAGTTTGGCTCACTCCTATTCTCATGTGGGACTTTGTTTTGTTTTGGGGTTTTTTTTTGTTTGTTGTTCATTCAAACAGGAAAGGTATTCATTGTTTTCAAAAGTGTACACTTCTCCTACATGAAAGTTGAAATGTGCTCTTCTTTTTTTTTTTTTAATATAAGCACACATTTAAAAAAAACTGCACATTTTTTTAAACACAGATGCTTGTTCAGAAATTTGTGAACATTTTCAGAGAACGTCTACTCTCATATTTGTTCAATTAGGAACGGGCATTCCAGTGATTGAGAGAATAATCCTTGTAATCCCAGCCCCCCCCCCCCCCCCCATACAGTTCATGAGTGAGCACTATATTTATTTTATTTATTATTTATTACATTATACCGCTTTCCTGAGAACAAACTTACTAACCCCTCCTCTCCATTTTCTCACAAACCCTGTGGGTAGGTTCGAGCGTGCTGGCCCCCAAAGTCACCCGTGACATGCCGAAGGTTTGACCGGATTCCGAGTCCCAGCAACTTAATACGCACACTGGCCTCTGTCTGTCCACCTCCAATGACTGTGACCTCCAGTGTCACCTTCAATTACTGTGACCTCCAGTTACTGTGGACAAAAAGCTGCTCACCTTCTCACTGCAGCAGACAATGGGGAGCATTATTTTCACCATTCAACTTGCCTTGCCACAACTGCTGTCATTTTTGCATTAGATACATCCTCCCGTATTAATTTCAAGTGATTTATTATTTGTTTCAAGAGTTGCCTCGCAGCCTGAGAAAACATTACCCTTTCCGTTTCAAGAGAAATATCTTTATCAGAATTTGGGGGAGAATGTTGCTGATCTATCAAGGGGTACTTTCTGTGTTATTTATCAGCCTGCTCCATACTATACTGCATATGAAGCAATCCAACACACACACAGTCTCTCTCTCTCTCTCTCTCTCTCTCTCTCTCCAGGCAAGGGAAATTTGCTGCTGGATGAAGATGATTCAAAATGCCTTCCATTACTTTTATATTTATGACAATGGTACCAATGCCTTTAAAGCATAAACCATTGTCAGTAATATACAATAAGGAATATTATATGGTGACAGTGCATAATTCAGCTAGAAATTAACTTTCAAAAGCCTCTGAGTTTGAAGCACCATTTGCTTCACCAAGTGAATAGCTCTTAGATTCAAAAATTTATTTCTCCATGTCCCTTCTGTACTCTAATTTTCACTCTGCAAGGAAATGTGATTGCTTCAAAAGAAGAGATGACTAAATGCACTATGAACTAATTGTTTAGGAGATTTGGGTGTATCATTCCTCAGGTGTTGCAATTATGGCAAGTGAGAAGGAAAATAGGAAACCTTATTATGAATACTTCATTCTCCCTTAGCCCTTAATTCTGTTCACTGTACATCCTAATGCGCAGATGACAGTACCTTCACCCCACTCAGTTGTAATGTAAATTGGTTTATCTTTCTGTAGCATATCCTGTGCATGGTCTAAAGGCACTCTAAAGGTGTATGATTCACCAAACTTCCTGAAGCTAAGCAGGCCTAGGTCTGTCCAGTGTATGGATGACACGTCACCTGGGAACTTCGCATGCTACTTACAGCCCCATTATTGAAGAAAGGCAGTATGTAACAAAATTAATGGATTAGTGGTAAATTTAGGGATGGATGAGGATTTCATTTGGTCTGGGTGTGTGTGCATTTGTTTGAGAGATCTGACCTGATTCGCACTTCCTGTTCTAATATGCAGACTGGAACACAGTTATCCTTCAGATTACACACTTTTCTTAATTTTGTGTTACAATTCTTGGCTCAAAATAGTTTACCAAAATGTATACCAAAAATGCATGATTTTTTGGGTACAATGTGGAAATGGGGTAGAATGATACATTCATCTCTAGTGGTGACCCACCAGGGAAGAGCTAGAAGAATTGCACTTTAATATCCCCCCTTTTGATATGAAACCTTGACAACATGGAGAAAGTGAATAGCAAGTCTGGTGTGATGCCATAGGGGACAGCTCCTGGTTGATTCTAGATGAGGCAAGTCAATCAGGCAATGATCAGTAATGTGCTCGCTGGACCACCTGAGTGCATCTGAGACATTCTGAGTGCATCTGAGTGCATCTGAGACAAGCTCATTCCATATCCTTTCCACACATTTGCGACTTTAAAACAACTCTACATGAAAAAAATTGAATGCATTTCTTGCATATTTTCCTAATACACACATTGCATCCAAGTTAGCCCAATATATATCAGCCTAATATTTACATATACTAAATATTCTTGCAAGCCATTTTCCTTAATATAATGTTGATTTCCTCACAAATATAAGCATTTTTGTACACATTTGCTTTGTTAGTTTGTTTAGAGTTCTGCCTTGTAAAATACTGGGAAATGTGTATGTGAATACTGAAGGATAACTGCATTCCAGTTCATAAATTTATTCAGGAAATGTGAACTTAGCAAGTGCTTATCAAAAAATGTGAAGCAAACAAAAGTCTCCCCCATATCTAGACGATAATGAACAAATCACTGCGGTGCTTAGAGGCTATAGGATGGTAAATATGACTTTGTATGTAAGCCTTGACTCTTGGTGCCTTGAGACTTTCAGTGGTCAAGACAAGCTATTTCTTTCTTCTCATAGTCCCCAGTTTCCTTACAAGCCATTCTGTACACAAGGTTTTGAATCCCTTCCTAGTGTGTAAGAACTACAGAGATTACTGAAGTTTTGTAATTACCTAGTTCAGAAAACAAATGTGTCAGGCTTGTCATCCTCAAATATATTACAAATCAAGTGACATTTCCCCAAGAAGTAATTCTCCAGCTCAGAGTGCTGCACCTGCATTGTTAGGCTGACCTGGTTGCTTTGTCGGCTCAAGTGTTTTCTTGTAGTTTGTTAGCCCCTTGCTGTCACTCAAACTCTTGTTGGAACTCCCATTGACCACTGTGAAACTATGTGAATGACAAAGTGAGCTGCTTTGTAGGTGCATGCACAAAAAATGGTAAGTGCATGAACAAAAATGCATTACTATCAGCCCCTTGGTCTTGGTGAAACTCTCAATGATTGCTGTGATAGGGTTGTGCACTTACCTGGCTGCTCACCTTGCGGGCGCTCATCGAGCACCCCCACAACACGATCCATTTTGCGCCCCCGCGAGTGCCAGCTAAGGTGCTCACCAAGGTGCTCAGCAGACTTCCGGGTCCCCGGCGCTTCACTTCCGGGTCCCTGGAGCTGCGGTTTTTTCGTAAAACCCAGGGCAACCCAGCTTGAAACAGCCTCGATTTGCTATTCGCGGGCGTTTTAAGATGGGTTGCCCTGTTTTTTATGGGGAAAAAACATCTCCGGTGGCCCAGAAGTGAAGCGCTGGGGACCTGGAAGTTCCTTTCCCTGGCTCCTCTCACGAGGAGATGTGCCGAGTGGAAAGGTAAGTCATGCGGAGCTCGGGGGGGGTCGAGCGAGATGAGTTTGCCCCGCTTCCACCCCTCGAGCACCCCCCACCTGCTCTCGCTGCTTGCAGCACCAGGGAACTTGAAGTGACGCGATGGGTTCCCCGTCGTGTCACTTCCAGTTCCCTGGCACTGTGTTTTTAGCGAAAAAAACCAGGGCAACCCAGCTTAAAATGGCCGCAAATAGCAAATCGTGGCCATTTCGAGCTGGCTTTCCCTGGGTTTTACGCAAAAAATGCTGCGCAAGGGGAAGCGGAACTGATGCGATGTGGAGCTGAAGTTCCTTTCCCTGGCGTGTCTTGGATGGAGTGGGCGTGAAGGTAAATCGCACAAGTCTTGGGGGGGGAGCGGGTCGCTTTCAGCCTGCTTTCAGCCCCCCCCAAGACTCGCGGTTACATCCCTAGCTGGAAGTCCAGCAAACTCGCCAGGTTTGATTCCTGAGTAGGGATGTTACATTTTGCTCACGTGGGCCGAGTGGGACCGAACTTGGTCCGGCTCGTGCCTGCGCGAGGCTCGTGCGGGCCTACGGGCCTACATGGTTCCGTTGGCGACTTGCCTCTCCATGGCGAGCCGCCCGCGCCGGTCGCGTCACATCCGGCCCTGGAAGTGACGCAACGGGACCCTGCACAGGCACGCTGGACCCCCGCGTGCCGTATTGCACCTGCGCAGGGTCCCTGTCACGTCACTTCCGGGGCTGGATGTGACGTGACAGGGACCAGTGCTGGCGGCTCGAGCAGCACAGAGAACTGCTCTGCACCGCTCAGAAGATCGAGGCGGGGGGCTGCCCCCACGGAGAGGCGAGCTGCGGAGAGCCGCGAGCCCCCCAAGGTTTGTGTATCATCCCTACTTTTGAGCATTGCTCGCCCTACCTTTTCCCCAGCTCAACTCATGTTCTTGTGAGCCGAGCTGCAGAAGTGACTTCTGGGTTCCTGGTGCTATGATGTTTATGTAGAAAATGGCCTAATTTGTGCAAATTAGGCTGTAAATTGCACAAATTGGGCCATAATTTGCACAAATTAGGCCATTTTCTACATAAACAATGTGGTGCTGGATACCCAGAAGTTCAGCGAATGCCTCAGCTGGTGCTTGTGCTCAGCTCACTCGCCGTGAGTTGAGTGCTGGGCGGGTCACCCATCCCTAGCTGACGCTGGGAAGTCTAGCTCATTTGAGCTCAGACTTCCTGCCTGCTTCTGATCTGATGACTGGAAGCGGGCCAAGTTGGGGGAGGGGTTTCTGCGGACTTCCGTCTCTAAGACAGGCCACAGTTTGCACATTTTTTTTTTACCACTAAGGAAATTTGTGCAAATTGTGTGAATTGGGGGGTGTTTTGTATGTTTTGCGCAAATAGGCATCCAAAAAGCACATGAATCTAGGGTGATTTGCTGTCCCCTATGGCATCACACCAGACTTGCTATTCATTTTCTCCATGTTGTCAAGGTTTTACATCAAAAGGGGAGATATTAAAGTGCAATTCTTCTAGCTCTTCCCTGGTAGGTCACCACTAGAAATGAATGTATCATTCTACCCCATTTCCACATCGATCTGCATTTTTTTAAATTAGGAAAACACACCAAAATGCATTTAAATGCTTAATTAAGCACACATTTGTGTGCTCATTGTATCCAAAAAATCATGCATTTGTGGTATACATTTTGGTAAACTATTTTGAGCCAAGAATTGTAACACAAAATTAAGAAAAGTGTGTAATCTGAAGGATAACTGTGTTCCAGTCTGCATATTAGAACAGGAAGTGCGAATCAGGTCAGATCTCTTAACACACACACACACACACACACACACACCAAATGAAATCCTCAAGCATCCTTATTTACCACTAATCCATTTATTTTGTTTCACTTATATACTGCCTTTCTTCAATAATGGGACTGTAAGCAGCATGCAAAGTTCCCAGGTGACTTGTCATCCATATACTGAACAGACCTAGGCCCGCTTAGCTTCAGGAAGTTTGAAGCTAACTTCACACCTTTAGAGTGCTTTTAGACCATGCACAGGATATGCTACAGATTAAGATATGGTAGCAGATGTTACGAAAGATCTGTGCTTGAGGCCCTGAAGAGCTGCTACCAATACTGGCATAAATGGAGACGTATTCTGACCTGATATAAAGCAATTTCCTATGTTCCTGATCACAGAATGTGCATATTCTAATGCAGAATTCTAGAGGTGGTATATTTTCAAAGATAGATGCAGCTGAGCAGTATCCAGGTGAGCCATGTTTGACATCAGCACCGTTTTGAAAACAGAATAAGCACATGGGCAGAGCTTTTCATCTGATTCACTCAAGTGCCAAGCACATTGGGTATTTTGCAGTGTTTTCTTGGAAGAGCTTTAAAGACCCTTCAGAGCAGTAAAGAGGGATAACATCATTGCTTGCTGCAATGCAAAAACCTGAAACAATTTTAATTTTGACAGGGTTTTGTGTTTAGAGTAATTGAAACTGGCAGCACTATAATATAACAAATGCCAAAGAGCAAAACAACATCATAGTCAGCATTTCCTGCAAACAAGAGTTGATGGAAGGAAGTATAAAGACTTGGGTAAATAGCACTTCTGAATAAGCACAGCAGTGGCTTTTATGTACAACTTCAATTTGTTTTATACTATTGATTTAGCATTTTCAGATTCTTAGTAACTGTCTAGTTATATGACAAGGTTTCCATTACATAGGACAGTGGTAGAACACATGCTTTAAATGCATGAAGTATGTCCTTAGTTCATTTACAAGTATCTCCAGATATTCTCTAGATCTATGCTGAAGCAGTCATTAGAAGTTTTCTAAATCTGCCACTGAAGAAGACTACAAAACTGAAACATCTTTGGCAAACACCAATATTAACTTTAATAGATTGCTCTTGTAACCCGAGACTAAAAAAAAATGTAACAGGGTTATGATATATTTTATCTGTCCTTCAACACCTTTTGTATATGTTAATCATTGTGAACCTCTCAGAGAGCTTCAGCTATTGGGTGGTATTTATAGAAGTGTAATAAATAAATAAATGTTATGTATTTTGAAGTTGGTTCATTTTTTGTTCACCAATTTACCAACACGTGTACCTTTTACTGAGAAGTTTTAGCTATGTTTTATAAATAATTTTAATGGTATAGTGCTGATTTCCTCTTTATCATTCACCCAACCCCGATTAATTTTTCTTTGGCTTTAATTGCTCTTCTGTTTGACCTTTGGTATCTCTAGTTTAACAGGATCTCAGAGTCTGACAACAGTTCATGGAAAGACTGCAAACCTGGAAAACTGCTGCTAGGCAGAGTTGGTAAGAAATAAGAGCTCTACAGGATCAGACCAAAGGTCCAGATATTCTAGCAACCTGCTTCACTCAGTAGCCTGTGCAATGCCTCCAAGGAGCCTGCTTGCAGGACATTCAGTGCTCAAACTGGGGTGGGGGGAGAGAGATGGGGTCATTAATGAAATTCACAAGCCTTGTCCCTGAGTCCCTCAATTCTAATCAAGTTATAGAGACCGGGGCATTTTTTGTTCAGTCCATATTTTTATGTGAACCAACCTGATTTGCACTGCCCAGACTAGTATGCCTCCATTGGATTGCACACTTCTCTGAATTTTGTGATGCTCTTCAAATATATGTACAAAAAATGTATATATTTGGGGAAATGCATATTTTAGGGGAAATTGTACAAGATGAATATATTAGGGGGAAATGTGTATGAAAGTGAATGCAAATCCTTGATATTATCCAGGGATCGTGGGTGGGATTTGGCAGCCAAAGATCCAGTGCATCGATACTGCTCTCCTCTACAAATCTATTAATTCAGTGCTATTCAATATAGTAGAGTAATGTTGCTCCATAATAATGAATAGGGTTGGAATAAAAAGGTGCCCATGTTATCGCATTGACTATGGTCAATGGCAATATCCAAGGGTGAGGAGGGGAGACATTTTTAATTGCAGGTTGATGTGGGAACAGAACAGAATGGACTTATGATTGAACATGTGCAAAGCTAGGGATGTGCAATGCTGGGAATTCCATTCCATTTAAGTCAGATGGGATTTTGCAGTGTTTCCATTCTGATAACCAGTGATGGAATGTAGCAGACTTTTTTTCCACCAGTTACAGAAACGTTTGTATTTTTTGTGCACATTAAATTAACAGACACAGTTTTTTTCGGTCTCCATGATTTGCGCACGGGATTGTGTGTTGTTGTTGTTGTTGTTGTTATTATTATTATTATTATTATTATTATTATTATTGGGTCTTTAAATTTGTGCAAATGGGATCATGTTAGGGGAGTGTGTCTTTAAATTTGACAAATGGGGTCATTTTTTTAAAAAAAATTCATGCTCTTTCATGCATCTGCCTGTCCACTGTGGCTGTGGCTCACGCTGGCTCAGCTTGTCTGAGTGTGCAAAGCTAAGCAGGGTCAGGCCTGGTTATTACTTGGATGGGAGACTCCTCCTCTAGTTTTCTGCAGGGGGTTGGACTCGATGGCCTTGTTGTAGGCCCCTTCCAACTCTATCTATGAATCACTATGTATTCTCATTGTAAAACATCTTGTAAAATTCACAAAAATATGAATTCCTGACTGCAATTCTGCCTTGGCTCACTGCAAGGATTGGGAGATGTGAATTAGGGAAATCTGTGCAAAAATCCTCAATGAAGCAAGTTTCTCACCCATCCCGAGAAAATGTTACCCTGCTGTGAAAGCAAAGTGAAGGTGGAGCCCCCAGTTAGTTCAGGGCTTTCTCCACTGTGGATTATTGTGAGGCGAAAACTACTTTGCTCAACCCCTTTGGAATTTTTTGCCTCACCTGTACTCATGTTTAGTTCTTATACGGTAGTATCTCATAGTATGGCATGTACAGTCAGCAATATTTCATTCTGAAGTTTGCAAATGTTATTACTTGAGTTTACTGGTGAAAAATTGAGGCAGGGAAAGAAAGTGGTTTTTCATGGCATGAATGATGAACTGGAATATATACTGAACAGTAGAATTGACTGATGAGCCTATGCACATTTTTCTACTACTTCATGCTGTTTCTGACTAAGTAATATAGTATTTGACTATCCCTAAGAGTAAGATGTCTGCTCTGCCTTCCTTTTCTCCAAGCTACAAAAGCCAAGCAATACCTGAAACAGTAGGTGTGTGTGTGTGTGTTTAAAACATGTCTAGGGGCCATAGGAACCCCCTGGACCTACACCTTCTTCACCCTTGCAATTCTATGTCCCCTAGACAGCATCTGGGGCACCATAGGATGTTGTGGATCTCCTCCTCTATGCCCATAGACAGAGGAAGAAGCATGGAGGAGGAGATCCAATCTTGTATTTTCCCTCCCCCACCCCTTCCAGCTGCCATGGAAAGCTTCTCTTACAAGGTTGCAACCTTGTAAGAAGTCAGAGAGAAAGAAAAAAATGGGTGTGCTAATGGGTGGGAAGGGGAAGGGAGAAGAGAGGCTGGGTTGTCCAGTATCCTATGGCCTCTCCAATTCCCTCCCACCTACTGAAAGGTAAGTCAGCTAGATGGGCTAAGAAGCCAGTCTAAGCTGCTTTTTGTATTTTAAATGGAGGATGGGCATAGGTTAGGCAGAGGCGAGAATAGCCCATAGGGTTGTTGAACCCCAAGTCTTTTTTTAATCATGTCTTAAGAAATATATTACAATTTTCAGAATTAGTTGAGAAAAGCTGCCCCTAAAGGGGAAGAGTCCTTCTAATCCTCTCAGGGCATCTCTGCCCTGTCCTACCTCTTGTAGGGTTTTATGGGTGGTGGTGTCTTTTCTTTTATGCGCCTTGCTTCTGAAGCATGCCGCTGGCATGTGTCTCCAATAATTCATTATTGTCTAAATATACAGCAAAGTACTAGTAAAGGAAGGAAGGTCTTTTGTTTTTTGTTTGTTTGGGTTTGTTTTTAAGTCTCACAGTGCTTCAAACAATATGTTGGTATTAGAGGCAAGCAGTTGGTTGCTGACAATAGTCCTGCTTTGTTGTTGGTTATTTTTGCCAAAGGAAGTGGTGTTCTTGGCTATCAGATGTTGTTTTCAGATTGGTTGTCACCCAGCACTGCCAGGTCAAAGAGTTATGTGAAGCTGTTGTACTGTATACTAAGTCAGGCCATTTGGTTCATCTTGCACAATTTTCTTTGACTGACAGTGGCTCTCCAAGGCTTGAGGCAGAGTTTACCAGCCTTCATACAAAGATCCTTTATAATAGGAGAAATCAGGGATTTGCATTCAAAACATGTGATGGGCAGATTCCTTCAGCATCCTTGTAAGGTGACTAATTGATCATACACTACCCTGAAATCTTAAAAAGGATGAAGGGTGGTATGGAAATGTTCTAAATCAGGGATGGGGAACCATAGGCCTGTGGGCCAATCCAGCCTTCCTGGGATCCCAATTTGGCCTTCAGGGGTTTCCCAGATGTCCACACTCCCTTCTGCTGACCCCACCCCCTTTATCCCAACACCAGTCATTTGGTGGTTTCCCAGCTTTTGTGCAGTCCCCCCTCCCCATTCTAAAAGGTTGAAATGCCTCTCTTAAGGCTTAGTTACTAGCAATAAGTGCTTTAAGGTAAGATATCCTGGCATTATTGGCCCTGCCTCTTTCCCTTCAAACTTGCCTACAACCGTAATGCAGCCCCCAAGAGCTTTTCCAAAAATGAATTTGTCCCTCAGGCTGAAAGAGGTTCATCACCTCTGCCCTAAAGGCTTACAAAGATACAGTGAGGTCTTCCATGTTCCTTTTGTCATGTTTGTTTAATTGTCATCTATCCTGTTGATGTATAACATGGATGGTAGCAGAAGGCTTGTACTTTTTTACAGGGGGGGGGGAAAGGGGGCACATACACGAGGAGGACATTGTTTCAAGGCACAATTCAAAGTGCTAGTGCTTACCAATAAAACACTAAGTGGCTTGGGACCTAAAAGTCCACCCCTGTTTTAAATCAGACAAATTGAGGCTGGAATCTGGTAGACATAGATTTTGTAAGCATCCATCTACTTTTCAGGTAGGGCTTTTTCTGTAGCTCCCCAGTTGAGTAGTTCATGGTGGATGTTCTGAATAGAACAAAAGAGGCCACACATGCATGCATTTGCATTCAAAACATGTGATGAGCAGATTCCTTCAGCATCCTTGTAAGGTTGCTGAAACCTTACAAGAGAAAACTACAGTCGGTACTGAAAATTGCAAATTCAAAGTGGGGCAGCTCTCCTCCACATTACTAGGTTATCATTTCTCCATTCCCCAGTTCAAGAAAGCAAAGAGCGCCAAGGCAGCTGTTGCTTCAGCAGGTATTGATCTGAGGCTGAGAACTTATTTACAGGAAAGAATGGTGACTCCTAGGGATGTGCAAGGATTTTGCGAACTGGCTGGGCTTGAGCCCGCAAACTCCATGCCACTTACCTTCTTCCCCAGCTTGACTCGCGTTCTCCTAAGTTGAGCCAGGGAAGTGGTTTCCGGGTTCCCAGCTGGTTGCTATTTATGTAGAAAATGCAAGTCATGCAAATTGTGGCTGCTTTTGGAGTATCTTACAGCATTAAAAAATGGCCTGCTGGGAACCTGGAAGTACAACGAGTGGTGCAGCGAGTGTCCACTTTCAGCCTGACTTGGCAGGTGCAGCAGAGGTGTCCACCAAGCCAGAGATGGTTTGGGTCTTGGAGGATCGCCCACCCCTAGGGATGGGTGCCCAGCCCAGCACCCAACTCGTGGGGCACTCGGCAAGGCGAGCTGAGCCTCCGGTGAGTGCCAGCTGAGGCACTCACCAGACTTCTGGGTTCCCCAGCTGTACGTCATTTACATAGAGTATAGCATAGTATACGTAAAAAATGGCCGCAATTTGCATAAATGCAGCCATTTTTAATGTATACTACGCGATACTCTACGTAAATGGCGTATCTTATGCCGTTTTCTCTGTAAACGACATAACGCCAGAAGTCACTTTCCCCGGCTTGGCTCACAAGAATGCGAGTCGAGCCAGGGAAAGGTAGGTCAAGCAGAGCCTGGGGAGGTCGAGCCCAGTAAGTTCATCAAGCTTCCACCCCCCCATCAAGCTCCTTACCCACCCCTAGGTAAACATTTGGGTGCACCCTTTCAAAATGTATACTTTCCCCATTTGAAGGAAGGGGGAACACTCTCAATTGGGAATGGGAACGTGATGGACCAGGCTTTGAGGTGGAACTCGGAGAACCTCAATGAGCTTTGAATCTTGCTGCTGATTCTCCCCTCCCTAATTCTGTGTCTTGTGGTAATTATGCACAGAACTTTCTAGAATCCTTTGCCCAAATAAATAAATAAATAAATAAATATTAAGCTGATTGTTTAACCAGAACTATGCCTACTGACAAGAAGTCTTTTTGGGTCCTGAGCATTACCAAATGGGAATGCTATGTAAAGTGCTAACAAAAAACAGAAGGCTGTAAAACAGATTTCCTTCTTCCCTTTCAGCATTGCCAAGAATTACCAGTTTAAGTAATTCCAAGGGACAACGCCTCTGATGGAGGAAACAGCTGCAGAACTCCGATGAGTCTCCAGAGGGTCTAAATATGTGTCAGTGGTTGCCGATTTCAGACTTGACAGATCAACCAAGGAGGACCATATGTGACACCTGTTGCCTTGCCTGATTACACTTAGCACCAGTTGTCTTTATGGGCCTGTGCATACCATTACCCATGATCCTTTGAAATATTACCCATAAAGCTGTCTTTAAAGGGTAGTTGTGCGAGAACCGTAACAACTTCTTACTTCTGTTCTGGGCATAATGCAACAGAGATCCCCATTAAAGTCAGCATGGAGATAATGCTGTTGGCTTCCAATGATTTACCTGACAAATTATTCCCTCATTCTGTAGGCTTGCATCTTAGAACAGGAAGACAGAAAATATTTCCCAGCTGGAAATTAAAGCATACACACGTATGTTGATGGACCTTGGCTTTATTTATTTATTTTGAGAAACTAAGCAACCATTTGCAAGACCCATTAAACAGTATGGCTTCAGAGTCTAGAGGTGATTGTACTTTTTTGTACAAGCACAGATGGAGGCTGTACACAGATTTCTACAAACAGAAATGGCCCAAATGTTAGAGGAATTAGGATTTTGTAAACAGATGCAAAAAATCATCCTGGGCAAGTTTGCTAGCTATCTTTTGCTTCCTCTAAAATCTGTCAGATGTTTAACCTTAGGAAGGAACCTCCAAATATGCTTGAAATTCACTTTGGACAAAATCCAGTGGTGCCTGGTTACATACAGCCCTGCCCAGACCTAGAAGCTGGGGTCTTTGGGGGGAGGAGCAGGAGGACCCGCATACCACCAGCAACCCTGGGGAACTGTCAAAGCTAGATCGCCTCTTCCACACCAGATGCCTCCATGCTACCTGCCCAAGTCCCTTGCTGGCTGTTGGGGAGGGGGGAGGTCTCATTACCCCCAGGGCCACAGGATCTGAGGAGATGGTGAACTAGGCAGGAGCTCCAGGATCACCAGTGAAATGACTGGCTAACAGTAGGTGAGACTACTCAGGTGCGGAAGTATGTATAAGCACCTGCTTGGATCAGTGCCTGGCTGAGGGCCAGGAAGGGGTAGGGCCTCCAACTCCTATATAAGCAGGGGAGGCTGGAGACTCCTATATCAGCGGGGTTCCTTATTCATTCCATCTTTTTGTTTGAGCTTTATAGGAATTATCCATGGTGCCCCGTGGTGGTGAACCTACTTTGGGGATGGCATTCAGCACCACGGAGAGCTCCAATAAAGCTCAAGGGAAAAGAAGATGCCATGGATAAGGAGCTCCAGTTAGAGATGTGCTGACACTGGGAAGTCTGGCTCATTTGAGCTGGATGGACTTTCTGCCCATTTCTGATCTGATGATTGGAAGCAGGCTGAGTTGGGGGGTTTTCCGCAGACTTCTGTCTCTAAGACAGGGCTTGGTTTGTCGATTTTTTAAAAAAAATGCTAAGGAAATTTGCACAAATGGAGCAATTTGCAGATTTTCAGGTGACCTTCACTCCACTGTCTTCCAGTTACAGACTCGGAATTTGTACAAATGCGTTCATGTGTATTTGTGCAAATGTGCACTCCCCAAAGTGCACAAATCAGCCAAAAGTACACAGATCCCCCCATAATGCATAGTTTCATGCTTTACTCTATGTAGGGATTTGCAGATTTTTGATCAGGTGCTTTTTATTCTGCGTATTTTTCTGCGACTAAATTTGCACAAAAATATGCAATGTTTTAAAAAAATCAGTCTGTAAGCTCTGTGCACTCCATGCGACCTGGGAAAGATGCTCTGGTGTGGAATCCATGGAGCAGACTCTGAGAAATGCATACTCATTTGAGTCTGTTACAGATTTCTCCCACATCCCTACTCCCAGACGGAATGCTTTGAGTGCATGCATCTGTTTTTGGTGACTCTGTTACCACATTCCAGAAACTCTATAGTTAATCTTTTGGTTTTTAAACAACTATTGTGCATAAAGGCCAGGAGAGATTATCCTTAGTGCTGACTTCGTGTTTCAGATGTTCCCGAGTTTATTTAAGTAACAAAACAAGGCTATATTTGGAAGATATTTATAAAACACTGAATGGTTACAATTCTGTGAGGACAAAATAAAACCATGCATATGAGCAATGCAATGCTCTTTATTTTCTTTCTTTCTTTCCAACTTTTTCCTTTTAATGTGAACTTGTTGGTCTATGACAGCAAAAGACACTTACAGAAACTGCGCTGCTTTCTTGTAGGAAGACAAAATGAAAGGTGGGGCAAGCATAAGGGCCTGTGATAACAAAAGGAAAGGCTTCAGTTATAAAGGTAAGAATGTATTGTCCAATGTTAATGATAAAACCCAAATGGTGTGAACATTTTCTTTTTGTTAGTGGTAGAATCTAAAAATGCAATGAAGACATCGAAATAAACATCAGTGTAAGACCAAAGTGGACAAAAAAGGAACTAGCATCAAAAATGGTTCCCAGCCTAACAGATCCTATGATCTAACTCAGGAGTGCAGAACTTTGTTCAGCCCAAGGGTCAAATCCACATTCCAGTGGTTGGCAGCACACTGCAAATGGTGTGCTGCCAATATATGGAATTCCTGCTTCTTATTTGTCATCTTTTAGAACTCGGCAGACTTGTAGAGCATTTATGTTAGCCAGATTTAACATCCTGCCCTCAGCATTACTTCAGGGAAGATTCTTGGGTATCCCTTACCAGCAGAGACATTGTCCGTGCATGGTCGGGGCCCCTGAATCCTTGACCCACAGCACATCCTACTCTACTGCAGATTCTATGCAGAGCTCAGGGATGATCTAATTCTTCCCCTTTTGAGGACATTTCAAGGCTTTCCAGATAAGTGGCTGGTTTCCTACTGTTTATGTGACCAGAAACTAATTTTTACCACCCAAATTGCTACATTCCTTTTAGCTGCCATGCAAAGGAGGGTTTTTTTTAATTGGGTAATAATTGAGAGCTGTTCCATCTCTATTTTTCTGTATACTTTGCAAATGTTGTGGCTGGTTTTTATTTTTATTTGGGTCATATGACCGTAAGAAATCGAATCGAATCAGTGGTTGGTTGGGCAAGAGGAAAAAGGGTGTGAGGCCCCAAATACCGATATATTTGAGCCTAAAGTTATTAGTGCCAGTAACTAAGCCTTACAAGAGGCATTCAACCTTTTAGAATGTGGGGAAACTATGCAAAAGCTGGAAAACCACCAAATTATCACTGATTAGGGGAAAGGAGGTGGAGTGGCCATCTACAGAACCCTGGAAGGCCATTTTGAGACACCAGGTGGGCTGGATTTGGCATTACAACTTCGTGGGCCTGAGGTTCTGCCCCCCCATATCTGGCTGCTGATGGTTGCTCTGGCAATCCCTGGCAGGAGATGCCAAGCCATGGCATTTTTTTAAAAAAAAGTTAAATTGGAAATTAAAAAACTACAAACACAAAACATAACTACGGTAAACATAAAATGGACTTCCGATTTTTCTCCACAACAGAGTATAAGTAACAATACTTTCTCTTTCTCTATAAATTACAAAGAATAACTTTCTTTTTTTCCATTATCCCAATTTTTTCTTCTTATTCATCAAACCCACAAATACATAAATCATCTATGAACATCTTTGTTTATGAATGACTGGAAACCTCTGATAGACTTTTTGCAGAGATTGGAAAAATGAAAAAAAAAAAAAAGCCTTGGATCAGACCAAGGTCCATCGTGTCCAGCATTCTGTTCACACAGTGGCTGACCAGCTGCCCACAAGCAGGACATGAGTATAACAGCACCTTCCCGCCCATGTTCCCCAGCAACTGGAGTATAGAGGCATACTGCTTCTGATTCTGGAATACTGTTCTCTGATACTAGTCATGTATTTCTTCACTTTCTCAGACTTGCTTGGTAACTGGAAACTTGACTGGAACTCCAAAACAGTTAGGTTCAAGCTTTTGGGAACTGTGTAAAAGTATGTGAAATGTCATGTTACTCACTCATGCAAACTGGGTCAGCAAGCATATAGCATGGAGCAGTTGATATACTTGATGATTAATACTTAGGACTTGTTAGGTTTGTAAACCTGTGTTGGAATGGGATTGACTTAGTCCAGGGTCTAACTGAATTTCAGACTGAGAACAGGATTCGTGATAAAAAAAACAAACAAACAAAACCATGAAAGAACGCCCTAGCGCAGAACCATACTTTTCCAAGCTAAAATAAATGTTGCCAAGACAAGTATCATGCATAATATGTCCCTCTTTTTTGAATTTGTCAGAGAGTAATCATTACAACTCTCTCTTTCTCTCTGCACTATCACTAACATAGATTAGATTTAGTGCCATCATCATGGGTAGCACGTGGTAAACGTATGTGGATTTTACCCTTGTCTTTTTCATATGCACCGGTGTGTTCTTAAAACATTACATGCACATTCCTATGGCCTCCTGACATTGTCTTGGGGGTGGGTGGGATAGGATTATTCAGAGTCCCAACTCTGAGGTCCTCTGACCCTGGAACTGGGACTCCAAATGCGGAGCCTCTGCCCCACCCTCCTTGCAGCCGGCACGGAAAGAACTGTGCCAGCTGTGTCTCCAAGGTTGGAAATTGGCCTCAGAGATGTGGGGTGTGCTGTTGGGGCAGAGAGGGGAAGAGGCTTGGGTCGACGGCTTACGCCACATCCAAATGATGCCCCAGGCTCCTTCCTTACCCCTCCATGGCACTTCATCTACATGGCTGTATGTGCGTTCAGTTCAGAGGACACTGGATAGTGCCCTAATTATGTCTTTTACCTTCATTACTCAGAAGTATACTCACAATCACAAATACAGGTTAGAATCATACTCCAGCTGTTAAATGCTGTTTAGAAGGCCCAGCCTCCTTTGATCACCCTTTAATTCATCTGATTATGTGATTAAAGGTGCAGCTGTCTATTCAGAAGTGAGTCTGATTGAGTTTAATGGGGCCTACCTCTAGAGAAGTGGGTATACAGTCTAACAGACCCTTTTGATTGATTAATTACTAATCATCTTAAATGGCTTTGCACACACAAGATTGAGGTTGCTGTTGGTATCCATATAATGCAAACCTCAAGGTCAGATTAGAGTTTGCAAAGCTAGGTTGCAGAATCCTTTGGTATCCAGCCTTGAAGTTCTGCTCCAATTCCTCTAAAATACTGCCATACCAGGCTGCTGCAAAGCATGGCCAGAGGGGTTCCTCCAGTGTCATCTCCATGTCTGAGGAGCCATAGATCCAGGGATTCAAGGAGGTGAGGGGATCTGAACCCATAGATGATTTTCCTGTTAAGCCAAGGCAATTAACTCAGGCCTGTGCCCAACCTGTATCCAACCTATAACCTGTCTTTGGGGAAAGTGTGACTAGCATAATTTCATTATATTATTTCATTTATTACATTTCTATACCGCCCAATAACCAAAGCTCTTTGGACAGTTTACAAAGATTAAAACCTTAAAGATACAGTATAAAAACCATATACATATGAACATATAAACATATACAGCACAGAGAGACACATGTATCTAAAAAGAATTTAAAACAATGAACAAGAAAAAAAAATCAAGATCTGATTAAAACCTCATCATATGCTGCCAAATGCCTCAGAGAAGAAGATGATCTTAACGTGGCACCGAACAGATAACAATGTTGGAGCCAGGTGGGCCTCATCGAGGACATCATTCCATAATTTGGCGGGGCACCACCAAAAAGGCGTTCTCCCTGGTTGCTGCCCTCCGAGCCTCCCTTGGAGGAGGCACTTGGAGGAGGGCCTTAGATGATGAACATAGTGTATAGGTAGGTTCTTGCCGGGAGAGGCACATTCTGGATTCATAATTGTGGATGCATAAGAGTATTCAAGATGGTATCATTCTTATTCAGATGGACAATTCAGGGAGAAGTTTCAATACTCCTGTTGCACCCAGAAACTGGAAACAAAACAGCAACTCAAAGGTCAATGAGTTGAACTAGGGCCACATTTAATTTTAACTTATAATGCAGAACACCATCAGAAATGACTGTGTAGGACCTAATTTTTCAACCCAGGGGAAAAGGCAATATTTACTCCACTCCTTCCCCTAAGGTGCACCTCTCCAGGTGAAGAGGGGCTCCTTCCTGAGTTACACCCTCTTGGAGCCCCACAATTTCAATGGAGAAATGTTAGTCTCAAAGGTGATCCCTATACTGCCCATGGAACCCATTACCTTGAGTTGCAGGCCACATAATCTTTAAAGGTACCTCAGGGTGTTTACCTGACCTCATCCTTACCTAATCAATTTACCCATGCATTCCTGCCAAATGTGAGCAATTAATATAATTATCAAAATAGTCAGCCACTAACAACAGCCATCCCAGACAAAGACAATGTCCAATGAAGCACACACGCACACCACCAAAATTCTACTTTGTCCCTAGACCACAGGCTAATCTTATATGGAAAATTAGGAGAGGCTGAGAGTGGGGGGAGGGGAAGGAGTGGGCATATATAGAGCATCTGAGTCTGCCCCCCACCCCAGCATCACTGGGATGTGCATCCACATGCCAGTGGCCCTGAGCTTGCCGTGCTTCTTCCCTCCAGAATGGCTGGGTGGTTGAATGGCTTTTCCTCTCCACTCTGAGAATGCCATTGGTACTGCAGTCACCATTAGCAAAATGTCCCCTCAACCCCTCTAACAGACAATAAAATAATTTATGTGGCAATAGCAGTGATGAAGTGGAGACACAGCGGGAGCATTTCAGGTGATACCTAGAGTGTTGTCCTCAATTAGGGTGTCATTAGGATGTCTTTATATTTTTAACTTGAACTTACGTAAGTTTACAGTTTTGAACAACCGTGTGAATGAAAACTCATTTATCCTTCAAAATTCACACTTTTCCCCCCTAACTTTGCAATGGAGTTCTCCAATTAAGAAGATACAAAATGCATATATTAGAGAAAATAATGTTTAAATATGCATTAGGAAAAATGCTAGCAAAAATGTTAGGAAAAAAGCCATGTATTTGGATAAATGTGCACAAAAAAATGCTTCTGAACTCTAATGCAAACTTAAAAATAAATCAAAATAAATCACGAAGTGTGGGGTGAACCAAATTTAAGACTGGAATAATGAGAAACGGAGAGAAACAGAAACTGACAGGTTCTTCCATTCCATGTGTGTGTATGTGTGTGTTTTCTAACCATCCAGTATCTGATGAACTCTCTCACTGACAACAGATTCAGAAAGGTGTTATAAAATGTGGTGGAGGTGTTCGCAAGTCTCTCTCTCTCTTTCTTGCTCTTTCTGTCTGTGTATATGTGTTAAGTTCAACATTCACGAGCTGCTCTCTTGCTTATTCCTAATGAGTAACCATGAGACTGGTGCTATGGTCATTTATTGCTGAAGCCCTTCTCTTTGAGACACAGTAAAGATTTTTTTAAAACACCATCTCCATCCAAATGAGACAGGTGGTTTTTGGCTTACCTAAGCTTCAATCTTCTGTCTAGCATACCCAAGTACTGTTGTTTTCTAATTTTAAAACATAGCTATTCTGCTGATCAGATATTGTTTCATAGCATGTCTTGGGATAATGGCTGTTTGAGCCAGATGTTCTTATGCAATTTTGCACCTCCCTCAGGTAGATTGTCGAGGGGGTGGCATGGCATTTCCTCCTACCTGGAAAAGCAAAGAAGGAAGAGGACATTCTGCTGATATTGCTTAATAAAACTCATGGTAAATTCCACGTATTTAACATAACAAGAAGTGCTTGTGCAGTCTTCCAGATAATTTCTGGGTCTGGCAACTGCAAATGCTGATTTTGTCTGTTTTGGCTTTATCCAGGCTGCGTTCCAGAAATCATAATTACTACAATTTTCAGCAAATCTGTGCTGTGAATGAAGTGTTCAGTGCTTTTTATAAACTTACAAGGAAAATGGATCCAAGTTCATAAACAGTGCATGCAAGCTACATCTTCGGATACTTGGAATTTGGTGATGCAGTTCTAGTGGTTCATGGGGGGGGGGAGGGAAACCCTTCACATTTTGCATGACTGATAGCATGATTCAGTCAGTTCCTTTGCTAGAAGGAGTTTAAAGTAAGACGTGGGTTATTTTAAGTAAGTGCAGTATGTCTCTAGGTTTTTGTTGTTGTTGTTGTTGTTGTTTCCCTTAATGGACTTTTCAAAAAACAGGCATTTATTTATTTATTTATTATATTTATACCCCGCCTTTTTTCCTGAAAGGAACCCAAGGCGGCTTACATAATCCACCTCCTCCTCCTCCTCCTCCTCTCCTCCACGTTATCCTCACAACAACCCTGTGAGGTAGGTTAGGCTGAGAGTCAGTGACTGGCCCAAAGTCACCCGGTGAGCTTCATGGCTGAGTGGGGACTAGAACCCGAATCTCCCAAGTCCCAGTCCACCACTCTCACCACTATGCCACACTGGCTCTCAATAACTTCAATAACTTCAGAAATAACTTCAGGCTTGCAATAACTTCAGAAATTTCACAAGTTGAAAAGTCCACAGGTACATACTTTTGTCACACAATAGTGGATAGCGTGCACAGTCACTCAGGGAAGCTATAGACTATAAGGAATTGTTAGAGATGCTTATAGCATATAAAGTCTTCCCTGGTTTGTGGATTTTGAATTACCTGGTCCCATCTGCTGGCCAGCACTGATGCGTTAGAGATCTACAATTCGCGGTAAGGGGAAATGAAGACCATTTGGTATGAAATGTGGAATGAAGGTTGCGAGGGAAGTGCGGTTACTGGCGGCCAGGCCATGGTGCTGGGCGAAGCATGAGGCGGCGTGTGACTCGCACCTCGAAGCACTCGAGTGCTGGGATCTACCAGGATCACCATCCCCTGGCGCCACGGGACAACCGAGGAGGGTGAGATGGGTAGACCCCAAAGGCGACCCTACCTCTCACAAATTGAGCCACAAGGCATCGACATTTGTGAGGCTCGGGTTCTCGCCAATCACCTTAAAAGGTGCCATGGGATGCACACCGTAACCCTAACCCCCACTGCCTATTCACCGCACTTACCGCCTAACCTAAGGCCAATGTGACCGAATTAACAAGTAACCCAAAATAATAAACCCACCGCCGAGTCCACAGTATGGAGTAGGCGAAACACGCACGTTGCCCCGAGCCAATTAGGACAACGAGCCAAAATTCCTACTCGGCCCCATAAAAGGCGACCAGAGGAGCCCACACTGCTTCATCGGGAGTGGAGGGAGGGAGCTGCAAAGAAGGAGGCTTGGGGTGGGGTCTCCTGTGCATAAATACTGCCTCAGGGCCCCACCCCTTGTGCCTCACCCCATCGGGCAAACAATTTGCCCGAGCCCTGATTGGAGGTGAAATCACCTCATTCTGGCTCTCGCTCTCCCCTCCCCCTCCCTCGCAAAATCCTCCCCCCCCCCACAGAAGCGTGGGGTGCGAAGGGAATTCTTCGTTTTTATATTCAGATACCTGCACCTGTACAGTTTGTTTGGTTCTTACTGGTTACCTATATGCACATAGATTGCATCACAGCACAAAAAGTAATCTTGATAGCATAGACATTGATTAGCCATTGATTAAAGGAGCACATGCAACAATAATGATGATTATGGCATGAGGTCACATTCATTTTTACACTGCAGTGTAATCAATGTTTCTGCATGGGTCCTTTGTAAGGGGGGCGACTTCGTTTAAAAAACAAACGCACACACACACACACACACACACACACACCTAAATGTGCCAATTCTGAAACTAATTTTAGAAATTTCTCCTGCAAGTAGTGAGGAATCTTGGCTCATCTCTATGTATTTGGCTTGTGTAAGTACCTAAAAACAAGTCTGTTCAAGAAAATCATGAATGAAGAGGAATGATACTGCTACAGTGATGGGGAAAGCAAGAAGTAGTCATAAAGACCAACACAAATTTCTGCTCATGCCTATGCACATTGTTTTGAAGAGTGTTAGGAAACTTCAGCTGGTTCAAAATGCTGCAACCAGACTGTTGCCCAGGGCCAGTTACAGGGAGCATATGACTCCCATATGACAACAACCACAGTGGTTTCCAGTTCCTTTCCAGGCACAATTCAAAATGCTGATTATTATGACCCACAACTAAGGATGGCAAATCATCCTGTTTAAGCACACTATCCTGATTCACACTCGACTTCCCAAACTAATATGCAGATCAGAACAGAGTCATCCTTTGGAGTGCACACCTCCAAATTTTGCAATGTTGTTATAAGGTCAAAAATGCATATACAAGAGAAAGTTGCATATATTAGGGGAAATGCATAAATTTGGGGGAAATTGCACACTGAATGTTTATCTTAAATTTGCATAAGGTGTACAAAAATCAACATATTTCAGGAGGCTGTGCAGAGGGAGATGAGAGGGAGCGCAGGGCCATTCCACCAGCCCTGCTGAAAGGTCTCCCTCATGACGGCTCCTCCTCCCTCAACTGCCACCACCACCAGCCATTCCAGCAGGCTGAGAGGAGGGAGATGAGAGGGAGCGCAGGGCCATTCCACCAGCCCTGCCAGGAGTATTCATTAATATTCCCCCTTCTTCCCTCCCCATTCCTTTTTCCTTGTGTGTCGTGTCTTTTTAGATTGTAAGCCTGTGGGCAGGGACTGTCTTGTTAATTGCTGTAAACCGCCCAGAGAGCTTTGGCTATTGGGCGGTGTAAAAATGAAATAAATAAATAAATATTTGTATGTGTGTTTTAACTGCAGACTGATGCAGAAATGGGTTGGAATGGATTTATGATTAAATACACGTGAAACTGGCATGGGCTACAAATGGACTAATTCATCCAACCCACTTACAAAGCTTTGAACAACTTTGGGCAAGGTTACCTGAAGGTCCACTTTTTCCTATATGGGCTTACCTGAGTCTTGAGTTATTCCAGTGAAGTCCTTCTCTCAGTCCCGCCAATACTTGAGGCACATTTGGTGGGGACATGGGAAAGGACCTTCTGATTGGCTACTCCAAAGCTGTGGAACTCCTTCCCCATAGAGGCCCCCTTAGACCTCCTTTGATATCCTTCTGCTGTCGGACAAATACTTTTTAAAATTATTATTTAGACATGCATTTGGCCTTTTAAGTTGGCAGAACTTATATATATATATATATATATATATATATATATATATATTCTGGCTTGTCTTAATATGTTGTACTGTGGTCTCTGTTGATGCCCTGCACTGATTTTAACAACAACAACAACAACAACAATTATTATTATTATTATTATTATTATTATTATTATTATTCATTATTTACTTTAATTTTAAAAATGACTTCTAAAATGTGTTTTTATTAGTATTATTTCAACTGTTATTACTGTCCTTAGTCATGTTGCATACTTTCTGCAGAAAGGCCAAATATAAACTGAGACAACTACAAAAAGCAAGCAGAGACTATTTGAGTCACAGCAAATGAAAAGAAAAGAAAATGAAGACTGATTCATAAGGACAGTGACATACCATCATCAGTTATGCCAACAGCTTTTTTTCTGCTGCCAAGTACAGATCATGCTTGACTTACAAGGGCAAAGTTGTGTGCGTAAGGTGCTTAATCCTTCTCTTCTTCCACAATCACTGCTGCTCCCCCTACCACACTATAGGCTGCAAACATGCATCTGGGAAACCCACATGGAGAAAAAAAATGCCTGGAGAGGTCTGCAGGGGAAGGCAAGAAGCACTCCTCTCATTCCCCCCCCCTGCAAATATCCCCCTCTAGGCATTTCTAGCCCCATCCCTCCTTTCAGACAATGAGGTTTTTTACACGAGGCTGTTAATCCACTGTATCTACTTTCAGTTTCATCACAGAATTGACATCCGAGCACTATACCATGAGTATTTCCTTTCCTGCTTACCTGCTATATAACCTCTAGGTGGTGCTGTGCTATAGTGGAATATTGCAATTATATAAGTAGGAAAATATATTTTATTTCAATTTCACAAATAATACCACATTTCCCCCACTCTAACCCCCCCCCCAAAAAAAACCCAGGAAAGTGCTCTTAACAAACAGAAGCAAAACTGGAGGATCATGGTGTTGTCTAAAGAACCCGTAGTAAACAACTGTGAGTAGGGAATGACGAGCACCCAATAAATGCCTTGTGTGGAAAGCTCAACATAGGATGCTGCTTTATAACAGGTCACACAATTTGTCCATCTAACACAGTGTTGTCTACTCTGACTGGCAGCAGCTTTCCAGGAATTCAGGCAGAAGGACTTTCCTATCACCTGAGCCTTTTAACTGAAGATGCTCTACCACTGAGTTAAAGTCCCTCCTCATAAAGCAGGCATTTTGTACCTCTGGCTCACTGACCTAATCTTGGTCCTCCTGTGGTTCCCAGATGTGGTTCCCTTTCCCCACATCATCAAAAGGTTCCCATCCTCCCCCCAATCTTTGGTGGTTTCCCAGCTTTTGCACATTTTCCCCCATTCTAAAAGGTTGAAATGCTTCTCCTAAGGCTTAATTACTGGCAGTAGGAGCTTTAAGCTAAACTTTTCTGGTATTTTTATTTTTTTATTTTTTGCCCTGCCACTTTTGCCTTCAGCCCTGCCCAGCACTGGAATGTCTCTCCCCCCCTCCCAGCTTCTCCAAAACAGTATTTGGCCTTTGGGCTGAAAAGGGTTTTGCACCCCTGCCATAAAGGGAGCTGTGTGAACATGGCTCAACTGATTACAACCAACCAAATAAACCTCAGAAGGCTTATTGAGTAGATCTCACAAGGCTGGTTTACTTTGTTTTCTCTTATTTCAATGAAATTACGTGGTTTACTTATACAAGCTGATGACTGTCTCCTATTTCTTCCCACACCTTTATCCCAATTGTGCCTAATCAGGGTTGTTGTGAGGATAAAATGGAGAGGAGGAGGAGGAGGAGGAATATGTAAGCCGTCTTGGGTTCCTTGCAGGAAAAAAGGCATGGTATAAATATAAATAAATAAATAAATAAATGTGATTAATCTGAAGTATATCTTACTGAATCTAGTGGGACTTACTCTCAAGTTAATATGCATAGGATTGCAGACATAGCAATCCAATAATGCCACATTTATGCCCTTACTTAAGTGAGGGTTTGTCCTCACGGGCTTTCAGCAGACAGCTAGAGTTTGCTCTTTTCAGCTCTTCAAACTGCTATAGAAAAAAGACCTATGCATAAAAGCTTAGAGTAGGTTTCATAGATTCATAGATTATAGAGTTGGAAGGAGCCTACAAGGCTATCGAGTCCAACCCCCTGCTCAATGCAGGAAACTAGAGGAGGGGGTCCCCCATCCAAGTAACAACCAGGCTTGACCCTGCTTAGCTTTCCACGCTCAGACAAGCTGAGCCAGCATAAGCCACAGGCCTGTATTCTGTTCTGATTCCTAGGGAATGAAGTATTCACCATGCAAGTATCTCTTCCACTACCCTTATGGACCCAGAAATGAAGGGGGGGGGAATCCACCCTCCCATCAATTGCAAGGGTAAATCTGTAGCATCATTGTTAGACCAAATCAAGCTCTTTAAAACTGCTAGTAGATTATGGGGTTGTTTTCACTCATTACCATGGAATGCTAGGGGCCCATGCAAGAGGTAGGGTGTACAATCAGGAATAGGATTAGGGAATGCTTTTCAAAGGCTCCTCTTTTATATATAACACTGCTAGAGGGAAAGGATGCTAATTTTAACCTGGCAACATCAATTTTTCAGTCCCTAAATGTTCACCTACTTGTCCTGCCTAATAAATTTCTCCATTACCACAACAGGTAGGTAAACTTATGATCTCCCTACAACAATTGTATATAAAAGATTAATTCTATTAGCCAGTGACATATAGAGGAAATACTTTTTTTTAATGTAGTGTCCTATTTACTGAACAATACCTGGAACTGTCTCTTAGCGTCATTTACATATGGATGTGTCCCCCCCCCCCCAGGTGTGTGTGTGTCTGTGTTTGCTTATTTGCTCATACACATTCATGACTGAGAAGTGTGGGTGCATCTCTAATGCATGCAGTTGACTCCTTCCTCAGATTTACTGAAGCAATGTGCTTACTTTGAATGGTTTCCATGCATATTCTAGTAGATGGCAAGCAAACTGGGCAGAGAGAGAGCACATTCTGGTGGACTTCAGCCTCTCACTCATTAATGTGCTGGCTCCTATCCCTTTTTGTAGATGGCAAAGAAGGCGATAGAGCACGCACACACACTGACAGCTGTGTAATACAAATTCCATGTTAAGATTCCAGGTGACTAGTCTCTTATGGGGAAAGACAGCAAAGCTTGCAGGAAGAGATCCCTATTTTAGAATATGAGTAAAAATTACGGATGGGCGACCTGCCCAGCACTCAACACGCAGTGCGTGAGCCGAGCGCAAGCACCAACTGAGGTGCTCGCTGGACTTCTAGGTCCCTGGCTCTATGTTGTGTATATAGAAAATAGCATAAAATACATTAAAAATTGCCTAATTTGATTAGATTATAGATCATAGAGTTAGAAAGAGCCTACAAGGCTATCGAGTCCAACCCCCTGCTCAATGCAGGAAACTAGTGTTCAATGCAGGAAATAGCTATGCTGGCTGGGGCATGCTGGGAGTTGTAGGTCAAAAATATCTGGGGACCCAAGGCTGGAGAACACTGTCTTAGACCAATACAAGATATTTGCCCCTGGTGGGTTTTAATATGGCTAGCGTGAATTTGCATGGAAGGGCAAACAGCATCATCACAGCAGATTTAGCCCTAACCTGCATGTGGGTTGTGGGTTTTTTGAACATCAGAAGGGACTGAATGTTCAGGCATTCAAATACTATGCATAGGTGGAGATTTATATAGCAACACCACTTAAGGGGCCGTCATCTCACTAGTCTTGGTACACTGAGTGGCCTTATGATTATAATGATGATGATAGCATTTTATAGCATGTCTGAGTATTCATAGTAGTACTGTGTGGACAAATGGACTCTCAAAATTGTCCACCCTCTTAGTAGGCAGAGAAATTCTGTATGTGGAGAGGGATCATTTCACCAAATTTGTCCAGTGGGAGGAGAAATCCCTCCAACATATTCTCAGGGTGTGCTCACAATTTGCAGTGGCCCAGCTTCTTTCGTTTTTCCTAAGTTTTGTGGGTTTTGTTGTTGGTTTTTGTTGCTGCTGCAGGTGGCCACTGTTTTGCATCCTGCACTATGCATTGGATATACTGTCATTTTTGGGACATCTGGGAGCGGAGGAATATTTGAATTCTGCCAAGTGACCTTCTTTTTCTAGTTGTGTAGCTATGGAGGGTGGGGAGGTGAGAAATAAATAAATCTCAAGGCACTTTCTCAAGGGGAAAAAATGTTTTCTGAGTTATTCCAGCTCTGCTCTCGGCCCAACTTCCCTGGATTGGGATCTATACCAATGAGGGTACCACTTGGCTCACATCTATCTTTTGTTGCTTTACAGGTGAAACTAAAACAAAGGGTTCCTGAATATTCACATAATATGTTTTCTTTTTTTAATAAAATAACCACAGTTTCCCCTAAGTTTCCAGGATTAGAGGAAGCACTTCCAGGGCATGGTGTTTGATATCCAGGCAAGAACTTCCAGGGCATGGTATCTGATGCCCATGTACCTCCTTCTCAGCTTTGAACCTGAGCAGTGAACCTAACACATCTGAATGTTCAGAAGAAATCCAGTAGGGACTTCATTGTTCCAGGAGTTCACTCTACCCTGCATCCCACTCCTCCTGAAGTCTGCTTTAATGATGAGAACTTCCAAAATTCTAGAATTGCAGCATGCAGTTTGGCACAGCTGTGAGTACCTCTAGCTCATTTACTCCTTTTCTGAACTCTACCTATGCACAAATGGGTATTGACAGAACACTGCGAAAAAGTAAAGTTAATGTGATTCTATGTGTGTTTGCATTGTTGTTGTTGTTGTTGTTGTTGTTTGTAGTGTTTTACTGATGCATTCATGCACATTGGTAAAACACTGCACACAAAAAAGAATCTTGATGCTATCATAGGTATAATTCCCATCCAAGATTGTTTTTTTTTTTGTGGCATCTTGTCAATGCAGATGTGTAATAAGAGGAGAAGGCACAAATTAACTGGAGGAATTCACAGCTATGGCAAACTGCACATGCAGAATGCTCCGTACAAAACTCAGAAATAAACAATAGCAGATTCCACATGCATCTATTCCAACTTGGAAACAAGAGCAGATAATTCAAAATGCCAAACTCAAGTGCGGGGAGGTAGACTTGAATGAAGATAATTTCGGCAGCATCTCTAACCAGCTATGCAGCAGATATTTGACAGTTGTATCCATAAGTATGAAATAGATTTAATTGTGTTTTCCCATTAGGCTGGAAAACACATCCCTGCCTCATTTTTCATTCTTGAAACAGGCTCAATGGAGCCCACTTTTCAAGCTGGCAAGCAGATCCTGTATATGCTATTTTACACTGCTGCTTCAGGCGACTGGAAACCATTCTCAAACATCTGCTAGGACTGCAGAGAAGTGCAGCCACCTGTTGCTCTGATATGCTGCAATGAAGGATTGGCTCCTGATTAATTCCCAGCATCCTTGTATCAATGAACAGAAGTCTCAGTTGTGTATAGTAATCTATAGTTGACAAGGCTGACCTACCTTAGCTGGGAACATAAATGTGGTGTGCCTTGACCCACGGGTGACAGTGTATCTAACCCCCCCACCCCCAGGTTCTGAATGAATCACAGGACATGGCAGCAAACCTCCCGCTCCTGATCATTAGCTGAGAGCTGGAACAAATATTATTGATGCCACAGGGATTATTTTTTTTAATGGCCACTGTACAGTGAATAATCCCATATCACATGTGCCCCACTCTGCCGACTGGTGAGTGGTTCTTCAGAAAAAGCTGTTAGGATTATTCCTCTTTGGATGGGGGAGCTCTGAAGGCTTAGAGCGACCCTGCAATAGTTGTCTTATTTACAAATTATGCAAGCAAAGTATCGTTGAAAACAAATAGCAGGCATTCCTATAAGGCACCATATTATCTGTATAAGGCACCATATTATCTACCTATAAGGCACCATATTATCTACCCTGTATCAGACCCTGCCATGGACCAGTGTCACCCTGTTCTATCTGTGTAAGGGATCCCAGGCAAAATAGTGTGCCCCACTCCTCTTTGCCCTCCCCTTCCAGTGACCTTTCCCAGTGCCACCAGGCAGAAATCTTTCCCCTCCTGGATGCTTCCACTAAACCAGCCTTAAAACTTCTTGGATATCAAGGATTTACTTTTAGGTGGTGTGGTGGCTGGCTGTTGGATGTGGGTAGATAACCCAACAGGAAAAGAGACCATAAAGTTTCAAGCAATAAAAAGTTTACTGGAAAAGAACCTGTTTACAGGGGGGGGGGGAGGGATTTATCTCTGAATAGATGCCCACATAAAACTGTATCTAGGGAAGTGCAAATCAGCAAAACCTGAGCTTGCTGAAGTTCTCTGGATTCCATCTCATATCGTGTTCCAACTCTGTATCAGATTGTGGGCTTTGCTTTTTTTCTTTTCTCAGGAAACTCTGTGCATATTTGTGTGTATCTTTGAAGCGTATGCATTTTTCTCCCATTGATTAAAGCATATTTGTGCGCAATTTTGTATTTTTTTTCCATGCACATTTTTCAAATGTATGCATGCTGTCAAACACACTTTTTTTTGTTTTGTTTTGTTTCATGAATCACTTTGCAAGCTCAGAAATATACAGACTTTGACTGCAGATTGTGTTCCAGTCTGTGTTTAGTACAGAAGCTGTGTACTGGGCAAATCCTGATCAAAGAGAACTAAAATTGATTTCTCATTCATCCCTATAGGGTAATAAAATAATTAGGGACAAATGCCTCCAGATAGCCTAACTAAACTGTGTCCCTATTTTATCTAAATTCCCTCCCAGCAGCAATGCCTTATTGTCAGAGGTCCAGCATTCTCTTCCAGTCCTTCAGTACCAGCAGGTTTTTCCTTCCTCAAAAACTCTGAGCAATTTTGAAATTTAATCTCTTTGACCCTTCTCTCTCTCTCTCTCTCTCTCTCTCACACACACACACACACACACACACGCGCGCGCGCTTCTATAAAAATCTGACCATATACCTCAGGCTTTTACATATTAAAATAGGGCTCTCTAACCTTGGGTCCCCAGATGTTGCTGGACTAAAGCTCCCAGAATCCCTTGCCATTAGCCATGCTGGCTGGGTATGCTGGGAGCTGTAGGCCAGTAACATCTGGGGACCCAAGGTTGGAGAGCCCTGTATTAAAATATAGTCTGTAATTCCTTTCCTGAGTCCTTCTCTTGACCTCTTGTTGAACCTCCTGCCCAGCATCTCCTCTTCTGCAGACTTTCTGGCTGGCACTATGAGGCTTTCTGCAAACTCTTGGCTTCCTGATTCCAATCATTATTAACTAAACCTTTGACCTTTTTGGCTGGTACTGATCCACACACATATACAAAAAGGATTTAACCCCATAATATCAAAATCAAACCATATACAACAATGTAATATAGTTCTGTTCCTTCACAGACCCAGAGAGAGGCAGTAGATCTGTTACCGTGTAAGAGAGAAAGAATTGACCTGCACTCTAAGGTGCTTTACTGTCAGACTGTGCCTTTCCTGTGTGTGTGTATAAACTAATTTTACTTAGAATTCGGAAATTTCACCGATCTTAATAACTGTATATTTCCTTATCATTTTCTCATGGTTTATTTTTTATTAATGTACTTCATCAGTGATGAAATCAGTACTTATTCATTACCCTTTCCCCCTCCCCGAGGAGCTAGTGAAATATTGGTTTCACCACCAGAGAATGTATCCTGTAAATTTACTTATATAGAGAACTGAAAATCAGTGGGGGAAAGTAGGATTAGGAATAAAATATTATTAGCTTATTCAACCTTACATTACTCAGTTAAGTTTTTACCCTTGCCATAAAACATCTTGGGTCAACTAGTGTAGGTAGGTAATTCATCACTGTGCTCTGTTTTCTTGTACACTGTTTTGGCCTTTGGACAGGTCGAGCAGAAATACAGCATGTTCTATAAACACAACTCCAAAGGTGATGAGGAACGTTTCTCCCTCTCCATAAAGGTAGAAGTAGTGACTGAAGTCGCTTTTGCACATCTGCTGTGAAAATACCTGACTCCAAAGCGATGGTGTCAAACTTTGTGATTTTTCGCTTCACTTGCTGATGGTCAGCTTATAAGCATTTTAGAGCCTGTCCAGGTTGAACAACAATGCAAACAGAAGGTGCCTTCACACCTGAGACATAAAACAGCTCTTGCATCAATTTGCAGTACAAATGCCTCTCCATCTGTATCTTCACCACCAGCAGCAATTGGGCATCAACAACTAGGAAGTGAATACACCAAACAGAAGTTGAATGGCAATTTAAACCTAATATGTGGAAATCCCATTCCCTTGTTGTTAAGACAGGATGGCTTTACCCCATTCCCTTTTGAAAATGGGGTGGGGACATGTGCTGTGGACATGGGGCATCCTGATGGAAGGGACACCAGCTAATCTGGGGGCTGTGTGGGCCTTTATAAGGCCACAATATCTCCTCCTCTTTCTCTTTCCTGCATGTGCAACATCCCACTGCCCCATCTCTGGTTAGTAGTATGGTATTAGCCAGTCATCCTTTTGTCAGGCTGAGTAGGATTCTTTGGGGTGTTCCCCTAGATTGATTGTTACTTGTGTGCATCCCTTTTTTTCCTGCTCCATACTAGGTAGGAATGTATGAGAAATTATTTTCAGTTCATTTTTTAATCAGGATTTACCCAGTTCACACTGACTTGGATTCAATCTGTGGTTGAAGTTTGTACATTTCTGAGCTTGCAATGTCATTTGTGGATTCCCCCCACCCACCCACCAAATGTGTTCAACAGTATGCATATATTTGAAAACTGCAGATGAAAAAATGGGTACTTTTGAAAAAATGCACAAATATGCTTTAATCAATGGGAGAAGAATGCATAAATTTCAAAGATGTGCACAATTGATGCATACATTTGGAAAATGTGCACAAAATGCATGGATTGTCACACGAAAAGAAAAAAAAATCAAAGCTCACAATATGATCTGGACTTGAGTTAGAACAAGCTTTGAGATGGAATTTGGATAACTTTGTCGGGCTTGAGTTTTGCTGATTCGCACATCCCTATACTGCCTAGATCAACCAGGTTATGGGTTAATCTGATTTGGCTAATTGGTTAACGTTTTTCTTTGGTCATAGCTGCCAGTAAGTGCAGGCAGGAGGGCAGGAAACCAGGATACCCTGGTGAACACCTTGAGGCACCTGCAGGGCAAAGGAAAGCTTTCCCAGTCCACCCTCTCATTGATGGCAATCTTGAGGGAATGTGGGAAGGGAACTGCTCTTGGCTGTGAAGGCTTTGGCCCACCAATCATTGGGCAGCAGAAGTGAGGAACTCCTTTAGGGTGAGCAGGCTATGATAGGAGTGGATCACTCATTGATGCAGACAGTGAGTTTCTCCCAACTACTGTATCTCCTCCAGTTACAGCGTGACCACCCACACCTTGGTGAGAAATGTTATGCAGAAACTCGCTGCACATTTCAGATCCTTCTTATTAAGTCGTGTGTGACCTTTAAGCTCCATCTTCTGGCTCATGTCTTCATGTTCAAGGGGAGCAGAATGAATAGCCACGAATCCAGATGGGGGCTCTAGAAAAGTTTACTGTAGCTTAAGACCCCAGGGACTATTTATTTATTCTAGGACTGCCAGGAACTACATAGTCCGGTCTTCATAGGTAGCAGAATGAGGAAGGAATGAGGTGGTAGATTTTTGAGGTGGTCAAGTGGTGCGTCACTTCTGAATGCAGGCGAATGGTGTCATTGTCGGATGCTCTCCTATGTTTAAAAAGAACCACTAGTAGCACCACCACCAAAAACCAAAAGCTTCTTGTAAGTAGAAAACTAGCACAACACAGAGTGAGATGGGCTGGAAGTGTAGCTTCCAGAGGCTAGGTTTTTCCTTATGATTTATTTTTTAAAAAAATTGGGTGGTGGAGCATTCAAAAATAGTATGCACCAACAGAAGCCTGAAGTGGTCAAATCCATCCTATTCTACTACCTCATCCATCTGGATGTGTCGATTGTGTCAAAGTCCTTAGTCCTCACAACATGACAATTTGTTAATAGGAGTTATAACACTGGTAGTATCCCAACCGTATGGTTAAGTCCTGTCATATCCTAAGCATATGCACAGGCAAATACTTTACAGCTGTTGCAACAAGGAAAAAAGAAGAAGGGGCAAACGTGCAAATATGAAATGAGGGAAATGTAGAGCAGCAGCACTTCTGAGAAAAGGTTTAGGAATGACCATAACTGGATTTAAAACAAAAAGTACAGTCATGCCTTGGATTGAGAGCATAATTCGTTCCGGAAACGTGCTTGTAATCCAAAACACTCTTATATCAAAATGAAATCCCCGCAAAAGAATTTGTACAAAGATTTTTAATTTAAGCCGTACTACAGTACTTGTATTGCAAGACGTCGCTTGTATATCAAGTAAAAAATAAATAAATAAATATTTTAAAAATTGCTTGTCTTGCAAAACGCTCTCAAACCAAGTTATTTGTAACCCAAGGTATTACTGTAATCATGAATTGACAGCATTTATACTGTAGCATTCTAGATTGTATCAATAGATGGATTGTTCCCAAGCCCTGGGATGAAATTCAGTCTGTGAGCTTCATACATGGTGCTTTTCATCCCCACCCCCACCCCTTTGCCTGAAGCAGGAAATTTCTACAAAATATTTGTACAGCTATCCTTATTTCAGATGGTTTCCTTTGCATTACCATTCCTTTGGCAATATATGTAGCTCACTTCAGTTAAAGGTGTTCTGTGGTTTTGATCATTCATGTTTCATGTGGGGCCACACTGCAGCAAGGGTTTTGTAGTCTTCAATTTGCATAAAGGTGTTGTAACTCTTGTGTGTGCATGAATTGTGTGTTACAGTTTTTTTTTAGGAAGAATTAAAATATGAGAATGCCCATTATCTGACCCACACAGAAATCTTGTGAAGACTCTAGATGGCTTGGTGTGAAAAAGTGGAAATATTGTGAGAGCAAATGTTACAAGGCTATAATGCTTATCCATGAAAGCATGGCTGGTAAGCAGTTTCAACAAAGTATGGTTGATTTCAGAAAGAAGTATCAGCATTTTCAGATCAGGATTTGGAATATGTTCTACCTTTGTTTAGAATTGGCATTGCATTGCCAGTTGATGTTGGCCAACCTACGTCTCAGCAAGGTGGTACATCTGCATGTGTGGGGGCTATATCCTAGATTGGGAGTTGGGAACTCACATGATGTAAAGCTCCTCCATGAAGAACATTTCCACTTTATGGAGAAAAAAAATAGATGTCAGAGAGAAATGATATAGTTTGTTCCAATTCAAGTCCATAACAGATTGCAATCTTTGTGGGGGGGGTTTTCTTTTCTCATGAATATCCATGCATATTTTCATGTGTATTGTTCAAAATGTATGCATCAATTGTGCTCATCTTTGAAATGTACACATTCTTCCCCCATTGATTAAAGCATACGTGTGCACATTTTCCGACAGTACACATTTTTTCATGTGCATTTTTCAAAGGACACTCTTTTTTTTGCCCACAAATCACACTGTGAGCTTGGAAATGTACAGACTTTGACTGCAGAGTGTGTCCAAGTCCATGTTTGGTCCAGAAGGTGGAAACTGGGTAAATGCTGATAAAAAATGAACGGAAATGAATTTTTCATTCATCCTTAGCAGCTATTGAGTGGGAGCCAGGGCAAACCAAGGATCAGAAATCAAGCTAGGGAATCTGCCAAGAGCTGGACCAAGCCAGAGACAGTAAAGCCTACCTCAGGCTAGGATATGCCCAGGGAAATCCCAGCCTGAGCAGGAATAAGGATGAGGAAGAAATTTGTTCAGTTTGCATTTCAATGTAAACTCACCCAATTTCATATGTCCATACCAATACACAAACCAGAACTCAGTTATCCTTCAAAATGCACATTTATCAGAACTCTGTGATGGAGTTCTCCTATTTAAACAACAACAACCACAACAACAACCATGTATAAAATGTTTATGTTAAGGTAATGTGTGTATGTTAGGGTAAATAATGTTAAAATACATTATATTAGGGAAAATAGCTTTCAAAATGTTTATATTAGACAACTTTGTGTACAAACGTGCATATATTAGGAGAAATGTGCAGAAAAATGTATACATCTTTTCATGCAGATTTAAAAAAAAATCTCAAAGTTTGGGATGGACTGAATATAAATTTGAAAAAAAAAAGAAAAAAGAGAGAAACTGAGAGAAACCAAATTGACAGATTCATCCATCCATTGAATACATGTGTACATATGTGTGTAAGTGTGCATATATGATCAAGGACACATGGGAACACAAGACAGAGAAGAATGAGGTGAGCATTGCAAGTTTCTGAGTTGTATGTTTGAACAGGGAGTTACAAAACCTGATGTCATCAATAGACATGGTTAGAAAAAGGAGGCATTTCAAAAAACCCCTCCCCAAGTCCACAGCACTTCACAGATCTCTAGTGATATCTACAGTAACCTCTAATAATGAACTGTCCATAACATTTGTCATACTGTATGTATTATTTCTGATTATTAAATGTTTCATTTGTTTTTCATATATTTCTGTCTGCACCAAACCTTTGACTAATTAGGGCTATAAGGTTAGATACATACATGTATGTATCCAAATCTATTCAACAAAGACAGATCACAACACACACAGACAAATGGCCAATAGTTTAGAGTCAGGCAATAAGACCCTGCAAAACTAACAATCCAAGCAGGACTAAAGTGAGCTTTTGTCACAGAGTCGTCCATGATCTCCCTGCTTTGTTTCAAGGCAGTAAGAAGCTGTTGGGATATTACAACTAGAATTGGAATTTGAGACCAAGTTGCTAAGCAGTAATAAATATTTTGTTGTCCTTCCTTTTGTGCTAAGCAGAGGTGCCGGCTCTAAAATTGCAGCAGCAGTCTGGGAATGAAGCATGAAATGAAAAATCTTTGCCCACTGCATAGAGAGAATACAGACAGTGCCCTGTCATTTATTATCCTCTGAGATGTGCTGTGAGCTGGACACAGAAAATGCTTCATATTTTGAAGGGGACCCCCCCCCATCCCAATCATTCCTTTTGTGCTTTCTTTCTCATACTGTAACATGGCTGCCCTCCCTTCCATATCTAGGCTGAAGCAGGACCAAGCCAGCCCACCCCAAAATTGTATAATTTGGATGATTCTACATGACATCATATTTATGTAGCAGATGTCCAGAAGAACATTAGAAGAATCTTACGAGATCCATCTAATCCAGGATCTTGCTCCCTCTAGAAGCTATCCAGAAGCCCAACTGTTTACCAGAAACTGGTATACAGAGATATACTTTACAGAAACTGCTATGCAGAGGTGAACCTAAAGGCATGGTGTGCCACGAGAAGGTTACACTATAAACCTATACTGGGGGGAATGAGTAAGAGAACACAAACCAAGGCATAGATCAAAATAAGATGCATTGTATTACAAAATATAAAGAGATATATTATATATTAATATTATATATTGACAGAGGATTCCTATGGTCCCTAGACAGCATCTAGAGGGACATAGGATTTTTGGGAGTTCCAGCTCTGATGTTTACGGAGGTGGGGAGGGGGGCAGGGAGGGGAGGAGACCAGCACTGCCAAGATCAGAGGTATCCTGGTGGTTCCTCAGCCTCCTTCCCTCCAGCTCCGAAGTGCTGCAGTTAGACAGCTGAAATTGTCTGTCTAGCTTTTTTGCAGAGCAGGAGGAATGGGAGGCAACCTTAGCTCCTCCTGCCCTGCATAGGATGCCCATAATCCTCTGAGTTTGCGGGGTTATGGGCATCCACATAGGTTTGCACCCTAATATATTGCTTTGGTACAGAATAGAAAATTAGGGATGTCTGAATCAGCAAAACTCAAGTTCATCAAAGTTCTCTGAATTCCATCATGAAGCTCATTCCAACTCAATCTGGATTGTGAGCTTTGCTTTCTTTTTCTTTTCAGATAAAGATCTGTGTGTATTTTCCATGTGTATCCTTTTTCCAAATGTTTGCATCCCATTGATTAAAGCATATCTGTGTGCATTTTTCAAAAGTACACATTTTTCATGCACATTTTTCAAATGTACACATGCCGTTGAACTTTTTTTTTTTGGTCCGCAAATCACATCGCAAGCTCAAGAAATATACAGCAATACCTTGGATTGCAAGTAACTTGGTTTGAGAGCGTTTTGCAAGACAAGCAAATTTTTAAATATTTATTATTATTTTTTTAACTTGATATACAAGTGACAGTCTTGGAATACCAGTACTGTAGTACAGCTTAAATTAAAAATCTCTGTACAATTTTTTTGGGGGGAATTTCGTTTTGATATAAGAGTGTTTTGGATTACAAGCATGTTTCCGGAATGAATTATGCTCTCAATCCAAGGCATGACTGACAGCGGTGGAAATTAGGCTGGGCACGCCGCCTGAGCCTTATTTCGCCCCCCTCCCCCTCCCCGCCTCGTTTTTTCGAGCGGCGCACAGCAGCGCGATTTACTCACCATGTCTGCCACGTTCGGACCCGGAAATGGGCACCTGTGCAGGCGCAGATCGGTCCCGTCCCGTCATTTCTGGTCCCAGAAGTGACACGACGGGACCGATCGAGGAGCGCGGGCGGTTCTCTGCCCGAACGAGCGGCGGGGGCGGCTCTCTGCGGAGTGCGTGAGCCACCACGAAGAAAAGGTAAGGCCTCGCCGGGGCGTGAGTGGGGCCAAATTCGGCCTCGTTCTGCCCCGGCGAGGCTCCATTATACAAGCTTGCTGAAATTCTCTGAACTTTATATCAAAGCTTGGCTTGGCTCATGCCCATTCTCATTTGCAACCTGTTTATTTCTTTTAGTTTGTTCGAATGGTAAAAGTTGTGGATTTTTCAAAAGTTGCTGATTTTTCCCAAGTTGTGGATTTTTCAAAAGCTGTGCATTTTTTTCAAGTGCATATTTTGCAAATGCAAGTTCAGGAATTTGGTGACATTTTCAGAGAACATATGCTCCCATTCACATTTGTGTTTGGGGTTGCAACTGGCTCAATTTTGAGTGATTTGAGAACTGAAATAAAATTCTCATAATCCGTAAATGAGGTCTGTAATAGAAGAGGAAAAGCCTACATGGTGGTCTACAGGGATCACAACCATGAATTCTTGGGAAGAGTATATGCTGTTACTTTTGCAAGTTCCAGCCACCCAGTCAGATTCCGACCTCCATCCTTCTTTGTCTATTCAAGTGTTGGAGAAACATCCTAAGGTCACTGCGCATCATCACCATCATCATCTGGCCTATCAGTAATTCTTTCCACTGTTGATGGATGAACCATCACAGATTAAACTCTAGGGGCAGATCTTTCATACCAGCCAACGTCACCCAAAATAAAATGTGTTCCAATAGAATCAGTGCATTCATTCATCTGTACAAAATCAAGTGTATGGCTTAGGACTAGTCTCTGCCTGAAGGAGTGTTTTTCCCCATATATGTATTGCATGTCTGATTGCTAAGATCATCTTCAGAGGCTCTTCTATGAATGCTAATGCCCACATTGGTGCAATGGGTGGCTACTGGGGAAAGAGCCTCCTCTGTAGTGTGGCCACTTTGGGTGCCATCATAACCACCTTGAGTACCATTTTCTTGGCAGAAAGGTGGGGCCCAAATCAAATAAATAAATACATGTGCCCCCCATTTGTGGAATTCCCTTCCCAGGGAGATCCACCTGACCTCTTCACTGCTTCCATTTAGACACCAGGTTAAGACCTTTCAGCAGGCAATTAATCTTTAATCTATTTCTCTGATTATTACTTTTATTGCTGGCTCTTGTGCGTGTATCTGTGTGTGGGTATCGTTTAATATTGTATTATTTTGATATTTTATAGTTGTTGGGTTTTGTTTTGTTTTGTTTTGTTTTATTATTATTTTATTTTATTTTATTTATTTCTCTAACACCCAAAAGCTGAATCCCTCTGGGCGGTTTGCAATAATTCATAAAAAATACAATAAAATACATTATATAAATGCAAACAATAAAAACGTCAAAACGTTTCACTACCAAAATTTATAAACCGAATTTAAAAATGACTTGGAGTGCAACCCTACATCCCTCCGAACTTGTCTGGGGGCAGGGGCTTAGGATGGGGCGGGAAGGCAGTGCCACTTCAGAAATCTCTTCTGAGGTTGCAGAGCCACGGAGCGCCCACCCTTCCAGCTTGTTGGTAGCGTGGTTCTTTCCACACCAGCAGGGAACCAAACATGGAAGACAGTCTTCGGTTCCCACATGGAGGGGGGTGTTCCTGGGGGCGGGGAGGGGAAGAGTGAGGCTGGATTCCAACAAATCCAGGCAGTGCCTCAGACTCTCCTCCTTGCAAGGAGAGGAAAACATCTGGACAGCCAACATCGGCTGCTAGATCTTTCTGAGAGTGAGGGGAGTGCGACGGATATCCTATCCTCCGTGATCCTCCCGCCCCGCATAGGATGCCCACAATCCTCCAGGTTCAGAGGGTTGCGGGCACCCTCATAGGATTGTGCTGTTGAATAACTAAAAACAAGTTAATAAAACTAGACCTGTTAAAAAGAGGACATAACTGCCCCCCCATGTGCCATTAAAAACAGCATAAAATATGTTAAAACAACTGTGATTTGCATAGTTTGCATGCTGGCACCAAAAAGATAGTAGAGTAGATAGATAGATAGATAGATAGATAGATAGATATATTGTTCTTTGTTTTTGTAAACTGCCCTGTTTGCCACTTGGCCAGTATAGAAATGTAGCAAATCAATAAATGAAGAGGTGAGTAATCAGTGTTGTGCATGCATTTGTGAACAAGCCTGCTTCTTCACTTGTGCACTGGCCATAAGATGCTGAAGCATTGGGGTGGTCCATGAAGGACAGTCTGCAAGACTAACACCTGATTAGCCCAAGGTCATTTAATTGCAGAACATGACAATGGCTAAAGAGGTTGCTGCTTTGTTTGTTTGTTTGTTTTTAACTGTTATTAACTACAACTCTGTCTTCCTTTCTGTGGTCCATTTAGTGACACTCCCAACTGCAAATTTCAACTTTGCCAGACTTTTCAACTTACACTTCTCTTAATAAATCAACAGCCACTCCAAAGATGCATTCCATTATCTCCACATTTTCTTTCTATGGCATTTGATATACGGTCTGTGCTACAGTGATTCATGCCATCGTGATGTTTGTTCCTGGAAGCTTCACACTCTCGGCTCTTTATAGCATTGACATTCAGAAATAGCGGCAGGAGGCTGCATAGAAAGAACCTGGTTTTTCTTTTTTCTTCCCCCCCCCTTTATTTTTCTGTTCTGTCTCTCCCAAATGTGCATGCTCATAAGTTGCCATGCTGATGAACCAGTTTAGGCGTTCAAATGCCTCTTGTTTTCCTCTTCACAGGCGTGATCCCACAGAGAAAGGTCTATGCGATTTGGCTGTATATGGCTACAGCCCACTGTGGCTTTCTTCAGTCTTGGGGTGCTGGTGGATTTTGGTGTACTTTGATCTTGAAAATTGCTACTGGCCCCTGTGGACATTTAAACTGCTAAATCTGTGTCACAGCATTTGGAGGAGTGTGAAATCCACTGGACATATAAGTTCTAATTTGTGCATTTATTGATTATTGATTATTAACATTTATATAACAACTTAATTGCTAAAAAAAAGCTATCAAGTTGGTGTGAAACAATAAAACATTAGCACAAGAATAAAAAAACAAAAACCAACAGAGGATGTTAAAAAAGTAAACCATTCGACAGAAGGCTAAATTAATCTTCACAACCTTTCTAAAAGCCAGGAGACTGGGGGCATTTGTAATTCTTGATTGTGTGCATTCCACAAGCTCGACAAATAACTCAGATCTAGGTTACCTCAAGGAACATCTCCCCCTGTACCAGCCTCCCTGGCCACAATGATCTTTAGGGGAGGCCCTGTTGTCTGTACCATGGTCGATCGATTTCTGTTTGGTGGCAACATGGAGACATGGCAACATGGACCTTCTCTGCAGCTGTGCCCATGCTGTGGAATGATTCCTCTCCTGAGGTAAGTCAGGCTTTAGTGTTGGTGTGTTTTAAGTGTTTATTGAAAATGTATCCGATTCACCCAGCCGTGAGCTATCTTTGTACCAATCTCATGATACTTCTCTCTCTCTCTCTCTCTCTCTCTCTCTTTCAATGTGTATGTGCAGTTTTTGTTGGATTGCTTTTATTCTTTTGTAAACCATTTTTGTATTTGTTTCAGATGAGAAGCAGTATATAAATATTGCAAGCAAGGAAAGAAAGAAAAGGGACTCTATGGGTAATGGTGTCCTCAAGAAGTCCTCTCCTGCAGATCTTAACAACTGGGCAGGTTCATAACGAGACAGATGGTCCTTTAGATATCCAAGTCCTCAGCTATTTAGGGTTTTAATGGTTAAAACCAACACGTTGAATTGTGCCTGGAAAGCAACTGGCAATTGGTACAGGTTTCCAAGGCAGGTGTAATATGGTCGCGATACCACGTACCAGTTATCAGCCTAGCTGCTGCATTTTGCACCAATTGAAGCTTCTGGACCCTCTTCAGGGGCAGCTCTACAGCACATTCATCTGAGAGGTGCAGGTCAAGTCATTTCATAGAGGAATTCACAAATATCTATCCCCTGCTGCTGCCGTCTTCCCAGGGATGTTGAAGAGTCCTTGGTCTCGAGTCTCGAGTCGAGTCACGAGTCTTTGGACCCGAGTCTCGAGTCCGAGTCCGAGTCCTTGGTCCAAAATGGTGACTCCCGAGTCCTGAGTCACTCCCAAAACTGTACTCCACGAATCCCTATTAAAATCAATGGGGTTTCCCCCCAACAAAATAAGGCTACTTCAGATGTGTGGCTTAAATAAATTCTAGGCACAAGTGGAAACCCCAAACAGGCAGGCAGAGGCAGCCAAACCCAAAATGTCTGACCCTAACCCTAACCCCCCACAACAACACATCAAAATAAATCTCAACACATCGTTGGGGCTGCGCTCCTGGTAGCTGTCCATAGTGGCCGAGCAGCGGCGCTCCTCGCTTCCATGCACTCTTCACCGGTGATCGCGCTCCTAGCACAGCCAGAAGACTCGTCAACAGCCCAGGGATGTTGACAAGTCCTTGGTCTCGAGTCCCGAGTCGAGTCTTGAGTCCCATTAAAAATATTGGGACTCGAGTCCGAGTCGAGTCAGAGGGGGGACTCAGTCTGACTCACGAGTCGAGTCCTCGAGTCCGAGTCCCCATCCCTGCGCCTTCCTTGCTCAGGCAACTGCACTCTTGTTCAGACTCAGGTGCAATCTCTGGAATTTCCTTGCCTTCACATATGAAAGGTGTGTCAAGCAACCTTGGTCTTGTCAGCAGCCTTGGCGGGGTGGTGGTGCTTTTCATTTAAAAAGAAACAACAACTCTGAGACAACACTGAAGGAACACTGAGCACATCCATGTATAATGTCTGTGGGAGTTCTTCAAAGTTCCCTGGAAAGACTAATCAATTTGTTCAGCTGACTATCTTGGAGGATGCAACTGTAGACAGGAATACAGTGAAGAACTTTGAAGAAGAATGCTGGAGCGGGGAATCATGCCAGGGTGGATTTTGAGGCAAAACCTTTAGCGGTGTTAGGAGTTGAGTTAAAAATTGGGTCGAGCACATTGCTTTTGCTAGGGCTCTGCAAATCAGCAAAACCTGAGCTTGTCAAGGTTCTCCAAATGCTACCTCAAGGCTTGTTCCAACTCATGTCCATATCAGATTGTGAGGTTTGTTTGTTTCCTTTTGCATGAAAATTTGTGAATATTTTCATGTGTATTTTTTTTAAATTGACACATCAATTGTGCACATTGTTGAAATGTATGCATTTTTCTCCCATTGATTAAAGTGTGTTTGTGCAAATTTTTCAAAAGTACATATTTTTCATGTGCGTTTTCCAAATGTACTCATTTTTAATGCATTTTTTTAGTTCTGCAAATCACATTGCAAGCTCGGAAATGTACAGACATCAACTGCAGATTGTATTCAGGTCTGGGTTTAGTTTGAGGAGGTGCCAACTGGATAAATTATGATTTTTTTAAAAAAATGAACTGAAATGAATTCCTCATACACCCCTGCTTTCAACACTGTACCTGTGAATCACAGAATGATCTGGTGTTCCATATTCAGGAGGAGGGTGATGGAATTATTGGCCCTATATTAGGCAGAGCCCCTTGAGTGTCTGATTGGCCCTGAGTAAATTTGTTTCCAACGTGTTAAATGTTTGTTGACTCAAATAAAGTTTTGTTCTCCCACTAGCTTAGTGTTACTTTCTGTCGGCCAATGCAGCTAACCCCACAATCTTAAATACACTTATTTGGATTAGAAACCTGTTAAAATCAATAGGCCAAGCCTCCAAGTAATATGATGAGAGCACAACCCATTTCCAGATAAGCTATGAGAGCACAAATGATCAGAAATGGGTAGTCAGGAGCATATGCAATGGGGGCAGGATTAAGGATGATTCACCTGCACATCACCCTATATATATTTTAGCCAGCAAGGAGTTGCACACATTCGTGCAAAAGCATCTCCACTGAGGCATGCCTTAGTTACCATTGTTGAATCTGAAATAATGCTATGAACGTTTGACCCAATATGCTATTTTTAAATGCAAAACATAGTTTGCCTTCATCACAGTGCCACACAAATGCCTGATTTCGGCATCTCTTTCACAAGGCCTCCATTACATGTTACATCAAAGAGACATCTGTATTTTGTTTAAGGTAAAAGAGTAAAGGTTATTTGTGAATAATTCAGTGCTTGACTGGGGAAAACCACTTTAGCCATTTAAAGCAAGCAGCACAGCTTTCTCTTAGGCATGGCCTCCCATGTATTGTTGTTGTTGATGTTTTTTGTTTGTCTGTTTGTTTGTTTGTTGCTTTTTCTTCTCCATGAGAGTGGAATAATTCCCATGAAGGACTGTACTCAAAGAAAGACACACTAGGGTGGAAGATCCATGTGGACTTTGAAATCAAAATGAGCAGGAAATGGAATCTCATATATCATGTCGACAGAACTCTGCAGTCAACTTCAGAGAGCTGACTTTACAAGATGCGTGGGGGTATGTGCACTGGAAGCTTGTACCGTTGGTTTCAGCAGGACTGATCACGGAGTCTTCCAAGGACGACTTTGGATAGTTCCTGTGTTTCTTGCCTGTCACTTCCATATAGATCCTGATGTCAAAAAAGATTTCATGGGTTGCAGTCTTGGCTGTACGAGAATTTCGATTCGGTACCACCTGGAGACTCAGGGCCATTATTCACAGCTTTGAGCTGCAGCTATGGAGAAATGAAAGCATGCAGAAAAACGCTTCTTTTAAAATTTCACCATCACTCATCTCCTGGAATAACAAGGGAAATGGGAGACAAATTGAAGCTGCAATCTTAAACACGCTTACCTGGTATTAAGACCCATTGCACACACTGTCTGAGTAAACATGCATAGGAAGATTTTGCTGTGAGATGTGTTTGCTTTTTACGCAGATTAGCAGGTTAGGAAAGGGAGCCAAGTCTGTAAATTATGAATGAATGTACACCATTCAAATTGCAGATGTTAGGCCGGGGGGGGGGGGCATGCCAAGCAGTAGGTGTTAGTGTACTGCCTGGCCAGGAACACTGATCTGTCCCACATAAGATTTCTTTTTTACGTGGGGGGAAGCCTTTAAAAATAAAACCTGTTCTATTTTGTAGATTTTTCAAAATGGCACTACAAATGTAAAGAAGAAGTAAAGTGTGTATGTGTGTGTGTGTGTGTTCCAGGTCAGACAAAAAGATACACCATTGTTGCAAGCAAAACCTTCTCAATTACAACGTTATAGAAATTAGTGTGGTTATCTTTTTAGGGATGTACTAGAATTTTGTTCCTGTGTGCAAGTCATGTAAACATGTCCCATTCACAACCCTGAACATGAACACAAGCAGGAACATAATTCTTGGGATATTTTCACAATTTCCTGAGCTTATGTATGTATTCAAAATGGTGCACTTGGGCATATATGCATTTTCCTCTCAAAATTGCACTTTCACACTTTAATCTATGCAGGGGGGGATGCATGTTCAAAAAAGCACACTTTTCCTGTTTGAAAAAAGAATAATAATGTGATGTTCAGGAGTGAGAACAAGGCGAGATGAGCATTGAGGTGGAAAATGGAGAACCTCAAAAAGCTCGAACATTGCTCATTCTCCCTAGTTATGACTGAGGATGTCCCTGATTTTAAAGCAGCACATGGAAATATGGAACTCTCTCCAGTTTTTAGGAATGGGGAATAAAGAAATCTGTCAGTTTCACTTTCTCCCACATTCTTTTCTTTCTTTCTTTTTTATTTTTTAAAATGCAAAATTTTAATCCGTGTCAATGTAGGCAGCCTGCATTGGATAAGCCCAATTGCTATCAGACAAGCTCTAGTATATTAAGTACAAATTCAGTAGACATCAGCCCCAACTGACATGCATAGTGAGAAAATCAACACATTGGATATAGTTGGAGGGCATGTTAGTGGCGACTGGAAGGTCTTGTTTAATCTTATCAGCACTTCATAAAACCTTAAAATCGCCTTTTCCTTCCGAATTATTTGAATTGAAATTGAAAAATCAATTATGCTCCCCCTCCCTCCTGCTGGGTTTCATCTGCACATTAGATAGAAAAGCTGAGTGGTTGGTCTTCTAAATCAGCCTTTGCCAGCAAAAGGATAAACACAGCAGGAGAAAGCAAAACAGATTTTTATTTTATTTTTTTAGAGTCTGTGTACAAATTGTTGGGACACTGGGGTATTTCGTTAAGAAATAACACCCCCTGTAAAGGCTGCCTGAATGCAATCTCCAAGAGTTGGATTGCCATTTGATAACTTGGTCCCTCCTGCGGATCATATTGACAGTGTTTGGTGCATTATGGGTTAGATGGTAGCAAGACCAGACTTTCCCCCCTTCTTTTTTGTGATTTCCTTCCTTATTTTATTTTATTTTATTTTAAAATCCAGCTGCAGTTTCCAGATCTCATATTTAAGGATTCATTATAGATTTTAGTTTGAAGCTGCATCATTTAATTTAATCAAGCAGCTTCTGGAAGAATAGGAAAGTTGTGCTATTTTTTTTAGAAATTAAAGTTTATTTAGAGTGGGAATTTCATTGGGTGGTAGACTCCTTTGATTATATTTTATGAGTAACTTGTGTTGGAGGATATGGGAAGGAGTCGGTCCTATACTGGTTAGCCCGAAGCAGAGTTTTCCCCCTTATGCACAGCCTAGTTATTGAAACTGGTTATCACCACATGGGTTGCTAAACCCTGATAAAAAAAAGGCTTTTAAAAAGAAATGGATTGTCCAAACAAGGTTTAAAATTAATAAAGACATTGATTATTTTTACTCACAGTCCATTTATTCATATGGGCGTATGCCTCATGTTGGAGAGAGAGAAAGAGAGAGCTGGCCACAGAGAGGCAAGAAGTAGGGAGGAAGGGTTACAAAACATGCACTGTGGGGATTGTTCAATAAAAACATGTCTTTTTCAAACATGATTGCACATTCAGAAATGTGTGAACTAGGGGTGGGCAATCTGCCCACCACCTGACTCGCTGGGTGCTCAGCGAGAGTTGCTGCTGTGCCTGCCGCGCCGAGGCACTTGCTGGACTTCCGGGTTCCCGACGGTATGCTTTTTATGTAGAAAATGACATAAGATATGTTAAAAACGGACGTGATTTGCGCAAGGTACGCGAATTGTGGCCGTTTTTAACATACCTTATGCCATTTTCTATGTAAAAAGCATACCGCCGGGAACCCGGAAGTCACTTCCCCGGCTCGGCTCACAAGAACACGAGTTGAGCCAGGGAAGCAGGTAGGCCGAGCAGAGCTTCGGGAGGGGGGTTGAGCCCAGCGAGTCTGCCAGACTTCCACCTCCCAATCGATCTCCGCACACATCCCTAGCTGTAGTGTGAACCTTTTTCCTGTAAAATGCACTCCCGTTTGTGCTTGTGAATGGGGCAAGCTGATGATCTGAGAACTGAAATAAAATTCCGATACAAACCTAGTGAGTGATGGGCTGTTTGGGACCATTATAATAGGGTCCTGTGCAGCTGCACTGTACCCTGTGTGCATAGGTTGCAGGATTACACACACACACACACCCTACTGTATCAGTTATCCTGATATAGCCTGATATAGTTATCCAGCCTGATCCTTGCCATGGAATGGCTTTCCCTTTTTCTTTCAATTTCATGTGAAAGCTAACAGAGCTTTGCCTTCTTTTTGTCAACTTCTTTGCATCCTCAAGCCCAGACAATAATTCAGAAAGGCCCCATATATTTATATTTGAAATAGTTGCTCCAAAAGTGTACTTATAGATTTCATAGATCATAGAGTTGGAAGGAGCCTACAAGGCTATCGAGTCCAACCCCCTGCTCAATGCAGGAAACTAGAGGAGGGGTATCCCATCCAAGTAACAACCAGGCCTGACCCTGCTTAGCTTTCCACGCTCAGACAAGCTGAGCCAGCGCAAGCCACAGGCCTCTCCATAACTTGCATATCTTGGGACCAATGCACAGAGGAATAATGAAGTGATATATAATTATTTCTGATATTTAATGTCACTTATGCAGAGGTCTATGAAAATGATTGTTTGCTACACTCAGACCCTGTGTGAATGAAAGCTTTTCAACAATCTCATGGCCTTTGGAGTTGTCTATTGAACATCAGTGACATTTAAGATTGGTTATTTCATTTCCTCAACTATTTAACACCCACAAAGCAGCAGATAAATCGTCCCCTAAAATGAATCTGCATTATGAATTGCAGTGCATTACACAGAATGATGATGGCAAAGCAATGTATTCAGAAATAACAACTGCTGATTGTTATGTAAGATAAGGGGTGGGGGAAGAAGAAGAAGTGGAGTGAGGAGAGCCTAGACATGATCCAGCCAAAATGAAGCACTTTCAAAGTCCTACTGATTTCACTGGGAGAGATTTAAGTCTCTTCTAAGAACTAGTTTTCTTGATCTGTGTTTTTGTTTTGTTTTGTTTTCAGAATTGTGGACAGTTTCCTGAAGCCTTCAGTTCCTTCATGTCTCTCCACTCCCAAACACACACACACACACACACACTTGATATAACCCCATAAAATACAAGCTTGTATCCAATGTAACACTAGCAGAAAATGTACAAGATATGTCATTCTTTTACTAGTGGTTGTGTGTTCTGCTAACACTTGTGCAACTATGAGAAGAACAACTATCACAACTAGAGCAGACAACAACAAATAGCTCAATGAAGTTGTAATGAGTTGTGAAAGTGCTTAAGTAATGGCTTGCATATATGGAATCAGTTGTGCAAGGGTAAAATTAGGGTTTCCACAAGTGGTAGAAGTGTTGTTGTGCCTGCAGGATGTCACCACTGTACACAGTGTTGATTGTATATATGTTTGTATCAAGATTTTTGTGTGTGGTGTTTTACCAACAATGTAGAAGAACACATGTAAATATCAGTAAAACATTACACTAAAAGAATCTTCATCTAATCATATATAAAATGACATTAAGATTGCTCACTCCAGCACCTGCTACATCAAGATTTACTAACGTTCTTCTGGACTGTGGCAAGAATGGAAGTCACATCAGTCTAGAAATATACATGCGGGCCATCAATTGAAAGCTGGGGAAGGAGACTTTGGGATATCTTAGAAAAATTAACCAAAGAACTAAGAGCCTTTGGTTAATGTGCAATAATGCTATTGACAATGACTTTTACACATGCTGGCAACCCTGGATTTCTTTAGCCAACCAGAGTGATGGGGGGCTGAAACCTACAGAATCACATGTAGCTATCTGGAAAGACCTAATTAATACCCCCTAGCTAAATTTAGATTGATAGACCCTCCAGAGGAAGCTTAACCCTACAGTTTTATATATCTGTATTGCTATATCCCGGTCATTGCACCAATCTGGGGTAGTTACTGTAGAGATGAACTTGAGATAATACAAAACAAGTTCCTGCGCATGCTCTTGGCAGTGCCACACAGTACACCTGGTGCACTATTAAGGACTGAACTAGGTCTCCCTTCCCTGAATGCACGTATACACAAATCCATAATATTATACTAGAAAAAATTAACATCATTGCCAGAAAACCATTTAGCAAAACTATGCTTTTTGGAGTTGCAGAATAGAGAAGGCTGGGCAAACTCTTGCAGATGCTTGATGCTGAGTTACTCGATTTCCTTAGCAACAACAATGCAGGATGTGTCCGATTATAAGATCCGAGATATTGTGTTTGGCGAAGATGCCAAAAGAGATCTTGAACATACAAAAAACTGCAAATCTGCCACTTGGTATGCCAAGATTAAAACAGATCACAAAAGGGCAAGCTATCTGCAAGAGCTAACCTTCTTCCCTGTTAGGCATGCTTTGACCCAGCTCAGATTTGAAACAATGCCCACTGAGTATTTGGCTGGAAGGTTTTCTAACAGACCTGCACAAGAGCGTTTTTGCATATGTGAAACAGGGCACATTGAAGATCTGGTACATTATATTCTATATTATCCACTATATAATTCACCCAGGGCCAGATTTATTCTTCCTTTTCAGACTACTTTAGAAGGTCAATCAGACGATTTTAAAATTAGATGGTTGTTGGTTGATGTGGACAAATTTATTAGCTACAGGATAGCTTTATTTGCGTTAGCTGCAAGGAAAATAAGGGCAGCCTTTATAAACCAAACTACTGCCAAACCATAAGGGGGCCATACAGAAAGAATGTTTCTAAACCTTGATTATTTTATAGCATTTTGTTTCATTATATTTAATGTTCAACCTGTTTTTATTTTATTTTATACTTCATGTATATATGTATTGTGATGTATTGTGATGGCCATTGGCTATAAACAATAAAAAATTCTGAAATTCTGAGACACTATATCCCGGTCATTGTTGATAGGGTATTTCATGCTTGGTGTCAGTTATGTTTCATGTTGTATTGTTTGTTGATGAAATAGTTTTTAAAAATTGCTCTCTTTTTTTGACAGTGATTTATCAATGTGTATATACATAGGAAGAATGGGGGGGAGTTCAAAATGAACTGAAGAAAGACAAACAAACAAACTGAAAGATGCAGCAAATGGTGCATCGAAAGATCTCTTGGTTGGATCCAGATTTAGTCATACTTAGAGTAGACCCTTTGAAATCAATGGCACTTAGGTTAGTCATGACTAACTTAAGTCCCATTGATTTCAATGGGTCTACCCTACATATGACCAGATCTGGATCCAACTCTTCTAATTCAACCAGTATTTAGGTGGAGTGGAATCAGGGCAGTCTGGACCCACAGAAAAATAAAGAAAGGAAATAGGGGAAATTTGCTCACCCACATATGCTGGTACCAAGTGGCTAGATCTTGATCTAAGCCCATGTGAACTAAGAATGCAATGGAGAACGTGTCTCATACTGCTTTACTGCTGCTCATTGCAGGAGAAGGTTGGTAGAGCTGCGACAAAATCTCAGAAGACATTTTAATAGAATGTCTGAGATTTTCCTTCCCCCCCCCTTATCTTCCTAGAAAAAGGAGACCACTTTGTAGCCTTTTCTCTTAATATTCTCCACCATGTGTGTGTGTGTGTGTGTGTGTGTGTGTGTGTGTGGTCATTTTCCCCTCTGCAATGACCCAGAATAATGCTACTGTCTGTAGCCAGGCTGCCAACACAATTGCTTCTGCTACCGCCACGTGCAGTAACAGCAAAGAGAGAGAGAGAGAGAGAGAGAGAGAGAGACCTTAGTGGGGTGGAGCAGGTGTGCTACTGCTACTGCTAATGTTTGGACCAATCCCCAGGAATATGCTGGAGAATTTCTCCTCCCCCTAGAGAAATCCTGTGAAATGCTCCCCCAAATTTCGTTGCCCACAAATGTGGTGAAGAATTTCAAAAGGCCATTTGCACACAGCTCTAAGATTGGTGATGACTGAGAAATGCCTTCACACCCGCCCAGCTTGTCTGGGTGGGGAAGGATATTGTGTGTGTGTGTGGGGGGGAGACAGACAGACTGGCCAAAAGCATGCTAGGCTTTTGGCCTAGGGCAGGCAAGGGGTGGGACTTATGGAGTGATATTAACCTGTGGATATTAATGCATCCTCTTTCAATCTTCTGGCTCCCTCCCTCTCTCCCTGTATGCAGTGTGGGCTTGCCTAGGCACCTTTTATGGGGCTGAGTAGGAATTTTTGGCAGACAGCCTGATGGACTGCGGGCTGTTTTTGTTTGTAAGCAGGGATGGGTAGTGCTAGTGGCTCTTCATAAGTTAATCAGTGAATAGGTTGATTTGGTCACACTTAGGCAGGCAGGTGCGGGCATATTCTAGTGGTGGTTAGGGTGTGTGAGCATCCATACACACCTTGATGGTGACTGGCAATTCTATTACAGGTGAGTCACCTGTTGAGAGTAGATCAGTTTCCGGGCGAAGTATAAAATGTTGGTTATCACCTTTAAAGCCCTACATGGTTTGGGTCCGGGTTACCTGCAGGATCGCCTTCTCCCGTACAATCCGGCCCGCACACTTAGGTCCTCTGGGAGGAATTTACTCCAGTCGGCCAAGGCTAGGCTGGCGAGTACTACCCAGAGGACCTTCTCTTCTGCTGCTCCCAGACTGTGGAATGGCCTGTCGGAGGAGACTCATCAACTAGACAGTCTTTAAAAAGGCCATAAAGACTGACCTCTTCCGACAGGCCTACCCAGTGGAATTTTTAAAGAGTTTTAAAGAATTTTTAGGATACTTCTAAAGGTTTTTAAGAATATTTTAATAATATTTGCTGTGTTTTTAACTACTTATGTATTTTATGTTTGGTTGTTCCCCGCCTCGATCTGAGTGGAGAGGTGGGTAAGAAATAAATTATTATTATTATTATTATTATTATTATTATTATTATTATTATTGAAGCCCACACTGTCCCCATCCTTTGCAGATCAGTTTTAAGTAAATGTGGCCCAAGTTTATACCAAAGTTCTGTGTCTGTCTCAATATCCCCCCCCCCACACACACACACTTCCACTCACAAACCTGCCTTTCAACAAACCATGCCCACTGTTACCAATCTTCTGGCTGAGGAAACCCAGGTCCCCCAAAACACCTTTTTTGGAGGAAAAAACAGCTGAAATATGGTATTGTTGCTATGGCGTTGGTTCTTTCTAATGATGTTATGCTGCAAACAAGCGAAGCACATCAATCCCTGCTTTACACCTACTTCATCCTTGTTGCATTAAATGGTCCAAATAGCTAATGTGATGTCATTCCCCAATGCCCAAGCTTTACTCATGTTATAGAGCTAAATTAAACTTTGAATGAAATAAAATGGCCTGCCTTCTGCCCCCATGCTTATATTGAGACATAATGCTCACGTAATGACACCACAATTATTGTAAGTGCATCCCAGTGAACATAACTTCCGCTGCAAGGGGACATCCCGTTGCCTTTAATTCAGCTCCCAAACATCCAAGGCTAATTAAAAGCCTGCATGAAAGATTTATGAGAAGGAAGGAAAGGGTTTTTCCCACAGCAAGTCTGCCAAGGACAATGGTTAGAGATTGTAATCCTTGGAACAGGAGGCTGCAAAACTTTACTAAATGCTCTTCTGCTTCTCCCAAAGAGCCTTACTTCAAATATGTGATTTCAACCAGAGATTATTGGGAGAGACGTATGAATACAATGGAATGATGCACCTTGGTGTCCATTAGTTCTGGCAAGTTGATACAATAATGTAGGCTATTGAGTGTGCAAGCAAGGGAGAATCATGTACCTTCTGGAAACTTTGTTCGCCCATGATGAGCTATGGGTTGGCATAAATATCTATAGGATGCAACAAAAATGAAGCCTCGTGCCCTCCGTCACAGACCAGCAACACTCAGTTATGAGAGTGGAAGGGGAAACTGGCAAAATAGTGTGGCAACACTTCTTTTTGCCCTTCCCTTACTGGGGCTAGAGATGGACGAGGATTTTGTTCCTGTTCGTAAATCATGCAGATATGTCCCCTTCGCAACCCCAAACACAAGCAGGAACACAGTTGTTGGGAAATTTTCACAATTTCCTGAACTCACATTCACAGTCAAAAGTGTGCATTTGTGCAAGTGTGAACTTCTGAAAATGCACAAATATGCAAGTGCACAATTGCACACATGTGGAAATTCCCCCCTGCATATTTTCACACAGCCTGTGGGACGAGGAAATGCACATTTTCAATCAGAAAAAAAAAAATCCTTTTATTTCCCCTTCAAATTTGGAGTCACACTTTTAAAGATGGACTTCCCCCCCCAATTGAAATAATTGCACATATGTGCAAGCGTGCACTTTTGAACACAGAGGCAGGTTTGGGAAATTGCAAACATTTCCCAATAATTGCAGTTGTGAGCAGGATTTCATAGACAGAGTTGGAAGGAGCCTACAAGGCTATCGAGTCCAACCCTCTGCTCAGTGCAGGAAACTAGAGGAGGGGTATCCCATCCAAGTAATAACCAGGCCTGACCCTGCTTAGCTTTCCACACTCAGACAAGCTGAGCCAGCGTAAGCCACAGGCCTGATCAGTGTATTTAATGGCAATTATATTTCCATCATTTGTGAACAGCAACAAAATTCTTGTACATACCTATAATAAATACAATGTATCTCACCATAGTGGAGAAGACTGACCAGGTGATTTGTGTGCCTGCTCAATGCTAAAAAAATCACGAGTTTTTTTCTTCTTCAAGTAAGCTCTGCTCGCTTATCACTCAGCATAATTAACGATTATTGTGATCTTAACAGCAGTTTGTCCCCCATTAACAGAGATATCTTCGAGCTCTGCGAGCCAGAGCTGTTAAACAGGTTTTACCTTTGAGATTAAAAAAACAGCAGTCTCTATGCATATGCAAAAAACACCAGCAGTCTGGCTGGAGCCTCTTGAAGGAAGAACCAATGAGCCTTGAAGGAAGAACCATTAGCATCATTAGCATATGACTGAGCAGGCTTCCCTCTTCAGAGTTAGAACAAGAAAGGTTACCTTAAAATCAATTGGCACATGACATGTCTATAAAACAAAATACTGAGCAGGCTTCCCTCTCAGTCAGAGTTAGAACAAGAAAGGTTACCTTAAAATCAATTGGCACATGTCTATAAAATCTATAAAACAAAATACTTTTTCATTCTAAGTAGGAATGTAAGGACTATTGCCAGCCAGAGATGTTCTTGTTGCTGTTCAAAAATCAGCATTACAATCATCCCTGGTGTTAGGAATTTAGCAAGGAATTTAGCATATCAGTGGTTTTCCTCAGTCAGGTCAATTAAGACTTAAGTCAATTAAGAAACACAAACAAAAGCATTAGAAGAAACACAAAAGATCTTGCTGTTCATGACTCAGTTGTGTTCGAATTTGCAGTGGAGGGGGGAGAAGAGAATCGACATGCCTGAAGTGATTCGTGAGCAAGATGCTTCAAGGCCGACTAGATCTTCCAGCTCTCCAAAATAGAGGACTGTCCTATGTAAATTAGAACAGCTGGCCACCCAGTTTCCAATTTAGGCAAACATTTGGGAAGCCAGCCTTAACGTTTTTAATATTGCCAGGTTCAAAAGAAGGGTGATGCAAATCGCAAAGTGTATGTACTGTACACAGACACACATGAACACACAAATTAAATAAATAATACTTCTCACCAACACCTGGTTCTGAATACTGCATTGCACATTTTTCGCAACGAGTATACCCTCCTTCCAGTATTTTTAGCTGCCTTGATAATACAGCCACTCTACTGCCTGGCAGCATAATTACAGCAATCAACATCTCTTGGTTCCAAGAATCTGAAATAACAAAGCTGAAACTTTCCTTATTTGTGAAAGGCTCTTGATCTGTCTCACAGAGAGGAGAAGCCCAGAATAGGGAGTTTTCAGTCCAATGAAACAGGGCCTGTCTCGTATGTCAAGTGAAAACTGCCCCTGTCTTGATCTCTCCCTGTTTTAGAAAAGAGTGCAAGAATTCACTGCAGTTCTCTCTTGGTGTCCACAGATTTCTCAATTTCCTCTTGCTTCCTCTGTTTCCTTTCTCTGTGTATTGCAATTCTGTTTACTTCTGCCCCCTTTAAAAAGAGATCATTTGGGCACAGGTAATGGAGCCCTGACACTATGATTTGGACTTAGGCAATGAGTCAGTGCAGTGTAGTTAGGGCAGCTTTTCCCAGCCTGGTGTCCTTCAGATTATATGGGACTGCAGCTCCTATTATTTCTAGGCAGCATGGCATGCTGGGAGTTGCAGTCCAGCACATCTGGAGGGCACCAGGTTGGGGAAGGCTAGGTTAAAGTGTCACCCTAGGATGGGGATGACCCAGTTTGAATCCCTGTCCACTGGAGACTCACAAGACTCACCTTGGGCCAGTCACTAACTCTCAGCCTGATCTAAAATAGGAAGGAGAACCATTTAAACTAGTCTTCACCAAACTAATGCCACCTCCAATGTTTTGGACTTCAATTTCCGTCAACCCCATCCAGCATGGCCAGCATGCTGGGTCCTGTTGTCTAAAACATTTGGAGGGCACTAGTTTGGGGGAGGCTGCTTTATATCATGAGGCTGGATCACGCAATGAGGAGTGGGGGCCCTAACACCCCTGCTATGGACCCACCCAGCCCAATGCCTATAGTGCCTGCAAGAAATTGTGACAGAAAGGAATTAAACAACAAACTTACAATATTGTTATGAGGAAGACACCCCGCCACCCCCTGCATTGCTGAGACAATCACACATTATTTATTTTATTTAGTATATGTATGTCCCATCTTTTTTCCCCCCCAGCAAGGAACACAAAGCGGCATACATAATCCTCATCCTCTCCATTTTATCGTCACAGCAACCCTGTGAGGTGGGTTATGCTGAGAGTCAGTGAGTGAGCAGACCAAAAGTCAACCGGTGAGCTTCATGGCCGAGCGGGGACTAGAACCTGGATCTCCCAAGTCCCACTCTAACATTCTAACTACTATGCCACACTGGATCTCAAGTTCTTTCAAATGCAGGTAATAATAATTCCTTCTAGGTCTGGAAACCAGCAGCTAACTTCTGTCCATAGCAAATCAGTGAGCACTAGAATACGGAGGACAGGCAGGCAAATTGGCAATGGCAATAGACAAAGACACAGGCAAGGTCTCCTAACTGTGACCTGTGAGTGGACCAGAGGGAGAAGCTTATCCCTTAACTCCTCTCCAAAGCCTTGTCCTGAGAAGTTAGCCCAGCACATAGCCAATTGGCTACTAGCCACCGGCCACATACCAAAGGGGAAGATACACTCCCTCCCTCCCCACCCTCCAGTAAGTGTAGACTCAAGGCCAGTTAAAATTACTCATGTGCATTTCAGATGGCTTCAGTGGAGCAAGAAAATACACCAGGTCAGCAACAGAAATGGTCTAAGGTACAGGCCAACCCTTGGATGTATGACAGCCAGTTTGAACTTGCTCATGCAGTGTCTTTTTTGTTTATGTGATGTGTGCCTCATTTGCCAAACCTGTTTCGCACAACACCATACTGCCATTCAGCTGGTTATGCAGTGGTATGTAAGCAATCTAGTTAATAAGAACTTGGAAGCTGCTGCATTAGCAAATTTAAAGTGGTCCGCAATTCAGATGTATGGATTTTGTTAAATCTGTTCCGTCTGTGTTTCATGGATTGTCATGCATCTTTCATTCCATCATCTACTCATTGATGGAATTGGATTTTTGTACAAGAAGTTTGTTCCTCTTTGCAAATGCACACTTGCACAACACCCCACCCCCCTGAGTTGCTGAAGGAAGGACCATTCCCTGGGAAATGTGAATCAAAATCCAAATTTAACATTGGTAGTCATGTTGAAAGCAAAAAACTTACAAGTAACAAGTTTGTTACAACCAACAGTCAAAATGCATGTGCAGTTTGGAAAAATGTGCAGGCAGCAGAACTTTTTCTAGGATAACTCCTTCATACTGAACAGGACACCATACCGTCAGCTGTCAAGCATCTGCTATCAACACAGTCACTCACACAGTTTGTGAAGACAGGATTGATATTGTGTGCCAGAGCCTTCCCAGGGAAAGATGGTGTATTTGCAGATGAAGCATGGGAACAGTGGCAAGTAATTTCTGAAGTGCCTCACCTCCCACATAGCAGTGATTTAGCAGTGTTCAGTGTCTGTGCGTCTTCGTCAGCTGTTGCCTATAACTTTATTTTTTATAAATAAAAGTTAAATTTTAAATGCCAAGTTTCTTTAAATTGCAATCTTTACTATTAAAATACATGTTTCATGACATTTATTTATTTAAATAAATATGTTCATTTAAAATGAAGATTTAAAATGCCCTTTCACATTAATGTAAAGTGCCTTTTCAAGTTCATCCCCCATCCTGTGAAAATTACTTTGAAAAAGCTCTGAGATGATGTGAACTGTCTGGCGTAAAGAGAGCGAATGGGATATGTCTAACTTTTCCAAGTGTATTATTACAAGTACAGTAACTGACAAACAAAGCTGTCCCTTCCTGATGACATCATCCCGTTGGACAGCAGATCAACCCATTCTACTACAAACAGGGCTTTTGAAAGAAGTGGAGTGTTCTTAACAGAGCACTATTCAAGTACATGATTGTATTGCACCATGTGAAAGATCTCCTGGGAACCTCACCAAGCAAGCTCCTTAGATTTGAACTTAAGTCGTGCAAAGAGTCTAGCATACATCACCTAACAACTATTACCTGTATTATAGTTATACAGGTTACTAAACTACTTTGGATGGCCATTAACAACACAGTCCTATGTACATCCTCTGAACAGTCCTCTGAACCCGGAGGATTATAGGCAACCTATTGAGGGTGGGAGAAGCCCTGTGGATAGGATATCGGCTGCGCTCTCCTTGCCCTCAAAAACATCTAGATGGCCAATTCCGACTGTCTAGATGTTTTACCTCCTATCGCAAGGAGGAGAGGCTGAGGCACCACCTGGATTCCTCAGAATCTGGCAGAGCCTCCTCCCCTCCCCGCCCCCAGGAATGCCCTCCCACGGGGAAAACAAACATGGTCTTCCATGTTTGGTTCCCTGCTGGCACGGAAAGAACCGCACCAGCTATGAGGTGGGGGGTGGTCGCTCCACAGCACTGTGACCTCAGGAGGGATTTACAAGGTCGCAGCGCCTTCCAGCCCCAATCCTATGTCCTGCCAGACACGTTTGGAGGATATAGGATGGTGCCCTAAAGAAAGCATCTTTAGATATAAACACAACAACTTTCCCCCCCTAAGTCTTGCTGCAATTGCTCTCTCAGAGTTGCCTTTTTGTTTGGTTTGCAAATATTTTCGGAGCCATTTGCCTTTATCCTTAAGACAAAGGAACTCTTTATCCCTTTATAAACATAAAGGCACTACTGCAGTTTACGAGAGGATGAACCATTTTTTTATATACACGCTGAAGTCAAATTGCTGCCTGAAAGCTGGGTCATTGGCTGGTGCGTATGGCTACATGTCAGCTCTTTCCAAGAACACAGAGCGACGCCACTGATGGAAGTCTGGCAATGGCCCATTACCTTGATTTGGATACCCGGAGAGAAGACACTTACAAGGGAATTGAAGTGTACTGAAGCATCCTAACTCAAGCTTTCCAAGAGGAGATAAATTAGAAGTGGTGCTAACACAAAAAATGGGTGTACAATGTAAGACATTTTTAAGCCTATGAGAAAACAACAAGTGCAAGATGACAAATGACTGCAAATTAGAAAAGGGGGGGGTAGAAAACCAGCCACGCAATACTAGCACAGCAAATTGAAATCCCATGGGCATATCTCTGTATGAGACTTCCCTATCTTGTTCCCACTCCCACTTTGTGGGAATGTGTGAACTTTTTCCTCGAGAACTGAGGTCAGCAACTGGAAGTCACTGTGCTAAATCTGGCCCATTCCTCACAACAACCCTGTGAGGTAGGTTAGGCTGAGAGTCGGTGACTGGCCCAAAGTCACCCAGTGAGCTTCATGGCCGAGTGGGAACTAGAACCCGGATCTCCTGAGTCCCAGTCCAACACTCACCACTACACCACACTGGCGCCCCTTACTAGTTAGTGGGGAAAGGCTGCAGTGATTAATAGCGATCCAGGCCCTCTTGACATGCCCTGTGAAGGATGCTGGCCATGCCCCAATGTGTATACATTAGAGGCAGGGCTAGAATCTTTCACATGGCAACACCAGCCAGTACCTGCATGTAGGCGAGGAGCTCTGTTCAGCACTGTCGCCTGTCCGTATCCCCAGTTCTTCCTGGCTGCCAGAAGGGACTGGAGGTACTAGGGACAGTCCAGTGGGCAATTGCACTGAGCAGAACTCTAGGCCCACTCAACTTAGAAGTATTGGATAGTACCACCTTGCTATTGAAGCTGGCCACTACACATGCAAAAGGCAGGGTCCCCAATCCTGCGTAAAAGTCCCACTCACATTATATATATGCATATGGGCTTCATTCATATTTTTTTTGACTGAACATATGGGGGTGACTTAGAGTGGGGACAGTGGTGTTACTCCAGTTTCCTCCTCACCTTCAGCAAACAACTGCACAGGTTTTCATAAGTAGAGGTATGTACCCTTTTAGAAGGATTGTATTCCTGCTCTGTCCTCTACTTAATTCCTCTCTTGAAGTTGAAACAGTAATTAAGAGACCTGACTGAAGTATCCTTTCCTATCCACACTTACTTTCTAGAGATGTATGAGAAATCTATTTCAGTACATTTTTGATCAGGATTTTCTCAGTTTGCACCTCCTGGACTGAACACAGACTTGCACAGAATCCACGGTCAAAGTTGGTACATTTCTGAGCTTGCAATGTGATTTGTGGACCAAAAAAAATGTGCTCGACAGCATGCATGCATTTGAGAAATGTGCATGAAAAAACGCATACTTTTGAAATATCCAGACAAATACACTTTAAACAATGGGAGGAGAATGTGTACATTTCAAAGATGTGCACAACTGATGCATACGTTTACAAAAGTAGGCACAGATCTTTATGCAAAAAGAAAAAAAACCAAGCTTGCAATCTGATACAGGTTGAGCTGGAACATGCTTCAAGATGGAATTCAAAGAACTTCGGTGAACTCGAGTTTTGCTGATTCACACATTCCTTCTTTTAACTAACCCCCACGAAAGACAGGATGGACTTTATTCTTTGTAAACATGTGCAGGCTCAATGCTGCATGGATTTGCTAAACAAGTGGAACACGGAAGTGGAGAAAAACAGGTGAAAAGGAGGACCTTTTCCATTTTCCCAAAATCACTTTATAAAGCAGATCCCCAGTTCTATTACATGTTAAAATATATCAGATCAATCAATCTGGATTTTTAATAAATAAATAAATAAATAAATCACATTGTAACAATATTTCTAGCACTCTGGGATGTGAAGATAAGGCTCAGTAACCAGGAAGCACATAGAGATTCAAGGTTTATTGGGTGCAATTTGGAGCAAGTTAGGAGCACTTACATTGCTTTGCAGCCAACAAAATGTAAATGCACAGTTAAATTTGATGAATTTCAGTAGAACCAAAGAAGGATTATTATCTCATTTTGATACGGATTTTGCTCATTATGTTTTCAAAGTCTGCAATGCTGAGGCCATCTGATAATTAAAGGAGGTGAAAGCTAATAGGACCTTTGTGACTCTGGCTCACTAAAAAAAATAAATTAAAACAAAAATGAAAATAAATCCAGGACAGATTTCAGCCATTGCCTAAGGAACACAACATATTGTTCAGGGCCTTTGCACTCTTGGCCTCTCAGTATTATTTTATTAAAGAAAGGAGGCTAGTTTATTAAACTTTATTAAACTAAAAACAACAACAGTAAGAAACTGTCATCTCGCATCTGGATAAGCCTTGCTCTGGGCCAGCTCCTCTCTGTATTCCTGCTGTCAGTCTGATGAGGCCTACAAGAAGTTAATCTGTCTGGCTACCATGTGGGGGCTAACTCTGGAACATCTTCCTTTTTCTTTAATTAAATAAAGGATTGTAACAAAAGGCACACTCACACCATTCTCATGATTTAAAACAATGGCTGAGAGGCACCCTTTGTGTTATCTACTCAGGAGTCACACTGCTACCTCCTTTAGAAGCACCCTGGCCTGGGTGAGGAAGATTTGTGGTGTTTAGTCACCTCAGATGGGGGACAACGTATTAGTATCTCCTGCCTAAATACTGGCAGCCAGTGTTCAGTCTGTAATCCCAAGCTTCCTCTCCTTGTAACAGGGGTGTTGAACCTGCAAGCCAAATCCAGACACCTGCAAGCCAAATCCAGCCCAGTTGCAGGGCAAATCTGGCCCTCTGAGCTTCACTAGATGACCATGCGCCCTCCCCAGGCCCCACCTACATGTTCTTTGACCACCAATCATTTGGTGGTTTCCTGTGATTTGCACCCCCTCCCATTCGAAATGGTTGAAATGTCTCTCCTATGACTAATTACTGGAAGTAAGAGCTTACGGGCACAATTCTATGCATGTTTTTTAGACAGACTGTGGAATGCTGGGAGCTCTGTCTAAACATGCAAATAATTGCACCCTTAATTCACAATATGCTGGTATTTGGCCTCTGGAGCCGCCCACCACTGGAACGTGGTTCCCAAGAGTTTTTCCAAAGTTGAATATATAACCCTTGGCCTGAAAGGGGTTTGACACTCCAGTTCTTGTGCATGTGCATAAGCTTCCCACCCAAATGGGAATCTTTGTTTCTGACAATCCACTGAATGTGTGAACAATTCAGGGTTGGGAGAGTGGCACACATGATCCCACTCTTCCCCTACACGTAGGCATGTAGGTTCATGAAATAACTGCTCATTATGAGCAGAACATTATACTGAAGAGCGCAGACAACCTCCTTCTTCTTCTTTTTTTTTTATGCTAACACCTATCATCTTCCCATCACTGCCTCAACTCAGTAAACTGGATTATTTGGCAAAAGTTCTGCAGAATCTAATCCTGTGTAATTCTGTGTTTAATGGTGTTCACTTGCGGGTAAGGTTTTCAACTAGGCCTGCATGAGAATTTCATTTTGGTTTGTTTTTGACCAGAACTTGCCCCATTTGCACCCCTGAAAGTGAACACGAGTGCATTTTTCGGGCAAAGCTCACATATTCCCAAGTTTGCAGTTGCGTTTGCAAAATGCCTTCATTAGAAAATGTGTACTTAAAATTTGTGCAATTTGTGGGGAAATGCATTTTCACTCTTTAATCAGTGGGGGGAAGTACAGATTTGGATGCTAAAGAATGTGCACCTGAATGAGCACTTTTCCTGTCTGAACAACAACAACAAAAATCTCACATTCAGGAATGGAAATGAGGCAGACTGAGATCTGAGGTGGAACTTCGGACAGCCTTGATGCACTCGAGCATTGCTGATTCTCCCATCCCTAATTATTGCAGCCTCCAATATCTACTTACCTTTTTTTTGTAAGCTAAACAATCCCAGATGTTGCAACCTTTCCTCATAGGGACAAAGGTCACAACATCTGGGATTTTTTAGCTTACAAAAAAGGTGAGTGAGGGGAGACATGATAGAGGTGTACAAAATTATGCATGGTGTGCAGAAAGTGGATAGGGAGACATTTTTCTCCTTCTTTTGTAATACTAGAATCCAGGGTCATCCCATGAAGCTGATTGGTGGGAGATTCAGATACAAGGAAGTGCTTCTTCACACAGTATGTAGTTAAACTATGGAATTCACTACCACAGGATGTAAACATGGCCACCAATATGGACAGCTTTCAAAGGGGATTAGGCAAATTCATAGAGGATAAGGCTATAAATGGCTACCAGTCCTGATGGCTCTATGCTACCTCCAGTATCAGAGTCAGTCTGTCTATGTGCACCAGTTGCTGGGGAAGATGGGCAGGAGGCTGTCCTGCTTGTAGGCTTCCCGTGGGCAGCTGGCTGGCCCCTGTGTGAACAGAATGCTGGACTAGATGGACCCTTGGTCTGATTCAGCATGGTTCTTCTTATGTTCCTAGGTTCTTTGATCCAGTTTCTTACTTCAATGTGGTTCCTGCAAAGACTTACCTATGAAACCCCCAACATGCTACATGAACAATATGCCAGCTCTCAATCTCAATATCTAAGAAGCCTTATGCAAGGAACATCCATATCTCCCTCCCCAACAGTTTCCTAGCCACCTGTAGTTAAGGGAGGACTAGTCACTCTTCATAATTCATTAGTTAACATTTGTAAAACACATTAAAGACGTAGAGCATTAGGCAAATGCTAAGTGTAATTGTCATTAAATGGTCTTCCTAAATTTAAAGGAGGTCAATATTGTGCATTAAGAATGACTCTTAGAAGATAGTTAATGTCCCAAGCAGTAATTTAGTGTAGATGTACGCTCTGCACAACAGAGTGTGAAAGAATGGTAAAGAGGACAAAAAGAACATGGGCAAAGAAATACCCCAAAGATATAAGCACAACACTCATGCACCTGGAGATGCAATATCAAAAGTGCATTCACTCAGAGAAGAACTCATCCAGTTCAAGTATGTCTTTCACCCATGAGTTACCAGTGGCGAAGCCACAAATTTGCCTTGCAGATTGAACCCTATATTCTCCATGCAGCCAAATCAGAAAGCAGAATTAATACCAAGCATAAATGACTCTAGAAATGTAAATCTCTCAGGGAACTGGTAAGTGCTCTTCACTTAGTGTGCCGATGTGACATCATTTAACATGCTGCAACTCACTTGACATTTGGGCAAGAGAGAATAGAAAGAGGTTTTTTGACATAAGACCTAGTGAATTCCTTTTATTGATTTCCACATTAGACCCTTTGTACTACAAATGCTCTCCATTAAAATTTTTCTTAATAGGGGTGAAATAAGCCAGGCGGCAATGCCAAGAGGAGGTACTAAGAAGCCAAAATAATTCAATAAAATGAGGCTGTGTCCAAATAAAGAGGATGGAATTGTCTCTGAATAGATGGTGCAGTGATTTTCACTAACTTTCAGCTAAGAGGATGGCAACTTCCCCCCCCCCCTTATCTGAATTGTTTAATCTCATCAGTGGTGCAACCCCCTTAGATTTTAGCTATGGCAGGAGAAGTGTGCCACAGAGGTGATGCATTAGGATCAAAGTGATAATTTGAAGATACGTACAGTACTCACTGTTTTAGAGCTGTGCATGAAGCATTGGGAAAACCAGAGGTTGTTTAAATTGGATTGCTCTCTGTGTCCCTCCTTCCCAGTCTTTGTTGTCATTCCCAGTATGGCTTACTGCAACTGCTACCACTGCGCTGGTGAATTTACAATTGATTTTATGTGCATGCACATTGTTATCATAGGACAACAAACATGGCAACCCTTATGGTTTCCAGCATGGTTGCTTCCATACGATGTCCATTTTCACATCTGCACATGTGTTAAATGCTCAAACATTGGGTGAATAGTACAGGCGAGTGTGGTCAATTACTACAGGGAGCATGTGACCACTTGCTAAAATTGGTTGCCTGCGTTGTCCTGTCAAGTGGTGAGGGGAACCTTGCTACTCCCCAGGATCTCCTGCCTTTGGAAACTGTTTGGAAACTTCAGCAGGTCTAGACTGCTGCAGCCAGACTATTGATTGGGCTCAATTGCAATTCTCCTCTTACAACAGTTTCACTGGCTACTGATCTGTTTCTGGGCAAGATTAATAGATTTCATAGATCATATAGTTGGAAGGACCCTACAAGGCTATCGAGTCCAACCCCCCGCTAGAGGAGGGGTCTCCCATCCAAGTAATAAGTGCTGGTTATGATGTCAGACCACCTTCTCCCATATGAGCCTGCTCAGGTTTAAAGATCTTTGGAGGAAGTTCTTCTCTCGGTAACACTACTATCAGAAGTGTGTTTGGTGGGACTGGGGACATGAGAGAGGGCCTTCTCAGAGGCTGTTCCCAGGCTCTGGAACTCCCTGGAAAAGGGAGCTAGGTTGAGCCCTTCGCTGTTGTCCTTCTGCCGCTAAAACATATTATTATTATTATTATTATTATTATTATTATTATTATTATTATTATTATTATTATTGTTTAAGCAGGCCATTGGCCTATAAGCTGGCCTGCTACTGCAGGTAGGTGCCACTTATCTACATTTATTGTTAATTGCATTTAACAGTATTTTGAAATTATTTGTTTTTATGATGAGTTTTGATTAAGATATTGTTTTTAATCTGGATTTGATTCATTGTTAGCCACCTTGAGCTCCCTTCTTTGGTAGAAAGGTGGGATATAAATAAAATAAATGAATACCTATTTCTGATCAGGAAGATATGTGTCATAATAAGATTCTCCTCACTACTTGGCAGGACAATACCAATGACCAGCTTAGCAAGTGGTTATATGAGCACTGTGGTAAGTTAGTCCTTGCAAAATGGTCTATTTCAGTATAAAAAGTTAAGGAAAAGCAAGCTACTGATGTGATCAACAAACTGCCAGGGGTCAACTCATAGAAGGATTCCTCCAGCAATACAGTTAGGCTCATATGATTTATAAGGCAAGACAGGAGTAAGACAATGTGGGCCATCCTTGCTGGGGCATCTCTGCTGGTCCCAGGCAATCCTTTCTCCCCACCTGGATTTGGTCCGGAAACACCAAGGAAAAGTGTGGGTGCATGGAGGTTAAGTAGTAAGTAAGCAAAAATAGGGCATTGCACAACATTGTTACTAAACGTGGGGCATGCCTATTAAGATAGCACGAGATAGCCTTAACTCTGATCTTAGATTGGCAGAGGTTGTTGTTGTTGTTGTTGTTGTTGTTTTAAATTAAATTAAACAAGAGAGAGCTTTGAAGCAGGCTTGGACTATAATCAACTTCATTTTATGTATGAAGCTGTGCCACCAGTGAACATGATGGTGATGAAGACAAAAGAAAAGGTCTTATTTCCAGGAATGATGCCACCAAAGTTTATACTTACCTGGCTCAGAATACAGGCTTCCCTAGCAAAAATTGCTCAGCTAAATTATCAAGTAAGTAGCATTTCCCCAAAAAATATTTTTTCTCAAGCTTAGATTGTAAAAGAAGGGCATGCCCTCCCCCCGGCACCCTGCATACTACAGTGGCAGTGCTTGCATCCTTATTATGGATGCCAGATGCTCTAGAAACTACATGCCCCAGAGTTCTTTGTGCCTGGGTTGGAAACAGGGCAAGCGCATGTCATTGGGAGCACAATTCGATCTGAAACCAGATGGATTTTGTTTTTGATTTTTTGGGGGAAATAACATGATCTGTTAAGCTCAATTCCAAATAGATCTGATACAAATTTGCCCATCACTAGTTTCTACTGGCAAAGGTGATCAGGTGCAATCGGGATAAGTCTGAGCATTAGTGAATGGGTGCCAATTTAAGATTAATTTTGCTTTTAATTACTGTAGATTGTGCTCTCAGAGGGACATGAGGGTAGCATTTACTTTTTTCTTTCTTTCTTTCTTTCTTTCTTTTTTTTTTTTTTTGAGGTGTTCAGTGCCTAGTATTGTCCTGGAAAGAAGCCCAATTTCTTTATATTATAAGCTTCTCTGTGCACATTGGTGGAAGAGTGAGATAGAAGTAAACAATTTTTATCCAATAATAATATGACACTTTCCAAATCTTCAAGGATACTCTTTATTACCTATATAATTTCATGTTTTCCCTTTTTCTTTTTTTAAAAAAAGGCTAAGTCCAAGTTACAAAACTTGAGCAAAACCTGAGCTCAAGTTTCCCCAGATTCCACCTCAAAGCTCATCCCAACTCATGTCCGTATTAAATTGTCAGCTTTTGTTGTCCACATGAAAGTTTGTGCAGATTTCGAAATATATTTTTTTCTACCAAATCTACACATCCATTGTGTGCATTTTTTTAAAAAAAATTACACATCTTCTCCCATGGATTAAAGCATCCTTATGTGAATGTATTGAAAGTATTTCACATTTTTGGCTGCACTTTTCTTTGCTCCATGAATTGAATCGCAAGCTCGTAAAAATATGGGCCTTGACTGCAGATTGCATTCAAGTCTACATTTGAGTCTGTGGGATGTGGTAACTGGGTAAATCCTGGCCTAAAGTGAACTGAAACAATTTTTCCATACCTCTGTAGTCCAAGAGTGGTGCTGAATGGTCATGGTACAAGAAGGAGAAGGAGAGCTATACAAGACCCACTAAGATTGCTCCCCCTACTCACACCACTGTTTGCTTCTTAATTCCCAAGCAAGCCGTCACGACGACTGCTAACAGTCAGCAAATGGCCCTCCAGTGGCAAACCAAGGCTTTATTATACAAACTGACAAACACCACAAGAGCAGCAGCTTCTTGGCTCAAATCCGGTACGATTTTCTGACAAGAGTCAAGGGGCTCGTAAAATGCAGCTGGAAAATGAGATTCATTCCTTTTTTTTTTTTAACCTTCTTTTGGAGAAATATAAATTAGATGGATCAATTTTGTAATTTGCACTTTGCCAGGTAAGCTTGAAGCAATTAAGAGATTTGTACAAAGCAGTTCTCCTCTCCCATCCCCACAACTCTCATGCTGCTGATGGGTCTCAATAAAATGGGGATATTGAGACAATAATCTATTCATTCCCTTTACCCAACTGAGGGAATTAGTGAGGCCTTTCCTGTATTAATTACTTCAAAAAAGAAACTCTCCAAAATCATAATCTGTTTTAGGTTCTTGGTACCTATTTACCGGTATATGTTTTGGGAAGCTGGACAGTTCAATGCACACACAAAAGGGCAGTCCTATAAATTCAATTTTCTCAAAGAACTGGGTTTCTACTAGAGATGAGGAATGCCCTCTGTCACTTCTGCTCATTGTTCCTAGGGTTGGCTCTGTCCTCTATTCCACTCCACCTGCCTTCTGATAGAATTTCTACAATTAATGCTATAAGAACATAAGAGGAGCAACACTGGATCAGATCAAAGCTCTATCTAGTCCAGCATTCTGTTCCCACAGTGGCCAATCAGATGCCCAAGAAGCCCACAAGAGGGACATGAGTGCAACAGTATGCTCCCACTCATTTCTCCCAGCAATTGGTATTCAGAGGCATGATAACCTAATTCTCCATGAATTTGTCTAATTCCCTTTTAAAGCTATCAGAATAGGTGGCCATCACTACTTCTTGTGGTAGTGAATTCCATAGTTTAATTATGTGCTGTGAGAAGAAGTACTTCCTTATATCTCTCCTAAATCTCTTTTGTTCTAGTATTATGAGACAGGGAGAAAATCTTCTCTCTATCCACTTTCTTCACACCATGCATACATTTACACAACTCTATCATTTTCCTTCTCACTCACCTTTTTCTATGCTGAAGAGTCCCAAATGGTGTAACCTTTCCACATGTTGTTCCAACCCCTTGACCATTTTTGCTCTTTTCGGCACCTTTTCTGGCTCTAGATTATCTTTTTTGAAGTGTGTAGAGAAGAGCTGTTCACAGTATTCCAAATGTGGTGATACCATAGATTTGTAATCATAGATTTCAGAATTGGTACATAAACAGTTTGCTGCAGTTTATTTGGTGGTAGTGTGTGTGTGTGTGTGTGTGTGTGTGTGTGTTTTAGGCTGCAATTTTGCCAAAGTTTACTGTATGATTCCCCTGGCCTTACCTATATTTATTTTAGGAAGTAGGTGTGTGTGTGTGTGTGTGTGTGTGTGTATGTGTGTAAGAACAGCAACAACAACATTCAGGGCAACTTGCAATATTTAAAACCAAAGTAATAACATAATGTGAAACAAATTAAACAGGAACAGAGACAATGACAGTAGATAAAAACTATCTAGAGCAAAGGGACCACCCATTAAAAATCCTAATGAGGCAGATTAAAAGCTTGTCTGAATAAAAGTTAAAAAACAAACGAAAATATATTAGCTAGGTGGTGGAAGATAGACAGAGAGAGAAACTGCTGATGAAGGGCATTCTGTAGTTTGGGTGTGGCCATAGAGAAGGATCTCTGACCCGTCTAGCATCTGCCACATAGTTAGGACGCATAGGGAGATCAGATCACAGGAGTGGGCAGGATGATAGAGGAGGAGATGGTAGCCTTGAGGTAGCCTATGGCCTTGAGGTAGCCTATGAGTCTTGATGAAAACATGATGCAAAAAGGAAATATTGATTTAATTGTACAACTACATTGGGATTCCTTTTTGCACTGTGATTTAACCAATGCACATGTCCACTTGTATGCGTTGCTACCCTGTAGAAGGGGAAAATGCACAAACAAAACAGCAATTACCTGCATGAGTGGTCAGAACCATGTCTGGGGGGGGGAATGGAAGAATGGCAGATGACTAATGTATAGGTGCTACTCCACAACAAGATCGGGTAATTTTCAGTGTTGGGACAAACTGATCTGGACAGAATTTCATAAGCATCCATAGCTACCTCTTTCATTAAATCAAACCAACCAACAAACAAAAAGGCAACAACAGACATGTGACTAATTTTATACGAATTCTGAACATAAGGGATACAACAGGTAACACACTGATTGTGAGTGAAAAGGGGGGGAATCACTAGGCAGACACAATACTTTGGTATAAACTTGGGCCACATTTATTTAAAACAGATCTGCAAAGGATGGGGACAGTGCGGGCCTCTACTCTTTACAGGCATCTAACCTGTGATGATATCGGGCAAGACATCCAAGCCCTGTCGGGTGGCGTCTGTCTGCTCGCTACCCTTCAGGACTACACTGTCCGGGTATAGGGAGGCTTTCCTATGTCACCCCCTCCCAGGGCCACAAAACTCCGAGTGGGCAAGGTGAGTTAGTCTCAAAGGCAATCCGTATCTCCACACTGGGCCACAAAACCCTGAGTGTGAAGCCTCCAAAATTGCCAATCACCTTAAAGGAGCCTATGGATGCTCACCAACCCTAACAACTGAAATATGACCACACCTACCTGCCTAAATGTGACCAGATCAACCTATGAACCAATTATCCTATGAATAACCACTACCCAACCCCTCTGACAGTGTGGAGTAGGCAATAAAACAAGCAGGCTGTCTGCCAAAATCAGGCTGTCTGCTAAAATTCCTACTCAGCCCCCCCAAAAGATGACCAGGTAAACCCACACTGCCTACAGGGAAGGAGGGAGCCAGGAGATTGGAAGAGGGCTAGGATGGGGCTCTGTGGGCTAATATCGCCCCGTATGCCCCACCCCTCACCCAACATGCTGTGCATGCTGGACATGCTTCTTAGGCTTGCCTGTCTCTCTTCCCCCCACCCGCAATATCCTTCCATGCTTAGACAAGCTGGACAGGTGTGAAGGCATAACAAGTAAAAAAAAGGAAAGGAAGGAAGGCAAGAAGGAAGGAAGGAAGGAAGGAAAGCATCTTTCCCCTCTGTTTTCACAATACCACAGGTATCATCCTTGATGAGATACTGGTATGTGTGTGTATGTGCGCACACATGCGTTGAACTGATAGATCTCTAAGGAGGCAGAGCAGGAGCTTCAAGTTGTCCATTAACAGCACATGGACACCAGTCTGAGCAGGTACATGGGTCACTGGGTCATAATCTTCCCCACTATTTGGAGATATATTTCATTTCTACGTAAATTTTAGCCATTAATTTCCACATTTGCATCTTCTTCTTGTTGTTACTCTCCTACCAGAGGTGGGGCATCATCATGGATAAACAGTCTTTAGATATGGCTGCTCTAAACAATGATGTTGTGTTGCCCACAAACCATTCTTTAGGGTTTTTTCAGCCAAGACCTTCTTCTTCTTCCTACACTTCTTTTCCCATTTATTTCCCCTTGTATAATCAGCTGCAACAGTCTATATTTTTCATTTCTCATTATATGACCAAAATATTCTATTTTTTCTTGTTTTATGTGTTATATAATTTCTTGATCCTTATACATTCTCTTTAATACTTCTTTGTTGATCACCTCAGTGCATGAAATTTGTAACATCCTGTAATAAATCCACAATTCAAATGGTTCTATCTTGTTTATGATAGTCTGTATTAAAGTTGACAATCCCGTGCCATACGGTAGAACTGAAAATACAGAATACTGTATGTATACATTTGCATTTATTCTTATAAATTGGCATATGCACATTTTATGCAAACCCATGCCCTCTTTTTTGGAATGTGTTTCCTCTCTTTTGGCTGCACACAAATGGCTACCCTATCTGTGCATCAAGGGCACTTCCCAGTCTTCCTTACCAGAACACTGTCAGTTTACCTCACAAGACAATTGTAACTCACCAGTCATTATAAAGTCCTAATCCAGGCCAGTTCTTCAGCCTGAGCAATGCATCTGCCTTGCCTTCTTGATCCAGAACTCACCACCAGCCTATATCTTGAAAAATATTATATATATATATATATATATATATATATATATATATAGCAAATCCCCCTCCCCCTAATTTCCATTCTCAGGAGTAACCATGTGTTATATTGTCACTGCCTCTGATATCCCACTGTATTTTGGCAGCACTGAAAATGCCTCCAAACTCAGTATGTCACCAGAGGCAATGAGCAGACATCACCCTTACCCCCTAGATCAGGGATGGGATAGGTTCTTGATTACTGCAAATTAGTGCGGGCTAGTGCCAAAGCCAGCCGAAATGGCAATGTTACAAAAGAATGTTACAAAAGAAAGACTTATGTAACACTGAAGAACAATGACTACAGTCTATTTCTATTATATTCTTTATTTTGGGTATCTTGTTGCAAGAAGTAAGGCTTTGTTGTAGACGTCTTTGTGTGTGTTTTTAAATATTATAATAGGAGTGCTAGAAGACCTTGGGCATTAGCTGTAGGGTTTTCTTAGCAGATAAACACTTCACTTATCTCTGAGTACAAGAAAATGCTCCCTAACCTGTGAGCATTTATGAGTGGATCTTTGCTTGATTATGAATGGGCTGGTAATCCAAAGAACCATCCCAGTGAGACTAAAGGGGCGAGGAAGAGCTAGGCTCTAGAGGGCTTGAAGTTAAATGGAATTTTGTTGAGATGTCATACATTAAAGGCTTGTGTGTGTGTGTGTGTGTGCGTGTATGTATGAGTGCGTGTGTGCATGTTCCTATGACAATACGTAGCACAACATAAATGAAGGAATGAAAAATACAGCAATCCTTCCAACTCTATGATCTATGAAACTATGAAACTACTAAGGTATTTATATATATTTATTTATTATATTAATACCCCGCCTTTTTTCCTGCAAGGAACCCAAGGTGGCTTACATAATCCTCCTCCTCCTCTCCATTTTATCCTCACAACAACCCTGTGAGGTAGGTCAGGCTAAGAGTCAGTGACTGGCCCAAAGTCACCCAGAGAGTTTCATGGCCGAGCGGGGACTAGAACCCGGATCTCCGGAGTCCCAGTCCAACACTCTCACCACTATGCCACACTGGCTATCATCATCATCATCATCATCATCATCATCATCATCATCTGCATGTGTAAAAGGGGAAAGAACGAGTCGAGACAGTAAGTATGGTATAAATTAGGGCCACATTTATTGAATAATCAAAATCTGTGAAGGGAAGAAGTGTAGGTCAGTAACTATACTGGCCAGTGGCCAGTAGAGGTCTTTAGGGGAACACATCCTACTCTGAGAGGTGGCGCAAGTAACTCACCCACCCACCCCAGTTTTATATCATCCTGGTGCTGGGAGGCTTCCCCAATGTTATCACCTCACGGAACTGCAAATTTCAAAGCGGGCCAGATGAGTCAGCCTCAGCCTCAAAGATGATCTGTATCTCCCACACTGGACCACAAAACCCTGAGTGGGGAGCTTCGGGTCTCACCAGTCACCTGAAAGGTGCTGTCGGATGCTCACCAACCTTAACCCCACTGCCTATTCCTGCACTTACGTGCCAAATGCAACTGAATTAACCACACAATTGTAATTGAATCCCAAGCCCTGCATCACAGTGTAGAGTAGGCGAAACACGCACATTGCCCCTTATGCCAATCAATGCAGTGAGCCAAAATTCCTACTCATCTGCCCCAGTACCAATATGCCCATCTGCTGAAAATAGCCCCCGGACCTCCTGAAGTTTCCCACACCTGGAATAGAGCCTTCAGTAATATGTGATGGAGATTCCCCTGCTATGCTACATTTCCATTAGTCTAACAAGCCAGGGAAGCTCTTGAGTAATCCAATGAGCAGAGTTAAGTCTACCTGAATGTGCATCAATGATCACCCAATGCACTACATGAAATGCAGAACAAATCCTACCTATCCAGGAAAAACAACAACAACAACAACAACAACAACAACAACAACACAGTGTCAGTTCTCCTGGGGCTGTGCTATTTCAGTATCCATATAGGGATCATATATCTGGAGTTTCCCCCTTAAGGAAATGGGGGAAAACAGATTTAGTCTAGAGCTCTTCCCCCTAGAAGAGACTTTATTTTTAAAAATCTGGGGAGCAAACATATGATCCTCCACCTAGATTGTAAAGGTGTTGCATCCCAGGAGGGCTATATTACATGCTTTTTCTCAATGTGTTGATTATCCTTGTATCCTTAGAGAAAGAATGTTCAACTGTGCATGAAATACTATAGCGAACAATCCTATATAACCAAGGGAATAGGATTGTACTGCCATGTATTTAGGGGGCCTACTCTGGTAATAATGTCTATGATTCACAGCTGGAGTGTATTTTTAAAAGGCTGTGCAAGCATTTCCAAAAAAGAACACCACATTATTTCCAAGGAGATATAAATTGAAAGGGGAAGAGTCCCGCTGAAACCTATCATATCTGGTTTCTTCACCGAATCCATGGTTTTGCTTTGTTGTTTTGTTTTTTAAAAAAAACATTGGACTTTGGGGGAAGAAACAGCAACTTTGATGAGTCTAAGTGACAGATTTAAGAAGGGGGGAAATCTATATATTTTTCAAGGAAAGTGCAGCCTGAATTTGCCATTCCATAGAATTAGGTTTGCTTTATTTTCTTCTCCAGTGTTACAGGCCATTTGGTGCTTAATGTGGAAAGCCGTCTTTGTTATTGTAAAGGAAGAAAATAAGACAACACAATTATTCCTTTGGTTTCCTCTGTATGTACAAGTGTCACAAGATTCCTTTCTCTGCAAAAGAGCAGCACAGGCATAAATGTTCATTTAAAGTTTGGGAGATGATATATATTGAATCTGATGATAACACAGATTTTAGGTCCCTTTGGAGACTTATAAAGTGACTTGCCCATCAGACAGAGTTTCAGTAACTGCACAGCTTTGCAGTTGTTGTTTTTAAAGGATAAAATATGAAAAGTTTTTTTAAAAAATGTTCTGCAGTCTGACCTTCTGTGGGCTGCAGTAACAGTAACAGAACAGGAGAATCCAGATAGCTTTTTCTTTTCTTCTGACCAGATGTTTTGAATGCTTACTTCCCAACTGCTTCAGCCTTTTGGAGATAATTTCCAACCTCCACTGGAACACACCTTATTGTACCTCATGTGTTAGAGCAGGTGGGGGTGAAGCCAGTGGGCAGGCCCAGATCCCAAAGTGGGCAGGGCCAGCCCTTTTTCACGAACTCTTTGTGCCAACCCCTATCCCCCCTCCATTCTCTTTCTCTCTTTGACACCCCATTTTTCTCTCTCCCCCTCTTCTTCCACACCCAGTAGATGGGTGGGCAGGATAGATCACCCTTCCCAGTGGTCTGAACTGGTCACTTGCAGGGTGCTTTTGGAATTAGGCAGAGGGCCACACAAACTTAGACTGCAGGTGCCCACCCCTCTGCTAGATTATACTTGTTATAAAATAAGAGATGAAAACTGCCACTACCAGTATCTCTCCCCCTATATCTATCTATCTATCTATCTATCTATCTAAAAATAGTATTTGGATGCAATAACGTTCTTGACAAAAACATTGTGGTGTGTATGTGTGGGAAGATGGATTTTTCCCATCTGGCTCATTCATTGTGTTTCTGCATAGCTTCATTAAGAGTGTTGGTGCCCTCTTTTCTTATGGTTTGCCTCCAGTTTATGCTTGTCCCAACTCATTTGCAGTGGCCAGTATGGTAGATGCTACCTGTGAATGGATTAACTGTTCACATCATAGATAACTGCTTCCTTCCAGGAGAACAGAAGTAGCCCTATGTATGTGTTAATTCTTTTTGATATGGTAAAGTAAGCATACGTTCTCACAGCTTAGGATTCAGATATCTGCTGGGTCCTCTGCCCCAGAGTCAACATGCCCATATGTTGAAATACTCATTTGAGGGTCTCCTGTAGGTGCCCCCATCATTTGACATAAGGAAGGTGGCAACTTGGTGGCAACTCTTGGGTGGTGGCTCCATACCTGTGACCCACCCACCCACCCACCCACCCATGGGAGGCTCACTGGCAGCCAACAACTCTGTTGTTGTTCTAGAATCTTCATTTCCCATGGCATTTAGATAGATAGATAGATAGATAGATGATCTCTGCACGATAATCTATTTTAACATATTATAAGTGTAACATGAAGCTATTTTAAGCTACTATGAGATATTATGATTATGACTGATGTTTCATGCTGTGCTGTTGTCTTGTTATTTTATACTGTTGTATTATTGTGTTTTTATGCTTCTGTAAGCTATCCTGGGAATGCCAATTGACACTGAAGAGCACAATATGAATTTTAGAAAGCCATTAAGGGCACAGACTTATGGGGAATTCCCATAACCCTCCAAACTCAGAAGATTATGGGCATCCCATGCAGAATGGGAGGAGCACAGAGGCAAAAGTCTCCTCCGCACTCGTCCCACCTTGCAAAACTGCTAGACAAGACAGCCGATTTCTCGACAGGCTGTCTAAATGTGGCACTTTGGAGGGGTAGGGAAGGAGACTGAGGGGCTGGCAGGATATGTTGTATCTTGGCAGCGTCAATCCCCTCCCCTCCACTCAGAACGCCCACAAAAAACCCCTTCTCCAAGGTTGCTTTGTGATCTCAGAGAGGCAGCCGGCACGGTTCTTTCCATGCCAGCTGTGGGGGGGGGGGAGCAGGATCCGAGCACGGATCTTCAGCTCTGATGTTGGAGCAATTTTCTGACCTTGGAGCTGGGAATCTGAAAAATCCTATGGCACCCTAGATGCTGTCTAGGGGCCATAGGCTTGCCTCTGTAAGTCTAGTATTTCTTTTCCTCTTTTAATTTCTTCTGAATGAGCCCTCCTGTTGCATGAGAGAGAGAATTTCTCAGATTTGGGAGTCTAAATCATCCCTACTTTCCAGCCCCCCACACAATTCCATCCCATTCTGTCAACTCTTCTCCCTTTATCTGTCCATCCAAACTATCATCCTTGTTTATCGAGCTAGCACAACATTTTTAAAGAAAGAATTGACAAGCAAAATCTACAAGCAAGCAGAAACGTGCTTACTCTTGATCAGTTCCTGAAGAGGGAGAAAAATAAAAGGAAGTGGCATAGTTAGGCCAGACTTGATTATGTCCACATGAAAAGAGGTGGGATAGTTAAAGCTTGGGATGTAAAATAAATTCACTGAGTCCATACATTCATATAATCTTACCCAATTCACAGCTCCTGCTGGAACTGAATGTGGACCCAAACACAATTTACAATTTTGCACATTTACAAGTTTGCTATATCCTTTGCACATGAAAAAAAATGTGGAAAATGCCCACAATCATGCTTTAGCTAATGGGAGGGGGGAAAACACATACTTTTCAAAAAATTGGACTTGGCAAGAGGATTGTAGATTTTTTTTTTCTTGGCTATGACAAAATCTGTGGTGTTTCCATCCATTCCTTTGAAGGCCCACCTGGAAATGGGGCAGCTCCCCCTTGCATGGAAGGATGGCCATGACCTTATGTTGGGAATATTTATGGTATGAACCAGCCTTAAGAATTGTATAGAATCTGTTAATTTAGTCAAACCCTATTAAACCAAAACCAACACCAAAGACTCACTTGCATGCAGATGACTGACATAAATAAGGCTTTGTAGCAAACAGACAGACCAGTCCCAGTTTTGCCCTAAAGTCACTGCAAGGTGGAGCCCCTACCCCCCACCCCCAGGCACTCTAGGTTTTCTACCAGCCAACTAAGATAATAAGTGTTTTTCTGCACTCTACTGTAACCACTAAACAGCCTCACCTGCTGCCTCTCCAGTTTGCTACAGGCCTTTCTGTTGTCAAAGGACGCGGCAGAGCTGCTGCATCCAGGGAAGTGATAACTGGCTTAACAGATGGTGGAGAAAAATTAATTGATCCACTGGGGCAGATAATGAGCCAACCACAGAGTGAAAATCGTACAAGGAATTGGAACTGCGAATATCAACTAAACTCTACAGGAGGAGTCTCATTGGCTTTGATGTAATATTTCACACACACACACACACACACACACACACCAAAAAACCCATGCCTAAGTAAATTAGGACCCTGAAAGTGCAAAGACACATATGTGCTTTCAAAAGTTTTACCCTCTGTGTCTCGATTTCAGTCCAGTATCATCTGTTTCAGTCAGTATCATCTTTGTGATATTGAAAATGAATATGTTGCCTGATTTGGCATGGTACGGGGAGCAGAAAAAAATCTGGCAGTGGCATTGCCAGGGAGCTCCCCACCACAGGCCATTTGGCAGAGATTCAAGGAGTTATGCAGAAAGGACAGTCCGGAATACATGGCCACAGCCAAAGCCCAGTGTTGGACTGGGACTCGGGAGATCCGGGTTCTAGTCCCCGCTCGGCCATGAAACTCACTGGGTGACTTTGGGCCAGTCACTGACTCTCAGCCTAACCTACCTCACAGGGTTGTTGTGAGGATAAAATGGAGGAGGAGGAGGATTATGTAAGCCGCCTTGGGTTCCTTGCAGGAAAAAAGACGGGGTATAAATATAATAAATAAATAAATGAATAAATAAATAAAATATTGGACTGAGGAGAAGAAGAGGTTGCTGATCAGAAAACTGGCAAACTGGTGACTGATGCAGGAAGATGGAGAGCCAGCAAGGTCAAGCCAAGGCTGTTGTCCTGCAAGACAGAAGATCAACCTGGAAACACGTATGGCCAGGTCAGGGAGAACCAATGGGCTACCATATAGGTGGAGTCATGTTAGTGTCTAAAGATGATGATAGTCCCTTTCCCTGTCCATTCTAAAACTGTGAGTCTCAGCTGCTCACTGCATTAGACCCTGTAGGTGTGACCCTTCTTTTTTCATATTTCTTTTTATTGAGTTTATCAACAAGTTAGGAATGTGAAATGGTGGGTACAAAAGAAAACAATGAATTAACCAGGTATGGGTGAGAATTTTCTCTCAGTCCATTTTTAATACAAATTTAGCAAAATCTGCATATTTTTTTCACATTCAGGAGATATAGATTCATAGATCATAGAGTTGGAAGGGGCCTACAAGGCCATCAAGTCCAACCCCCTGCTCAATGCAGGAAACTAGAGGAGGGGTCTCCCATCCAAGTAATAACCAGGTCTGACCCTGCTTAGCTTTCCACGCTCAGACAAGCTGAGCCAGCATAGATAGATAGATAGATAGATATGAATGAATTTGGGAGAAACTGAAAATTTCACCCATCCAGGCTTTGAGTACTTAGCTCTTAAAAATCTCAATCTGAAACATGCATTCAACCATTTTAGTGCTGAATTAGGGTTGCTACCTCTTTTTCTGATAGGCTCCTCATAAATGGCAGGCAGGTACAACATAGTCCTCTCTGGACTGGAAATAAATATGGTCATTGAACCTGGCCAGTGTCGATGGGTGAGAATTTCTTTTCAGCATGTTTCATAAGAATTTACCAACATTCATACATTTCTTCAATGTTAGGATGGAAAGAACTTTACTAAGGCCTGTGGCTCACGCTGGCTCAGCTTGTCTGGGCGTGGAAAGCTAAGCAGAGTCAGGCCTGCTTATTACTTGAATGGGAGACCCTTCCTCTAGTTTCCTGCATTGAGCAGGGGGTTGGACTCAATGGCCTTGTAGACCCCTTCCAACTCTATGGTCTATGAATCTATGAATCCAGGGCTTTTTTTCTGGTGGAACTCACCGGAACTGAGTTCCAGCACCTTTTCTTCTATTAATTGCATTACAATTTAATCGCCATCTACTCCCGAGGAAATGTAATCCAAGAATTCCGGTACCTTTTTCTCCAGAAAAAAAGCACTGTATGAATCTATTAAAGAGTTTCAATGTGGAAGAAAGATTTGTACCTGACAGATTCATCCACCCCTAAAATCAACATAAATTAATAAAGAGATCATATATATATATATAGATAGATAGATAGATAGATAGATAGATATAGATATAGATATATTCATGACAAAAACCAAGTTATCATGTAAGTCAAACAGCAACATATAAACATATACAAATCTTTTTTATCCAAATGTGTCTTTCCAAAAACATAGATGGGCTAATAAGAGCTTAGGAAGAGATGGTCATGATTAATACATGACACAGGCACCAAACAGCATAGAATGTACCAGGTTCTCAGTGATGTCTGTCAGCAGAGATGATGAATAAAAATGAGTAAAAGCCATAAGGATACATACATGTCCATTCCATGGTAATTTAAATTGCCCCAAGAACTCATTGAGTTGGAGGAGGTAATTCAAAAATACAAACAATCCATCAATACAATTTCTACAAATTAAGGGCCAATACAGGTAAACCACTGCATGTTTGCTGACAAGGGATGTCAGAAAAATCCTCAATGTATTCAACTGAGTTTGGATTTCTATGAATCTGACCTGTGAATTCTGTAGCAAACCAGCTTTTTCCAAGATGCATGGATTCCATGGACTCGAGACCCCAGTTTTTTTCTTTGCATAGATTTGTATATATCCATAGCAATGAATACATATGAAATGCATAGATAGATAGATAGATAGATAGATATGATAGATAGATATAATACAATTTTCTAGCAATTATACATAAGCTTCAAGAAAATCAGACCATATATTCAAATAAGTATCCATTTGAAATTGAAAGTGGCATTTATATACCACCCATTCAAATACTGAAAGTGTTAAGGTCCTCAATCCGTTGCACTGTAGGAGGTGAGCATTTATCCTTCCAATGTTGTAATATCAGTATTTTAGGCTGTCAAAAGGGCACAGAGATTCCTTTTACACTGGCTACGAATTAATTTCCAAGAAGCCAGTAGATAATTTAAAAGTGCATGTACATCAGCAAATATTAAAGACTGTTCCAGTACAAAATTTATTGGTATAATAACCAGACCCCCAAAAGAAGCGACTAGTGGTAATTGCCAAAACATATGTTTAAAAGAAGCATTAGCTGCATCACACCACCAGCAATTAGCTGAATTAGACAAACCTTTTTAAAGAGATTTTGCAGTGTCCAACAGACAAGAAACAAAAGTTTTTTTGCTAGATCAAATTCATCCTAAGATCTACAGACATGACAGATATAGATGCCAAAGCAGTGATCCATTGATGGGGAAATCCAGTTCCCTATTCCATTCTTGTTTAAAATCCTGTATATCATATTTATTCACCAATATCAAGTATTTATAGACATGGATTATAGGTCAATTTGCCTGACCAGTCTGAATAAGTTCCCCGCTATTGGGCGGTATAGAAATGTAATAAATAAATAAACAAATAAATAAGTGCTTCCAATAGTGAGGGAGACTCAGGTTATGTTTTTTTTGTTTTTAACTGTAACTTTCTGATTGTGAAGTATCTTCAAGTAAGAATGTTAGGAAGGATGATTGCAGATTTTTCTGTAGAACTTGATACACATCTAAAATATCTCCTATAAGTTCTGTTGGCCAAATTTGCTTCAATCAATCAATCAAATCTTTATTACGGTCCAAGACCAGCATAGGCCAAATTTGCTTATCATCCCATGTTTTCAGAAAACCAAGGGCTTCTGCTTTTTCTTTTCTATCTCCAGTTTCCTTAAGACTTTCCCACACTTTCTGGCAACTGGGCATGTTGTACAGTACTATATCAATGAGGTAGACCTGATTCTGTGTAAATGTTAGATCATTATGTCTTGGAAATTGTTTCACTTCAGGAAAGACCGAATGCACCAACTTTGTTTTATTATTTGATGTGCAGAAGTAGGTGTTTAAAACTAATAGTTTAGGCTTCCAAATCTTCAACTCTAGAACAGTAACAATGATGGTCTCTGCAGCATGATCTGATTGGTGAGCACAACACCGAAAAGGCAAAATTTCTCTTGTTTACTGGTCACTTAGAAGTTCATAGAGACCTGAGTTCTTCCCTGTGTTTGCCGATTCTCCATTTGTAGTAATTCCTGTCAGCTTCTTCACATTAGAACCACATATTTCCACGGCTTCAATCACTCTTTAAAGCAAACCTTTTGCTCCATCAGCTCAGGCAAATGCATCAGTAGGGGAAAAGTTCTCAGGTTTCCATTTGGCATTGCAATTCTACAGCTGATACATTTGTTACCTTCTCTGTATTTGCTGACACTTCTGTAAATCTAATTACTGAATACCAAACATGCATCAAACAAACATTTTTCCAATTCTTTTTTAGTTCTATGGCACTGATACACTCCAACATTTCTCTGTAATAAACAGGATCTCTATAGTGCAGGTCAGATCTGGGGGCCAAATCCAGCCATCTGGAGTTTCCCAGATGGCCACACCCCCTTCCCATGGCCACACCCCTTCCTCCCAACCACCAATCATTTGGTGGTTTCCCGGCAATTATGCAGTTTTTCCCCATTCTAAAAGGTTGAAATGTCTCTCCTAAGGCTTAATTACTGGCAGTAAGAGCTTTAAGCTACAATATTTTCTTGGTATTTTTGGTATGTTGCCTGCATCCCTTTTGCCTTTGACCCAGTCCATCACTGGAATGCAGTCCCCAAACATTTCTCTGAATTTGACCCTCAGACTGAAAGGGGTTCCCTCACCTGTATTATAGGGTGTCTTCTATTGATATTAAATTATGAAAGGAAGCATTTGGGAGGATGTCTTCTTTGTGCAATATTTATATTTCCCCCTCCCAGTTTTGGCATCTACCATATTTGTGGAGCTGGAGCATTTGTGTCTTTGGGGGGGGGGGGGTTGGGGTTGGTTGTTGTTGTTTTTTAATTTAGCAGGTATGCACTTTGTATTAGAGCTGCAAACATCAGTGTGTCCATGGGTTGATTAATCAACTGAAACATAGGTTGATTAATTTGTTAGGCTCAATTTGAAGCAGGCAAGTTCAACTTTTAATTAGCAGAGTGACAGATTAAGAACACACTTAATTATTTATGACTTATTTAAAGGATGTAAGTTCTGCCTTTCCTCATATAATTCAAGGTGGCTTACAAAAATCAGTTAAAGTATAAACAAATGAACAACAAAGATAATAAACCAGCACTAAAACAATTTAAAAGAGCAGCAGTAAAAGACATCATAAAACGCAATAAAAAGCCAGAATAAAAAGAACAGAAGCATTGCATATAATTAGGGCAAGCAAGCAATAAATTCCAGACTCTAAAGGCTAAAGGACTTCCTAAATAGGAAAACCTTAACTCTGCAGCAGAAGGCCAATAAGGCCGTGGCAAACCCAACCACCCCAACATAGGGAGTTCCAAAGTCAAATACACTTGAGTATTTTCCCCCAGTTCTCATGTGTAATAGGCAAGAAGGAGAAGGAGAAATTAAAGATGGTCTTATCTTTTGACCGTGAATGGTAACTTTACCTATATCTGCACATGTAGCTCTATCTAGAGAGAGAGAGAGAGAAAGAGAGGTCATCAAACCCAATGTTTCATAGCCACCATTCTTCAAAATAATTAAGGGTGCAATCATATGCATAGTTAGACATAACAAAGTCCTACAACTCCCAGCATGCCCCAGCCAGCATGACTAGTGGGAGGGGAGCATGCTAGGAGTTGTAGGACTTCTATGCCTAAACATGCATAGGATTGCAACTAAGGTGACTAACTAAGGGGCAGGGCACATTCCAATGAGGCTGCCCATAACCCTCCAAACTCAGAGGATTAAAGGCACCCTATGCAAGGTGGGAGGAACGAGGAGGTGTTATTTGCTTCCATGCTCCTCCTGCCCTACAAATTAGCTGGATGGCCAGTTTCAGCCATCTAGCTGTGGTGCTTCAGATGGGGAGGGCAGGAGGCTGGAATATTGCCAGGATACATCATATGCCCACTTCACCCTTTCTCCTCTTATGAACTTGGAGATGCAGAAAGCATGGTTCTTTCTGCACCAGCTGCGATGGAGGGGAGGGGGATCTGAGTGCGAATACCCAGCTCTGGGGTTGGAGCTTTTTTTCCGATCTCAGATCTGGGAATCTGAACTATCCTATGGCCCTCTAGATGCTGTCTAGGGGCCATAGGGTTGCTCCATAAATCACTCTATCTATCTATCTATCTATCTATCTATCTATATAATTTTATGTTAAACTAAAACCAACACAATCAAAAGCAACAGGCAGCCAAAAGCAACATCTCCTTGTACTTCTTTGTGAACAAGAATGTAATGGAACACAAACAACCTTCTGTGCAATCAGTGGATAAAGCAAAACACACACACACTCAAAGAAGCTGATGAGAAAAGCAAATAGAAAGAAAATGGGATTATACCATTTTACAAGATGCAGAGCTCATAGTGGTGGAATCAAACATGTGGCAAAAAGGTTCTATCATGTGTAGTTATCTGAATGGACTGAAGCCTGTGGCTTTATTTAACCCTTTATTGAACCCACCATTTCCTTGAAATACACTCGGTTGCTTTACATACTGTGTTTTTCAGAGCTTTCATAAATATCTCCAGAAACAGAGGCAGTAGGCCTCTCAATGCCAGTTAGTGGAGAACACAAGCACAAGGTTATTATTGCAATCATGTCCTGCTTGTGGGCATCCCGGGGCATCTGACTGGCCACTGTGGGTACATAATTCATGTGGGTTGAACAAGGAATATCTCAACTTTCACAGTTCCCAAAAAAACCATATGTTCAGCTAAGGGTGCAATCCTATGCATGTTTATACAGGAAAAAAAAGTCCTACAACTCCCAGCATTCCCCAGCCAGCCATGAGCACCATCTCTTTTAAAGCTGGCTGGGGAATGCTGGGAGTTGTAGGACTTTTTTTCCTGTATAAACATGCATAGGATTGCACCCTAAAAGTCTGAACAGAGCCTACATTTAGGCCTTGTATGAATGTACAACTTGTATGTCTATAGGCAACAGATGGACAAATCCGTCAGTTTTGCTTTCTCCCACAGTCATTATAAAATTATATATATATATATATATATATATATATATATCAGGTTCTTTCCAGCTCAAATATGAAGGAATTTTGGAAAATTCTTATCTAAACTTCACTGAAACAAAATTCTCACTCATCGGCACCAGCCAACTTCAATAGGTACAGCTACTCCCAAAATGGAGAGAACCATGCTGTCCCTGTTTGCCATAACATTATTAAGAATGAGGAGCCTGTAGAAAAAAGAGGAGGCAAATCTAATTCAGCACTAACATGGTTGCATACACAGGGATTCAAACCCAGAGTTTTAAGAGCAAGGCACTCAATGCCCTGGCTGGCTGAATCAGTTCCAGTTTCTCCCACATTTGAATTGTACAAATCTGAAGTTCTTCCATGTTGGGGGGGAATTCTTATTAAAAATGCACTGCAATTAAATTATCACCCATCCCTCACGTAGGCCCTGTTTGGAACTTTATGTAGGCACATGAAAGTTGGAATGGAGAGACCAGGGGCAAATCTGATTTCCCCCATCCTATATTACTGCTGTGCTGAAAATCTATTCTGCATTTCTTTCAACCATTTTCATTCAGTTTGTTGGAAAAGAAATTGCTTTCAATGTTTCAACCCTTCAAAAGGATAAGAATATTTTGGTAAATTTTCATGAGTGGATTCTTTACACTTAGGTTAGTTGCAAGGTGGCTGAAGGGCATGCATGAGTTCCCTGTCTTTTCATCTGCCCAGCAGTCTGCAGCCTTCCTGGCTTCCCACACTTCAGTTAAAGCCCAGGGGAAGTTGACATGAGGATTTTTCATATCCAGAAGTGTGGGCAGCCAGGGAGGCAGCAGAACAATGGAGATATGTGCAATAGAATAGTATACAACACCTTTGGCGACCACTCAGTGATAAGGTACACTCCAAACTCCACCTAAAGAAATAATAAACTGTCCTGAAATTGAGACAGAAAGAAAAAGAAGCCTTTGGGGGAAATTAGTGTCACAGCACTACATACTGTATAGTACTGCACACACAGTCCTACCTGGCAGTTTTCAATATGTATAAAAGCTAGTATTTATGAAGTGAGCATATAAAAGGCCTATCTCCTCTCCCCAGAAAACATTGAGGCAGACCTCCTGGGGACGATTTTGAACAGTGTCAGGCCACGAATGAACAGTGCAGCATGTAAGAGGTGGTAAGTTTGGAGGTCCCCGATGGTGCTCTTAGCTACTCCGAAGATTTGTAGCATTGTTGCTGAAGGTCCTTGATGCTTGGTCTGACATTAGAGACCTCTCTGGTCAAGAGACAATTGCAACTTTCAGGATTCATCCTGTCTGTGCTTCCTTCAGCCTTGTTTGCACTTACCAGATCTTGGAATGCAAGACACCCTTCCAGTGTTCTTTGTTTGATGACTTGCTCCTGTTTACAGTAACAGTTTTGACAAGAGGCTTTCTTTCCCATAGGTCTGAATTCTTTCTTCTTCTTCTTCTTCTTCTTCTTTTCCTTGTAGTTTTTCATTGCTACAGTGTGATTGTGCTGGGTAAATGTTTGTGAATTCACACAGCTCCGAAGATTGCTGCTATCATCTTGATGACATAAATATAGGACTTTGGTGCCTCCTAGAAACCTGGGGGTTGGGGAAATGACTTTAAAAAATCTCACTCCACTTTTTGACAGGTTTCTTTAATGGAAGGGGGGGGAAGGATACTAGAGCAGGGGGTATAAAAAAGCAAACAACTGTCACAGAAACACCAAGGCACTCAATTGGCCCTGTAATCATCATCTCCCTCTCTTTTCAGATCTTGTATTCCCTCTCTTTTTTCCTCCCAGAGATCTTTCCTCTTAAGTAACCTAATTCTATCTCCTCACTCCCTTATGGATGCTACTTATTTTATTAATGGCAGCCAAAGAATATTTTTTTCACGGTACAATCCTTATCTGCCAAGGACTGTGTATGCACTATGAACTTGGGATGGGGAAGAAATCAGTTAGGCTTGCATTTTAATAGGAACTTACCTAATTCACACATCCTGGACCAATGCACAGACTGAAACACACAGCACAGTCCTATGAGGGTGCCTGCAACCCTCTGAAACCGGAGGACGGTGGGCATCCTATGCAGGGCAGGAGGAGTGCAGCGGACAGGATATCAACCACACTCCCCTTGCCCTCAGAAACATCTAGATTCCAGCTGTCTAAAATTTTACCTCTCCTACTGAGGAGGAGAGACTGAGGTGCCACTTGGATTCCTCAGAATCTGGCGGGGCCTTGCTCCTCCCCTCTCCACCCCCAGGAATGCCCCCCCCCAATGGGGGAACCAAAGATGGAAGACTATCTTTGGTTGCCTGCCAGCATGGAAAGAACCACATTGGATACTAGGTGGTGGGGGGGTGCTCTGAGGCACTGTGACCGCAGAAAAGGTTTCTGAAGTCACAGGGACTTCCCGCCCCATTCCTATGTGTGTCCCCCAGACCAATTCAGAGGGACATAGGATTGCGCCCAGTGCCCACAGTTATTTCCAGTTTTCTGAATTTTGCAATGCAGTTCCCCAATCAGAAAAATGGATACAAAAATGCAGATGAAATACAAACATGTGCGTATCAAGGGAAAGTACGCACAAAAATGCATATAATAGTGAAAATAACATACAGAAATGCATTATATTAAGGGAAACCGCTTGCAAAAATGTGTCTGTTGGGCAGAAAAGTGCATACAAAATGCATATACAGTATTAGGAGAAATGTTCATGGGAATGCATATGGATTTTCATACAGACTTAGAAAAATCAGACTGAGGCAGAAATGAAATGAACTTAAGGTATGTAAGATGGAAAATGCCAATGGAGTGAAGCCAAAATTGGTAGATACACCAATCTGTAGTATGTATATGCAAATGCAGACTGGAGGAACTGTTCATGTAGGAGGGCTCTAAATATTGTGCAGTTCATTCAATGATGTAGCATTTGCACTGGGGGTGAAAAGGATGGGTGAGTTCAATTAAATCCCACACTGCCATGAAATACACCTTCCAATTCAGTGATTGAATGGGATGAAAATATTTACCAATTCAGAGTGAGGGCAGAAAGGATTATCCTTACTCTGATTTGGCTTCATGATGTCATAAAAAGCCAGCTTTCTTGTGAAACTTTTGGCTGAGCTCCCTAACTCCCATCTGTAAGTTAGCATGTAACTAATCCCAAGCAAACAACCACATATTTCCCTTTTTTGCCTGCACCTCCCCTTCCCTCTCCTTCTTCTGTTCAATGTTAGATTGTAATCTCCTTGGGGCAGAGTATCTTCCATTACTAAGGGTGCAATCCTATGCATGTTTAGACAGAAAAAAAGTCCTACAACTCCTGGCATACCCCAGCCAGCCATGCGTAGAGAGCCAGTGTGGCATAGTGGTGAGAGTGTTAGACTGGGACTCGGGAGATCCGGGTTCTAGTCCCCGCTCGGCCATGAAACCCACTGGGTGACTTTGGGCCAGTCACTGACTCTCAGCCTAACCTACCTCACAGGGTTGTTGTGAGGATAAAATGGAGAGGAGGAGGATGATTATGTAAGCCGCCTTGGGTTCCTTGCAGGAAAAAGGGTGGGGTATAAATATAATAAATAAATAAATAAAAATAAATTACCAGGGTCCAAGTCTCCCTCGGCTCGCCGCCTTGAGCCCGCTGTGCCGGCCGCGCTGGTCCCGTCGCGTCACTTCCGGCTGACTGGAAGTGACGCGATGGGACCAGCGCAGCTGGCGCGGTGGGCTCGACCGACATGAACTGCTCTGCACCACTCAGAAAATGGAGGCGGGGGGCCGCTGCCATGGAGAGATGAGGTGGTGGCGAGGCAGGACCCCCAAAGGTTTGTGAACACCGCGGGGTCTCAAGAAATCCCGGTGTGTGCCCGAACCCCTCCCTCTAACAGGAACAGCACTCCCACCCAATCCCGACAGGTACTTACCGTTGTTCACATATACCGGTATTTTTATTGTGGGTTTTTTTCAACATCTCGATTGTAGGCCGCACCCCTAGTTTAAAGACTTACATTAGGGGGGGGAGTACATCCTATACTCGGGACAATATGGTATTTTTGTGCAACAAGCCCTACCTAGGGATGTGTGAGAAATCCACTCCATCAAGGGATTTTAAAAAATGGATTTAGGGTGCAATCCTATGGTGGCTAGACAGAATCCAGATGGCCATAGGAGAATTCGGAGTCCCAGCTCTGACCTCAGAAATGTGCTCCGGGGTCAGAAGTGGGACTATATATTTCCATAAGGGCCAGTAACAGCCCCATCCTATGTGGGTGCCAGTAACCCTCTGAACTTGGTGGGTTAGAATCATAGAATCATAGAAAAGTAGAGTTGGAAGGGGCCTACAAGGCCATCGAGTCCAACCCCCTGCTCAATGCAGGAATCCAGGTCAAAGCATCTCTGACAGATGGCCGTCCAGCTGCACCTTGAATGCCTCCAGATTGGGAGAGCCCACCACCTCCATAGGTAGGTAGTTGATTCCATTGTCTTATTGCTCTGACAGTCAGGAAAATTTTCCTGATGTTTAGGTGGAATCTGGGTTCCTGTAACTTGAGCCCATCATTCCGTGTCCTGCAAACTGGGATGGTCGAGTTACAGGCATCCAATGGAAGGCAGGAGGAGCGCAGCAAATAGGATTGCTGCCGTGCTCCCCTCATTACCCTCAAAAACATTTAAACAGTCAGTTTTGTCCATCTAAATGTTTCTTCCCGCCTCATGAGGAGGAGAGGCTGAGGCACCACCTGGATACCTCAGAGGATGGTGGTGCCTCACTCCTTCCCTGGGAATGCCCCACTCACGGGGGAACCGAAGACTGTCTTCCGTGTTCAGTCCCCAGTCGGCATGGAAAGAACCATGCCAGCTGCAAGGGGGGGGGGTGAAGCTGCCACTGTGACCTCGGGATTTCTGAAGTCACAGCAGTGACTCTGACCTAGACGTGTAAATAAGGCTGGGCGCGCCGCCCGAGCCTTATTTGGCCCCCCGCCCCTCCCCGCCTCGTTTTTTCCTGGAAGTGATGCGACGGGACCGATCGAGGAGCGCGGGCGGTTCTCCGCCGGAATGAGCGGCGGGGGCGGCTCTCCGCGGAGTGCACAAACCACCCCGAAGAAATGGTAAGGCCTCGCCGGGGCGTGAGTGGGGCCATGTTCGGCCTCGTTCTTCCCCGGCGAGGCTCAATTGTTCAACCCTACGACCTATCATATGCCCCCCCCCCCCGGTTGGGGAACCGTAAGATTGTGCCCTAACTTACATTTTATTTATTTTCCTTTAAGCAGGTGAAGATTTTCAGGATGGTGAATTCTGTTCCCAATTTATAATAGCATGCACTTGCCAAATCATGGAATTCACATAGCCCTGATTATATGGTAGGGAGAAGACAGACAAGGAGAAGACAGACTAAGGGGAAGCTCTGCTTGTCATTTATAAAAAGATACTGGAATATATTTTCTTCTCTTCTTCATTCAGATATCTCTGATGTCGCTATACATATCAAACGTGTTGTCTAGTTTCTGCTTACATTATCTGCAAAACACTTTATCTGTGTCAGGTTCTGAAGCGCAAATGTTGATCTACCTTTCAGTCCCATCTGTGAGGCTTCACCTTCTGAAACCTTTCCATCCATCATATTCATTAGAATTTAGCTCTGAGCACAATATGAATGTAACAAGATCCTTCTTGATAATGCTTCATAGAGTGATGAATGTTCTTGTGATTTTTTTTTTTTAATCTTGAGTCTTTTAGTATTTGGTGCATTATCTTGAAGGTCTAGTTATCGGTCAGATGACTTGATGGAATCTGATTCTCTTTCCCCCCCCTACCCATAAGTAGATTTCACAGTTTACACAGTACCAGATCTGCACATCCTTTAAGGCAGGGGTCTCCAACCTTTTTGGATCAGTGGGCACATTTGGAATTTTGTGAATGTTGTGTGGGCACTCTCACAAAATGGCTGACATGATGGGCAAGGGCAGTCACAAAACACTCATTTCTCAGAAGGCAATGTGGTGAGACTAAAAGAAAAGTAACTTTCCAAAGAGCCTAAGTACAAGGCAGAGGTATGGTCTGAACTCCAAATGCCACTCTTTTGAACCCAAATACAGAAGGAGCTGGAGGGTAGCACTTTGCTTCGCAGCATGTCAGCCTCCCAGAAAAAAAGGGGGGGGGAGTTTCAATTTAAAAAAGGTCTTAAGAAAAAAAGTAAAAATAAGTAGGGGCAGGGGGATCCTGGCAGGAATGGAAGGAGGTGTCCAAGGGCACCGTGTTGGAGAAACCAGCTTTAAGCTGTAATTTAGAGCTAAGATGAAAATTCTCAGAAGATATTTTCCTGAGAAAAGTTCTCAGATTTTTCTTTTCCTCACCTATGTAGAAAAAGAAGAACACTTTGCAGAATTTTCTTCACCGTGTGTGTGTGTGTGTGTTTGTGTGTGTCAGACAGCAGCCCTCCTGCCCCCTACACACACACTTCTCTTCCCCCGACCACACACAGTTGAGGGTGGGGAGAATTTCGTGGGGGGGGGATGAGAGTGGTGTGATTTCAGGCACCAATGAGGTCTTTAGGGGGGGCGGAGTGCCAGGGACAATTTTAGGACACAATTGTCCTAATATTGCCAGGGACGATATTAGGCCTGGCTGCTCTGCCCTCAGCCTCTTTCATTCGCAGCTCCCTCCCTGTTAGCAGTGTGGGCTCTGCTGGTCGCCTGTTTGGGGTCCGAGTAGGAAATTTGGCTCATTGCCTCAATTGGCCTATGTGGCAATAGGCGTGTTTCACCTACTCTACACTCTGATGCAGGGTTTGGGATTTAATTTGAATTCATTCTTGGTTTCACTTTGGTCACATTTGGCGGGTAAGTGCAGGGATATTCAGTGGGGTTAGGGTTGGTGAGCCTCCAATGGCACCTTTCAGGTGATTGGCGCATACTGAGGCTCGCTCCCTGCTCTGGGTTTTTCGGCCAGCTGAGAGGAGATAAGGCTCACCTTTGAGGCTGACTCACCTCGCCCGCTCGGAGTTTTGTGTCTCCATGAGGAGGTGGCATTGGGAAAGCCTCCCAATACCAGGATGGCGTATAACTGGGGGGTGGCAGTTTACAGGTGCTGCCCCTAGGGGATGGATGCATCACCCAAAAGACCTCTACTGGCCAGCGGCCAGTATAGCCAGGGACCCGCACTTCTACCCCTTCGCAGATTTTGATTGTACAATAAATGTGGCCCTAATTTGCACCATATTTACCGATTCAACTCATTATTTCCACCCTTTACACACGCAAAGACACACACACACACAGAGACACTATGCACTGGAACAACACTGGGTCTGAGGCATTGTGGAAGATACACAATTGTGTCCAGGTTGCCAACAGAGTTGCTGTTGCCGCCACTGCTATTCAGTGGGGGGAAATACCCAAAAAAAACTTTGGAAGAAAGAAGATAGAATCATAGAATCATAGAAAAGTAGAGTAGGAAGGGGCCAACAAGGCCATCAGTTCCAACCCCCTGCTCAATGCAGGAATCCAGGTCAAAGCATCCCTGAGAGATAGCCATTCAGCTGCACCTTGAATGCCTCCAGATTGGGAGAGCCCACCACCTCCCTAGGTAGTTGATTCCATTGTCGTATTGCTCTAACAGTCAAGAAATGTTTCCTGATGTTTAGGTGGAATCTGGGTTCCTGTAACTTGATGTGCTCCTGCCACTGCTATTAATTGAAATTGTGCTCATATATGGTAGATAATTTTGAAAGGCCACGCCCACATATAGTTTACACCGTATTGCATCTGCAGCTCTATTAAACTATATTTTACTAGGATCCCTGCCTGCCCATCCCCAGGACATGTCCACGACTAGTGAAAGTGGGGATGGGGATAAATTTGTTCAGTTCCCATTTTTATATGAACTCACCTAATTCACACTACCTGAACCCATAAACAAACTGGAACACAGTTCAAGGTTGAGACCCAAATTTTTCTGAAGTCAGTGATCAAAGTCCACCCATCAAAAAAAATAATGCACACATTCTTTAAAGGGCACATCATTAGTTATAATCGGCAGTGTTTGAAATAAAAACATCATTCTAGATAAAACATTCATTTTTATCCTACCCAACAAAGACAATTTTAGATAGTTTTTCCCATTTCAACATATCATTTTTCATTCCTGACCATATCTTAATGGCAAATAAAGAAACCACATGTTAAATAAATAGTTTTGCAGGATGCGAAAGAAAGGGGTGGATCGGGTGTACCTGATCTGAAATTGTATTTTAATGCTTGCTGTTTTGTTTGGTTGAAGGAATGGGTGACATTGAGAAATAATAGACTTATAGAATTAGGAGGGCATGATCTAAGGTTTGGATGGCATGGATATTTGTGGTATGACAAAGTTAAGGTTAATGTAGATTTAAAAAAAATGCACACAGACAATTGTACACTACATAATAGTGCACACAAAAGCACATCTATTACAGAGAAGTGCACACACAGCAATGCTTTATCTTAGGGGAAAACACCTGCAAGAATACATACAATTTGAAAAGAAATGTACAAAATGTGTACAGTTCATAATACTAGAACCCAGTGGGGTCATCCCATGAAACTAATTGGTGGGAGATTCAGGACAGATAAAAAGAAGAACTTCTTCACACTGCACATAGTTAAACTATGGAATTCACTCCCACAAGTTGTAGTGGTGGCCACCGATTTGGACAGCTTTAAAGGGGGATGGGGCAAGATCATGGATGGCAAGGTTATAAATGGCTACTAGTCCTGATTGGTTATATGCTTCCTCCAGACAGTATCGGAGGCAGTATGCCTGTGTACACCAGTTGCTGGGGAACATGGGTGGGAAGGTGCTTTTGCACTCCTGTCCTGCTTGTGGGATCCCGTGGGCAGCTGGTTGGCCACTGTGTGAACAGAATGCTGGAATAGATGGACCCTTGGTCTCTGATCCAGCAATGGCTGTTCTTATGTTTTTATATTTAGTGTGCATACAACATACATACCTACATTATGTGAACATTTTGAGAAATGTGTACGAAAATACATAAAATGTTCATGCTGACTTTTGAAAAAATTGCAAACCGATGCAGAAGATAGGAATAAACAGCATGGGGTGTGTGTGTTTAATGCATCACTAATTGGAATTGCATCCTGATAGTCAGGATACTGGGTGAAAAATAAATCCTGAAATTCTGTACCAGCAACCAACATGCTGTTTGACTAGAGATGTAAGGATTTTGTTTAATCTGTTCCATCTGTGTTTCACGGATTGTTGGGTGTCTTTTGTTCCATTGTCTCCTCATTGCCAGAATCAAATCCTCTCCCCCCCCCCCCTCACATACACACACACTTCGTAAAAAAGGCTGCCGGAAAGTACGCCAAAAAGGTTGTTGCAATTTACATAACTTTTGCTGGCATGCAAACATTTTGAATTTTTCTTTTCTTAGCTTAGCGTACAGTCAATGTGCAGAGCACACACATAGAAGGAGTGCTATAGCACAGAGGCTGAAGAGAAATCAGAGATGTATAAAATGTTGTTGTTATTGTTGTTGCTGCTGCTGCTTTAAAGAAATGGTGTACATATTAGCATATTTTCCAGTAACTTTATGTTTTTAAAAAAAATGGTCCTCAAGTCCACGGAATCTGTGTGACTGAGAAGATGCCAATTTGCTGCAGGATATGTGGGTCAGATTAATAGAAATCCAAAGTTGTTTGAATCCATTTTGGATTTCTCTAACATCCTTGCATGTGACCTATATAAAATACACAAAAGACACAGTTTGCTTATGTGGGCTCATGTTTCATCATATTGCCAAGAGTATGAGTTGCAGAATACACATAGGTGTTCCTAAAATGAACTGGGTAATATTTATTTATTTATTTATTTATTATTTTATTTTATTTATACCCCGTCTTTTTCCTGCAAGGAACCCAAGGCAGCTTACATAATCCTCCTCCTCCTCCTTTCCATTTTATCCTCACAACAACCCTGTGAGGTAGGTTAGGCTGAGAGTCAGTGACTGCCCCAAAGTCACCCAGTGAGTTTCATGGCCGAGTGGGGACTAGAACCCGGATCTCCCGAGTCCCAGTCCAACACTCTCACCACTACGCCACACTGGCTCTTGTGGCTACCTGTACAAGGGATGAAAGAGGCTGAAGCTACCTTAGGCATCATCGGATCAATCTCTCTCATAATTCTTGATTTATCACTGCATATAGCAGAGCTGTTTCAATGCTGTCATGGGTATCCTTCCTACTACGAATTGATAACCCAGGGCTGTATCAGTAGCTGTAGGTGCAATGGTGCACAGTCAGTGTGACTTATGTGCTCTTGTAAAGTGGGAGCTTACATGATGCAAGTGGAGCTGATCCTTCCTCTTAAGCTCTGAGAAAACATATGCATACGTTCAGAAAAGCATGTAGAATTGTCTTCCGAGGATCATAGGACTTTAGAATCTGGGTAGGGGAATCACATATTTGAATGCTCCTATTAATTAATTAAATACTTTGAATGTAAAAGGCTAGCATAGCAGGGAGAAAAGCTCTATGTTTGCTGCCTTTTGTGATGTGCTAGCTTTACAAGAGCAGGGGAGTATTTTGCATGGGAATGCTTTCAATCTGTAACCCCCACTGTATTGTGAATCAATACAATCCTTCCAAACATCTTACTTGGCTATAAGCTACAAGCAAATTAGAAAACTTCAGGCCATCTGACGATTAATTTTGTACTGACACCTGGATCTCCGTAGACACATGTGGCATAGATGAGTCAGCCCTCAACGTGCCCCTGTCGTCCGTCCCCCTCCCTCCTCCTCCTCCTCCTCCTCCTCCTCCTCCTCCTCCTCCTCCTCCTCCTCCTCCTCCTCCTCCTCCTCCTCCTCCTCCATCATCATCATTTTTCTGATGAATAATGGCTGCACACACAGTGATGGTTCAGCAGTATCTCCATATACTGCTACATCAGCTTGGAAATCCTTGGCAGTGTGTAATGGTATTGTAATTCTACAAGATGCAACTCTGTGCTGGAGCAACAGTGATCCTCAGTAAGCTCACTGTGAACAATGCTTTTCCTGCCCAGAACCTCATGGAATTGGAGCATATGAGAACAAATAGCCCAAGGGTTAAGAAGAGGACTTGGCTGATTGCAGATTCTACAGTCTGAGTGCAAGGTAATGATTTAGTAGCAGTGAAATGCCTGGTAAGGAAATGAATGACCTCTGCCCAACCTTTCCATTTGTGACTGTTTTATAAAACCTCTGAGATACGGTTAATAATTATGATTTATACTGCACTCAAATGTGAGTTGGGTGCATTGCAGAAAGCTAAAACAGATGAATCTTGTCATGGGTTCTTCAAGTCTTTGAAACAATGTCCCTGTTGCAGGACCAGCTGTGACCATAGATACATGAGAGCACTTGAGGAACTTTCTCCAGAAGCAGTCTTTAGCACTGCTTGTTTGTCAGTTACACAAACTTAGTTTTATACTCCAGAAGAGGTTCTAGAGTGGTTTAGTGAACAATTAGGAAACTACTGGTGGGGGAAACAAAGACATTAAGACCCCTGGAGTGCCTCTTTGTCCATTTCCTTTCTGTTCATACAGGTACACCTGACCAGTCTTAATCGGACTATGCTGCTTAAGTATCACTGCTTTCCTAGGTCTATGATGTTATGGGCTGGCCCACACATGCATGTTCATTGCTTGATGACTGTGCTATCAAGTGCGGATTAGTATGCATGAATGAGCATTACAGGTTTACAAAAATAGAACTCTTGTAAATCTGAAAGGAAACGTTTTTCAACCTTGTCAGTTCAGATATTGAGCGGTGAATCATCAAGCATTGCATAGAGAAATCGAAATGTTGTGTATTCATGTATGAATAAGGATGTATGAGAAAGTCATCTCAGTTCAATTTTGATCAGGATTTACCCAGTTTGCACCTTCTGGAATGAACACTAACTGACATCAACAGCCCTGTGGGAAAGAAGCAGCAGAAAAGGGGGCAGGAGCAGGAAAAGGCAACATCAGGGCCTGCTGCAGTTGGACTGCTTCCACCCCGCACACATCGTGGGAGATGAGAAGGAAAGCAGGGCCACAGGGGAGCCACCGTTTTTGTGAATTGTTGCAAACAGCCCAGAGAGCTTCAGCTACTGGGCAGTATAGAAATTAAACAAACAAACAAACAAACACAGACTCAGATGCAATCTTCAGTCAAAGTCCGTACATTTCCAAGCTTGCAGTGTGATTCATGGACCGAAAAAGAAAAGAAAGAAAGTGTTTGACAACATGTGCACATTTGAAAAATGTGCATGAAAAATTCATACTTTTGAAAAATGTGCACAAATATGCTTTAATCAATGGGAGAAGAATGCATATATTTCAAAGATGCATATCTTTGCCTGTGCCAGATGATGGTCTCAGATGGGTTGTACTCCCCCCCGAAGGGCCAAATATGCAGTTTGAGAGTACTCCTAGGGAAGATCTTGGGGAGGTTCAGTAGTTGGCACTTGGCAGTATGGCCAGGAGTGTTGTTTTTTTTACCAGCTTAAGCTGGTTTGCCAGCTGTGGCTCTATCTGGAGAAGTCTCTGACCTTCTTTAAAGGCAGCTGAATGTAGAGTGCATTGCAGTAATCCAGTCTGGATATCAATACGCTCCAGTAATGTCCAGAGTCCAGACTAAATTACTGCAATGCACTCTACATTCAGTTGCCTTTAGAGCCAGTTTGGAAACTTTAGCTGGTTTCCTGAGTACTGGTGTGGCTGCTGAGTACTGGTGGGCAGCTGGATGCTCAGATCACATCTCAGCTGCCCTGGTTGTCAGTTTCCAAGCCCAATTAGAAGTTCTGGTTTTGACCTTTAAAGCCTGACTTGGTTTGGAGCTAAATTACTCAAAGGACTGCCTTTTCCCATGCCAGCCAGCTAAAGATCAGCAACTGAGTCCCTTCTCATCTGCTCACCTCTGAGAGCAGTCAGGTTGGTAGGCATGAAGGAGAGGGCATTTTCTGCAATGCCCCACATCTCTGAAATGCATTACCAACCAGGGTCCATCACGCCACATCACTATAGGCCACTATAGGCATTCAAGGAGGCCCTAAAGACCCCTTTGTTCTTCTTGGCTATTTCTTGAGTTGTTTTTCATTGGATTGCTGATGTTTTGGCCGCAACTGACTATTGGATTTAAGCATTTCTTGGAAGGGATGTTTGTTTGTTTTATCACTGGCTTTTATTAATTATTTGGTATTTATTGTACCACATTCTATCATCTAAACCACCTTGAGAGGGTCTTTTCCTGTAAAGGTGTCTTAAAATACTTCGGATAAATCAAAAAATAAAATGTCAATGTCACTCAGCTCTTATTGTTATTTTGTCACAACCAGGAGCATAGATTTAGTTATTGAATGAATTCTTGAATGCGGGTATGGACTGGATGAAGACTATCACACTGAAGCTTAATCTAGACCAGGGATAGAGAACCTCTGGCCCTCTTGGGGTCCAAATATGCCATCCAGGGTTCCCCAAGTGGTCACCCCCCTTCCCCCAACTGCCAATCATTTGGTGGTTTCCCGACTTTTGTGCAGTTCCCCCCCATTATAAATGGTCAAAATGCCTCTCCTAAGGCTTAGTTACTGGCAGTAAGAAATTTAAGCTAAAATATGCTGGGGGTATGTTTTTTTTGGGGGGGGTATTTTTGCATTTTTGGTCCTACCCCAGGTGCCTTTCCTCCCACTCACCACTGGAACACAACTCATAAGAACTTCTCTGAAATTGAATTCAGACCTCAGGCTGAAAGAGGTCCCCCACCCCTGATCTAGGCAAAACAGAGGTCATGATGATGGGTCAGTCTAAATTGGATTGTATGTGTACCCCCCCCACAAGACAAGGTTCATTGCCAGCAGGTACTTCTGGAACCTGCATTGCTGCTGGCTTCCCCAAATGGTGGCAGTGGCCAAGGGTTCCTTACTTTTGTTGTTTTCCATGCAGGACCTCTAAGAATCTTAGTGACAAGATGCCACAGGAGGTTGAGTAATTGATAGATCTCCTTAGCAGCATTTTTTTTTTCTGTTTAAACTTGTAAATTATCATAATTTAATCATAATTCATTCCCCACTTGGTGCTCTACAGTAGCTCTCTGCAGGATTCTATTGTCTGCTCTTAAATCGACCCCTGCCTGAATTCCAGTCTGTTCCGAATGCCCCAGGGTGGCCATTGCTGCATTACAAATAACAGAGATCATAAGTCAGGGCCAAGGCCCTTCAATAGGTTAAATGCTAGCTACTCTCATTGCAAGCAGTGGGAAGGGTGCTTTTCCAATGCCAGTCCTTCTAGAATCATTTAAAACAGATTTCATTTGGGGTGTTTCTCTCTTTCTCCTCCAGTTAGCGTCAAGCTGTTAACTCAGCACTTCATTGCCTATAGCGCACTGACTCTCACTTTTAATTACTGTCCTCTGTGATACCTGCTTCCCAGGCATCAGAAAGCCTTCCCAGAATACATAAGAATCTATTGACAATTGGGTGTCTTTTTTTCTTTTTAAATGCTTTTGTTCGAGCTGCATTGTTGCATACCATTTCTGGGGGAAGGGATGTGAAGGGATAGAAAGCAAACAGAGTAGCTGATGGCAAAGATACAGCTGGAATTTCTGATGTGACACTATCATATCATAATATGTCATAGAGCATGGTCTGAAGGCACATGAGGCAGCCACCATGCTGAAGCTAAGCAGGTCTGGGTCCAGTCAGTGCTTGGAGGGGAGACCACCTGGGAACCGCATGGAGCCACCTTGAGTTCCACTATGGGAGAAAGGCTGGATATAAACGTAATAAATAAATATAAATGAAATATTTATTTGTCATTTATTTGTCATTTCCCCCTGAAGACAGCAAGATTTTGCAGCAAGATCCATGCCATGCAAAACAACGTTGGACGGGGAACAATAAATACATGCACTGAAAGGCAGAATATATTTTGTATATAGAATGATTATGGTATTGCATGTTAAGATCATGCAATGAGGAGCTGCCACAGGTGCAACCATCATGCAACTCAGCTGTTCTGACATTCACTATCTCCTCTACCCCAAAATGTCATTTTCTCTTGCTACAGTTCAAAACTATTATGAAGGAAATGGAAGCGGAGCAATGTTTACCTTGGATCAACTGGTAGGTGCTGAATACAATTTGCCTGCTATGGCTGAATACTTGCAATTGCAACATTTGTTAGTATCCAGGTTTGGCCCTGCTTATTTTACAGCTCCAGCCTCTCCCTCACTATTGGAAGCACTTATATTGAGGGTGATCAGGCAAATAGACCTACGATCCATGTCTATACATATTATTGGTGAGTAAATATGATATGCAGGTTCTTAAGCAGGAATGGAATAGGGAACTGGATTGTTCCATTTTACCTAGTCATTGGATCTCTGCTTTAGTGTCTGTATCTGAAGCATCTATGGATCTTAAGTTATGTCTTATTCAAAAACAAAACTTCTTGTACTGTGTCTATTGGATGCCACAACATCTCGTTAATAAGGGTTTGTCTAAGTTGGCTAATTGCTGGAGGTGCAACACAGCTAATGCTTATTTTAATCATATGTTTTGGCAACGCCCAATAGTTGCCTCTTTTGGGGAGGAGGTTATTATACAGAAGAACTTTGTATTGGAACTCTCCTTAATATTTACTGCTGTACATGCTTTTTTAAAATTATCTACGTGCTTCCTGGAAGTTAACACATGCTCAGCACAAATGGATTGTCTTCATCCTTCTGACAGCTAAAGGGCTGATATTACAACATTGGAAGGATAAATGCTCACCTCTTATAATACAGCAGATTGAAGACCTTACAACACTTTCAGCATTTGAACAAGTGGTGTATAGACACCACCTGCAAATGGATACTTATTTTGGATATTTGGTCTCCTTTAGTTGAAGTTAATGTATAGTTCTTAGACATCTGTATTTTCATATTTGTGTGTGTGTGTGTGTGTGTGTGTGTGTGTGATACACAATATGTAGGGAAAACTGCAATGGACCTAAGAACAAGATTCTGTAAACACAAATCTTCGAGTCTTACAAAAATAAAAAAAACTAGAGTGAAATGTTGCAAGACATTTTAACTCACCCGCACATAGTCTCTCAGATTTACAATTGCTTCCAATTTAACAAAGGACACTTACATGCTTGACAGAAAGAAAAACTTCTGGATCTGCAGACTCAGAACTCTTAGTCTATATGGCCTTAATCTGGAGGACAATCCATAAGCTTTATACCAGTTATACCTCTGTTCTTTTCTCCGTAGCAATTTTAATCTCCCAGCATTCCAAACTGCCACTCTTGGTTTCCATTTAACATTGCAGCTACTGATGATGGCTGAAGTTGAAATGTTTATCTCTAAATATATTTTTAAATTACTCTGTTGTTAGTATATCTATATATAAATATGTGTGTGTAAACACACAGACACACACATTTCATATGTATGCATTTAAATTGATATATTCCAATCTACATAGCAACATTTTCCTTTATTTTCTTTTGTTGAATTTTTATAATAAAAATAATTAAAATTAAAAAAAGAAAAGAAATGGAGGAGGTGATGGACTAGCAGCTATTGTCTCACACCCTGATTCCTACAACAGTTCCCTGTGGCTTCATGTGCGGGGGAGGGGATAAAATTTTACCTGCTCTCAGAGCAGGTCAAAGACGATGCAGGGAGTCCTTCCTTATTCTCTCCCCCTGCTTTTATAAGCAACTCCCAAGCCATGCCATTTCCTGTTTCCCTTTCGTTACTGAGTACCCATCTCTGTTCACAAGTAATTATCCAAGTAACCTTTCAGGAAAGAATCCAGCAATCCTTGCTCAGTCTGCTACAAGCTCACCAACTCCTGCTCTTCTCCCAATTCAACACCAGTGCTATACTTGGAGTCCCGTGTTGGGGAAGCAGGATCAGGGAAAAGTACCATGGACAGCTCCAAGTGAGGTCTGGAAAAGTTCATGCTGGATACAAATATCACAAAGCAGAAGACTGGAGCATGGTGGGGTGGTGGGGGCAAAGTAGATGTGATGCTGCCTTTGACACAGTTAGCAATTCTGTGCTGATGATTTTTTAAAGTAATTAGCAGTCCCAATGGGTGGCCATTTATTTATTTATTTATTTATTTAATGATGTTTTAAATCTGTTCAATAAGAAACTTGGAAACAGAAACTTAGTTTGCAGAAATGAACAAGAAACAACCCTCCCAATTGGTTGGATTGGGGAGGGGGGAGAACTAATTTTAAGAGATAAAAGCCTAAAACAGAAAGGCAGAGAGCAGAAGGGAAGAAAGGAGGCCAGACTCCCAGAGGAAAGAAAGAATTGGAGCTACTGAAAATGGAGATATTGCTTGGACAAGGGGATAATAGGGCCACAGTCTAGTTAGGTTAGCCAGATGCATTCATCCCTGGTTGTTTCTATTGCCCTATAGCTCATATGGTTTTGTGTGTGTTGTGTGCATGTGTATATCCATTCTGAAGTTAAAACATCCCCTATTAACAGAATGGATTTAACAAAATCCATACATTCCTACATAGCCTCAATGACCCCCCCCAAAACCCCCCCCACCCCACACAACATCTAGGGCTGGGGAAACAAAGACTGACCATCCAATTACAAGTGTGGATGTGGAGTTGCTATTCTGCTTGCAGCTTGAAGCAGAAAAACAGCAATTGGGGCTTGCTAACACACCGACATCCAGAAGCAACCTTTGAGTGAGCTTCTCTGAGGGCAGGTGTTTTGTTGGTTTGTTTCATTTTGTTTTGTTTCTATTTGCAATAAAAGCAATCCTTCCTTGCCCATAAGTTTCAAAATTGCCCTGATCTGATTGAAGTGGAAGGGTCGACAATAAAAGCAATAATGAGCCTCTGAAATGGTTAACCCAATGGCATCACCCCACAACAAGAAGTCCAACCAGCATTTCCATCCACTCCTCGGGCAGTATGTACAGCTGGTGGTCTGACTGATGTGACAGTTGAATCCACTGAGAGTCTCCTCCATCATTTACATTGTTAATTAAACAATCTCCCAAGACCTTGCAACATCTGTCATAACTGTGGCTTAACCCAACTTCAGCATGCCTGTCTCAGATGAGATTCCCTTTCTCTGCTTGTACATTTCAAATACAGGTTTGACATGATCATGTGTGCTGCATGCTAGATAATGAAGTGGTGATTTAGAACTAGTGTCTTATTACTCTTAGATGGGAGAAGAGCCATTTAGCAGCACCATCTGTCCATAGAAAATATGGCTGAGTACAGGTGGTCTTTTAAAAATTTGATATCTCAGCAGAAATGTTGCCAATGGCATTCTTCAGTTTAGTTCTTTTGCCATTTGACTGCAGAAGTTCTCCATGTCAGAGCGAACAGTACAAAAGAGGTGTGAAAGCTTCCATGATATTTGCTTTATTTACATGTATACAAGCAGAGCATAAGCCAGGGGTAGGCAACGTGGAGCCCACAGGCACCAATGCACTCCTGGACACCTTTCTTGGGCCCCCACAAAGGTGCCCTACCACTAAAAAGAAATACATACCAAAATCAACATATTTTCTTACTGGCAGCTGGGATTGCTGTGAAATAGGTTTCTGTTCCTCCTGAAAATTGTGGGTTTAAAGGAGTTGTTTAGTGGATTGGGGTTCAGCCCCTACTTTGCCTTGTACTCAGACTTTTGGGCAGATTACTTTTCCTTTTCCATGCCTCTCATGGCAGCCATTTTGTGGTGGTGCCCAGGACAGTTTCTCAAATTGCCAAATGTGCCCATGGCTCCAAAAGGTTGCCTATCTCGGGCATCATTGAAGGCAGAGAGCCACAGCTAAAAGATCCCCTGGAGAGTAATTTGGGCAGTTTCTCCCCCAACCCCACAGGGCTACACCCTCAAATTTAGCTAACTCCAGAACCCTCGGGTCTCTCTGGGCATGTTTGCACGACACGGGAACCGCAGGACAGCAGAAGTCCCCCGTGGTTCCCGTGTCGTGCAAACACTGACCGGGGGCGTCCCTGCGGAACAGCCACATGCGGGACGCACACAAAGTGACCATGGGTAGAGGGGTAAGCCCCTACCGCGTGTGGCCACCCTGCCATGTGAACAGCAGGCGGCCGTCCCGCAGGGGGCACACAGAGGCGGCAGCCCAGAGCGTCCGGAGCTGCAGCCGCTCCAGCCTGTAGGGACAAACAGCCCCTCTGGGCATCCCGAGCCGCCGCCCCCTAGCGCTGTGAGGCCCGCACTGTGGTGCGGGGACTGCGGGGTCCGCCCACGCATGTGGGGTGCAGGTTGTCTGCGGTGCCCCGCCGAACCCCGCGGACAGCCCCGTGGTGCCTCCCCTGCTCGCAGCCTGGGTTGTGCGAACCGGCTCTCTGTGTGTCCATCCTAAGTGGGGTTTTACCCCTTCTCCTGTGTTTCTGTCCTTTCCCCTTCTTCAAACTCTGATGTGGGCATTTGCATCCAAAAACACAGAAGGGATTCCAGCTATCAGAAGACTGTATCCTAACCATTGGCTCTCTTAGATAAAATAAATAAATAAAAAAGAATAACTGGACTATTAACATGCAACCCAACTAATAACAGTCACCCAGCAGCTGTAACTAGCTTTGGTGCTTTCTTTTCTCTTTATTCTGTAGTTCACCTGACAGCAACAAAGCAGTTGCCCTTCTAATTCATAAACTGTGAATTACCACTAAGGATTCTTAATTAGAGTAAAAGCATCAGATGAAGAGGAAGCTTAGAATAATTTAATATAATCATCTGCCTAGAAACTAAAGGAAAAGTGGTGACATGGACATGGTCAGCTCCAGGTTGGAGTGGGCCCTCTCATAGGGATGCACAAGAATTTCATTTCAGTTCTCAATTCTATTCTATGATTCTTTTTTCTGAGAGTGTGGGAGAGATCATTTGCCATTCTATGCCAGCATTGTTTTCTGCCATTGCTCCTAGTTAAAGCATTAACTCTTGTCTTTTTCATTTACCCTTCTAAGATTCAGTAGATTGCAATGACTTAGGTTCCTTGTAGAATTGTATTTTTATATTTTTCCTAGCTGCATTATGCAAATGTACCTTGTTTCCTTTGAGACTTTGCTTTATTCAAGGGGTAGACAAAGAATCCAACTTATTTGTTTCTTGCAAAAGTTCCCAGTTGTAATCAACGTTCACTTTAGTGAGATGAGCAGTACGTTGCAAATTCAGTTAAGATCCTAACGCTTGATAAAGTTGTAGGTATCTCTTACTGACTGATTCGTGCAGCTTTCATCCACATCAAATTTACTTACAAAATTGTCAGTACATTTGACTTTGAATAAAACAAGGTGACCAGGTTTTGAAAATTCAATTCTGCTTAACAGACTGGTCTCTTCTTGCAACTCAGGCCAGGCAGCTAATGCTTATAGAAGGATCTTGGGCATAGGATCATGCATATATTAGGAGAAAGGTGTACAACATGGCATACATTATGAGAAATGTGTACCAAAATGTATGTATTTCTGTATCAATTTTCCTAATATGTGCATTAGGAGAAATGTATACAATAAATTCATACACCAGCAATGCCCTTTCCCATGTCCAAGATCCTTCTATAATATAAATCCCATTCAACAACATTTTGTTTTCCCCGTGTAAATTATATTTTCAGGTCTTGCCTCCTTTATTGCTTCCTGTTTATTGCAGCTGAGGGATTAGTCATGAATAGCCTCTTAATTGGCCCAAGTCATTTTCTGTTCCTGTGTAGGGAGGGGAGGCTCTTCAGTTTCTGGTTCTCTTGCATCCCCCCTTTCATTGTTTATAGCTATTTCACCACCAAAACAGAACAGAAAAAATATATCAGGAGATTAACATGTGAAGAAACCAGTAATTAAATCCCCACCCTCACCTGCCACCCCAAACAGAAACTGAATGGAACAATTCCCCCAGCTGTGATCAACAGGAAGCAATAAAAAACAAAAACAAAACACCACAGTTCTGAAATCAGGAAACTAAATTAAAGGCTCAGGGACTCTGAAAAGCCTCAATGGTGCTTTGCCTTCCAGATTCGAAAGGCTGGTGTTGCGATTTCATTTTTAATTCACACACACACACACACACACACACACACAAAATGAGGTCTGGAAAAAACATAGGAGGACAACAAAGGAAACATTGGACACTGCAGTGATTTCACCAGGACATTATCTGGGTTCTCCATAATAAAAAGTGAGTGAACAAAGGATGGCAATTCTGGAAAAAAGGGCTAATGTGGAAGCAACCCTAGCTTGAGACAACTTTGTGGGCTATTTCTTGCTCTGTCTTTTGTACTTGACTGTAACTGCACAACTGCAAGATACATATTGCAGCAGTTGTGAATGTCTTATGCATGTATAATTCATATGCATGTATAATACATGCAAGTACTAATTTGAGTAGTAGCTTTCATAGATTCATAGATTCATAGATCATACAGTTGGAAGAGGCCTACAAGGCCATCGAGTCCAACCCCCTGCTCAAGGCAGGAAACTAGAGGAGGGGTCTCCCATCCAAGTAATAACCAGGCCTGACCCTGCTTAGCTTTCCACACTCAGACAAGCTGAGCCAGCAAGCAAGCAGCATCTGCAACTGATGCAAAGTGTGTATGTTTTGTTCTCTGGCAGATATATTCAAGTACCGATATGGCATATTAATGTTTAATGATCAAGGGAGTGTTTTGTGTGGGGTGTTTCCCCCCCCCTTCAGATTAGTTTTACAAACTGTACATTGGGTGCATTTAATAATATCTTCCGCAAAGGGAATTTCAGGTGTGATTAATAACAAGGCTTAGCCACTGAAACACAACACAACTTTGTCTCCAGTAAAGGAGCTGCACCTGTTTGATAGATTAAATGTTTGTTTGTTCATCTCTTAATATTAGGTGTATGGCAGCAAAATAAAATGGGCTCAGAAGCCTCTGAAGTGGGAAGCTTCTCCCAGTCCTTCAATTTCTGTGGCATATAATTGGGCCCTGAAGGAATTGCTTGTTGCTGTTGTTCGCAGGGAGGTGGTATGCGGATATTGCCTCTATTTCTCATAGTTGCCTTAGAGCAATACATTTTGACAGGAGCCCCGAGGACTCTTACCTCACGGGGGGGGGGGGGGAGAGAAGAGGAAGTTTCTGCTCTGTTAAAGGGTCAAGTTAAAATGATCCAAAGTTCCATTCAATTTAAAAAAATCCACCAAGGAATAAACTACTCAACATTTCAGAAAACTCCCTGGTACTTTGAAGAAGGCAAGTTCACTGGCAGTCTTTTATCATTTGTCCCAGATGATGTCTAAGACATCTCACTTTTACAAGGCTTTAAACCTTACAGACAGGCTCCTGCTTCACAGTTCCTATCTCTCAGTGCATGGTTTAACAGGTGCATTTGGGGTTGCATTATGTAACCATGCTCATGAAGTAACTACTACGGTTATAGCACACACATACTTTTCTATATCACAGTGTATCTGGACTGGGGCAGAGATGGTGTGGTGTGTGTGACCTAGGGCTGACCCCAAACGATGAACATTTATTTGGCAATTTTTTGACATACCTTACATAAATGTTTTACACTTTATTTTACCCTCTCTTGCTCTCACTGTCAGTTGCCTTCACTTGTCCTCAGTGAAGCCATCATGTAGCCTAACGATCTGAATGTCTACTTCTAGTTGTGATATCATCCCAGTCACTGCTTGATCCCTGATTGGCTGGGATCACCCATGTAACCACTACTTCTTTATCTAAGAAGCAGAAAGTGGGGTGGGTGGTGGAAGGAGAGCAGCAAAGCAGCAACAGCTAGAGGAAACAGGAGGGATAAAAAGATGGATGGATGGATGAAATATTTGCAAAGTTTTATTTGGAGAAAATCCCCCACTGAAGCCAATGCTTTTGACCCCCAAGACCAAAATGGTACTTGGGGCAATCCTAGTATTGTGATCTTCTGTTCAAACACCTTTCTTCTTGGACAAGGGATTGCAGATTATATCTCCTAAAACTAGAACATCTGGTCCAATGAACTCATGGGACTACATATATGAAGGGGCTTCCCATTTCATCTTTAATGGCAGGTACAGCTCTATACACATAGGACTTTCCCTAGCATAGACATTCATTTACCTAAGCTCATGTTTATTTGGGAGATCACGGCGACTGGCAAAGTTTCAGTTAATTGAAATTCTTTGCCTGCCGCATTATCAGGGATCACCATGGGATTTGGTGGTGGAGGCAACCCTATGCACAACCCATGCTCACTATCTTGAAGTCCTGAGAAGAAAAGTATGTTGGCTGAATACTAAAACCAAATTTTGGTTGCTTTTTCTAGAGAGACATGTTCTGAATGAATGGATGACCAACTTGTTAATCAAACTGCCCATCAAAATCTCACCCAAAGAGATACAACACTAGGGCTCTTCACATGAACAAAGAATGTGCATAGAGAGGTGAAGTGGGATTGCATTCACCTGTGGTCATCATCACCCATCATCACCCTTACAAGTGTCTGTCAGGACCTGTGAATGATCCTATGCACATGCAAAGAGTATGCACATAAATATGGATGTTCAGGGACTGTGCTTGCTTATTCAAGAGTCCATAATTGTTGTGTAGCATGCACATAGGCAGTTGCACAGGTTGTTCCAAACACACATGGGGCAGGCCTACTGGGTGCTATCCTACCCCTGCAGCTTGTGCTCCTTTACATATATTGATTGTAATGTGTGGACAATCCTAGTCTCCCTGGGTGAAATTTTCTTGGGAAGTTGTGTTTAACTAGTGATGGGCGGGGGTGTGTGCATTTATTGGATTGGTATTGTATTATGAGTCGACCTAATTTGATCTTCCTGAACTAATATATGAACCAGAATGCAATCAATCACCTTTCAGTTTTCACACTTCTCCGAATTTTGTAATGCAGTCATCTTATCAAAAATGGATACAAAACTATGCACATTAGGGGAAATTGCATTAAAAATGTGTACATTAGAGAAAATTGTGTACAAAAAAAGGATTCAGAAAAAATTGCTTCCAACAATACATATTTATTTATCTAATTATTTAATTAATTAATTATATTCATATCCTGCCTTTTTTCCTGCAAGGAACCCAAGGTGGCTTACATAATCCTCTTCATCCTCCTCTCCATTTTATCCTCAAAAGAACCCTGCAAGGTAGATTAGGCTGAGAGTCAGTGACTGGCCCAAAGTCACCCGGTGAGCTTCATGGCCGAGTGGGGACTAGAACCCGGGTCTCCCGAGTCCCAGTCCAACACTCTAACCACTACACCACACTGGCTCTTATTTTATTATGCAAAAATTATTTACATAAATGTGTATATAAGGAGAAATGTGTACGCAAATGTGGACAAACGTTTGTGTGGAGCTTTTAGAAAAAAAGAACCACAAACTAATACAGAAACAGGATGGAATGAACTTGTGCTTCAAAAAAATTGGAAGTTCTAGTAAGCAAAACAGACAGAGTTGTCCATACCTACTTAAATGAGCTAAAAAGCATGGTGAAAGAAGATGGAGGCCTAGTTTATACTTCACCATTACTTCTCCATGTTTGCTTAATCCGTGTGCTTCTGAAGGTCACCTTTTAAGTCCCCGAAGTACACATAGTCCTATAACTCTCAAACAAAATTTGAAAATGACTTATGTGTGACAGTTTAATAATACTTTGAAACTGGAAGAAAATTTCTCAAATCTAAAAAAGTACATCCATATTAACAGTGTGCTCCACTGAGTCTCTTTCTTGCTTGCTTTCCTTAAATTAAACATATCCAAGAACACTTGTTAAAAGGTTACTTTTCTAAAAATAAAGAAGGCCCAAGTGTGGCTGGTTGGCAGGGAGAGAAGCAGCGTCTTTCTTCTGCCTACAAGGGACAAATGAGAATGAGATTTGAAAGGTCATTGGTTCTTTTGTATGTTAATAAACAATTAGTATGGCTAAGGGGAAGAAGTGACAGGCAGTTCCCTACTATATATTTCTAGGCAAATTAACTATTCATGACAAGGCCAGGAAATTAGTTAAATCAACATATCCTGTCTGATTTCCTTGCCATCAACTTCAGTCTCTCTGAAAATATAACCATTTAACCAGTATCTCTACTACCAATGATTTTTCATTAGCAAACAAGCTCCTGAGGGTTGTGGGGAAGGAAGTGCACACTATAATATTTTGGAAGTTCCTTCCAGGCAGCGATATTTCATATGCACACACCATCATGTGCAGAGAATCTAAATACGAAACGGCTTTCGGTGATTGGTTGTGGGTGTTTGCTGCAGTTCCACACACATTCCCATAATTATGATTCTCCCTTTCTTCCCCACAAGGCTGCTACACCAAAACTGACCATCTGGTCAACATTTTGAGAATAAAGCAGCCAGTGAATGAATGCAGGTGCCCGGCCTGCTAAACACGAGATATCTCCATCTGAAGAGTACACACAAAGGGGCTGTTCTTGGTTATTTTGAAATAGTCCAGCAACAACTGCAGCCCAGTAATCAATTTCCTAAACATTAGAAAACACATTTTATAACCCACTGAATTAGTTTAACCCCTATGGATGCTGAACTTGGCTCCATCTGTATTTGCCATTAGGGCAGGGAAGCAGCATTCCAAAAGGCAGTCAATGTGTAACAGCAGTGGAGCATTGGAGGTCAACTTAAGATCAACCAGTTCAAACACTATCTTAGCCTTAAGGTAGGATTGACCCACACTAAATAAATCCCCAGCATTCTGCATAAGATAAGTGGGCTCTAGTGAAAGCTTATGCTACAATAAATCTGCTTGGCTTTAAGGTGTCACAACACACTTGGTGCCATTCAGAAAGCAGCCAGTCCAGAGTACGGATGTCAGAGAAATTGGCAACATATTCAAATGAGTTTGGATTTCTATGAATCTGAACTGCCGATTCCCCAGCAGACTGGCTTGTTCAAGTCACACAGATTCTGTGGATTTGTGGACCTTTAAAAAAAACAAAAAACTTTTGGTGGGATTTGTGCAGATTTGCACTTCTGCTAATGCACATTACTCAGGGCCGGCGCTACCGCTAGGCCAACTAGGCGGTTGCCTAGGGCGCGCGGCCGAAGAGGGCACGCGGCCGAAGAGGATCCGTGGAGGCCGGCAGCGGGGTGCGCGCGGCCCAATGGGGTGCGCGCGGGGCCGGCGTGGCTGGCGGGCGCTCCAATGGGCAGGCGCCGCGTCCGGGCTGGAGGCGCCGCGGAAGGAGGCTCAGCGCCGCACAGCACTGAGGCAGCGAGCGAGCGAGCGAGCAGAGCTCGATCCTGATCCGTGGAGGACGGCAGCGGCGAGGAGAGCCAGCCAGCACTCGCCAGACGCCCTCGACGGGCATCTCCTCCAGCCGCGGGTGCGTTCCCGGCTCCGCTCCCGGATCGCTCGGCGTGGGGTGGGGGCCTCCCGCCCTCGCTCGCGGCTCTTCTGCCGGGCCGGCGCGGCTGCCGAGCACCACACGGGGCACCTGCCTCCCTTCCGGCCGCCGCCGCCGCTGCAGGAGTTGCCTCGGCCGGGCCGTGGTCAGGCGGCTGGAGCGCCGCGGCTCCCCAGCCCAAAGGGCGGCGCATCCCTCCCGCGGGCAGGCGGTGGTGGGCGCGAGGCGAGGGTCGCCCACCCAGCCGATATCCTCGCTCGCTCGCCCGCTGCTGTGCCTCCACCCGCCCTCCGCCCTCCCGCTCGCTCGCTGCCGCTGCGCCTCCCACCGCCATCGCCACCCCCCCAACCCCCTCGTCACCCCCAACCCCCCCCGTCACCTACCTTCGTCGCGGGCAAAAAACAGCGCGGGGGTCGCGTCGCGTCACTTCAGGAGCAGCAGCCGCAGCAGCAGCAGCAGCCGCCGCCGCAGCCAGGGCGGGGGGGGGGGAAGGTAGGTGCAGGGTTTTTTTTTTTTTGCTTTGGAGAGGGGGGGGGCGCTAAATAGTTTTTCGCCTGGGGCGCCAAACTGCCCTGCACCGGTCCTGACATTACTGCTAATGTGAATTACCACTAATGCACACTTGCAGAAGTACAAAATTCTTGTACATCCCTAAAAAACCAACCCCATTCTGTCAATGAGCAGATGTTGGAATGAAAGACCCTGAGAATCTGCAAAATACAGATGGAACAGATTTAACAAAATCTGTACATGACTAGTCCAGATAGCATTCAAGCTGCCTGACAATAGTAGGGACCAATGTTACACAACCCTATTGCTTTCTGAGCATGCCGAAGGCTATGAGGCCTGAGAAGTCCCAGACAGAGATCATAATGATCTTGATTCAAGATTGGTATCAGTAGGGCCTTCATAACATAGTATATGGGGTTCATGGAAGCAGCTGGTAGCTTTACTTCTCTGTAAAACAGGATGCATGCTAGGGGTGTAATCCTATGCATGTTTAGACAGAAATAAGTCCTACAGGGATAAAGGATAAGATAAAAATTAACCTTTTTGCAGATGATACTCTGTTAACTATTGAAAACCCCATGGAGATGATGGATAGGTTAGGGTTTGAATGAGTTTAGGGATGTTATGGGGTTACAAATAAATTGGGATAAATCTGAGATTTAGCATTGTTATCAATAACGGAGAAACTTCTTTGCTCTCAAGAGATAAAGGAACTAATTGTAAGTTTGTTAACTGCGGGGAGATTATTGATAGCAAGGAAATTGAAAGTTCAACACCAGTATTTAATTATAGATTGGTACAAAGAGGTTTGGGATATTGCTTTAAATGATAAATTAACATGTAGTATCAAATGTAAAAATGACAATTAAAGAAAAATAATTTTAAGGATATATGGGGACAATTTCTAGATTATATTTTAGTAAAGGGAAAGGGGAGTAAGCCATGTCAAGATATGATGTATTTTTGGAATATTGAATAATAATGGATTATGAGGATAGAATTACTTTTTGACCCCGTGGTGATGGGTACACTTTGGAGTTATATGGATGTGTGGGGTTTTTGTGTGTGTTTATTTGTTTTATATAATGTATGTAATAAAGTTAAATAAAAAATTTTTAAAAAGAAAAAGAAATAAGTCCTACAACTCCCAGTGTCCCCCAGTCATTTGTAGGACTGATTTCAGTCTAAACATGCATATAGTTTCCTGCATTGAGCAGGGGGTTGGACTTGATGGCCTTGTAGACCCCTTCCAACTCTATGATCTATGAATCTATGAATAATTGTGCCTTACATTGGTCTTTGGTCTGATCCAGCAGGACCTGAAGCTCCTATCCTCTACACACTCATCTGGAAGTATTGAACACAGTGGAAATACTGTGTAAATACTTATGTTCTTAAACCCTGGAGTCCTGGAATAATCCTTTTGTATCAGGAATGTCATCCTTTTTTTTATACTTTTGTCTTTTTAGAGAAACCTGTCCATTTGTGCCACAAGAACTTGAAAGATTCATTTCTTTCTTTAATTAAAAAATATTGTTTTATTCTCATTCAGCCTCACAGAACATTTGGATTGTGTAAGTATTTCTCATGCATAATTATACCTTGATGGCACTACAGGATGGCATTTTTCCCTGGGTCTTCCACTTTTCACTTTCCCTTCTTTTTATTGCTTTCTTCATACACAGCAATCAAACCTCAGCAGGAACGAGACATTAGCACAAAGGGATACAGCCCTCTGTAAACTGTAAATAAGGGAAGACTGCTGAAGTGAACTTTTACACAGCTTAAACCATGGTGTGTTGGAGGAGCACCACAGTGAGAAAGGTAGAAAAGAAATCAACAAAACAAGACATGCAAGAGCACATTTTTGTTATTCCACACTGTTCTTGTTTGTGGATATTTAAAATTCATCTCCTTCTCCTGCTTCTGCCATCAGTGTGCATGCCACTTTCAGTGTACAAGAGGACAGGTCCCTGCCCAATTGAGGTAACAATCTAAAATTCTACACGGAGAAAGCAGGAAGTGAATAAACAGGAAAGCAGTATGAGATTGTTTCAGTTGCACGTGCTTAGGCTTAGTTACACACTGGCCTGGTTTGCATGACATGAGGCTGGTTTAAAAGCCATTGGTGGGTTTCTCCATGGAGCAGCTCTCCGGGGTTTAAGCCCTACCTAGAGTTTCCAGGATTGAACCTGGGTCATTCGGCATGCCACAGATGAGTTCTGTTATTGAGCCATAGCTCTACCCTTCTTGTTGAACATCCTCCTGAGAGAGGCTCACGTGGCAGGGGTGGTGCTAGGTACCGAAATGATCTGGGGCTCAGGCACACAAGACAAAGAAGAAATACACAAATTTGCATATCTTAATTTGCATATTCACTTAGGCCTCTCTTCTATGTGTGTGTGTCTTTAATGGACCCTGTCCCCTATTTGTAAAAAGGGATGGATGGACAGGGGAGAGGAAGACATTTGACTTCAAAAAAAAGCTCAGGCAGAAAGATTCAAGGGGGGGCAGCAGGAGGTGAGGCACATGTGGGCAAAAAGCCAACTAATCCAGGGGGATCAGATGCAAGAGAGATAATCAGGGCCCCTGTATCTGTATTTCAGCATGTGCCCATGGACAGCAGGGTGGTGGGGCAGACGGCCTCCCAGTGATTTGGGGCACCATCCCTTGTCTCCTAACACCACCTCTGGTGTGCACACTGTTATCCTTTTGCATTTTTTTCCATTAGGGACTTTAGATCTTGGTTTAATTAGTGCTTACTCCTGTTTGTATTTATGCTGACTATATTGGTTTAACAAAAATGTAAAGTGCCCTGGGATCGATCTATCTATCTATCTATCTATCTATCTAGTTTTTTTAAAAAAAAGAAAAGCAGTATCTAAATTCCTCCAAATCAATCAATACATCAATCCATTTTAGAAGCAGCCCCAGCACAGAGATGATTGTGCTGCAAATTTAACAATGCAATCCTATGTATGTTCACTCAGAAGTAATTTCCACTGTGTTCAATACTTCCAGATGAGTGTGTAGAGGATATAGGAGCTTCAGGCTACCACCAGAAGAGAAACATGCACACAATTTTACTATGTATCTTACAGAAGTTCCCCCCCCCACTTTAATTTTCAACACCAATTCATTATAACCATTTACAGAGCAATCCTATACATGTCTATTTAGAAGTAAGTCCCATTGCATTAATGGAACTTACTCCCAGGTAACTGTGGATATTATTGCAGCCTCACACAGTGTATTCCTCTACTTTGTCTACTTGGCAGTAAGTCAAATTAGGTTCAATGGGGTTTACTCCCAGCGAAGTGCTATAAGATTGCAGCCAAAGTTGATAACCTGGAAGGCTGGTAAAATTGATTTCCACCCATTTTCTTCTGATTTCCACTATGGTCTTTTCACGTAACAGTACCCTTCCCATTGTGCTAATCCATATTGGGGTGGCGGGATCCTAAATGAAACTGCAAAGTGGAGGATCAAAATTAATCTTGGACTCATCCACACCATTCATTTCAGTGGGCAGAAGGTGGTTTTAAATTCCAGGGTGAAGCTGCACAGTTTAAATAAGGCAAAGAAAATACAGTTTTAATGATAATAATTTACACTTGCACAATAGCTTTCATCTAGGAAAATATCCTGTTCAAATGCTCCACTTACACTCTCTCCAAAGTCAGGGTAATTTCATTGCAGTAACTATTTGTATTGCTTTCTGCTTTGGAAGAGTATAAAGATTAGTATAGTCTGTACTTGTGAGTGTTTATTGTAATAACATTTTGAATTATTGCGAGGGTGTATTTTTGTTGTTTATCCCCTTATGAATACAAAGGTGGTGGGAGCGGGGCCATAGCCTCTCAAATACCCCTACAGAATATTTTTAATGTTAAAATCACTTCACAGCAACATAAAGCAAAGCTCGAAAACTGTTTTACAGGAGTTGTACAAGGAGAAGATGGACACTGGACCTGGCCTAGCCATGCCTTTGCACTAACCAGCAAAAGGTATGGAACATAGGGCAATATCCTACAGTGTCAATAGCTAACACAAATTATGTTGCACTAGCATAAGGGACCTCTAGTGCAACACCAGAGAGAGCCAGTGTGGCACAGTGGTTAGAGTATTGGACTGGGGAGAGCTGGGTTCTAGTCCCCACTCAGCCATGAAGCTCACTGGCTCTCAGCCTAACCTACCTCACAGGGTTGTTGTGAGGATAAAATGGAGAGGATGAGGATTATGTACCTCACTTTGTGTTCCTTGCAGGAAAAAAGATGGGATATAAATACAATTAATAACTAACAACAACAACAACAACAACAACAACAGTGTTAGCTTGGATGACATGGTTTGTGATAGCAGTTTGACACCGTGCATCTTGCCCATTGTCTCTATTAAGGCAGGAGCAGGGAACTACTATTGTTGGAATACATCATCTCCAGATGTTGCACTACAAGTCTGCTGGGAGCTGTCATTAGGGGATTTGGAGCCAAGTACCATAAGTATGCTGATGACACACAGCTCTATATCCCGGTGACAACTGAATCAGGAGAGGCTGTGCAAGTCCTGGACCAGGGCCTGAACAGAGTGATGGGCTGGATGAGGGCCAATAAACTGAGGCTGAATCCTGGCAAGATGGAAGCCCTGTGGGTGAGTAGTCAGGTTATTCTCCTAGATCCATCACTGTCGCTGTAGTCCCAGGTGACTGCGGTGGCTCGGACTGCCTTTTTATCATCTTCGATTTGTGCACCAGCTATAGCCTCTCCTGGGCAGGGATAGCTTGGCCACAGTGATACAGGTACTAGTAAACTCAAGATTGGATTACTGCAATGTGCTCTATGTGGGGCTGCCCTTAAGGCTGCTCCGGAACCTGGAGCTAGTGCAGAATGCAGCAGTTTGGTTATTGTTGGGAGCTGCCCCTTTTCAGCATGCAACTCCTTTGCTGAAAGAACTGCATTGGCTACCCATTCACTACCAGGTCAGGTTTAAGGTTCCGGTACTTGTGCAAAGCCCAAAACAACTTGGGACCAGGTTACCCAAGAGAGCGCCTCCTCCCATACCAATCTGTCCGGTTGCTGAGATCATCAGATGGCATGCTCCTGGTGGTTCCTCATTGACTTTTGGCCTGATTGGAGTCCACCAGGAGAAGGGCCTTCAGTGTGGTGGCTCCATTTCTATGGAACACCCTGCCACTGGAGGTCAGGCAGGCTTTGATATTGTGCTACTTTCAGCGCCTGCTGAATACCTCCTTGTTCTGGGAAGCCTTCTCTGCTCTTCAACCACCAATGTAATTTTAGTATGTTATCAATGCATTGTTTTTGTTTCTTTTATCTGTTTTTGTCTTTTTATTGTTCACTGCTCCAGAATCTGCTTGATGTGGAGCAGTATACAAATACTGTAAACCATCATCATCTTCTGTTTGATGTGGAGCAGTATACAAATACTGTACATCATCATCATCATCATCATCATCATCATCATCATCATCATCATCATCATCATCTCTGACCAGTGGTCATGCTGGCTGGTGGGAGTTGGAGTCCAATACTATCTTGAGGATCATAAGAACATAGTCCAGCATTCTGTTCACTCAGTGGCCAACCAGCTGCCCATGGAATCCCACAAGCAGGACATGAGTGCAACAGCACCCTCCAGCCCATGTGCCCCAGCAACTGGAGTACATAGGCATACTGCCTCTGATATTGGAGGGAGCACAGAGCCAATCAGCACTAGTAGGCATGGATAGCCTTCTCCTCCATGAGGTCCTGTCCTGTGCTTCTACACTAGTAGCTCAAGCACTGCTCCTTCTCATGCCTTCTGTCACACATTCCATTATCCAAGGCCTCCTGTCTCCAGAAGTGACTTCACATCAGGGAAGTAGTCAGATGAGTGAATTGAATTCCAAATTATAGAAGTTTAGAAATCCTACCCTGAGTATTAGCAAAACACACCTCTGAAGTTGGGCTGAGTTGACCATCGGGCACTTTCCCCTGCCAGCCCTGCCTTCCCAAGCAAAGGTGGCAGGACCAGCAATGGTGAGGATTCACTGGTGACAGGAGAGGCTTTGTAGACCTTGATATTTAAAGCCCAGAATGCTCTTGAGCTTTTTCACAGGCAACAATATTTTCACTGTGGTGCCTTGGAATGGTAGTTTCCTTTCCTGCTCAGTTCGATGGATTGGGCTGAGAGGCCGATCATGGAACTACACATCCTATGCTTTCGGATGGGAAATGACACTTCTGGGCATGCGCTCAGGAGCTGCAGTGAACCATTCCTGCTGTTGCCCCCCCCTCCTTTGCAAGGGTAAATTTGCTCGTGAAGGTGGGCTGCTGTGACAAGTTTTGTTTTGTCTTTTTCCTGAGCTTTCACCGAACTCAGAAAGCCCTGAATTTTCCCCAGGAAGTCTCCAGGAAAGCCCAGGAAAGCTGAATGGTTTGCATCATGTATGTATGTATGTATGTATTTATTTATTTGATACTCCACCTTTCTACACAGACAAGCACAAAAAGCAGCTTGCAATTTCATATATATATATATATATATATATATATATATATATCAATAACAGCCCCATCCTATATGGGTGCCCATAACCCTCCCGACTCAGAGGATTACGAGCATCCACTTGAAGGTGGGAGTAGTGCAGCAGACAGGAATTCCGCCGCACTCTCCTCCTCCTCCAAAACATTTAGATGGCCAGTTACCATTTAGATGTGTTACCCCTTCCTCACCAGGAAGAGAAGCTGAGCCACTGCATGGATTCACTGAAAGACAGCGGCGCCGGCGCTTCGCTCCTCCCCTCCCCGCACTTGGGAATGCCCCCCCCCATTCCAGAACTGAAGACGGTCTTCCATCTTCGCTCTTGTGACCTCGGGGGCACAAGTGGCGTGGTTCTTTCCATGCCAGGGTGGTGGGAGGGCGTACCGAGCATGGAGCCCCAGTTCCGACCACGGAGCAAATTCCGAGGTTGGAGTCTGGGACTCCGAAAAAATCCTATGACTGTCTAGAATCTGTCTAGTGGCCATAGGATTACAGGGTGAATTACCATTAAAATGTGAACTGAACCAAATCCCTCCCCCCAGATCTAGTGTGCAGGCCCCCAGGACCTAGGAATCTATACGGAAGAGTTGCTAAGGCACCTGGCTTGCGGGAGGGGGAGTAGTTTGCACGCTGGCCACCATCAGGGCAAACAGGATGCTGGATTGTCCTCATGGTTTTAATTTATTTTACTGAGGTTCTTTGGGGTTCAAATCCTGCCCCCCAAAAAAACCCAAATTCTTTGCACATGATGAGACATGTTTTGTTTTTTCCCCATAACCGAATAAGAGTCTTATGTGTGTGTGTGTGTATGTGTGTGTGTGTGTGGGTGGGTGGGTGGGTGTTTTGTTACTGTTGTTTCGTTCTCTGTGTGTTCTGATTTACTAGTCTGAGGAATGAAAATTACATTTTTCCCCCCTGCCTCTATTCATTCAGGGGGCTGTGGGGATTCTTCGCTGAAGCATGTGGAAAGCTGAATGATAAAAATGTAAAGTCTTTGCAATTTCATGGAATGTTTCAGAATGCTAATTGAGGGAAATGAGCTTAGAAAGCATGTTATTGAGAAACAGCATAATCCAAACTTGTTGCCAGCACAGAGAGACCCAGCTTCTCCCAAGAGCGTATGGGAGGAAGGAAAGAGGAAACGTCTGTTCTGAATTGTACTAACTCCCGCCAACCCCCAAGTCTCTTTGGCTCTTTACAAAAGAGAAATATTAGGATTGGGACCAAGGTTTAGGTACACACCACAGCTCTCTCTCTCTCTCTTTCTCTCTCTCTCTCACACATGCAAACATAGACAGCGTTCACTTAAGGTTCAGTCCTATGCAAGTTTAGACAGAAAAAGGCCTACAACTCCCAGCATGACCCAGCCAGCTATGCTGGCTAGGGTATGCTGGGAGTTGTAGGCTTGTTTTTTTCTGTTTAAACTTGCATAAGAGTGGGCCCTTAGCCACGGTCTTCCCCACTATGGTGACATGCATTTCTATTTAAATAACATAGGCTATACACTGCTGCAGTGATAACAAGGAAACTCTTTCTCTGTTCTAGGTTGTGAAATGGAGCTGTCCTCCTAACCATAGGCCAAATTAGACATTCAGGGCAGATCCAGGTTTGGGCCTCCAGGTCATTGCCAAGCAGCTGAAAAATAGGGGTGATTAGGAGGAAAGAAACAGTGGACAGTGGAGAACTGTATAAACTTTCCCTTACCGATTTCTTCTCCCCTATGCCCAGTGGTCTAGTGGAGCTCTGGCTCACAGGGACTCAATGCCAGCACTTTTTGATTACCAGGGATGCTGATGTCAACTCAACTGCTGCAACCACTCAGTATTCCCTGTTCCCTCTGAACTTAGCTGCAATTCTCACAGTAGCTGCTGGTGGGACGGGGTGGATGAATTTCCCCAGCCACAATATATCATTCCCTGTTGTAATGCAAATAATTTTGGGGTGGCTCGGTTTTGCATCAAGTCCCATTAACTGTACAAAAGGCCCACTCCTGGTGGAGTTTTTTAAACTGCTAGAATTGGTTTGTTGATATGGATCCAACACAGCTCTCTGAATGTTTGGATTCTCTTTGGGGGTGTGGCTATGGGGACTGTTACGATGATGAGTGCCTGGACAGCAAAATTGACCACTACCTCACTGCCTATACCTGGGGGTGTTGGTGACACCTATGTCAGTGGGGCTTCTCATCCATTGCAGCTTTTATTCTGAGCTTTACAGGAGATATCCACAGTGCTGTTGTGCTCCATCCCCAAAATAGGTTCACCACCATGGAGCAGCATGGATAGCTCCTACAAAGCTCAGAGTAAAAGCTGCATTGGATGAGGAGCCCCACTGACAGAGGAGTCACCAGCCTCCCCTGCCTATGACTCCTCTCCACCTCCTCCCCCCACCCCAATTCAGCATACTAGACAGGGATGTTGAAGAGTCCTTGGTCTCGAGTCACGAGTCGAGTCACGAGTCTTTGGACCCGAGTCTCGAGTCCGAGTCTGAGTCCTTGGTCCAAAATGGTGACTCACGAGTCCCAAGTCCCGAGTCACTCCCAAAGCTGACTCCACGAGTCCCTATTAAAATCAATGGTTTTCCCCCCCAACAAAATAAGGCTACTTCAGATGTTTGGCTTAAATAAATTCTAGGCACAAGTGTGCCTTTTTATTTCAAAACTCTGCAACTGATTTTGACAAGAACAGACCAGGCAGCCAAACCCAAAATAACCAGGCAGGCAGAGGAGGCAGGGAACCCCAAAGCAGGCAGGCAGAGGCAGCCAAACCCAAAATGTCTGAAAGGTTACATTTTAGGAAAATGATTTTAAAAAATAAAATCTTCGCTGGCGATCGCACTTCTCTCCACTCCTTCTGGCACAGCCCAGGGATTTTGAAGAGTCCTTGGTCTCGAGTCCCGAGTCGAGTCTCGAGTCCCATTAAAAATATTGGGACTTGAGTCAGACTCGAGTCAGAGGGGGCTCAGTCCGACTCACGAGTCGAGTCCTCGAGTCCGAGTCCCCATCCCTGATACTAGACATGTCTCTGCCACAGCTTTGGAAAAGAAGTCACTGGGGGAATAATGCACAGGACAGGAGACAAGTGGCAGGTGAATGAAGGATTAAGCCCATCTTCTCCACCTGCCATGCTTCCCCTCTGAAACACATCCTCCCCTGCCTACCATTCAGTTGTTCTGTGGTGACCTAGGCTCTCAGATCTTCTGACACACATCAAGTTCAGCGGCTTCAGCCAATAAATGAGGCTCTAGGCAAATGCTCCCCAGAGATCTTTGCTTTGTGGACTTTGATTAAAGTCATCATGGCTTTTTTCAAGAAGATCAGCTCTGCCCCCTACTGGCACAGCCAATTCTGGCACTCTTTCTGGAAGTATTTTTATGAGTCAGGAACAGGTGTCTGGTCAGGTGGTGGACTAAAAAAAGAAGGTCAGCAGGACCCATCACAGGTTATAAAGATCTTTTGGGGTGAAGTTATCCCCATCACCTGCATCCTGTCCCAGTTTTGCCACTTGAAACTGCATCACAACTACCAAGTTGATTGTATGAAACACTCTCTCGGTGACATATCACTGCATTATATCTGCACTAGTGTTATCGATCCACTTCGAAAGACTCCCTTTGATTATGTCACTTTTTAAAAAAAAAAATCCTCACACATTATTCTTGAGATTCCCCCCCCCCGTTCCTCCAGTAATGTACTTTATTAATATTAACTGCTAGCTGAGAGTGACAAAAATTTGATCAACCTCAAACTTTTAATGTATTCCAATTAGCGGATGGATGTGACATTATTATGTCGAAGTCAATCACGCTCCCAAGTGCTTTGCTGCTTTTAAAGAACACTTTGGCTTTGTGGAGCTGAGAATATAGCGTAAAGCTTTCATTAAGGGTGTGGGGGGTGCTGTAGGGATGATTAATTATTTCAATCACATTCCACTTTGCTTCATTTTTTTTCTTTTGGCAATGCATTTTTTTAAATAAAAATTATTCATTCACACACAAATGCATGGATGCAGCCAAAGTGTAATTTTAGATTGGCTTTATGCTACTATACAGTGTTCATTGATATAATATGATATATAAATAATTTTTCTCTTGTTAACAGTTGTACAGGGAAGAGAACTGGTGATTTATAAATATTCAGCTTCTTTTTCTAAGAGGCCGGGTTGTAACCGAAATGAGAAGTACCGTGAATATTCAAAGTCTGATTGCATGAAGTATATTATATTCACACTTCAATTTTAAAGTAGTGGTGCTGATATAATTTCAAATTAACTTGCTTGCAATATTATTTTTTTCTACTTTCAATACTTGTTTTTACTGTTACACTGTTTTACACTCTTGCCCTGAAATTACTGATACTTTCACAATTAAAATCAAGATGTAGTTTAAGAATATATGCTGTTTTTGAAACTATGTAGTCATCATGCAATCAGATTAGGCAGCCGATGCCACTAGCTGTTATTGGCACATGCATAGAAGTTGATTACTTCAACTTCTTCCTTGATCTAAAGTGCTGTTCTGATTGCTGTAATAATTGACTTTATTTTTTTATTTTTTTTGGGGGGGGAAGCCAAAAACATCAGAAAATAATAGCAAATCATGTGGCTCTAGAGATGAGAGGAGATTCTGTTGGTGTACCACCCACCCCACTGCTCAACAGACTACCTATCTGAGCTGATGGAGCTGGTCTTGGGTGTAATGTCGAGGTCCCCCAGACTGTTGGTTCTGAGGGATGCCAACATTCATACTGAGGGCACCTTGTCTGGGGTTGCTCAGGACTTTATAGTCTCCATGACAGCCATGGGCCTGTCCCAGGATGTCATTGGCCCAACACATGTAGCTGGGCATACTCTAGACTTGGTTTTCTCAACTGGACATGGAGATAGTGGTCTGAAGGTGGGGGACTTTGAATCAGTCCCTTTGTCATGGTCACATCAACACCTGCCAAAGTTTAGACTTATGGTACCTTCCTCTCCTCTTGAGCATTTGGCAGCATATGATGAGGTTTTAATCAGGTCCTAGATTTTTCTTTTATTTATTATATTTATACCCCACCTTTTTTCCTGCAAGGAACCCAAGGCGGCTTACATAATCCTCCTCCTCCTCTCCATTTTCTCCTCACAACAACCCTGTGAGGTAGGTTAGGCTGAGAGTTAGTGACTGGCCCAAAGTCACCCAGTGAGTTTCATGGCTGAGCGGGGACTAGAACCCGGATCTCCCAAGTCCCAGTCCAACACTCTCACCACTACGTCACACTGGCTCTTATTGTTTTTTATTTTTCTTATTGTTGATTGTTTAAAATTGTGTTACATATATTATAGACAGGCCTGTGGCTTATGCTGGCTCAGCTTGTCTGAGCGTGGAAAGCTAAGCAGGTTCAGGCCTGGTTATTACTTGGATGGGCGACCCCTCCTCTACTTTCCTGCATTCAGCAGGGGGTTGGACTCGATGGCCTTGGAGGCCCCTTCCAACTCTATGATCTATGAAATCTATGTGGCTCTCTATGTGTGCTGTCTATTTATATGTTTGCATGTAAATGGTTTCTGTACTGTATTTTTAAGGTTTTAATCTTTGTAAACTGCCCAGAGAGCTTTGGCTATTGGGCAATATAGAAATGTAATAAATGAATGAATGAGTCACAAAACTAATAAAAGCTAGCTGACAAGTGGCTGGAAGCACTAGACTAGAAGAATTGTGGGGTGGGTTTTTTTGTTTTTGTTTTGTTTTTCATGGCCAGGCTGGTACTGTGGTTTAGCACACCCAAACCCAGATCAGGAAAGTTCACTGTCCATCTGAGGCTCCTTGAGGCCAGTGCCTTGAAGATGGAACTTGAAGCATTGCAAGTAGAGTGGATCGCCTTGTTGACCAGGCAAAGGCAAAAGGCCAGGCTCCTTATATTTAGGTATGATCAATCAAGATACATCATATTGTCTGCCAATCATGCTTCTGTTGTCGTTGTTGCTGCTTTTTCCATAACAAAGAATAAAGAAAACATAATGGTTTCATGCTGGTATTTTATCCTGCTCCATGATTTGATCTTGTGATATGTTACATTGTGCTTTTATTCTGGTTTTGAAAGATTCTCTGAGAGTGTTGTCTGAAGAGTGGCCAAGAAGCAACTCAATAAATAATGGCAGTATCATATCGTAGGGATGTGAGAGGATTTCTTTTGCAGAGTGGAAATCGACCCCCAAAATCCATCCCTCTTACCTCTTCCCCGGCTCGATTCGTGTTCTCCTGAGTTGAGCCAGGGAAGCAACTTCCAGGTTCCTTCCTGGTTGGCCGCTGTTTATGTAGAAAATGTCTTAAGATACACCTAAAGCGGCTGCAATTTGCATAATTTGTGCAAATTGTGGCCACTTTTGACGTATCTTAAGGCATTTTCATAGATTTCATAGATAGAGTTGGAAGGAGCCTACAAGGCTGAGTCCAACCCCCTGCTCAATGCAGGAAACTAGAGGAGGGGTCTCCCATCCAAGTAATAACCAGGCTTGACCCTGTTTAGCTATCCACACTGAGACAAGCTAAGCCAGCATGTAAACAGTGGCCCACCAGGAACCTGAGAGTCTGGCAAGTGGCGTGGCATGCATCAGCTTTCGGCCCGGCTCAGTGGGCACAGCAGTGGTGTCCACCGACCCAGAGGCAGGTTGTGTTCTAGTGGATCACGCACCCCTAATCATATTCATGTCTACTTAGGAGGAAGTCCCACTGAGCTCAGCTGGGCTTCTCACAGTGTAGGATCACAGCCTAAGACTGCAATCCTATGGCCCTTGGACAGGGGCCATAGGATGCTGGGGATTGATTCCCCCCTTCCTGAGTCTGTAGACAGAGCTACATCCTTGGAGGGGGATTTCTCCACTCAAATTTCCCCATCCACCCCTCCCAGTTGACACAGAAAGCTCTGTGGGTGGCATCTCCTCTCTTCTCCTGAGCTCTTAGGGAGGGTGTGGGTGTGCCAGTGGGTAGGGTGGGGTGGGGTGGGGTGGGCAGGGGAGAGGCTATAGATCCACTGAATCCAAAGGCCTTTTGGCCTCAGTTCCCATTCCTGGCAATGCAACTCAGCTAGATAGGCTCAGAAAGGTCTAGCGATGATGATGATGATGATGATGATGATGATGATGATGATGATGATGATAGAAAAGACCAGAGAGACGAAAAAAAAGGTATCTGCTGCTACTCCTGCTCTTTTGGCAACAGTCTGGCAGGGTGTTGGTTGTCAGAAGCCACCAAGATTGATGGCTTCTATCATTTGGGTAGTGATCCCATAGGATTGTGTCCTAAATAAAGCAAGGTTGTTACTCTGAATGCATTGTTCTGTATTGTCCTTGTTTCCCAGGATTTAACAGTCAGCTTGCCATATGAACATGTGCTGCACATACAATGGGTAGGTGTCTGAAGTAGGCACCGCTGTTATATGCTGCCACAGTAAATGCATTAAAAAAGATCATTTGTACCAATTAATATAGTAACTGGTTTCACAGACTTGCAAATCCCACTCTGCATCTGACACTGAAGATTTTCATAGATTTCATAGATCATAGAGTTGGAAGGAGCCTACAAGGCTATCGAGTCCAACCCCCTGCTCAATGCAGGAAACAAGAGGAGGGGTCTCCCATCCAAGTAATAACCAGGCCTGACCCTGCTTAGCTTTCCACACTCAGACAAGCTGAGCCAACGTGAGCCACAGGCCATGTATTGGGTAGCAGAACTCCTCAAATGGGCATCTTAAGAGTGAGTGACTTACATACAAAGGAATGTGTCACAATGTGTCGCACATCTGGTATGTGTTTCTGGCGTGCTTTGACTACTGGACTATTTCATTAAACCAGCAAGTTGTGGTCTGATAATCTGACTCTTCCTCAACTAACTACACAAAACCTTACCTTTCCATCCAATTCTCCTAATTGCTTGTTTCCCTTTTATCCTTGACTATCTTGGTATTATCTTCCTTCTTATCCCGTGAAAATACTGGATTTTTATATGAATCTATAGAAGCCAAGGACTGTAACAATAGGGACATAATTTAATTATTAGAATTCTTTTTGTGTCCCTGATGCTTTTATATCATGCAATATACTTGCCTTTCAAAACTCCTGTTCTTTCTAATTTTAGTTATAACCCATATCTTTCATCTTTGTTCTTGTTTGTTGTTATTATTATAGAACTCTTAATAAATTGCTCATACTAGGAATGGGGAAAAATAGATATTCTGCACATTATTCCTCCAGCGATCGATGGATTTCAATACTGTCTTTTGTGCTAAGCACAAAGAGCATAAAGGATGTCCTTTGGAATATGTTTGTTCACATGTGAGATATACATTTTGAGTTATTCCTTATATATATTTTTCATTACACAAGTTTCTATTATATGTGTTGAATGTAGGATTCCTCATTTTGTTTCATTCTGAGCATATCTAGCGGAGGAATGGGTATCATATTGTAATGACTGTGTTAATATTAAACTGATAAATCATTAAAAACAACAACACTAGTTGGGGGAAAAAGTGAACCCAGGTTTGAAAATAAGACCTGAAATTAGCATAACATATCAGAGAGCTACATCTGTAGGCTGTCCTCGTATGTGAAACCATTTTACCTTATTCATTATATAACATGAAAAGATACATAACTGAAAGCTGACAGCTCCAGAAAACTGGGCTTCAGTGACTGATTTAGAATGAAATGATGTTCTGAAAAATAACAGATCTGAGGACCAAACTAGGTAATGCATTAAATGTGTGATTGCATTTAATGTGTCTATCTTGTTGCTTTTTGCTTTACAAATACCAAGTATTGGGAGGATCAGGGTTGTGACTGACTGCTATAGCTTCCAACCAAGACATGGCTTTACTAGGGCTCTCCAATCACTGCTTTAGGGAGGCATATTGAAGTAGGAACATAGGAAGCAACCATATACTGAGTCAGACTGTTAGTATCTCAGTATTGTTGACACTAACCAACAGCAGCTCCCCAGGGTTTCAGGAGGGAATTTTTCAAGCTATACCTGGAGATGCCGGGGATTGAACTTGGGGCCTTCTGCATGCAAAGCATGTGCTCTACCACTGAGCTACAGCCCTTCCTCAATAGAATACATCAGAACTTGTTCCAGAGTTTCAGTGCTCTTTTTTTGCAAGCAGAATCTCCTAGGATCAGCAATGTTGAATGAGCTGTAGAACTGCTGGCGGTTGTGGTTTACTTGTGTGACCTTCTTATTCCAGTCCAGACAAATCCTTCCCTAAAACCAAATCCCTTGTATCCCAGGGATGGGGACTCGGACTCGAGGACTCGACTCGTGAGTCGGACTGAGTCCCCCCTCTGACTCGACTCGGACTCGAGTCCCAATATTTTTAATGGGACTCGAGACTCGACTCGGGACTCCAGAGCAAGGACTCTTCAACATCCCTGGGCTGTGCCAGAAGGAGTGGAGAGGAGCGTGATTGCCGGCGAAGAGCACATGGAAGCAAGGTGTGCTGCTGCTCGGCCACTATGGATGGCTACCAGGAGTGCAGTCCCAACAGTGTGTCAAGATTTATTTTGATTGATGTGTTGCGTACTTGGGGGAGGCAGAAGAAGGACCTGAGATTACTCTGTGTGGCTGCTCTGAGTGTGTTTCTGGTTCCAGCAAGTTCATCACAAGTGGAGCGGGTGTTCAGTGAGGGTGGAATTGTGATGAGATCTCACTGTTCCAGAATGGGGGCCAAACATTTAGAAAAAATCATGTTCCTCAAATGCAACATGGATAGGTTTTAGGAAGTACAGTAAGTTTATTTTTTAAAATCATTTCCCTAAAATGCAACCTTTCAGACACTTTGGTGGCTGCTCTGCCTGCTGTTTGGGTCCTGCCTCTGCCTGCTGGTTCTCTACAGTTCCACAGTTGAATTGTCAAGACAAAGGCCTCTGCCTGCTGCTTTGGGGTTCCCTGCCTCTCTGCCTGCCTGGTCATTTTGGGTTTGTCTGCCTGGTCTGTTCTTGCCAAAATCAGTTGCAGAGTTTTGAAATAAAAAGGCACACTTGTGCCTAGAATTTATTTAAACCACACATCTGAAGTAGCCTTAATTTTGTTGGGAAAAACCCCATTGATTTTAATAGGGACTCGTGGAGTCAGCTTTGGGAGTGAATCGTGAATCGTGACTTGTGAGTCACCATTTTGGACCAAGGACTCGGACTCCGACTCGAGACTTGGGTCCAAAGACTCGTGACTCTACTCGTGACTCGAGACCAAGGACTCTTCAACATCCCTGTTGCATCCTAAGTGTAATTTAATCTTGCTGTTGTTTGTTTGTTTGTTTGTTTGCATCTGTCTTCAGTGTTAGTTAATTATTAGATTTAAGTTCAGTGTTATGTATGTGGTGGTCTGTGTGTCTCTGAGAAATAGTATAGTTATCTTTCTGACTCTGTTCAGTGTTCTTTGTTTTGCTTTGTCTGTGACTGTGTCATCACAGTGATCTGCTATGCACAAACATGGCATTAGTCTATACCAGTGTTCTCCAGCCTTGGGTTCCCAGATGTTTTTGGCCTACAACTCCCAGCATGCCCCAGCCAGCGTACGCTGGCTGGGGCATGCTGGGAGTTGTAGGCCAAAAACATCTGGGGACCCAAGGCTGGAGAACACTGGTCTATACTGTCACATATCCTCCAAGTTTTATCTACTTTATCAAGGATGAAGTATGGGGCATGGCTGTGAAGGAACAGAACTCTCCTCCCTTATTGTGTTTAGTCTGGTTTTATGATATTATGGGGTTAATTGTGTGTGTGTGTGTGTGTGTGTGTATGAGAGAGAGAGAGAGAGAGAGAGAGAGAGAGAGAGAGAGAATGTGTTCATTTTTAGCCAAAAGGTTAATAGTTTAGAGATCAAAGATTTAGTTAAAATATACAGTTGAAGAAGTTCTCTCAGGATTATAAAATTCAACAACTCAGTAACTCAGGAAATAGAAACTTTGCAGAAATGAACCCTACTGATTGGTTGGATTGGGGAGAGAAAAACCACAACAACTAGTAATTTTAAGACATCAAAGCCTAAGACAAAAAAGGACAGAAAGAGTCACAACTGCCTGAACTGGAGAACTGATTGAGAGAGCTGAATCAGTTACAATGAAATATTGCTTGGAAAAAGGGATTCACTGTAGTTAGATTAACTGACTGAGTTTATCCCTGGTTGTTTTATCTGATGCCTGGTAGCCAACTCTCACACTACCTAAAGTAGATACCTGAGACATAGTGAGTTTGAAGACTGGTTTGGTGGAGGCAGCCAAAGAAATAAAGATTTCCATGTGGTGGCAATAGAAAAGGCTACAGGAAGGGAGGAGCAAAAGGGATTGTGAGGCATGTGAGCACATTATTTTGCCAGTTTTTCATTCCACTCATAGAACAGGGTGTTGCCAGCCCATGACAATGGCAAAGCTCACATTGCCCCCAAGACACTTTCTGGGAAGAGAGTCAGAGGTGGGGAGATCAGTTCTCCCCACAATCAACTTTAAAGGTGCCTAGTAGATACCCAATTCTTATTTATCGGAGATATAACAGGCTTCATTCATTTGGAAGTGGCTACTTTGCCTGCATATTTCATCAAATTCTGAAGGGAAAAAAAGGGGGGGAAGGAAAAATAAATATAGCCATTTGTTGATTTCTTCATTAGAGTCAATGGAGAGACACCAGATGCTCCAGAAAAGTGAAACAAAGCTCCACCATCCCAGCATCATGAAGCTGATTGGTGGGAAATTCAGGATGGATAAAAGGAAGTACTTCTTCACACAGCGCATGGAATTCACTACCACAAGATGTAGCGGTGACCACCAATTTGGAGGGCTTTAAAAGGAGATTGGACAAATTCATGGAGGAGAAGGCTATCAATGGCTACTAGTCCTGATGGCTATACATTACCATCAGTATCAGAGGCAGTATGCCTATGTACACCAGTTACTGGGGAACATGATTGGGAGGGTGCCATTGCACTCATGTTATACTTGTGGGCTCCCGACAGGCAGCTGATTGGCCATTGAGTGAACAGAATCCTGGACTAGGTGGACCCTTGGTCTGATCCAGCATTGCTGTTCCTATGCACCTTTTATCTGAAGAGAAGCTGGTCCTGTCCAAAATGGTCTGAAGTGAAGCAGCCACAAATATAAAGCACCAAAGCAGGTTCTGAGGGATTTTGTTGTTTTCCTATGCATACCCATGTGACATGGGTTTTAAACATTGTTACAGTCATAACCTTCAATACAGCTTTGTAATTACCCTACACACATCCATCACTATGTTTACTTCTTCCTCCCATGCTCCCTGCTCTTCCCTCTTTTCCCCCTCTCTTCCTACTAGCACCCTTATTAATGAACTGTGAAAGCTGACATTTCCAATAAGGAACAATTAAATCTGAAACCAAATGTAATGAACTCATTCATTTACAAAATAATGGCTAACTTGTATGAGAGCAGTGAAAAATGATCGCAAGGAATGGGTAAGGGGAGAAAAAGATGGAGCAAATTAAGTCTGACTGCATTAATATGCTTTAAATACTTTTATTACCCAGAAAATTAAACCGGAAGCATCATATTAGATATCTTGAACAGAGGGTAGTAATGTGTGTACTGAGAATAGCAAATATTGCTTACCAGAGATTCCTTAGAGTGGGCCTGACAGAGCACAATATTCAAATATGTATCTAATTCCCAAAAGACAACTTGGCCCATTAATTGTGGTGGAATTCAAGGGAAGGCCAGGATGCCATCAGTATGCTGATCAATTCCCATCATTTCATTTCTCCATCTCTCTGCCCATGTCATGTAGCTTATTTATTTTAAGAACATAAGTAGAGCCCTGCTGGATTGGATTAAAGGTACAAGGTGTCCTGTTTCCAATAGTTTGATTTCCTAGACTAGCCTTCTAGGAAATTCACAAGTAGGGAAAGAAAAGCTACAGCCCCCACCCCCTGGAATTTTGGACCAAAGGACTAGACCAAAAGTACATGTTGTAGACTGTTCCCGATAGTCACCAGCTCAATGCTTCTAGGAAATTCACAAGCAAAGAAAGAAAGGCTACAACCCCCACCGCCTCGGTCACTAATTCCCAGCATCTGATGTTCAGAGGCCTGACACCTCTGTACATAGAAAATCTATTTAGCTATCATGACTAATAGACCTATCCTCCTCCTTTATTTATAAGCCAAAAGCTCAGAGCAGACAGAAACCTTTTCACAAGAAAATCAACCAGATTGGAAATGTTTCGGCTGTATAGGGCTGAGCCAAAATTGATCGGAAGACATTTTTCTGAGAAACACTCTGAGATTTTTCTTTTTCTCCCCCATCTCCCCCCTGAAAAAGAAGGCCACTTTGCAGAGTTTCATCCTAATATGCTTCACTATTCTTCTTTGTGGCAGACTCTGTTTCTCCTTCACAATGCCCTGTACTGATGCTAGGTCTGGGGCATTGTGGAGGGTGCAAAATGGCAGCCAGGTGACCAAAACAACTGCTGATGTTGTCACTCCCAGCAGCAAAAAAGAAAAGAAGAAGAGGGTGTGCTACTGGTAATACTGGTGAGCCCCACCCTGAGGAACAGTTGGAGAATTTCTCCTCCCTTTGGAGAAATTCAGTAAAATGGTCACCCCAATGTGTATGACCACACATTGGTTGAAGAATTTTGAAAGGCCATTTGTGCACAGCTCTTAATATTGTTATAGGCTTCTAGTGAAACACTGGTGCAGAGCCTCCCCAATCCATACTTACCCTATAACTAACATTCAGACATATTTATATAATGGAGCTCAGCTATTATGTTGTGAGTCCCCACACTATCCTGTGGCAGCCACCAGGACTCTGGTGCAGCACATGTGTTGGAACTATAACATATGCTTTGATTCTGAGGTTCCTCCTCTATGGTATGACCTTGAGATCAGTACTCCTAGGTACACCATAAATACTGTATGGGAAACACAACCAGGATGGTGCTATTACACTCATGTCCTACTTGGGGGTTTCCCACAGGCAGCTGGTTGGCCACTGTGTGAGCAGAATGCTGGCTGAGCTGGATGCTTGATCTGATCCAGCATGGCTCTTCTTATGTTTTCCTGCAGCCCCTGGCATGGAAGAGTAAGAGCTGCGCCTTCAAGTAGCTTTGGGGAAGGAGTCATCTTCATCCAAGGAGGAGGTCAGATCTGCTTCTTCTGGAGTCAGAGGTCTCACTGTTTGCTGGGACATGTCCTCCATGAAAACATAAGTAGGGTCACTATTTGGGGACCTCTCCATGAGTGGGAATACCATCTGGAGAATGTCTTACATAACCTCCAGAAGTGTGAACTTTGCTAGATATCCAGGTGGAAGGAATTATAGACATGAAGAAATTGAGAGCTAATGGGAGAGAATTTATATTTGGTGATTCAAGGATCTGGCTAGTGTTGTAAAACTGAAGAGGACAAATATATAGGGCTTCAGCTCAAAAAATATATATAAATAAATAAAAAATCCCAAGGGCAAATTATCTGAATAGGCCCTTCATTTGGTTCAGTGATTTAGCATCATATGGGAAATTTAGTAACCGCCATGTAATAAATACAAATACATCTAGTTGTACTAGATGTGGACTCTAGGCAGGGTTGAAGACCTGGCTTCATGAAATGTCACTTAAAATGATGGGAACAATTAACTAGAAAGTTTGAACAGAGGGCAACCAGGATAATGAGAAGATGTACTGCAGAATCTATCAATTCTTACCACAATGCAACCTTTGGAAGGCATAAAATATTTCTAGAGAGCTAGTGTTTCTTTTGTAAAACTGTGGTTTTCTTTGGATACTTCCCGTATTCATTTCTGCACAAAAGCTGCTGTTTTTATGACCCGTTTTCTTGAAGTTGTACTATTTTGGATGTTTAGCTTCCTGATTCCTTCTTCATGCTTGGCTTCTTATGCTTCACTTGCCTATCACTACCCACCACTCATACAAGATGGTCTGCTAGCCACTTGACACCCACTGTTCTTTTACAGTCACAGACAAGCAGCAGTAGCAGGTGGTTTACTAAGCCCTTGGAGGAACATCATAAGTTTATACCAAGTCAGACCATGGATCTGTCTAACTCAGTATTGTTTACATTGATTGGCAAGGGCTCTCCAGGGTTTCAGACAAGGATCCCCCCCAGCCCTACCTGGAGATGCCAGAGATTGAACCTGGGACCTTTTGCATACAAAAGGACCTTTTGTATGGTGAAATGCCATACTTGGCTGATAGGCTGTTTTGGCTTGGTATGACACAAGGTCATCATACCAGCCTTCACTGTTTGCTTCCATCTTCCTTAATCACCATTGTCATCCATCGACATGCTCCTCCCCAACTCATTCATTTTTAAAGTTCTCCTTAGCTCTTGACTAGGGATATCTCTGAGCTTGCAATTTGATTCATGGACCCACTGCCCCCAAATGCATTTGACAACATGCGTACATTTGCAAAATGCACTTGAAAAAAATGTGTACTTCTGAAAAATGTGCAGAAATATGCTTTAATCAATGGGAGAAGAATGTATACATTTAAAGATGCATACAGTTGATGCATACATTTGGAAAAATATGCAAAAAAGTTCACATATTTTTGTGCATAAAGAACAATACAAAAGCTCTCAATCTGATACAATCAGAACAAGCTTCGAGATGGAATTCGGAGAACTTCTGTGAGCTCAAGTTTTGCTGATTTATGGATCCCTACTCCTGTCCTGAATCACCCCTCACAATCTTTGACGATAGTCCTAGCTGAGGGTACACAGAGCAGACTGCATGGCATGCATGCACACACACACACACACACACACACACACGGCATACGCGCGTGCGCGCACACACACACACACACACACACACACACAGCTTTGCCTGCTCCTGCCTTTCCAGTATCTACCATCTGAAATGGCTGCTTCACTCTGCCTAATGGTAGAGCCAGTCATGCTGAGCTGAACTACTTCAGACTGCTGGTGGGGTCTGCATGATTGAATGTTTCTCCTTACATTTTTTTTTTTTTTACCCCTCCACAGAGCAAATGAAATGTCAGGGAGAAGACTAAGCTTTATCCTTTCTACCTGGCAAGCTTCTTCTCTACATGCAGATTTTGGGGGACGCTGTGCAAGAACATTGCATCATAAGAGCCCCCACATGCAGTCTGAACTGATACGGCCTAGACACAGGCTTAACATCTCAGTGAGAAATCAGCCTATGCAAACTAAAAGGAAATGCCAGCTTATGTATAGTAGGCATTACAGTTGTACTTTGGATCATCCAGACCCAGGCAGCTGGCAGATAGCAGGAGGATAGTGGAGAAAGGAGCAGCTCATCACCATGTAAACTTGCAGCTGCTGAATAACTACAGGCCCTGTGGGCCTAGGGAGCTAACATCACAGGGGACTATATGCCAATCAGCAGCCATGCATCTGCACAGTGTGGAAGGAGTCACCTCCTGCCTCCACCACCATGTCCTGAGGACCACTAATAAGGGCATTGATCCCCCTCCTCCCTTGATTTCCTCTGAGCAGTGGCAGATTCTTCCTTCCTGGAGCATGGCAACACTGGCCACCACTTTATCTCTTTCCCCCACCCCAAAGTCCTTGGAGACCTTTGAAATGGAAAAAGGCAGGATACAAATAGAGTAAATAATAAATCAATGCACTCCCCTGCAGTCACATCCTACCTCTCATTCCAACTCATCACACTTTCCTCTATTTAAAGTGTGCCAGCTTGTGATCATGTTGATGTGTGCTTGTGTTTTGAATGCCTGTGTGAACCTCGATGACATGACATGGAAAATTGTATTTCTACTCCAGGGCATTCACAGCTAGCATTTCTTCTCTGTCCTAAGATGAAGGACACCCAGAATATTTCCCTGTCTAGTCACAGAAAAGAATACTTGCCTAATCTCATTATCAGAGAAAGGACTGATTGCCTCCACACCTCTTGGGGCTTCAAACACACACACACACACACACACACACACACACACACACACACACGTTTGTAGCTTCTGGTGAAGTAAATTCATGGAAATGTTGTTGTTATGCTCATGTCCTCTAGTTAATTGAGAAGGGTTGATTTTTTTCCTGCAAGCTGATGACTCCAACCACCCGGATGGCATCGGGAAACCCCTTGCCATGTGGGCACTGCATTTGAAAAGGTAGTGCGTTGGGGTGGGGGTTGTGAGAGAGCTCGTTAAGGGCATTGTCATTGCTTGTTCAAAGCTCACTGTGGTTAACTAAAGTACGGGTGATTTAAAATGTGTGTGTTTGGGGAAAGTTGTGCATTTTGCAAGTAGGCATTTTGTGGAAGCGAAGGCAAGTTCTGGAATTTACCAAGGTTTTCAGAGAAAATGCACTCCCATTTTCATTTGGGATTGCAAAGGGGGCACTTTTCAGTGATTTGTAAACTGAAACAAAATTCTCATACATCCCTACGAGCGGATTAGGGGAATGATCCTATGCCCCCTAGGCATTGTCTGGAAGGTGGAGGTGGGCATAGGATAGTTCAGATTCCCAGCTCCAAGGTTGGAGAAAGTTCTCCAACCTTGGAGCTGGGAATTGGAGCTCCAACCCCCTCCTGTGTCCCCTTGCAGCCGGCCACTCGCTGAGGTTGGGAAAGAGACCCTGGAGAGGGGTTAAGGGGGCATTTAGGGGGGCAAGGAATGGAGGAGACTGGAGCAGCTAGGATAAAGCTATCCTGAAGCTGCTACAGCCTCCTTCCCTCCCCCTCTGAAATGCTGTTACAAGATGGTCGAAAATGGCCATCTAGTGAAAATGCAGAGGAGGAGGAGCAGGGAGGTGAAGATCACCTCCATTGCTCTTCCTACTTTGCATTGGATGCCCGTAAGCTTCTGAGTTTGGAGGCTCATGCTCATCTCGATAGGATTGTGGTTGTGCCCTAGGAGGTGTTTTCAGACATCTGCAATGTCACTGGTAGGGATGGGTGAGACCAAAACAGCAAATGTGGTGGTGGCGGCGGGGACAGTGGGGACTGCATTTAAGGCCAGGGGGCACATGTGGCCTGTGGGCAGATGTTGCGCACCCCTGATGTAAGACATTAGATGTCAAAAACAGCACTTTAAATTGAGCTAGGAAATGTACTTGCATCCAGTGCATCTGGCACAGTACTGGCGTCATATGATCTGACTGCCTCACCCCACCAACACTCAAACAGCCACATTCGGCACCAGCTGAACACCCACTTGCTCCATACATCCCACAGGTCACAGTAGTACCAACCTAGCACAGCACAAGTAATTAGCGAATCACTCTTTTTAATGAGTGTGTGATGGCTTGGAATGGCTTTGCTTCCATTTATCCTTGTCTGTTTGTGTTATGGGACATTGCTAGCTTTTTGAACATTCACTATGTAGCTCTCCCTTTCTCCCAGATATGCATTGGGTCCAGCATTAAGTATTCTCTGTATTAAATATTTCAGACTAGGCTAAAAGTACATCAAACAGTGCAATTGCAGCAGGTGGCTCCTTCGGTTCTTTTTGTTTGGAATAAGAACAACATTTTCATCTTGTGTGTTCTGCTGAGAACTCTTCGTTCGTATTTATTGCAGAAAAGTTGCCCTTTCCAATAGTAGGGATGCTTGTGGATTTCCTTTGGCCTGCATTTTAAAGCAAACAGATCTGATTCACACTTCTCAGAGTAAAACTCGGATTGGAAAACAGTTATCATTCAGTTTTTGCACTCCTCCACAGTTTGTGATATAGTTCTCCGCTCAAAAAATAATTATTATTCTTTTAAGAAACCCTACAGCCTTCCTCAAGCTGGTGCTGCGCAGGTGTTTTGGACTTCAGTTCCCATCAACAGCATGGCAAGTGTCCAGGAATGCTGGGAGTTATAGTCCAAAATATCTGGAAGGCACCAGCTTGGGGAAGGCTGACCTAGCACGATGCACATATATTTGTATATCTATCTGCCTCTATCTCTGCCTCTGCCACTACTGTATCTGTAGTGAAGAATATATTAAAAATTCTTCACATTTTCTTGCACTTTAAAAATTGATGGCAGATTGGTGGCAAACTATTTGGAAAGCTGAACTTAACAAGTACTATTTGGTAGGGATAGACACATCAGTCTACATCTAGTTCATGTCAGTTTCACTTGTGTTCATTAATAAGTCCGTCCCGTCTCATTTTCACATTAATCTGCAAACGGTGAGAGATGTGGGTGGCTGGGCCAGGGGTCATGTTGCCATGGCAAAGAGGACTCAGGTGTCAGCTCTTCCTGATCTGGATATATTATGGGAAGGGATGAGGTCAGAAGACTTCAGAGCCTGGCTACAGGGATTCATTCATGACACACTAGACTTGGCCAAGGAGGATACCCCTTTGGTTCTGCAGCCCACATAGGTGATACAGTAGAGAATGGGGAAGACAAGAGGTGTTTGATGAAAGACAAAGTTAACCTCATCCCTCTGATACCGAGCCCTCACATGGGACACACTGGAGAGTGAAGAAAGAGGTGTGGGGATGCCCCAGAGGGTGTCGGGGCAAATCCTCTGCTTCTCTCCTGGCACCTACACTAAAGCCTTATTTCATATTTGGATCAGAACTGTCTCCATCCTGTTGAATACTAGAGTGGTTTTAGCATTTACACTTCAAAATAAAATTGTGCTTTGATGTGTCCCATACTGGCCGAAGACATGCAATGCTTATTTTAATTGTAGGTATCAGTACTTACAGACCTACTCCTACCTTGAATTTTAACTTCAAGCAAGATCTTAACAGGGTTGCATACTGTTATGGATAAACGCTTAGTGATGCTAAAGTTGAATTCCATTTTACATGAAGATTTATGTATGTATGGATAGATGGATAGATTGATACTTATATACTGCTAGACATAATGAAATCCCTAAGGGAGCGATCCTTTGGCCCCTGAACATCATCTGGGGTGGGGGCATAGGATATTTCAGATTCCCAGATCTGAGGGTGGAGTGAGCACTCTGACCCCCTCCCCCCCTTTGCAGCCAGTGTGGAAATAACCATGCTGGCTGCCTCTCTGATGTCAGTAAAGGGGGAGTTCCATGGGGAAGTGAGGATACTGCACAGACCAGCGTGTGCTGTGTCCTGTGTCCTCCATGGCTTCCTTCCCTCCCCCTCCAAAGCACCCCAGCTAGATGGCCAAAAGCATCCGTCTAGCTGAAATGCAGAGGGGGAAGTGCAGGGAGGTGAAGATCACCTCTGCTGCTCCTCCTGCTCTGCATAGGATTATCATAAGCCTCCATCTTTGGGGGCTTATGAACATAGAAGGTACAACCCATAGGATTGCACCCTAAGTGGTTTAAAATCAAAGTTTAAAAACAAAACAAAACATTTCTGGGCTCATTTTGAAAAAGGTGCTTATTTTATTCTGCCCTTTTTTGTTGTTTCTGTAATTCTCCAATGGATGTCTAGACTCTGTCTAGTAGCCATAGGAGTTTACCCTTAGTCTATAAACTGGGAGCCAGGCTGCCACATTCTTCTCATGGCTGGGGATTGCCATCTTCCCAGCCACCCACCCCAACGTTGAAAAAACTTGAAAACTTTTGCTGCTAAAGAAAAATACCCTCCCACTATCACAGCCTGTGGATGGCTGGGGATATGGGTGGGCATTCATCACCAAATGTTAGAATGCACACTGTAGGTTTGTATTCAGGCACCAGCATCCCAGATTCCCAGTGTTGCCCTGACAGCACCATTTATACATGGCACTTTCTTAAAAGTTGTTTTAGCTCCACTTGTGAAATCACAAACTGCTCTGAAAGTTCTTCTAGGGAAAGGTGACCGGAGCCTATTTAACAGCAGTCACTGCTTGTTGCATTCATACAATGCTGTTGTTTAACGACATAGACATTTTACAAGTTGGATTGTTATCTCAGCTGAAACTGTCCCATCCTACTTGATTGTCACCAGGTTTCCTTGTCCAAGTTCACCTGTCTTCAATGTAGTATTCTAACCTGATCAATAAAGATGCTTCCCTGGTTTGGGGAAATCCAAATTATCAGGTTTTATTTTTGAAAACGGTATCCATTGATTAGGGAATATCCATGGTTTCTTTTTCATTTCTAAATAGACTGGTGTGCATGTTTGCTGCAGCTTTCCATTTTTTTCATGCCTTTTCCATCCTCGGTGTTCCCACGTGCACTGAAAAAACACTGGAAAAATCAATCTTAGTGTTGATTGTACATGATTACATCACAATTCTTTTTGTGCATCGGTTAAATACAACATAATAAGAAGCTTGATGCAGTCATATCATGGTGCACTGCAGAGGAAAGCATTGGCCTGCAGCTGCCCACCATCTTCACTTCCTAAGAATGCCTCTGAGGCCCACTTATGGCACAGTCGCCCAGAGGCATTCATGGGAAATGATAACAGCAGTAGTTGGGGGCCCTAATTTTGCTTTGCAGCAATCCCAGCTGCTGGTAAGGAAAACAAATAAATTTGTTTTTATTTGTTTGTTTGTTTGTTTGCTTGCTTTAAATGGGAGGGGTAGGGTTGCATGGGCAGTGACAAGAAAGGTGTCTGAAGGTGCACCAGTGCCCATGGGCACCATGTTGCCTACCCCTGATGTACAGTCACATCAATATTGCTGTTTTAATGTGTTTTATCAATGCACATGCACATCAGTAATGTTGAGTGGGGAGGAAGTTGCAATGAATGGAAGGAACTGAAATTTACTGGAAAAGTCACACAATCCAGTTCTGGAATTGATTTTAGAAATTATCCTAGCTAAACTCGAATTCAGGAGGAACAGAATACAGGGCAGAGCAAACCCACAGAAGAAGAAGAATTGTATGGAACAGAGAAAACTGCTTATCTCTATTTAGCAGTAATGGTGGGGTGCACTGATTTCTGTGGAGTTTAATGGTGGTCATTGTGCAGTCATGAAAAGTGAAGATCATATAGTATGTATTTGGGGAAAATAATCACACAGTTAATTATCTCACTTGACTTTAATCCTTGTCTTCCCTGGATTCTTGGGGAGATTGGTGCGCACGTCTCATATAAATACAGAGCCAGTTATTCAAAAGGTCAAAAGACTCTTGTATTATGGTTTGTAATTACAGGTAATATACTGAATAAAATTATTCCATCATAATTTTAGCTCATTTAATTCATTGACCCCATGTTGCTATGAGTCTGATTATTTCTATTATACTTTGTGATTACAGATAGATCTGAAGGATGCTCCTGAAATTCACCTCATTTAATTCCCCCCCCCTTGATTCTGGAGTTCTATATCAACTGGTCTTGTTTCTGAAGTGGTACCAATGCATTTGGGATCCTCCATTGCTCCTGTCATGGTCCAAGACTCCAAATCCTCACCCTCAGACGGTACTAAACATTCTTCCTCAGAAGAAGAGGCACCTGAGTTCAGAGAGAGGGCTTGGTTACAGAAAAGTGTCATGAGACTTCCACCTTTTTGGGATCCAGTTCCACAGGAAGACCCCAAGGACCTGTCCCCAATTTGTCCAGGGGAGGTCACATTGCCATCCTCATATTCTGAGGATGTCAGTCATGAAGACACCAGCACAGCACAGCACAGCGATCCCCTTAGAATTTCAACCTGGGGCTACTAAAAGAGGACCGGCCTCTTTTGGAGAAAAAACCTTAGTTGGTGTGTGGAGACAGAGCTAACCCTGCCTAAAGGAAGCCAAACCCGCACTTATGGCTCAGTCATGATCTGCTGCTTGTTGGAGCAATGTACATACAAGCTTGTCAGGGTTGCTCTCAGCAACCTGGCACTCTTCCCTTTGAAATTTTGGACAGAGTGCCCCAGGGTACACTGCTTCTCATGATATAGTATTGTGCCCAGAGGCATCTAACTCAGGAACATAGCCAGGCTGCTAAGAGTAGCCAAACCACTAAAAGTGGTGGAAAGGTTTCTTTGCTTTTTCTTTTTCCTTTTCATTTTTTTTAGAAAAAAGGAAGAAGCCCTCAGCCACCTCATATTTAAACGTAAAACTATTCCCATCTTCAGATTTGCCCACCCCCTCGAAGTCATCAAATATCACACACACACACACACACACACACCATATACACACAAACACACACAACTTTTGCAAGGGAAGAATGGCCCTGTGAAATTTGGAGTGGGGGATATTTAGTCCAGCTTTAACATGAAGTGAAGGAACTGAGAGCTATGGCAAACTGTGTGTCTCCCCAGTCTTTTAATTCTAGGAGCTCTCCTAGTTAAACTGGCATGCAGGGAGAGTGGAATTCAGGGCAGAGTGATCCCTTGGAACAATCAAAGAACAAAATGGGGCAAATCTGTTCATCTCCATTTCCAGTGCTGAGAGGCCAATGAGGATCCATTTAGGGATTTGGCTCTGCAACCCTACAAGTTCATCTCAATGCTGTTATCTTAATGCATTCATTTATTGGTAGAGTTCACTGGGAGTATAATCCAGCTAGAAGCCCTCCAATGCAAGACCCATTGAAGTGAATTGAAGCTGTTCAAGAGCACAACACTCCACAACTCCTATTCATTCATATAGGGGTTGTGCAGGATAGCTTCCTGCTATACTTATCCTGAGCTTTTAAGCAAATTATTTCTTTCATTGAAGTGTAGGAAACCATGAGTTTTGTTTTTGTTTGTTTCTTCTTACTTTAAATAGTAAAGCTGATATACCCTCACCCCAAAACAAACAAACAAACACACACACACACACACACACACACACACACTGCTGTCAGGACTATTTACAACTTCCATTAACTTGGTAATAGATGGTGCTTTTAAATCTCCCTGGCTAAAAGAACCATTGGCTCAATCAAGAAAGGTGATAATTAGGTTGGCTTTTAAAAAAAAGAGAAGAGGGCAGCCAATGAAGAATGGCTTGCACTGGCTAATATTTTAGCTGGTAAAAAAAAAAAAAGGCAAGGAAAGAAAGGTGTGGCCCCCTGTGATTTGACATTTGGGATAATAAAATATAGATAACCCAGCCATGGATGGAAATCTGGTGGTTATCACACAGGCTGCAATCCTGTACACAATTACCTAGAAGTAAGTCTAACTGAACTCAGCAGAGCTTACTTCTGAGTAGACATGTATAGAGTTGCACTGCTGGATCCCTGGTTGTGCACAAATAGACTTCAAAATTTGCCATTTGACTTTTCACAGAATTTGTGAGTGGTGGGGGGTGGAATTCACCAATAGTTTCTTTTGGGTGAGGCTCACCATTAGCAGTGAAAGTAGCATAGCTTCTTGCTTTCCCCATAAGGATTTTTATTGTTGTTGTTTTTTGCAGGCAAGCAACAGCAACTGTATTGGCAGCTTGGCCACCATTTTGCATTTATTTATTTATTTATTTATTTATTATATTTATACCCCACCTTTTTTCCTGCAAGGAACCCAAGGCGGCTTACATAATCCTCCTCTCCATTTTATCCTCACAACAACCCTGTGAGGTAGGTTAGTCTGAGAGTCACTGATTGGCCCAAAGTCACCCAGTGAGTTTCATGGCCGAGCGGGGACTAGAACCCGGATCTCCCAAGTCCCAGTCCAACACTCTAACCGCTACGCCACACTGTGGCATTCCCCACAGTGCCCCAGACCTAGTGTCATCCCAGGGCATTTGGTGGTGTTCATGGGGGGGGGGGAAGGATGGCAGCCATCACACATCCAAAAATAGTGGTGAATGTGCAAAGAAAATTCTGCAAAGCGGTGATGAAATGAAAACTTTCACAATTCCCCCCCCAAAAAAAATGTATTCTGAGAAATGTTGTCTTAACTCTAGTTAGATGATTTAACTACATGCACTGGTGGTTCTCCAGTCAAAATCAAGGATGCATCTCTGGTCACTTTTCTCTGCATTCCACTCCTCTATTTTTGTTTAACTAAGAGAACTTCTAACATTAATTCTGGATTTGCATCCTGCACATTTTGCTGTGAGTCTCTGTCCCTTCCGTTCATTTCCATCTCCTCCTTGCTTCCCCTTGTGACTGATGTGCACACATGCCCTCTTGTGTATGACTGGTGTGCATATGCACATTGATGAAACATTGCAACAGAATCAGTCTTGATGGGATTCTATTTATGACTGCAAATTTTTTTTAAAAAATGATGCATAGTCTCTCACTGTTGGCTGCAGATAGGGGATCAAAATTTTGAATACCTTAAATGCAAAAACCTCTTTTAACTACATGCACTGGTGGTTCTCCAGTCAAAATCAAGGATTCATCTCTGGTCACTTTTCTCTGACCAATTCCACTCCTCTATTTTTGTTTAACTAAGAGAACTTCTAACATTAATTCTGGAGTGCCCCTTCTCCATGAGGTATAGGCCTGTAAGAACAGAAGAATCCCTTTGACGGATCAGACCGAGGCCCATCTTGTCTATTGTTCTGTCTCTAACAGCAGTCAGTCAGATGCCTCTGGTAATTCACTGATAGGGCCAGCGTTGAGCTGGAATTGAGATTTGAGTCATTTGACTTTTTCTCGTCTTCCTAGAAAAAGGAGGCCACTTCACAGAATATTCTCCAAATATTTTCCACCATTTTTAATTTTTTGGGGGGTGGCAGCTTCAATTCCTCCACTCCCCAGAATGCCCTGGGGTGACACTGTGGAGGATGCAAAATGGTGCTCAGAGTGCTAACACAGTTGCTGCTCCTGCCAGTTGTGGCAATGACAGCAAGAAAGAGAAAAAAAGAAAAACTGTGCTACTGCCGCTAGTAATAATGAGCTCCCCCCATTCCCTGATAAACTGTTGGATAATTTCTCCCCCCTCCCCCCGGATGAATCTGGTGAAATGGTCCATTCAGTTTCGCTGCCCAGACTAGAGTGGAGTATTTCATTTCCACACAGCTCTAGGCAGGGCTGGAAGGTGATGACCTCCCCTTGTGGTTTGTCTCCAGCATTTGCTATTCAGAAGTTCACTGCCTCTGTACATGGAAGTTATATTCATGGCTGTAATGAATGTACAGGGATTTATTTCATTTTTAATTGGGACAGGGGGCATTAAAATCTCAAGTTCCCCACTTGTAATCTGAAGTGGTACAGTCGAAAAATAGGTCATCACATGATTCATCTGATGGAATAGCTCAGCATTCTTACTTCACCAGCAAAATGATGCATGTATATGGGTAACGTTTGTCCTCCTTTTCTCTTCCCCTTGACTCCCAATGTCTACTAACCCTCAGCGATCCTCAGATGCTAGGCCTGGTGGTGCCTAGCCTGCTTGCTCTTTACCTTCAACATAGGGGACATGATGTATCGCCAATTCATTGTGTGCTGCACAGATGGAGCAAAATATCTTGTAGATGAAGTGATATGCTTCATCGAAAGACTTGCATACCAATAACTGACCTTGAACATTTACACAAAATAGTATCCAAAAAGTAAAAAAATAATTTGGATTCATCTAGCTGCCAGAGAAGTCATTAACTGGTGCACATTGCAGAGAAAATGAAATGCTTTTGATAATTCCCTTTCTATTCAGAGAAAAAAATGCATTTAAAATGTATTAAATTGCCACCGCAGATGTTAGTTACCTTTGAACCCTTAGCCCCTGCATTCCCATTTGAGTGAACAGGTGTTTATTAATTCCACTAACCTCCCCCTTTACTGAATTGGTGGTAATATGAGCAACATTAGGGAACAAATGTGTTCTGCTTCAATTCCCACATGGGTTATTTTAAAAAATAAGTTTAGAGCGAGGTATCTGTGAATATGGTTCTGCTCGGCAGCACATTCTCAGCTAAAGTCTGCCTGAAAGCTGCAATGCACTGCAGCTGAAATAAGTATTTAAAAAATGTCCCAAATCTGAAGCTAAAATGTATCCAGGCTACTTCTTTGGCAGTCCTGAAATCGGCACCTGGAACCCTGAGATTCCCCCCACCCCCCACTGCCAGGAGTCATGCCCAGTGGTGATGGTCCTCATTCAAAGGAGAGCTCCAAGGACAGAGATGATTGGATCCCTGAAGCTTATGCAGAAGTAGTCTCCAAAGCATTGGTCCCAGTAGACCAGGGGTGTCAAACTGCTTTCATCCTGAGAGCCAAATTCAATTTCAGAAAAGCTCTTGGAGATGGAGACTGCATTCCAATGGTAGTTGGTGCTGAATGCAAAATAGGGTGGGGCCAAAATGTTGGAATATGGAGTTCTCATATTCAGGTTTGCCTTCGGGCAAAGAAGCAACAGAACCGGCAGACATGATCAAGGTCATGCCTGAGCTAAATGTCACCTTTGGCCCAGTGTAGTGGGTGTACAGTTTTTTGTCTTCAGGGAATCTGGAGCAGGGGTCATGATAGATTGCTTTCAGCTGGGATGACATCATGCTATGGGTGCAACTGGCATTGCATCATCTATTCATGTGACTGTACAGAATTGTATAAAAGGTGTGCAAAGTCTTTGTGTTCTTGTTGGGGGAATAAGGAGTTAATTGGATTAGGAGTTATTGATTAGAAAGCATTCTGTAAGTAAAGAGATAGTTTATGTATGTCTTGACTGTATCTGTTTTTGTCTGACATACTGTTCTCTTTTACTTTTGTACAATAGCACTCTGTGTATGTTCTGTTCATATTTTGCAAGTCTCAGTTTAGTAAACCTTTGTGTTTAAAGAAACAGACTTGTTGTTTTGCTTTTTACCTACTGGCCTAGCACTCCCTTCTCACGCCACAATCTCTCTCCGCTGAAACTTCTGCAGCTGCTGGGACAAGGTTGTTTAACTTTGTTTTCCCCCCCAGCGGCTCAGATTTCCAACACAAAATACCCAACATAGTAGTATATTTTAACTTAAAGCTCTTACTCCCAGTAACTAAACCTTAAGAGAGGCATTTCAACCTTTTAGAATGTGTGTGTGTGTGTGTGTGTAATCATGCAATAGTAGGAAACCACCAATCAGCAGTTGAGGAAAGGGTAAGGGGTGGCCCTTTGGGGAACTTGAGAGAGCCATATTGGGACCCCATATGGGCCTGATTTGACCCATGGACCTGAGGTTCAACACTCCTGCAGCACGGGCTTTCATTGAAGAAGAGCCCAGCAGAAAGTGAGGTCCTAATGCCTGGTTCTAGAGATGGTAACTCTACCCTCCTCCTGAGGCGACTCATCTCTGCAAACTACAAGGAAGACCAACTATCTTCCACCAACTACAAAGCCTCCTCTACCCTGCCAAGCTCCAGACCAGTGTTGGGGCAAGACTCCCAGTGAGTCTGGTCCAATTTTGCTCCACAGGAATCTCCCTGTGGTCCTCATTCTCAACTGTGTGACCTGCACCTTGTGAGACCCATCTCCCTTTGGGCTGTAGCCTGGAACAGGAGAGACAGACAAGTACAAGTACAAGTAAAGTTAGTCTCTCTCATTAAGCACCCCTTCTAACACAATTTGGATTGACTCTTCTTTTAGAGTGGCATACTCTGTCCATGTAAGACACCAAGCCTTCATAGACATAAATCATCTCTGCATATTATGACAACATTCCTCTTCTAATCAGACCTCAGACACATTTAGGAGTGAAGTATGCAGGATCAGCCAAAGGGAAGATCAGGGCCTGCTCCAGTTGGACTGTCTCCCCCCCCCCAGGAGATGAGAGGGGAAGCAGGGTCAATGTGGATGACTCCTGAGGCATTGAATGGAATAGATTTTGAAGGTATAAACTGGCCCCTAACAACTCCAAGTATACTCAGATGTCTTCTGTACACTCAGCTGCCTATGGCTCACTCCTAACCATTGACTATACTTAAGGAGACCCAAATAATATTTTCCCCTATTGATTTAGGAAGGCTGATTATGGTACTGGTTGAGTGTCAAGAGCTGTGTCATCACCAGCTTATATGTTATCATTACAAAATATATTATCATTACAAAATTATCACACTTTATCAGCAACACTCTGAAAAAGTGACAGCTGAATCATTGAATTAGGCAAGTGCAAAAGTGACAACTGTCTTCCAGTATCAGGGGTGAGCATACCCTGTCCGTTGTGAAAAATTGCCCAATCCATCCATATCAAGATGCACAAATGATTTGCTAACAATGCAAACACAAAACTACTGTCATTGATAAACAAAGCTGGAATCCAATAGACTGTGTGCACCACACCAATTATCCTCAAACAAAATGTAACCCTACAGTCAGCTTATTACAGGTGCTTGTATACTCTGACAATGACGAAGTAAAGGCTCTGCATTTGAGATGTTCACATTTATAACTGTTTGCTTACGGGGGGGGAGGAAAAGAAAAGAAAAGAAAGGAGGGGTATTCTGCATAAGAAGCTGTTTTGTCATCTGAAGATAGAAAGCACCCAAGCCTTATGTACCCTTCAGTATTGAACTGAACACAAAACAAATGGCATAAGTGTGGAAAGATTGAATTTTAATATATAAGATGTCTGCAAATATTATTCATGACTTCCTGAATACAGTGATCTTAAAATGCTAACTTATTTCCTGTTGTTTCAAAAAACAAAACCCATTTTATACCAGAAATCTTCCATTCTCTCTCTCTCTCTCTCTCTCTCTCTCTCTCACACACACACACACACACACACATACACATACACATACACACAGAGTGAAAATTTGGACAATGTCGGCAAACCCAGATGCATCTTATGAACATCTGAAAATAAATATTTCTCCACTTTTCCTGTATGCTAGGGGTGCTCGAGGGCTTCATTTAGTGCACATTTTTAAGTGAACTGACCTGATTCACTCTACCTGGACTAATATGAGGAGTGGAACATAGCTCTTCTTTAGGTTTTGCCTTTATTTGGAATAACATCAAGCAAAGTGGGAGACCACTTTGGCCCTTTTATCAGCCAGGTAAGGTGTATTTACAGGGAGCTCGCTTCCCCCTCCTTACCAGAAAGAGCACTTGGTTCATACTGACAAGTGCCCTGGGACTGCAGAAAGAAGGGGAAATAATGCCCTGCCCCCATCCATCGACCTAAGGAAGAAAAGCCTGGCTCAAGAAAGAAGGGAGATCAGCCTGGACTGAAGTGCATTTAAATGCTCAGTTATAGCTCACTTCCTTGTTCTCGCCTTGAAAAACTGGTCTCCCTCCTCTTCCTCTTTCCTCCACTCCGCTTCCATTGTGTGTCTTGTCCTTTTAGTTTGTAAGCCTGATGGCCAGGCCTCGCTCTATTTATTGATGTGAGTTGTTTGGGGAGACAATAAATTATCTGGAAAGTGGGATAAAATACAGAAAATAAACAATCATTCATATTCACAACATTTCAGACATTAACTTTATCAATTCCCTCTATTTCTAATGCTCAGGCTGTGGGTGCCATTGCTTGTTATTATTATTACATTACAATTATATCCCACCTTTTTTCTTCTTGCAAGGAACCCAAGGCTGCTTACTACAAGGTTCTCCTCCTCTCCCTTTTATCCTCACAGCAACTCTGTGAAGGAGGTTAGGCTGAGAGTCCGTGTGACTGGCCCAAAGCCATCCAGTGAGCTTCATGGCTGACTGGGGACTAGAACCCGGATCTCCCAAGTTCCAGTCCAACACTCAAACTGCTATGCCACACTGGCTCTCATTGGTGCCACCCAACACACAAGAGGACATTATCAACAGCATAGCATAACCTGAGGGTTTGCAGAGGTACATCTTTTTTCTTTTTTTTTCAGGGGAAAACCCTAGGTGTGTGTGTGTGTGTGTGTGTGTGTGCATGCGTGTGTGCGCGTGGGGGGGGGTAGTCCATAAAGTCTGAGGCCATTGAATCCTGACTGATTGTTGAGGGAGTGGGGGCACACAAAGATCCAGTGTGGTATAGTGGTTAGAGTTTTGGACTGGGACTCAGGAAACCTGGTTTCAAGTCCCCACTTGTCCATGAAACTCACTGGGTGACTTTGGGCCAGTCACTAACTCTCAGCCTAACCTACCTCACAGGGTTGTTGTGAGGATAAAATGGAGAGGAGGAGGAGGAGGAGGAGGAGGAGGAGGATTATGTAAGCCACCTTGGGCTCCCTGGGGGAAAAGGTGGGATATAAATGTAATAAATAAATACATACATACATACATACATACACAGGCAAACAAACAAGCAAACAAACAGATCCTGAATGGCATCAGTCCACACTGCAACATTTGGTGCTGATACCCATTGAAAAACATGTCTTCATTCCCCACTGCTTATCACAAACCCCGTCCGTACTGATAATTGTGCTTCCATCTCATATAGTTGTGTGAAACAGTCTCCACGTACACCTGAAATTGCCTTGCCTTCTATTTTCCAACAGCTATCAAATCAAACCTTTCCCTAATAATATGTTATTTTGGTAAAGAAAAAGGGGGAGAAAGAGCTTCCTATATGAATGACAAAAATTATAGGTGATTCCAAAACTTCCATGAATAACATCAGAGAAACAAATGGAGGTTATGACAGTGTCCAAGCATGCTTCATTGGATGGGTGAAAATGACAGCTTTAAGTTTCATCTCAGCTGTTGGGCAAAGCAAAGGGAAATTGTTGTCGGAAGCCAACTTTTCTCGACTCGCAATCACCTGGTGAACGTCTACAGGAAATTTCCACCCAGGCTGTATTTAATATGCGCTGGAATTATTGTGTTTGATATATATCAACTTTGAATCTGTTTCAACACAACCTTGAATGCCTTTCTTGCAGTATATCATTTCATCAGCCTCGCTTAACTAGAGCTGCTTCCCCTCCCCCATTTTTTATGGCCCCCATAAAATCTAGGAATGGAACACTTCGATTTTTCTAGCAGTAATTTTTATTACTTTTAGCCCCCTTTTTAAGTACTTGTCAGAGAGATACAGTACTTTGTACAGAGTATATTTTTTCAGCTTTGCATTATATTTTTATTTCAATTTATTTTAGATAGAATGTGCAACATACATCTAAATAATACCTGAGATATTTCATAGAAGCCTGTTATAGATGTAATTATAATGGATATAAACCCACTTCATCCATCAGCCTTCCTATATTTCATTTGCCTGCATCAGCCTTACAGTCTCTTTCAAGCAGGTCTTTCAAGGATAAGTCAAGTTGTGGCTTAAATGTTGATCATAAAACTGTATTACAGTACAAGAGGGGTAAAAAGGAAGAAAGAGAGAGTATATTACCATGCTTTCATTTAAATTTGTTTAGAACTTCCGTGTTCGTTCCCAAGAGCATGTTCTCACAGGCTATGGACGTATCATGATGCCTTCTTGTATTTTAAAAAGCTTTGGACTAGTCTTAAGGACTGTCTCCACACAAATCTCAAGAAGATAAGGCTGTCCATGGGTACTAGTCTATAGCTAAATGTTGAGTAGTATCCAACTCTGGCAGTCCACCAGCACCAATCACATTGCACTACCAGGAATGACTGCTAGTGCAATAGGAGACTAGCATTTGATAGTGGAACCCCAGAAACTAACTCAGAATTGTGGTTTCGTAATGGAGCAAGTCAGTGCAGCTCCTTTCAGCAAGCTCCACTGACTTGTCCCATGCCAGAAGCACCAGTTTGGGCTAGTTTCTGGCTGCATTATCAAGCACTGGCTTCCCATTACACTAGCAGTCATTTCTGCCAGCACAAGGGCACAGTGGGATACTGTCCATTACGCTCTCGACCATTACCTCCAGTATCAGGGGCAGCATGCCTCTGGGTGTGTGTGTGTGAATGAGTGATGTTTGATCTCACCAAAATTCTCTGAGCATCAGCTCACTGCTCATCTCTCCTCGATTTGCTCTCACATTTGTAATTGCTGTTCATTTTGCACAAATGGAAAATTGCGCAACATGAACAGCTATTGAATGTGAAAGTTGAGCAAAAAAAATTCCCCAATTTGTGCAAATGTCTCCATAGGCTAATGCATGGGTGAATTAAAAGTTGGGCAATTTAAGGAAGTTGTGCATTTTAAGAGTTTTGCATTTTAAGGAAGTTGGGCATTTTATGAAATTTCTGCATTCTGAGAACACTGTATTGTTCAAAATTTGTGCAGTTTGAGAAAGTTGTGCATTGTGAGAAAGCTGTGCATGCATTGTGAGAAAGCTGTGCATTTTGGGAAACTTGCACGTTTTGTGAAAGGTGTGCATTTTTCAAGTACACATTTTGCGAATGTGAACAGAAGTTTGGGAATTTGCAAACATTTTCAGAGAAAATGCACTCCCATTTGTATTCGCATTTGGAATTGTGAATGGGACATTTCTGAGTGATTTGTGAACTGAAACGAAATTTTTATACATCCCTACGAACACCAGTTGCTGGGGAACATGACAGTGCTTGTGGGCTTCTGGTTGGCCACTGGTCTCTGGTTGGCCACTGTGGGAATAGAATGCTAAGCTAGACAGGCCTTGGTCTGCTCCAGCAGGACTCTTCTTAGGTCTAAATTAAGTCTAACTGTGCACTGAATCATGTATGGAAGATACCGAATTAGGTTTTTATGTAGCAGGGCCAAGGCTACTGAATTCATTGCCCCAAGAAGGTCTGGCAGCCCCCCACCCTCCGCATAGTGCATTTAGGCAGCAAGGGAAAATGGTCATGTTCAACCATGTTTGATCTTTCTGATGGTTCACTTAAGAGCCAGTGTGGCGTAGTGGTGAGAGTGTTGGACTGGGACTTGGGAGATCCGGGTTCTAGTCCCCGCTCAGCCATGAAACTCACTGGGTGACTTTGGACCAGTCATTGACTCTCAGCCTAACCTACCTCACAGGGTTGTTGTGAGGATAAAATGTAGAGGAGGAGGAGGAGGATTATGTAAGCCACCTTGGGTTCCTTACAGAAAAAAAGGTGGGGTATAAATGTAATAAATAAATAAAATAAATAAATTTATTTTTCTTGGTTGTACTTCTCTGAGTTAATATGTGGAGCATTGCTGCTGATTCAATTTACCTGCTTTCTTTTTTATTTAAAAATATTTGATATTCTTTATTTTTTGTTAGCTGCTCTGATGGTTTCATTGTTAGAGCTGCAGCTACATCCTCCTCCTCCTCCTCCTCCTCCTCCTCTAAAAACAACAACAGGTTGAATCCTGTTGAACAGAAGGTCTTTTGAGCCTCCACTCACACAACTGGAAGGTGAAGTGATTTTTGCCCACTCCCTCTCTGCCCACCCTGACCAGGTGATTGAAGCAGCAATGGTGACACCTCCCCCCTTTACTTCTTCAAAAACTTTCACAGGATTCATGCTGCAGAGCTGTAGTTACATCCACCATCTTTACTGTCCCAGTGGCACTCTGGGCTTTACATGGGCCCAGAAGGCACTCTATGCTATTGAAGATCACAGGTACACCTAGGGCTTTTCTCCACAGCATGCTCATTGTGAAAAATGGCTATTTGTTTGTTTGTTTTTCTTTTAAGGAAATGAAAATTGCACCACCGCTGTCATTCAGGGGCACTTAGGGCTGCAGGTCCCTGGATCTGTGCCCATTAGTCCAACTCTAGCCATATTACTGTGCACATGAATGAGAATGAGTTTGCTATTAGTATATTGGATTATATGCCATCTATGTGCATACATGGTGCTTCACAAAGAATGAGAAGACATGTCTCAAGTGCCTTCTATCTAGAAAATAGACACAAGTGAGAGTCAAAACAGAAATTAGATTATGGTACTTTAAATCTGTATCTGATACATCTTTGTTTCATTTTTACTCTAGAGCAGGTGCAGGGCCCCCAAACCAGATCATAGAAGCCCCACATGCTATAGTCCTGATCTGGACTGCCCCCCCTATACCTACTCTGGAGTAAAAATTGAAGACCAAATGTAGCTGCTAGATACAGATTTACAGTAATGTCTGTTTTGACCCCGAAACAACAGAGAAAGGGGAAGCAAAAGGTGCTTGAGGATAGGGCAAATATGCTATTAGTTTACCCTTCTAACTGTTATATGGTTCAGACATGCTTTCACACTGTTTTGTTTGTTTTTGCTAAAAGGGTCCAAACTGAAACAAACCATTTCAGGCGTTCAACTGTTGAGCAAAAAAGATTTAATTTAGCAGTTATATTCCACATAGAAATGTCTGGTTAGGCTCTGTGACAGCTAAAGGTGGACCTCTGTAAATGAGCGTGCTTCATTTTGCTGTAAATAAATGAGAAACTATGACCAGATGTGTCTAAACAACATTCCTCTACCCTAATATCAATAGGTTTCTCCTTCCACACCTCCTCATTTGGTTAAATGAATATTAATAATGTATTTTTAAATAAAGCCTGTGATATTAGAACCACAACAAAACCAAAACACCTTACTAGCTAATTAGAGTGGATGAATGACATTGGAAAGGGTGTCAGGTTAAATCAACTTCCCTGGTAGCGGGTCGAATTAGCATAGATTTAATGCCAGTGATAATTTTATGCAATTGTGAGATCAGTCATTTAATGCATTTGGCATAGAAAGGGGTTTTTTTCTTTCTCTGAAAGCACTGAATAAACCCTGCTAATCCTTTTCCATTAGCTCTCACGTCCATCTAGGCTTTGGCTTAATAAAAGGCCAGAGAAATGGGATTCTGCTGTGCTTCCTCGGTGTGAGCATGGAAGAATGAGATGTTATCTTACAGTAGTTATGGTCCAGAATCATTAAGGAGAGTAACAGCTGAACTGAAGGACTAACTTTACATTTCTTTTTACTTCTGTGTTACAAGAGACTCCCTTTTTGATTGGAAGCCATATATTGACTTTAATTTCTAACAGTCCGTGGGGATGGATAGATCACTCTATTTCTGGCCCATTGCACTTTTCTATATGTTCTCCCATAAACCCAATCCATTCTTTCCCATTTCCACAGTAAACTGCACACAACACACATACACATGTTTTTAAATGTGTAATTAAGTGTGTATTTTTAAATATTATTTTGCTGGAAATACGCATCTCTAAACCTATTTAAAATACCTATGTCTAAATATCTTTTCTCTCAAAATACACTTTTAAAAAACACATTTTGATCCTTTTTGAGGCCAGAACTGTGTCACAATACTCAGAAAAGTGTAAAATCCAATAGATAGTTATGTTCCAATCCATGACATTACTTAGTGAGGTGCAGATCTGGACAGTTCATACTGGACAGAATTCCTTAAGCATGCCCAGGACCCAGAGATGACAAAATAAAGGGAAAGGTGAAAGAGAATCTGGATAGCTGGAACAGAGAAGAATCAAAAACATAGTTCCAAGTGATTCAGTTTTGTTTGACACAGTCAGGGGAAGCAATACAGAATTGTGATATTTTAAAATTCAGAGTATGCATTGTTCTGACTGTACCAAGGAATAAAGCTAGGCTATAAGATTAGTAGGTAAGATTATCCCATTAGAAACCAAAAACATACCAACTGTCACTGACTCACTGACTCACAGTACTAGCTTGAAAAAAGAAAGAAGAAAGAAAGAAAGAAAGAAAGGCATATAAGGCTGCAATTCTATACTCCAGGGCTTTCCAACCTTGCTTCTTTCCCACTCTCACTCAAAATTAGGGGTGGTGTCAATTTTCTTTCAATGCCTTTTCCTGCAATTTGGGGCTGAAAAGAAAAAGTAACTTAATACTGTGATGGGAGTGGGGGATACCAGCTGTAGCTTCCAAACCGTCTTCAAGGGTAACCCCATGTAGAGCACATTACAGTAGTCTAGGCGAGAGAAGACCAAGGCATGAACCACTGATGGGAGCAGATGATTAGGAAGTTAGGGGCGCAGCTGCTGTATCAGATGGAGTTGATACAGCGCCGCCCGGCTCACAGCTGACACCTGAGCCTCCATGGACAGCTGGGAGTCTAGAATGACCCCCAAGCTGTAGACCTGGTCCTTCAGGGGTAGATGTATCCCATTCAGCACTAGGTCAACATCCCCTAACCTCCCCTTGTCCCCCACCAGAAGTACCTCGGTCTTGTCAGGGTTCAATATCTGAGTTTCTAAGCACAAATTGGTAATGAAGCCTAGCTCTAGTTCTAGTGGCTTCAGAAGGAAGCCCATTTCACCTTAGGAAGCACCAGAAATGGTTCAAAGGGCCCTGATTCTGCTTGGGCTTCATTCAAATCCAATAGACATCCCTAGTTCAGAGTACCCCTGGAGCCATTGTTAGCTGCTGGAACAGATGGTTTGTTTTGATTACATAAGACTTCAGATGCTTCATGTTGCTTATTTAGCTCCATTCTCAAGGATGAAAGGCACTTGTTCAAGGAACGCTTCTTTATTTACAAGGATTACGTTTGCTAACTGCAAGTTAAATAGGAATGGATGTATAGTTAAATAGGACTCCAACACTGATAACCTAAGAGTATGAAGTGTGGATAAGGTCATTGTCTTTGTATTTTAGGGCTTATTATTGGAACCTTAAGGTTCTATGGACTTTGAAGAAGCCCGAGTGCAAGGTGAAAGGGAGAAACGTGCCAAGCGGAAAGCATGTCAAATGAATCCTTTACAGGACCTATCTTCCATCTGGTAACCTGTGTCCTCACTATGGGAAGCTGTGTGGATCTAGAATTGGCCTCCACAGTCACTTACGGATCCATCGCTAGAGTCTACACAATTTTCTTTAGAATTTCCTCCTTATAAAATCTCCTTTTTGTAAATTTTTATCCTGGAAGACAATCTTACTCGGTCACAAGTGATCGCCTGATGATGATGATGATGATGATGATGATGATGATGATGATGAATAGAAGTATAGCTTCCAAATCGCGGGAAATGATAATTCCCCTTTACTCGGCACTGGTTAGGTCTCATCTTGAGTACTGCGTCCAGTTCTGGGCACCACACTTTAAGAAGGATGTAGACAAACTGGAGAGGGTTCAGAGGAGGGCAACAAGGATGATAAAGGGACTGGAAACAAGGCCCTATGAGGGGAGACTGAAAGAACTGGGCATGTTTAGCCTTCAGGAGAGGAGACTGAGGGGAGATATTATCGCACCCTTCCAGTACTTGAAGGGATGTCACACAGAGGAGGGCCAGGATTTCTTCTCAATCATCCCAGTTTGCAGGACATGGAATAATGGGCTCAAGTTACAGGAAGCCAGATTCCGCCTGAACATCAGGAAAAATTTCCTGACTGTCAGAGCAATAAGACACTGGAACCAACTACCTAGGGAGGTGGTGGGCTCTCCCACTCTGGAGGCATTCAAGGTGCAGCTGGACGGCCATCTGTCAGGGATGCTTTGACCTGGATTCCTGCATTGAGCAGGGGGCTGGACTCGATGGCCTGGTAGGCCCCTTCCAACTCTACTTTTCTATGATTCTATGAAGTCCTCAAGTAAGGTGGTAGTATAATTTTGCCTTGTTTTGTTTGCATGGTGTAGTGTTTTCCAAATTTCAATTGCATGTAGTACAGGGATATTTATTTATTTATTTAATACATTTTTATACCGCCCAATAGCCGAAGCTCTCTGGGTGGTTTACAACAGTTAAAACCATAAAATACAATATAAAATAAATATAAATCTTAAAACCAAGGATTAAAAACAAACAGCAGAGCTAGCAAAGGCTATTAATTAGGCTGGCTTAAGCTAAAACTAAAAATAGGATTTTCAGATGTTCATCTGATATATGAACCTTAATTAGAGTAGCGGGACCCAACAGCTGTGATCTTGGGGGGCTTCTACAGATGTTCTAATTAATGCGTGTAGGTCAGAATGGACATGCCCATCCCTCCCCAACATGTATTCATAGATTCATTATAGAGTTGGAAGGAGCCTACAAGGTTATCGAGACCAACCCCCTGCTCAATGCAGGAAACTAGAGGAGGGGTCTCCCATCCAAGTAATAACCAGGCTTGACCCTGCTTAGCTTTCCACACTGAGACAAGCTGAGCCAGCGTAAGCCACAGGCCTGTATAGGTTCCTTGTACCTAGATGAAAGGCTTTTTCGGAAAGGCATTGTGACTCATCATATGGTAAGGGAGGGTCCAGCCATCATTTTTGGGGCATCAGTACATGTAACATGGGCCTGATCCCACACACTACCACAATCCCACCCTCCACAAATAGGATTGGACTGGAATTTAGTGATACTTGCTAGGGATGGGAGAGAAATCCATTCAGTTCACATTTTAACGAGACCTTATCTAATTTTGCACTTTTGAACCAAGCTGAAATTCAGTTATCCTTCAAAATTCACACTTCTCCAAATGTTGCAATGGAGTCCTCCCATCAAAACAATGTGCACAAATATGTGTATATTTGGGGGAAATGTATCAAAGATGTATATATTAGTGAAAATAACATTTAAAATGTATTATATTCTGGAAATTGTTTGCAAAAGATATGTATGTAAAATTGCAAAAAATAAAAATAAAAATAAAAAATGCATGTATTGGGGGAAATGCCAACAAATGTGCATATGAGAGCCAGTGTGGCGTAGTGGTGAGAGTGTTGGACTGGGCCTCAGGAGATCTGGGTTCTAGTCCCCGCTCGGCTATGAAACCCACTGGGTGACTTTGGGCCAGTCACTGACTCTCAGCCTAACCTACCTCACAGGGTTGTTGTGAGGATAAAATGGAGGTGAGGAGGAGGAGGATTATGTAAGCCACCTTGGGTTCCTTACAGGAAAAAAGGCGGGGTATAAATATAATAAATAAAAAAATAAAATGATAGATTTCCATGAAAATTTAAAACAAACAAACAAACACCTCAAAGTTTGGGATGAACTGAATTTAGGATTGGAAAAATGAGAATCTGAGAGAAACTGAAATTGACAGATTCATCCATTCTTCCTAGAGTAGAGCCATTCAAAACAATGGAACTTAAGCAAGTCATGAGTAATTAAGTCCCATTGATTTCAATGGGACTACACTAGGTATAATTAAATCTGGATCCTGTCCATAACCTCATGAGTCATGAAATAAAAGTTTTTATAATTCTGAAATTACATTTTCTATATTTCTGAATTTACGCCATGGCCACAGTAGGGGTTTTCTATCAAGTTCCAAGCTTCCCTCTTTTTATTTTTATTTTTTTCTTTTGGTTTAACATAATATCCAGCCTGAAAAAAAGAGTTCTACAAAGCTTGTTGATATATTTTTCAGCTTCTTGGTTGGTCCTTAAAGGTATCATCATACCAATGTTTTGATTTGTTTTATTCTAACAGACCAAAAAGTTTGACAGCAAACTTTTTCCAAACAGACCAATTCACTTTTAAGCTATATTTTTTTTGGCTTTTTTCATTGCAAAATTATGAATCATCCCCCCCCCCCTTTGTAAATCCTAAATCCTATGAGCAACATGGGCTTCCACTTGTCCTGGGATCAGTGTCCCTGTCACATGGGGAAGCACACATATCTCTCTCAAGCTACAAGTCCTCATTAAACTGCATGAGCTCACTCTTTCTGTTATAGAACAGGGCCCAGTCCAGCAGCTCACTGTTCTAAATGCTTGTTCTATTCTTAACCATGCTTCTGATAGGATCCAGGAAAACTCATAATAAGTAGACCATAGGTACACAAATACATGGAAATAATTTCCGTAGATATCCTCAAGCATGATCTAAATTTAGTTTCTTTCTTTTTTTCCACTCAAGGTTGTAGCCTGGGCTACCCCCCACCCTCTCTGAGATCACTGTGCCCCAGTAAAGCATACCCTTCCCTTTACTATGCTTGGGCCCTGGGGAGGGTAAATCAGGAAGGTGTAGTAGCATCATGCTCTGTGTGTTAGCTCATGGACTATTCTAACTACTTTTATACTGTCATTCAATAAAAATTCTGAGGGTGGTTTGCATAAAAGTGGCATCAGGAGAAGGTCCACATGCAGTGAAGCCAGTTTCTGGCATCCTCTGGACATGCCTGCCAGGAGCCAAATGATGTCAGGGTGTGTGGACATGTCCCATTCGATGTTAGGAGGTCTGGACACACACCCTGACATCATCCAGCCTGTGGAATGCTGGAGGGGAGGTCATCGCCCCCACCACCCACTTTTGGTTGCCCTCCACTGCTCTAGTCCTTAAAATCTATAGGGGGGGGGGAAACTGATAAAAAGTATATCACGATGATCTCTATCAGCCCATGAACATCTATACTCGAATGTAATTCAGAGGGTTTTGTCCACATGTCCAAATGACACATGGAGAAGGAGCAGAGAGACACATGTGTGCCCATCCTCTCCAGCTCCACCCTGATCTTTGTAAACGGAGGGTGAAGATCTACAGGGAGATGATTGATTCATGCATTTGGCAGGGATTTGGAGATATTTGTTCAGTTTGCATTTTAATTGAAATTTACTTAATTTCTCATTTTCAAAGCATTATGTGAACCTTTGAAATTCTTCTCTGGATTTTGCAATGGAGTTCTCCAATAAAAAAAACACACGGTATGCAAAAAATGAGTATATTAGAGAAAATAATGGTAAAAAATACCTACATCATATTAGAAAAAATGTTTGGGAATATGTAAATTAGGGGAAATTCATGAAATGCATGCATGCATTCAGAGAAATATTCACCTAAATGCTTATGAATTTTCATGTGAAATGAAAGAAAGAAAAATCTCAAAGTTCAAGACAAACCAAACTTACGACTGGAGCAATTCTCAAAGTTTGAGATGAACTGAAGTTAAGAATGGGGGGGTGGGGTGAGAGAAACTGAAAGAAGCTGAAATTGATTGACAGATTCAGCTACTCCTAGCATTTGGCTGAATGTGCTTAGGGTCCTCAAGGCAATTGGGAACCCCAATCATGCAAGGTTCCAATCACATGGGGGAATTCTAAGCAGCCCTCTTAGAAGAATCCCCTTTCAGGCCTTCAGCCTCAATGCAGAAAGGTCAGGGGTGGAGCCAGCAGAAACAGGGATGCTGAAGATAGGTCTAGAGTAGGCAGCCTCACCCTCCCTCCATGTGCTGTTTGAACATCTGAAGGGGGCTTCGATGTCACGCACATTTAAAAGAATAGGAACACAATGTTGAATTGAAGGACATTGGAATTACAAGGGTAATGAAGGACAGCTTCAAAATTAAGTTCAAATCAGATATACCCCTGATCATCAGGGACACTTGAAATCTGATATGATATATATAGAGAAAATGTGGTCCAATTAACATCAGCAGGTGGAGGTGAGAAATCAAGGAAGATGTTGCCAATGAAATACTATATTAACCATCAGAAATTTGCCGCATCAGGATTTGTGTGTGTACGTACGTGTGTCTCTCCACCCCCTTCCCCCACCGCTGACTCTCCTGCATCAAAACTGCCATTTGGGATTAGTAAACCAAGATGGCTTTGGAACTTCTGCAAGATGGGCTCCAGTATCGAATCCTACATTTAAAGAGCTATTAAGATATTAGATTGGCGATAATAGAGTCTCTTCCCACTAGCACAGCTTGAACTCTTGTCTCCTGCCTGTCATTCTTGTGCATGTTGTCTATCAGAAATAGTTGTAAGAGAGTAGACAACCATCCAGACAAGGTTTATCCTGGCATATAGCAAAAGAAAACTACCTAATGCTGCCCTTAATCCCTTGAAGATGCATTCCTGCAGGAAGGAAAAAAATAATAATTTCCAGGCTAGTCTGGAGACCTTTAAGGGGGGAAAAGTACCATGCAATTCAGATAATACAGCACTATCTAATTATTTTTAAGTTGACAAGCCTGACCTTTCTCACTTTAAAAATGTCACTTCCTCCACTCCTAATGTAGGCCACAAATGAAAACTATGATATGTCTTATGCTGAGGGGAGGAAGGAGGGGGGGGAAGAGACAAAACTCCCATCCTTTTTAATTCATCTTCTTTTTCAGGTCTTTAACAAACAGCACCCAGAATCTTACAAGGCAGGCAGAAAGACGGAGAAAAAAAATCAGGAAGTTGGGAAATTATTCATACATTCTATATTGTTACAAGTTTGACAGTCTTCATTGAGGGGTGAGCAGAAGGTAGATCTTGATCTACTGGTAGATTTCTGGGTTATTTGCGGTAGATCGGCAAGGATTTCTGACTCCCAGTTGTTTGACAATAGCAGCAACAAAATGACCCCCACAAACATACACACCCTGAATTACATTGCTGAAATGAAGAAAGCTTGGGCTAATCAGGAATGGTGCATGTGTAAGGCCCATGAATTCCATTCACTTCTGGTGATCAAAGAAAGGGCTTATTTAATTATTATTTTTAATTCTCAGTGTATATCTTTTGCACCAGACTCTGTTGGTAAATCTTATGGTAGATCTTATTTCTAGTAGGAAAAAATACCCATCTGGCCGGGTGGCCGGCCAGATGGGCAATTGATAAATACAATAAATAAATAAATAAATAAATAAGTAGGTCCCACAAGCCTGAAGTCTTCCCATCCCTGTATTAAATATTGTGAATGGGCCTTAGGCTAGGACTATACTTTTGTAAAACCTTGCTCTCCCTCCACGTGCTATACTGTTTGAACATCTGAAGGGGGCCTCTGTGCTACACACATTTAGAAGAATAGGAACACAATGTGGAATTCATGGGACGGGGAGATGACTAGATGATGATGATGATGATGATGATGATGATGATGATGATGATTCTTAAAGGCCCTGAAATGTATAATGTATGGTTGGAATGCCACACCTAATCAAGGGTGTTCAGGTGTTGGGGGGGGGGCAGGCAGGGAGGCAACTTTGACCAGTTTTGAATGTAGGTGGACAGGGAGAGTGAGACGCCAAGAGACAAACAGAGAGCTGGGAGTTTAGCTGAACCTCGTTAAACTGGAAGTAGGCTTTGGGAGTAGTGTGGAGTCCATGTTGTTGCTCCTTCGGGATCTTTTGCAGAATTGGCAGTTGTACTGTCTGCTTCAGGAGGCCGCTTGCTTCCAGTGGTGTCTCTGATTATAACCCCACTTTTGCCAATGGAATGCTTTCAACTGGATTCTGTACTGAGCAGGGGGTTGGACTTTGTGGGTCTAAATGGCCCCTTTCCAACTCTACGATCCTATGGGAGCTCTTTGTTGTGAAAAGAACAAAGGGACATGGGTTCAAAGTGTATTGGGATGGATTAGGAAGAAATAATTCTAGGCCCCAAAGTAGTATAAAGGCCCAGAGCTCGAGCAAGGGAGCTGTTTAAACTCAAGAGTAAGGTGGCTAAAACACCCGACAAACATGCTACTGCGGGCTTCCACAAGTGTGGGGGCAGGGATGGGTGTGTCACAGAAGGAAAGTGGTGGCAGTAGTTTGGTTGGCGTCACAGAGACTTATGTCTTGCCACTTACAGAGCACTAAGATCCTGAAATGCAGTGCCTCATAACCTTTTCTCACATGTTGAACTAATGTGCCTGTGCCTCATGTCTTATCACTCTCAGAATTCATCGAGAGAGAGGGGAGAAAAGATCATGGCATTGCTAGTAAGCAATGGGTTGGTGCCAAGGGGCCCTCCTATATCAGCGGGTCCCTGGCTGAGGGATTGCCTGGTGGTGGTAGCAGGATTTCCCACAGTGCCTGGATCTTGCATCCAAATCAGCATTGCTTTAGGGCACTGTGGGACATTAAATTGGCAACCCCAATCTGACTGAACCTCCCCTTTTATTTATTATTGCATTTACATCCCACCTTTTCCTCTCTTGCAAGGAACCCAAGGCAGCATGCATCATGGTCCTCCTCCTCTCCATTTTATCCTCACAAGAACCCTGTGAGTTAGGTTAGGCTGAGAATCAGTGAGTGGCCCAAAGTCACCCAGTGAGCTTCATGGCTGAGTGGGGACTAAAACCCAGATCTCCCACAGTCCAACACTCTAACCACTACACTACACTGGCTCTCACACTAGATGTTAGATACAAATGCAACTTTGAAATGGAATTGGAGTTTTCCTGCTTCACACATCCCAAATTCTGCCTCCATGAGCTGGCAGGTGACTGCAGTGGGAAACCTTTTCTACTTGTGTAGGCACCCCACAGAATTTGGAACCCTGGTTTTCCAGGGTTCCAAATCACATGGGGTACCTACACCAGTAGAAAAGGCTCCCTGGATCATCAAATTGAATCAAATCAAATAAATAAATAATCCATCATTGCCAGCAAGGGTGGTGACAAGGAGCTCATCCTCCTTGCTTATTAAGTAAGTAGTAACTGAAATACCTGAATAGGGCTGGAGAGATGTAGCATTAATGTGTGGACTCCATTTGCTTCTTCCAATTTGAAAACATCCCCCCCCTTTCCCCCCTTAAGAATGAAATTGTAGGCAAAGATTTTAACCATAGATTGGTTAAAATTTGGGAGGGTTGCCAGGAGCTAGATCTAATTGCCTTGGAGGCCGGATCTGGGTTATGGAAGGACACTTGACCCATTGATGCCAGAATTTAGCCTTGTTCCAGAAAGTTTCCCCTTCTAATCCTGACAGGGAACTGATGCTCTGGAACTTGATCATTCCTCAAATTTATATTTTAAAGATACAATTCCATTCTTTTGATTAAATGGCCTTGGTGCTGGTATGGCTATAAATAATTCCCACTGGGGGTGGATCCGTCAGAATCCTGCAGAGTTTTGCTCTTCAGAAAATGGAAGGTGCTAATTTCAGTAAATCTCATCTCATCTTGGATGGTTTAGATTTCTTAGACAGATGTTAATGGGTGCAAGCATTTCCCACTCTCCATAAATTATCATGAAACAATATAATTTATCATGGGTTGTCCTTTATCCTCTTGCCTGAAAGTAATATCAGCACATGTAGCGATAAAGATTCTTTGCCCTCATAAAGGGCTACAACATTTTGTCTGTACAGAGGAAGGTTTATTGCAAGGGACACGGACCAATTCTTGGGGGCTATCACTAGTTTAATGGGATTTTCCCCCCAGCGTTAATTTTTATAGGTATGCTTTCCATATTTGTTATTGTGTTTTTGTGATCAGCAAAGTGATGCATCATGAGCACCACCAAAACAATTAGAGGTGGATATTTATATAGCTATAAGATCACACTGTATTACATTTCAGGATGATTAAATCTGGGCCAGTGACCAGTTTTTTTGTCAGTTTTTTATAGTTAAAGGCTTACTTTGTAACTTCATTATAACACATCTGTCAATGACCTGCATGTAACTTGAGTTTGGGGCGCATGGGCCATGTAAGTTACCAGGCAGCTGATCAGTGGTCTGGGTAGTTCTGAATCAATGTGTCAACACTCAACAGTAGTAGTGAACTTAAGGCTTTGCCAGAAACTTTTTCAGCAAATGTGAAGGAAGTTGTGTTGGGCAAAAGAAGAGAATAACTGAAGTGTTTTTGAGGCCAGTTCCGTTCCTTCATGCAAGGGGAGGGGCATTTTGAATATTTTGGGTGGTGTTATTTTCAGAGTGGAGGGCAACATTAAGCAGAGCTCAACAAAGCTCAGCTGGGGATGACAGCTGCCATTTTAGAATTCCCAAAAATAGTCCATTCCAAGGAGTACTGGGGGGGGGGGGATTACAACTGCCAGAAAAAATGGTGACTCCCACTGGCAGCTACCATTTTTTTTAGCAGCCATCACAGTCACACCACCGCCTCTCTCTCTCTCTCTCTCTCTCTCTCTCTCTCTCTCTCTCTCTCTCTCTCTCACACACACACACACACACACACACAACGGACATTCTGGAAAATCTAAAATGACAACAACCATCTTGGCAGACCTCCAGTAAGAGCTCCAGTAAGTTCCCCTGTTGTTGCACCCAATAGGGCTGTAAGACTTCACATTTCCATTCGTCATTGCTCTCTCTCAACAACAACAGCTGTGATGACCATTGTGCCCTTTAACAATGTAGCCCAGCTCTCTCCCCCCCCTCCCCTGAAAATTTGTTGTTCAATGTTTCACCCTAAAAGGGATGTCCATATTTGCTTTTAAATGTGCCCTTAGGTGAAATTCAGTGACAGCTCTGCAATTTTTATAATAAATACACAATTAACTCCATCTTCCGAGTTCTTCAATGCCTACCTCTTCCTACCCAAAAGAGAAGTCCCACAAACTTGAACAACATGAGGGATTTCATGATGGGCCATTAGGGGCTGCTGTTCAAAGAAAACAGCAGCAGCAGCAGGAGCAACAACATACATTCTTCTGAGTACAAACAAACAACAAACCTTAGAGCATGACCCAAAGAGCCTACTTGATTGTGCCCTTTATCTTTTATGATGAATTGAGTGTCTTTTCATTTTTATTGGGGTTTTTATATTATTATTATTATTATTATTATTATTATTATTATTATTATTATTGATTTTATTTTATAATTATATTTATTATATGTTATTATATTGTCTAGCATACTTTGTCATTAAGGGTGCTTCTGCAAGTGTATGTCTTCCAGGGTGCTCATTGATTTCAACAAGACAGTAAAGGCATCACTAGTTGAGATGGTGGCACAGCCTTGATTGGATCTCCCATAGTTTTTATAATGGGTAAATGGAGTTGTCCGTAGGATTTGGAGTAGAACCAGGGTACTGTGGGAGGAGATTAACTTCCCCCCCCCATTTTAAATCACACACATACACACAGACAAACGCACACAAAGACACCTCTCTGCTATTTGCCCCATAGGGCAAAAACAGACAGGTAACATATGGGTATGTGCTATGGGCAGATAACAGCTAGGGGTGATTTCAGCTGGGAAAATAGTAGGGGGGGGGGGAAATGCCACAGGGAAAGGGTTAAATTCCACCATGGCCCTAATCTGAGAACTTCCCCCCTGACTGTATTTACCATTAAAAATGAAGAAAAGAAATCCAACAATTAATATTTAATTAATTATCTCATTTAGTCTGGCCCTTAAGTATGTGTTTTAATACCATCTGTTTAAGCCACTTGCTCTCATGTGTGTAATTTTGAACGACAACTTCCTTAACACATTCATTTGCAACATGGAATGATTACTGTACTAAATAAATAAGTAAACTCTGGGAAAGACTGTCGTAAGAGTCCATTTTCTGATAATTTCTGAGTATAAGAAGGCATGCTACTTGGAAACACATAGGCCATTTAAAAAACCAGTATGGCACAGGTACATCCAACCCAGTTTCACCAGGGTGGTGTGGTGGTGGTGGTGGTGGTGGTAAGGCAAGTTTGATTGTGGGGGGAAACAATCCCATTTTTAAAAAAATGTTTGAAAGATTTGCCCTTTGAAAACACAAAGCCAGGCTACATTTAATGCTTTTGTCCTATAAACCACACATTGTTTGTAAATGCCAAATGGATACAGCTGTTTATATATAACAGTAATAACCATCATCGTCACTCACAAGTGGAGACCTTGTATGCCATTTTGGAGCATGAAATGAATTTTTATCACTGCATTATAAGCCAATCAAAATAGGGGTTCATAATGCAAGTGCTGACAGTTTATCATGTTGGGTTTAATTAAATGGAGCACTGACATAATTAAAGGTTTTGAGTTATTAATGCATCACTGTGGCAAACATTTAACCTTATAAGAGTGGTAATACCCTTATTAAAGTGGGGCAGATGTGGACTGCTAGATACCTTGTTAAAAGTTTCTGTAATGTATTTGTTATAAATTCGGTGCTACCAGAAGGGTCCATTTTAAGGCTCTACTTTAGTATGCAAAATAGAGGAAGCTAGAAAGAAATTGTGATCTAAAAATATTAATTCATGTAGCAAGTTAACTGGATTTAACCTTGAAATCAGCAAATATTCCTTAAGTAGGGGAAGCAGCTGGGGCTAGAGCCTGGCCAAGGCAATAACCATCAAGGCCTAATGCAAAATCCATTGAAATGGTCTATAATACTATGATGGGTCTTTGCATGGGATATTTATCTCATTAAGTGAAGACGGCCCCAGTTTTGATCCCCGGCATCTCCAGGTAGGGCTGGAAAACTCCTGCTTGAAACCCTGGAGAGCTGTTGCTGCCAGTCAGTGTTGATAGTACTGAGCTAGGTGGACCCTTGGTCTGACTGAGTATAAGGCAGCTTCCTATGTTCTCAATAAGATTAAGGCATGACTCACTTAATGTGGATCCAACCCCAATGGAGGCTGGTGCCTCCTATTTCTATGGGGCTCCTGATCCATTGCTGGTTTTATTTAGAGCTTAGGAACTATCCATGGTGCTCCATGATGGTGACTCTATTTTGGGGATGGAGTTCAGCACCATGGATAGTTATAAAGCTCCAAATAAAACCTGCAATGGATTAGGAGCCCCACTGAAATAGGAGTCACCCGCCTCCCCTGTCCAACCCATATGTTTAGAGAGTGGCTGTAGCGTAGTGGTAGAGTACATGCTTGTAGGCATGAGCCTACCCATACACTGTGCTCATCATCTCAGGCCTTCCTCCAGGTGCCTCCTCCAAGAGAGGCTCAGAGGGTGATAATGTAGAAGAGGGCTCAGGGCCAGCCCTACCATTATGTGGGCTGACACACCCGCATCAGGCAACGGAGCTGGAAGAGCAGCAAATTGTGCCACTCTCCCCCCACCGCTCATATCAGGAGGGCCCACTGGTCCTGGAAAGAAGACAATATTGGTGCCAGATGGACCTCACTGGGGAGAATGTTCCAAGAAAGAGAGCCAGTGTGGCGTAGTGGTGAGAGTGTTGGACTGGGACTCGGGAGATCCGGGTTCTAGTCCCCGCTGGGCCATGAAACTCACTGGGTGACTTTGGGCCAGTCACTGACTCTCAGCCTAACCTACCTCACAGGGTTGTTGTGAGGATAAAAGGGAGAGGAGGAGGAGGATTATGTAAGCCGCCTTGGGTTCCTTGCAGGAAAAAAGGCGGGGTATAAATATAATAAATAAATAAATAAAATGTGTGGTGGTGGGGGGCACCAAGAAGCCATCCTCTGAACCTTCCTTGGAGGAGGACCTCATCAGGGCCTTAGATGCTGATCGTAGTGTACTGCTAGGGCAGGCGTTGGATCAGGTATGGTGGTCCTGAGCCATGTAAGGCTTTATACATCAAAACCAGCCCCTTGAATTCAGCTTGGAAATGTATAGGAGGCAGCCAGTACAAGTGGGCCAGAATTGGTGTTATATGCTCAGACCTCAGATCTTCTGGTTCCTACTATCATTCTGGCTGCTGAATTTTTCAGAAGCCGCAGTTTCTGAACCATCTTGAAAGGCAGCCCCACATAGAGTGTATTGAAGTATTACTGGTCAAATGCCCTGGAAACTAGGAAACAGGAATCACGAGCCAGAAGCCAGAAATCACAAGCCAGACACATTTGTTGCTCAGGCAATGTTGTCAGTTGGAGCCAGTGGCTGGCCTGTGTCAGCAGAGACACTTTGGAGTTTAAGAAATGTTCCAGTCTCTAGCCCTGATAGCTCACCATATGGGAAAGTAGAAGCCAAATCTGTGGGTTCATGTGTACAGCCCTAGGAGTGCATGACAACCACACAGAAAACTGGTGTGGTCATAAAATCAACCAAATATTGATGTGGTTACATCAAAAGTAACCACATCAAATAAAAAATTATAGCTATAGTTCAACTTTAAAGAAGTTTTAAGCTGTCATTGTTTCAGCCTGGGAACCATGGAAATTACATGTCCATGTAGCTATTTTTGCTGACCATAGCAGCTGCACACACAGCATGATACCAGTGGTTCCATTAGTTAATTTTAGACTCTGGACTTTATGGTCTAATGGGCCCCCTCCTCTTTAGATGGTCATAGTTCACTTATAGGAATGATGTCAGGAGAATGCTAGTCAAGCTGGGGAAGAGGTAAGTGGGGACGGAGTTCGGGAGGTGGGGTCAAGCCCGGCTAGTCCGCCAGATTTCCACCCCCTGGACGAAATCCTTGTGCGTCCCTATCGACAAGCCACATTGTTCCTCATTAAAGAGGTATACTCTTTCCCATAAAATATTATGTTACTATCTTCTGCATGTGACCTACGGGGGAAAGGGAGTGCAGTTGAGGCTTGTGTCAAGAAGACAACTGAGGCTTGGAATAGCGGAGAACTCAAGATGCTAAATTCATTTTGGTCAACCCACAAACATTATCCCACATTTGTCTGAATTCTGAATAGTACTGACAGCAGTGTCATCATGATGTACTTATATAACTTTGTCATGGTATGGTGGTGTAATCATGCCATGCCATTTACTAAGCTCATCAGAGAGGGGGCATGGCAGAGGTCACTTGGGAGAGAGTTCCACAGTACGGGGGCCGCCACAGAAAAGGCCCTCTTCCTCGTCCCCACCAGTCTAGCTGCTCTGGCTGAAGGGACAAGGAGAAGGCCATCCGTGGCAGATCTTGTTGAGCGGCCCACTTGGTGTTGCTGGAGACGCTCCTTGAGATAAACTGGACGAGAGCCGTATAGGGTTTTAAAGGTCAAAACCAACACCTTGAATTCGGCTCGGCAAGCAACTGGTAGCCAGTGCAAATCCTTCAGCACTGGCGTGATGTGATCCCGCCGGCGGCTGCCTTTAACCAGGCGAGCCGCCGCGTTCTGTACCAGCTGCAGCTTCCGAACCGTCTTCAAGGGTAACCCCACGTAGAGCGCATTATAGTAGTCTAGGCGAGAGGAGACCAAGGCATGAACCACTGATGGGAGCAGGTGATTAGGAAGGTAGGGGCGCAGCTGCCGTATCAGATGGAGTTGATACAGCGCTGCCCGGCTCACAGCTGCCACCTGAGCCTCCATGGACAGCTGGGAGTCAAGAATGACCCCCAAGCTGCGGACCTGGTCCTTCAGGGGTAGATGTACCCCATTCAGCACCAGGTCAACATCCCCTAACCTCCCCTTGTCCCCCACCAGCAGTACCTCGGTCTTGTCGGGGTTCAGCTTCAGCATGTTCCTTCCCATCCAGCCAGCCACTGCCTCCAGGCACTTGGACAGGGTCTCAACGGCCAACCTCGGTGAGGACTTGAAACAGAGGTAGAGCTGCGTGTCATCCGCATACTGATGACACCGCACCCCAAACCTCCTGATGATAGCTCCCAGCGGCTTGAGGTAGATGTTGAATAACATCGGGGAGAGGATGGAACCCTGCGGCACTCCACAAGTGAGCAGCCGAGGGTCTGAAGCCTCCTCCCCGAGAACTACCCTCTGGTACCTTCCAGAGAGGAAGGACCGGAACCACTGCAATACAGTGCCTCCCAAGCCCAACCTCTCCATGTGATTTAGTTATTGATGTCCCCTGATATCATGATGTAAGGATACATTGCATCTTAACTTATTGGCTGTATACATCCATGTTATTAAGTATCATTGTGTTATAGTGACATAATGTGTCACCATGCAGATTTTCTGTAGTTTGCCCTATTTGGAAGAAAACTGTAGTGAATTTGCAGAGAAATTGTTAGAAGACATATGATGTCAGTGCATGGCAAAACACCTAATGCATATTGGGAGGTGATGTGCTGAATTAATTGACTTTTTGATCAACAGGGAAGTCTAATCCTATCCCTAAAGGGCTGTGTGTGAACATGAATGCACATGGGAACTGAACATTTGGAGCACCAGTAGCCTGAAAACTACAAAATGCCAATAAAAGAAGCTAATTTTTCTCACCAGCCTAAAAGAGCAGTGGTTGCATGTGTTATGTTTGATCAAATTGACTTGCAAGGATGAAATGATTGTAAGCATTGGTTCATTTTAAACCATAAACTGTAATCTTAGTTGCCATGATTTTATCAGTCTGATCAAATTGAGTTCCATATCTTCCTTCACTGGTCTGCATTAAAATGCAAATGTTAAGTCCATTCTGCTGTAAAGTAAATTTCTCAATGAAAAAGAGGTCTTACTTACAAATAAATGCAAATGAGATTGTTTACTGCCAACCATGTTTTCTACATATCTTTCATAGCAGTGGAGTTTTATCCTTCAAAAAGGATAAAATGAGCAGATGCTCTTGAGAATGTAAGTATAAATTTTGCAAAAGAGGACCTGAGATGGCATCAAAAAAAACATCACAGAAGAAGACTGCTGAAATATCAGCAACTGAAGAGAAGCCTCTTTCCTTGCTGTTTTATAAAGAAACATTACATTTTGCTAGAATGTGTGAGGAATTTGTTGGGTTCATAATTTAATGTGAACTGACCAAACATTCACATGAACTGGGATGCAGTTATCCAGAGATATTCACACTTTTCCAAATTTTGCCATCACAAATCAAGAAAGGCACACAAAAATGGTGTAATAGGGGAAAATGTGCAAACAATGCAAAAAAAATAAGGAAAGGTACACACAAACATGGGCATATCATTTTATTTTATTTATTTATTTATTTATTTATTATACTTATATACCACCTTTTTTCCTCTTGTAAGAAACCCAAGGCGGCTTACACAATCCTCCTCCTCCTCCTCCTCCTCCTCACAACAACCCTGTGAGGTAGGTCAGGCTGAGAGTCAGTGACTGGCCCAAAGTCACCCAGTGAGCTTCATGGCTGATTGGGGACTAGAACTCGGATCTCTGGGTCCCAGTTCAGCACTCTAACCACTACGCTACACTGGCTCCCGACATCTTGGCAATTTCTGCTTAGAAAATTCATTCTGATGCTTAACATGGGTTTTCTATCTTTCAGAAAAACACATATTAGGTGAAATTATTTGGAAATATGCATTTGTTTAGAAACACACATGCAAGATGCACATGTAAATAGGAACAAATGTTTGTGCAGACTTTTTAAGGGGGGGGGAATGCAAACTGATGTGGAAATGGGATGGAATGAGATGAACGTTGAGAAAATAAATGAGTAGCTGAGTGGAATCAAACTTGTCAGACCGATCCATCCCTACCTGACCTGCAAAGATGCAAATGTAAGTATAGCAACATTATATACACTCTCATTAAGTAGCACAAACATAGCACAAAGGGGTTAGCTCAATTAATTGACAGCTTCATAATTCTGTACAAGGTTAGCTTTTAAGAAGCCTAACCACACATACCAAAAGAAGATGCATTATACACTTGCTACATCTGTGTAGCTTTCTTTCTTTGAATTTCATTTGCAAGTGTAAAGGGAGAAATAAAGAGTCAAGACACAAATATGGTGTAAAATTAGGGCCACATTTATTGAATAACAAAGATCTGCGAAAGGAAGAAGTGCAAGTACTGACTAAACCAGCCATTGGCCAGTGGAGGTATTCCCAGGCGAATGCATCCAACCCTGAGGGGTGGCACTGCAACTCGCCACCCCCCAGTTTTACACCACCGTAGTGCCGGGAGGCCTTCCCACTGTCACCACCTCACAGGGCCACGAAACTCTGAGTGGGCGAGGTGAGTCGGCCTCAAAGGCGATCCTTATCTCCCACACTGGGCTGCAAAACCCTGAGCGGGGAGACTCTGGCTCTGGTCTCTCCAGACACCTAAAGGGTGCCATCAGATGCTCACTGAACCCTACCCCACTGCCTATTCCTGCACTTACCTGCACTTACCTGCCAAATGCAACCAAATTGAATTAAAACAATGAAATATAAGAAACCCCAACCCTGGATCACAGTGTGGAATAGGCGAAACACACACATTACCCCTTAAGCCAATCGAGGCAATGAGCCAAAGTTCCTAGTACTTGGCCCTCAAACAGGCGACCAGTGGAGCCTACACTGCTAATAGGGAGGGAGGCAGGGAGCCGCAAAAAGTCTAATATTTACCCTGGCGCCCCGCCCTCCTTGAGCCTCATTGGAGGGTGAGATCACCCCATAGTGGTCTCACACTCTCCTTCCCCCCCCCACGCACAAAATTCTCCCCGCCCACAGCTACGTATGGTTGGGGGAAGGGATTTTTTTTTTACAATGAATATGAGCACACGTTGTTTAAAGCCCTGAAAGCAATTGCAAGTGCAAGCACGTGCCTGCCTAAAATGTTCTCAAATTGCCAGACATGTACTCGTGTTCAATGTGCACAACTTTCCCCAGTTTGGTTTCCCCTGCAGACTGACAGCCCCCCTTTAGTCTGTGGAGAAAAGTTGCGCAAATGAGGAAACCTGCACAAATTTAACATTTGATTGTGCAATTTCCCCATTCGCACAGAGTGAGCAGCAATCACAAATGGGAACAGCAACTGGTCCTAAGACGAGCAGTGAGACACTGGAGAATCCTAGCAATCTCGAACATCACTCATTTGCCCATCCCTTTAGATCTTCTTTGGATACTGGTTGCTTTAGCGGCCTGTGCGGCTTTTAATTAATTGCTGCTTTCAATTGATTGTGTTGTCATACTGCTTTTGACTTGATTTATATGGATTTGGGATTTTATTTATGTCTTTATCGTATGTTGCCTAGGAGGTATTAGCAATACAGTGACTAATAAATCATGTAAAATATATGCATGCATACATGCATGTCCACATACATGCATAATGTTACCCCCTGGTCCCAAAAGAGATCTCTCTCTCAAAAATTAGACTCTCCACCTTCAGCAACAACAAGTAGATGGCAGTGATAATACTTCAGATCAGAGCACAGTCTGTATATGAGGCCATGTAATGCAGCAACAAGCTGGAGTGCACCAGGTTAGGAAAGGCTGGTGTACGGAAAGGTGGTAGAAGGAGAACACACACACATACAACCCCCTCCCCACCAACTTTCTCTTTCCCCAAATTTTAGAATTTCCTGTGTTGCATCCAGGATCTGCTTTCAACCATCTAATGAAACTGATTGGCAGTAGATTCACACAGTCAAAATAAAGCATTTGTGCACACACCACACAAAGGGCTTTTGGGGCTATTTATTTTATTTTATGTTATTTAGGGTACAATCCTATGTCGCCCCCCCCCAACCTTGTCTGGGGAGACATAGGAATTGCCACAGAAGGCACTGCATACTCAGAAATCCCTCCCAGGGTCACACTCAGTGCCACTGAGTGCCCCCCCCCCACCTCATAGCTGGTGCGGTTCTCTCTGCACTAGCAGGAACCAAGCACAGAGACGGTGCTCGGTTCCCCCTTGGGGGGGCATTCTCAGGGGCAGGGAGGGGATGAGCAAGGCTGCACCGGATTCTGAGGAATACAGGCAGCACCTCAGCTTCTCCTGCTCATGAGGTGGGGAGAAACATTTAGATGGCTGAAATCGGTGATTTAGAGGTTTTTGAGGGTGAACAGAGTGCGGCGTATATCCTATCCTCCATGCTCCTCCCGCCCTCAATTGGATGCCCGTAATCCTCTGAGTTCTGAGGGTTAGGGGCAGTCTTATAGGATTGCACTGCACTTTCTTATATTTGTACCCCGCCTTTTTTCCTGCAAGGAACCCAAGGTGGCTTACATAACCCTCCTCTTCCTCTCCATTTTATCCTCACAACAACCCTGTGAGGTAGGTTAGGCTGAGAGCTGTCTGAGAGTCAGTGACTGGCCCAAAGTCATGCAGTGAGCTTCATGGCCGAGCAGGGACTAGAACCTGGATCTCCTGAGTCCCAGTCCAACACCCCAACCACTATGCCACACTGGCTCTACACCACACTGTGTTGCATCCAGGATCTGCTTTCCACAAGAGGGAAGGACCTTCCACAAGAGGAAGTGCTCTACTCTGCCCAGTCTTTGTGGATCCCACAACTCACCCCATTTAGCAGGGTCTCTGTGTAGCATTTTCAGGGGACTGGAGGGGCTTTTGTGGAAAGGGAGAAGGAGGGAAGCCCACTTCTGCTAGCACAGTTGATTCAGTGTAAATATGGATCCAGTTCCTGGAATTCACCATCACAGGATGTGGTGAGGGTGGCCCTGGCTTACATAGCTCATATTGCTGTAAAGGAGGCAAGGTCTCTCAATGGCTATTAGTCACATTGCCTTTATTCCAGTTGCTGGCAGGGAAGACAACACAAGGGAAGAGCTATGGCCTCTCTGCTGTAGTTATGGGCTTCCTGCTGGCATCTGGTTGAGTGCTGTGGGAAAGAGGATGCTGGATTAGGTACCCCATGATCTGACCCAAGAAGACTCTTCTTAAGCTCTTATTTTTAGAACAACTGCAGATGGTAGTGGTGGCAGTTTGATTTTCTCAATTTTCTCCCTTTTCTGCTTAGGGGACAGTTGGTCTTAACTGGCTTCTTATTCAGGCTCTGTTTACATTCTGATATTAATCTGTTATCTTATCTTGATAAGATGCCTCAAAGAGCCTGTACACAGCCTTGGAGCAAGCAGGTGCAAATTCAGTTTGGAGTTAAGAACATAAAAAGAGCCATTTTGGATCCGACCAGAGGCCTATCTAGTCGAGGATTCTGTTCACACATGGCCAATCAGCTGCCTGTGGGAAGCCCACAAGTAGGACATGAGTGCAATAGCACCCTCCCACTCATGTTCCCAGCAACATGCATGCATAAGAGGAGGCATACTATCTTGGGCAATATATTAGTGCAGTGCTGAATCCTGCCCCCTACTTTCACCAAATTCTTCCCTCTTTGTGAAAGAGGCAGAAAGGAAACCCACACAATGCCTCTATCACAGGGAAGAGGAGAATTTCGAAGAATTTTCTCACTGAGGGGAGGAGGTCAGGGGTTCCATTTACCTCTGCAGCAGGTAGCCAAGGCATCACAGTCTTGCTTGCAGGGCTCTTAGCAAAGAGTCTTTCAGCCTGACAACAGCTCCGAAATGTTCAGAAGTCTGTGCGATATTGTGTGGTCTCCTGGAAAGATGGTAGAAGGAAAGGTGGTAGAAGGAATACCCTCCTGGGTATTCCAGGAAGACTTTTTGGCTGGAATCCTCTGTGCAAAGAGCCCCCGTCACACTGCGATAGCACAGAGGGCATTTTTGCAGTTAAATAAAATGGAAAGAAGACCCCCTTGGCCACCTCCTACACTTAAAAGGTAAACGGAACCCCTGTCCCTTTCCCCAGTGAGAAAATTCTTTGGCATTTCTCCCACCGAAGACTCTTCCGCTAGACTATTCATTTCACCCCATCCACATCCACAAATTGCTGAAAATAATAATAATAATAATAATAATAATAATGGCACAGCACTATAATATATAGCCATAATGACTAGTAGCCATGGATAGCCTTCTCCTCCATGAATTCAATATGGTTTATTCTTTCCCCCATTTTTCTGCATTGGATTGCCTTCCTCTCCTTCAGTTCATGACTCCACTTAGACTGTGGTCTGTGGCATTCCCTGATTTTGAGCCAACAGGGTTGCATTTTCCCTGTGCCATGTAGCTAGCTCCGCAGGAAACTTCTCCAGTGATTGGCACAGGTGCATGTGATTTAGAGAAAGAATTGGGTTCATTCTGTTAATGCTTAGCAAATGCTAGAATCCATTTAAATAGCATTAGGATTCTATATTAATGTGATAGGTCTCTGTGCCATATAGGGAAAAGGTCAAGCAGGCTCAGCTAAGTATAAGGATGAATATAGATATCAGAGGATGAACAAAGCATCCTGAAATTATCATTATGTCAGGCTAAGTTTGCCACAATGGCTAAGTATGTCTCTAAGAGCTCAATAGAGGAAAATTACAATCCTCCTAGCATCTTTTCTTGCCGATTCCTAAGCTGAAAAGGGTCATTAAAGTAAAGGCCAGAAACAGTCCTTTACTTTACACACTAAAATAATATAATCAATATTCTCTTTTAGTTGCAATGAAGGGCTTAAAATAAGTCTCATCTCTTATTCCAGCCCCATTTTTGCACGTTTCTGCCTATTACTGGTTGAAAGGCAATGCAATTTAATGCAATGGCTAACTAATAATCAGCGGGGATTCTAATGAAAGAAATAACATACCCTCAAACATTTGGTAGGGATGGATGAATCTGTCATTTTCACTTTGTCTCACATTTGAATTTTTTAAATCAGAAATTCTTTCCATCCCAAATTATGAAGAAAAAATTATTTTTTTTGTAGATTCTTCTCAAACCTGAAATGAAATTCTCATTCATCTTCACTGGCCAAATTCAATAGACACAGGGAATCTCAGCATGGAGAGGGGCATGTTGTACCTGCCTGCCATATAGTTGTTAAAGATGAGGAGTCCTTCCTGAATAAAGAGGTGCCAATCCTAATTCAGCACCACCAACATGCTTTGAATACACAGGGATTCAAACCCAGACTCTATAAACTAAGCACTCAAAGCCCTGGCCACCTGGATGGATGGATTTGATGGTTTTGATCTCTCCCACATTTTTTTTTTAAAATCTCAAGTTCTTTCCAATTTGAAGATGGAGAATTTTGTGTTTTATTTAGTAAATTCTAATCAAAAATGAACTGAAATGAAATTCTCACCTAGCCCTACATTTCTCAGATAAAAATAGGCTTGCAATGCCCCATTGCCATATATCAGCCTTCCTCAAACTGATGCCCTTCAGAAGTTTTGGATTTCAACTTCCATCAGCCCCAACTAGCATGGCCAATAGTCGAGGATTCTATGAGTTGCAGTCCAAAATATCTGGAGGGCACCAGTTTTGGGCAGGTTGTCCTATATTAAAGTCCACTGCCTGAACCTTCCTACCCCCTTACTCAATGCTGAAGGTTCCACTTCATGTACTCATTGTATTAATGAGTACACATTGTATTTATTTGCCTTACAGCAACCTGTTGTGCATTGTTTTAAAAAATCAAGGAGGTATTTGCCCTCAGACCCAGTAATAAAGTGCTGACATATTTTGCTAGGATTAAATAAGGGCCACATCTGGCCTGGCTATGCATCCCCTCCTGGGCCTACAACAGTTCAGTGTTCCAAGCAGGTGATGCTTGAGGATACGTGGAAAACCCATGGGAAAGAGCTATGCAATCCCATGTGTAGAGGTGATGACCCATAGTTGATTGTAAGATTCTTTGACTGAGGGCCTCTCATTTTTGCCTAGATGTTCTCTTTAAGACAATCTTCCATCCTAGAAAGAAGAAGCTAGAACCTGGCAAAAGAACTGCCAGGGACCAGAAGTATCTTCAGATCAACAGAAGGGTGGTTTCTGTGATTTGGCATCTTTAGCATCAGCTGTACCCTGAACCCAACTGGAGGTCCTTCTGGAGGGAAGAGTCTGGGACCTGGGCTATGTTATTAACTACCCAGGGGTTAGTAAAGACTGCCACATTGTACAGCCATGCATCCCTATTATATTGTATCTTTCTGTTGGATTTAATTGCTGTAAACCATTGTGTGGAGGCGAGGCATCTTGGCTGAGAGCTGCAAGTACAGTTTAAATATAATTAATGAATGAATGTTCTTGTGATGCTTCTACCTAGATACTGGAAGAAGGAATCTTATCCGAGGGCTAGTTCCATAACACTTTTCCCCCCCCTATGTACATATTCTGAATTGTGAACCTGAATTTGTAAGGGAGTTCAGTTCTATGAGTCTGCAATTCTAAAGACAGTCATTAGGGAGTAAATCCCACTGGGCAGAGGGCAATTTACTTCTGAACAAACAAGCATATAGGATTGCACTTTGGTAAGTGGTGGGCTTACCATAGCAGTGTTTAAATCATTGTCACAGTTCTGTCCTGGTTTGAGAAGAAATTACAGTTTTGATCCTCCCCCCCTTTTTTTTAAACTGATTTGAGTAGAACTTTATTCACTGGTCTTGACTAATCACTTCAGAATCACTGTGTTAAACTATTTAAAAGTAGTCTTATTCATTTTCATGGGAACGGACTGTGAACTTTGAATTGCTGTTTTCAATGGTGGTGAAATGACTGCCAAAATCCCCACAATTGAGATTCATCATACTAAAAAGCCTAACAGCCTTTGTTACGATCTTGCAATTGCAAATGCATCATAGCCCCATTCCTGATCACTGTAGCATCCTCCATGGAAAGTGTTCGGAGGTGTGCTTCTTCTATGTACACTGTAGTCATTTTCACTCTTGCTTTTGAACTAAGCAAGAGGAGATCTTCTCTCCAGATCTTTTGGTGCCGTACAAAGGGTTTATCAGTTCTGCTGTGCCGCCTCTGTATGAAAATCTCATTATGTATTTCCAAAAAAGAATGCAGGCAATGTGATTTTCAGGAAGTGTAATTATATTTATAACTGAAAGGTATGCTTCCTTACAACATTTGACCTTTCTAATAGGCTAGGCAGGACATGTAATGGATGCTCAGGCTTTAATGGTCTTAGAGGAATGAGCAAAGCTGACCTTTAAATAGGGATCTTACTTAGTGATTGCACCAAGAATGTATTTGGCACAGGAGCATTTATAATGGGAATCTGGGCTACTTTCTCTCCCCCTCCCCCTTTCATCTCATTAAAGATTTGTAGTAGAATCGAAGTGCTCAAGCACCCATAGAGACACAGGCTGATTGCATGCCAGCTGGCAGAAAGCAGAAACCTGGGCAGCCAGTCCCACCCTCCTCCTCACTCCCCCCACAGTATTAATAATAATAATAATAATAATAATAATAATAATAATAATAATAATAATAATAATAATAATAATAATAATAAAAACTAGGGAGGGGAGGGTTTGGGATGAGCAGCATTTTCCCATTCCATAGATTCCATAGATCATAGAGTTGGAAGGAGCCTACAAGGCTATCGAGTCCAACCCCCTGCTCAATGCAGGAAACTAGAGGAGGGGTCTCCCATCCAAGTAACAACCAGGCCTGACCCTGCTTAGCTTTCCACGCTCAGACAAGCTGAGCCAGCGTGAGCCACAGGCCTGTATTCCACATATTGTTCTGCGAGTTCATTCTGCCCTGCATCTCATTCCTCTTGGATTTCTCTAAAGGAGTTTTTCTGTAAAGTTAACTCTGGAAATAGAACATGCATAGTTTTCTCAGCTTTTTGTTCTTTTGGAGCACGTGAATTTGCAACCCCTGCCCCAGCACTGATGTACATGTATGCATAGATTTATTTTTAAAAGAAACAGAAAAAGCAAACAGCACACACACACACACAACCAAACAGAACACAAAACTGTCCGAAGTGCAAACTTAACTCCCCCTGGATTTCTCTAAAGGGGATTTCTATTAAGTTAACTCTGGAAATAGAATATGCACAGTTTTCTCAGCTTTTAGTTCTTTTGGAATACACAAACACACACACACACACACACACATCTATCTATCTATCTATCTATCTATCTATCTATCTTATCTATCCATCCATCAATCTATCTATCTATCTATCTATCTATCTATCTATCTATCAACAACTGCCCAAAACATCAAAGTTGATGTTATAGCACATATGATTGCATCACCATTCTTTGTGAGCAGTGTTTTACTAATGCTGGAGGAAAAAGAGGGGGGAGTTCACACTAGGGTGGGAGGCAACTTACACATCACCAAAAAGGAAGGCATAAATGGACAGAGAGTTGCATAAAATGTATAGATGCAAATGTTGAAAGAACAACTATCATTTAAATAGAAATGCAATACATCTCACCATAATGGGCAAGAATCCCAGTGACCAGTCTGCTTGCTCAGTCTGCCATCTAGGTGCTTATGTGTTGACGGGCACTTTCAAGACCCAGCCTTACTTAGGGGTCCTTAGCTTAAAACAAGGGATGTGTGAATCAGCTAAACACAAGCTTATTGGAGCCTGCTGTTGCATCTTGAGTCCATATCAGATTGTGAGCTCTTTTTTCTCCCCTGCCCCCATAAAAATCTGCATGTGTTTCCATGTGTATTTTCCAAAGGTACCCATCAATTGTATGGATCTTTGAAATGTGTACATTCTTCTCCCACTGATTAAAGCATATTTGTGCAAAAAATAAAATAAAATTCAAAAGTACACATGCTGCCAAACACATTCCCAGTAGGGTCCACAAATCACATTGCTAGCTCAGACATGCATGGACTTCGGACACAGATTGTGTGCCTGAGTCCATGTTTGGTCTGGAAGGTGTGAAGTGGGTAAATCCTGATCAGAAATGAACTGGGGAAAAAATTCCCTCTGGAGACAGGGGGGAGGGGGGGCTTCCTGGAAAACTAGGTCCTAAGGAAATTGTGACCTCAGGATATCCTGAGCTCTTTCCTTGATCCATTTACTCAGGAGCCTCATCCTCTGGGGTTGAAGGGTTGGAGTCAGGGTTCAGGACAGGGATCAGGAAGGGTTCAGGACAGCTAAAAGGAGGTACTTCTTCACACAGCACATACTTAAACTATGGAATTCACTTCCACAGGATGTCGTGATGGCCCCCAAGTTGGACAGCTTTAGGGGATTGGACAAATTCATGGAGGAGAAGGCTACCAGTGGTATTGATTGGCTATATGCTTCCTCCAGTATTCCTAGGTACACCAGTTGCTGGGGAACATGGGTGGGAGGGTGCTGTTGCCCTCGTGTTCCGTTTGTGGGTTTCCCGTGGGCAACTGGTTGGCCACTGTGTGAACATACTGCTGGACTAGATAGACCCTCAGTCTGATCCAGCATGGCTCTTCTTATATACTTATGAGTCTGGGACTGTGCTATTAGGACAGCAGCCCATACTAGTCTGCCCACTGCCTAAGATGTGGGGGAAGAGACACTTCTTTGTGTCCCATCTATGGGGGATAATTTTTAAATGGGAAAAGAGTCAGGGACTTCTCAGTGGCACAGCCACATTGTGGAACATGATGCCCAATGCGGCCTGGGTCATCTCCCTCAGTGTGCTTACCTAGAAAGAGGGAAGTTGTGTATGTTGAGAGCCCCTTGTGGGAGACTGGGAGCAGGGAAGCCCCTTCTTCTCCCATCCAGCCTCTCCAAGCTCCTGCTGGCCCATTCCAAGTGCCCTATTTGGCTCATAGACAGAGCCGGTGCTACCATTAGGGCAACTAGGCAGCTGCTTAGGGCGCAGGGCTAAAGGGGCGCCAGAAACGCCTTGAAAAAAAATACAGTGCTCTCAAGTGGGAAGGGGGGGCGCTAAATAGCTGATCTTGCCTAGGGCACCAAACTGCCTTGCACCGGTCCTGCTCATAGATAAACCTGCCCTGCAAGTGTGGGAAAGAGGCTACTTGGAAGACAACATTGGCCCTCCTTGGAATGCTTCACACTCACAGCATGTCCACTGGGGTCAGCACCTCCCAGTGCATGCAAGGGATACATCATGAATCCTTGCTAATGCCAGCTGCAACCTCACAGGCTTGGTGGGAGGGGGGAGCAGAGGTGTTGAGAGGGCTTTCCCCCGAAGAGATTGTTTTATCTGTGCTGTCAGCCTGCATGATAATGCATTATCTTATGTTTTATAGTTTTTGCCTGTATCTAGTTTTGATATTGGAGTTTTATTGTGAAATTGTGATCTTTTTTGTTGTACACCATCTTGAGTGCATTAGAAAGGCAGGGAGTTGAGAACACTTTTGTCAGAATCAAAAGGCATAACATCCCTTTCAGTGTGAGTTTTCATGGATTGCTGCTGTAAAAGGAAGGAAAGTGTTTACCTGTTCAGGAGATATTGTCTGAACAGGGTTTGTTGGTGTTCATATTTCTGATCAGTTAGATAATGAACATGATCAATTGAGGAACCTCTGCTCTCACTCTTGATGAAATAAATGTTTACCCTTAGTGCTGTAAATACCTAGCCATGTCTGATTGGCTATGCAGTGCTGTGATGTTATATTGTTCATTACGTGATCCCTGATTAGCTAGAATAATTCTATAAAGGAGGAAGATAATTTGAAATTCCAACTGTTTAAATATGAATCAAGTCTTTTGCTGCCATTTGTTACTTATGAAGCATTGAGAGAAATACTACTACTAATAAGAGTCCTCTAGAATATTAGCAGTCAGTGGCAAACCAAGGCTTCAGTGTTACTAATATGTGCAAGTCTTCCCCATATGGAAGGAACAAGTGCTTGGGAGATGTACCGTATGCCACATGACAGAGAGATCACTTGACACGTATTTTTAAAATGTCTCCAGTAAAAAATTAATCAGACCTGTAATGTGTATTTGAATTCATTTATATTGCTGTTGAAAACCATATCTCAGGAGCCTCCGACAGATGTGTGAAATTTGTTAGCAGGCAGAAAGCTCTCAGTGGATTAGAAGAGGCTTCTTTTCAAGTTCCCTCTGTTTGGTTTCTCCTCCTCTCTTCCACTCTCTTCCCTATTATTTTTTTTTTAATGAACAATAATGTTTAACATACAATGGATCTGCACCTTTGTCAGATGTTTTTATTTCCATCTTGCTTTGCTGGCCCCAAGTGATGAATCACAGTGCTGACCTGACCAAGGAGCTGATTGCATGATGTCTAGCTGCCATGCTCTCCACACCAGAACTCAAGTATGATTGAGTCTTCTGCCTAGTGAATTCTTGAAACGGTTCCATCTGTCAATGGCACATTGCTGTAGCAGCCATTTGGTGGTCCAAAAGTTCATTGCTTTTAGAGCCATAGAATCACAGCCAGTTAAATACATTTGATGGTGAAAGGGAGCCTGTTTGGTAGGCATTCACTGTTATGAAAATCCCCACACACAATTTCCCTGCTTCGCTTGAAATACACACAGGCACACATCACTTTCTCTTCCATTTTTAAATAATCAGCTCCCCTCCCTTTAATTCAGCCCCCACCCCATGTTTGAAAACAACCAAGAAATCATACATATGCACTTTAATTTTTAGCTTCACGTAAATGATCCAAAGTCCTTCAAAAAGAAGAAGTGGGGGGCAGGGAAAATAAGTTTGCATTTGGCAGGTGGCTCTATAACACCTGCCAATCACTATAGTATCTGGGCTATTTTGAAGTCTCCTGAAATCAGCTTGCATTAAGGCAATAGCTGTGTTTGGATCAGAGCCCAGGATTTTATCAATATAAAATGATTTGTTGCAACTTTAAAGATGCTTCATCCCCATTCTCTCACTTGTCATTTACATTTTAAGCCCTCATCAAAATGAGGATCAACAACACAAAGTAAAAGGAACCCCCCCCTTTTATTTCTTCCTCTTTCCTGCGTCTGCTGTTTTTGTTTTTGTTTTCCCTAAAGAATGCTGTATGCTTTGCTATATCAGGCTCCTCCTCCTTATAATGCGGATGCCGTTCGCCCCCTCGCATGACGTGAGAAGAGATCAGCCATCTCAAATGAAACTCTGCTGGGGCTCCCTCGCTGCTGTGCCTGACGTGCCGTTGAAAGCACTTATTGCCAGCCCAAGGTGACAATGCTGGTTTATTGCAGCTGTTATGAATTGTGTTTCATTCACTTCCTTGAAAGAAATAAAGCTAACTCAACAAAGAAACAACCAAATGCCATTTCAGAGGCCTAAGGCGCCTCTGCAGCTGCACTTGTCCCACAGAAGCCAATGTAAACACAAAGCAAAAAATAAATATAAAAAATCAGGATTCAGAATTAGTAAATAGGAATTTTATTTGGATTTGAGGTTTTATGCTACCTGGCCTATAAATATGTTTGCTACACCTTATACAGTGACTATTCGCAATAGCCAGTGAGATTCAGTGTGGTATAGTGGTTAGAGTGTTGGACTAGGACTAGGGAGACCCAGGTTAAAATCCCCCCATGAAGTTCACTGGGAGACTTTGGGCTACTCACTGACTCTCAGCCTAACTTACCTCACAGGGTTGTTGTGAGGGTAAAAATTGAGAGATAGACTAGAGGATAATGTACTCGGCCTTGGTTTCCTCAGAGGAAAAGGCAGGATATAAATCTGAGAGCCAGTGGAGAAGAGGAGGAGGATTATGTAAGTCACCTTGGGTTCCCTGCAGGAAAAAAGGTGGGATATAAATATAATAAATAAATAACAAATAATATTGTGAAGAGCCTAGCTGCCAGCAGGGAGCGTTGAAGGCAAGAAATCTCAACTGTGGAGTGAGTAAGCGGAAGCGGATCCTACCATCCCCATCGAGTGCAAGAAGTCTGTGGCTGGGGGAAGGCGGCTGTGTGATCCAAGAGAACCAGAGGCTGGGAGCAGCAATTGCCAGTGAGTAAGCGGAGGAGGATCCTACCCATCGAGTGCAAAAAACGGGTGAGCAGATGGCGGCTGGGTGATCCCAAAGAACTGGAGCAAAGAGAAAAAGAAATAGTGTGTGTGCACGCGTGCGCGTGTGTTCCAAGGGGAGCAGAAGAAAGGAGAGAAGACCAGAAAACCTCTCTTAAGAGACTGGTGAGCAAAACGTTGAATTTTGGGACAGCGTTTGATAAGTAATTTAGTTGTGCTATGTGCCCCAGAGAATTTGTCAAGACTTTGGGGGGGGCATGGTGAATGGCCAGGCTAGGCAGCAGCAAGCAGAGGGGGGGCAGACATCAGAAAACACCCCCCCAAAAAAGAGACTTTGTCCCTGTGCTGCCGAAATGGAGAGCTGAAAGGAGCAGAAAGAAAAGGGGATTTCCCTCCTAGCTGGCGGAAAAGCACGGACAGAAGAATTTCCCTCCAGGTGTCTCCAGCGAGAAGAAAAGAGGACTGAGATTGGGGGTTGATTAAAGCCAATGAAAACTGTTAAATTGTTGCTGGAAGGGAGGGGATGGGTGATCCAAGTGTATTTGTCTTGTCGATAAATTGTTGCTGGAGGGGAGGGGACGGGTGATCCCAGTGTAAGCAACTGAACTATTTGTGTTGTCTTGTCCCCAAATGCAAAAGTCAGTCCCAACTGTATCAGGTCAATTTGAAATTTGAGGATAATAATCATGATGGCTGCATGTATTCAAAGGGCCTCAGGGGGGCAGAGAAGAGTTGCCAGAGAAAAATCAGTCAGAGGCTAGAAAACAAAGCAGAAGGTTAAAAGGAATTTAGAGGCGGGAAGCCCTCTAGCGGCTGAAAAATTGCCAGGCTGGTGTTCTAGTTGCCTGGGTGGAGTCTCCAGGGCTCAGCATATAATTCTGAGGGAAACAGTCATCCCATTCATGTCATTGGGTAGAAAGTGCCACAAGCAAGCCTTTGAAAAAAAAGGGGTGGTGTATTCATGTCATTGGGTAGAAAGTGCCACAAGCAAGCCTTTGGGAAAGGGGGTGGTGTATTCGTGTCATTGGGTGGTGGGATGCCACCAGCAAGCCTTTGGAAAAAGGGGTGATGGATTCCTGTTGTTAGGTGGAGGGTGGCAGAAGCGAACCTTTAACAGCAAACATAAAGGCAAATTGAAGAGTCACATTTCAGTCAGCAATCTGCCCCCTACAGGCTTGTGTGAAAAATAGCAACCCAAAAAAGTTTTTTTGGGTTTTTTTTAGACAGAGTGCCGGTCAGGCCACAGAAGGGTTGGGGTCCCATTTGAATTGTATATGATGTTTCTTGTGTATGCAAACCTGTAAACTTCTGATTGATGGTTATTGATTGTTGTTTTGCTGTTTTGATGTTTAAGGAGCTTTAAGAATTAAGATTTAAGATTTAAAGCTTTAAGCTTTAAGATGTTTAAGATGTTTAAAGTTGTTTCTTTTTTCTGTTTTGTGTGTGTGTGAATGAGAAAAGGTGTACTAGTGGTAGAATGCTAGCGCAAGCTATTTTCTTCTTTTTAGTTAGTATAGATGAAAGGAGAGGGTTAACCCCTCGTTTCATCTTTTCCCAAAGGAAGGGGTGTGAAGAAAAGAGCCTTTGGGGGTTCCTACATGCACACACACACACACACACACACACACCCTCATGTGTGAACCGGCTAAAGGCTGGGAGGAGGCGATGGCGCCTGGAAGTCCTGAAAGCCGGAGACCCGGCTTTCAAATGCAAATGTAGTTCAGGCCCAGTAAGTCAAGAGTCATGAGTTCCCCTCCCCCTGTCTGGCCAGGTGAAGTGCATCATGATTGGCTAAGAAGCAGCAAAGCTACAGGAAGGAGTAGGGGAGGGGGAAAGAGCTATTTCCCAACGTGTGGGTTTTTGTCTTTGTCTTTGGTCATCGCGTGGCTGCCGGCTGTTGGAGCAATGGCGGTAAGCCAAGGAGAGGCCCAAGCCTTCGGGAGGCCTCAGGATTCGACCCCAGGTAGCTCCTGGTGAAATTAGCTGAATGAGGGCTCTGGTAAAGGCAAGCCTTGTGGGAGGTTACCCATCTCGGACCTTCGGGTAGATGTGGTAATCTCCCCCGGGCAGCAAAGCTGTGCTGGATCTAACCCTGGAAGAGAACTGACCCTCAGGTAACAGAGTTGTGTGCCTGAGAGATATAAAGAAGTAGGTTTTGTTATTTTGCAGCTTTACTGTGTACTAAAGTGTCTCTCTATTTTGTGCTTCTCTCATTTCCCACCTTTTGTTGTAAAGTGCTACCAGAATAAACCTTTCTTGGTTTTACCCCACATGGGTTTTGTAGTCGCTCTGCTTGGTTCAGTAACTAAATCCAGGTTATAGACAAAGGCAAGTCCCTGAACAGAGATTCAAGTAGGATTGCAAAGAGCTGAGGCTTGGCAATCTGGTACCTTGAGATCTCTGGGGGTTTTGGGTCCTTTGGGGTAGGAAAGGGTGGGGGTGTGGCGGGTCAGCCATCCCCCCCTTCCTCCACAAATATAATAAGATAAATATTTGGTGCATTTACTGCACAGAGGTTTTTTGTTTATTTGTCTGCTTTTGCAGGGTGGGGTTTTCTGCTCTAAACTAGGAATGGCTGTGAAATTCTCCTTCTCAACCAAATTTCCCTCCAGATTTTGGGTCCCCAAATTAACTGATTTTGTTTCCAACGGAAGGTAGCCATGCATGCTTTGCCAAAAGGGAGGTCAAAAGAGAACACAGATTTGAATAGGGATGTTCCCCCACACCAACCAAATCTGGGAATGAGGTTGAAGCAGAGTAGGGCAGGCATGACATCTCTGGAGTTGGATTTTGGATGTACACATGTGACACGTGTGTGGTGTAGGGCCATGAGCAGGCCTGGCCCAATGTATTTTGCCACCTCAAGCATGGCAAGAGTGCCACCACTGTCACTGCCCACCCACCTGGCTGGCTGGCTGCTCCCTTGGCCAGCCAGCCCAGCTAGCCGCTCGCTCCTGCCTTGTGCCCCAGATGTGGGGCTCTTGTGAGAAGCCAGCCAAACTATCATGGGAGTCCCATGGCTGGGGCCTGAGGGAGTTGGCAACCAAGTGACCAGCTGGGCTGACTGGCCGGGCAACCAAAAAAGCAGCTAGTCAAGCAGGTAGGTAGGAAGAGCTGCCGCCTCTGCCCATGGTAAGAAGAAGAAGAAGAAGAAGAAGAAGAAGAAGAAGAAGAAGAAGAAGAAGAAGAAGAAGAAGAAGAAGAAGAAGTGGCTGCCTAGAGAGCCCTGTCAGTTGCCGACTTGCTGCAGGAAATTCCACAGCAGGAGAGCAGCTGGCAGGGCTCTCCAGAACACACACACACACACACACACACACACGTAGAGTTGAAAATCGAGCCTCGCCGAGGCAAAACGAGGCCGAGCATGGCCCCGCTCACGGCCCGGCGAGGCCTTACCTCCTCTTCGGGGCGGCTCACGCACTCTGCGGAGAGCCGCCCCAGCCGCCCGATCCGGCAGAGAACTGGCCGCTGGGTTCGAGAGGCCCCGTCGCGTCATTTCCAGTCCCGGAAGTGACGCAACGGGACCTCCGAACACCTCCGAGACACTCCGAGATGCGGTAAGAAATCATTCGAGCGGCGCTATGCACCGCTTGAAAAAATGAGGCGGGGAGGGGGGGCGAAATAAGGTTCGGGCAGCGCGCCCAGCCTTATTTACGCCGCTACAAATTCTTAACAAAACTGAACTGAAACAAAATTCTCACCCATCTGCACTGGCCAAATTCAATAGGTACAGCTATTCCCAGTGTGAAGAGGTCCATGATGTACCTGCCTTCCATTAAGAGCCTCTCAGAAAAAGAGAGGTAGCAACCCTAATTCAGTGCCACAAACATGGTTGAATACTCAGGGATTCAAACCCAGACTTTTTAGAGAAAGCACTCAATCCCTGGCTTAAATGGACAAAACTGTCAGTTTTGGTTCCCCCCCCACACACACACATTCTTTTTTCTTTTTTTCCTTTTCTTTTAAAATAAAAATCTCAAGTTCTATCCATCCCAAATATGAAGCAATTTGCAAATGTTGGTAAATTCTTATCAAAAATGAAATGAAATGAAATGTTCACCCAACTGCATTCTTGAAGTGATTGTATATCAGCATTCAGATTCTTTTACCTGTTTTACCTATGCATGAATAAAATGCCATGAGTGGCAGACTCTGACCTCATCCATCGGCCAGAGAACCAAGGGTCACTGGGAAGCTGCACCCTCTGCCTCCCAGGAGTAACATCACAGCAAGGGGGAGACCAACCTGGCCCCATACAACAGCCAAAGAAGGAACAGCTGCAGGGAGCTTGTTTTGCCCTTCCCTGCCAGAAAAAAAAGAAAAACCAATAAGAACCTTTTTAACTAAGAACTGGTGCCTGAGTTTTGCATTAATCCTCCTCCCCCCCAATCCCTTTTCCTTTTGTGTCATGTCTTTTAGATTGTAAGCCTGAGGGCAGGGACTGTCTTATTATTAATCTTTGTAAGCCACTCTGGGAACCTTTTCTGGCTGAAGAGCGGGGTATAAATGCAATAACTAAATAAATAAATACAAAGAAATTATTCATGGAAACATACAGATGACCCCATCAAGATGGCTTGTTTTGGAAACTTGATCATTGTATGTGTGTGCATCGCAGCGGCAGCACAATTCTCTTCTGAGCATGCCTAGTGAGAAGGAAGTCCAATTGGCTTCAGTAGGGCTTAGTCCAAGGTAACTGAGTATAGGATTGGAGCCTCATTCACACAGAGGGAAGGAAAGGTAGAAATGGACAGAAGGAGCAGACAGCTGACACAAAAGTTGTATACTCCAATTCACTTCTGGAAGTAAATTTTAGAAATTATCCTTGTTAAACTAGAATTCAGGCTTCAAAGGGAAAAAAAAAAAAAGTGGAAGAGTGCAGGTAAAGAATCCTACCCAGGCACCTGAGACTTTCATTGCTCTCCACAACTGAGAAGTTCCATGAACAGAATAAGTTCTTCTTTGGAAATCTGTTGTCCAGAAAGTTCTAAAGAAATAGAGCAAAGTTTGTACCTAATTTCCAACATATATTCAACCCTCACATCTCCATGGAGGCTAGATCTAAAATGCTGTGAGTGTGTTCTATAAATGATTGTGAATCGCCTGCCTTCCAATGCCTCAAGATGTTTATTTTGATGCTTTAATTATTATTCTCAGTAGCCCCAGCTTGTCATGTGAATCCATGTCCCACATTTCTGGAATATGCCCAAGAAGCAGTTTGATGAAATTGAGTATAAGGGCTTTGAAGAGCATTATATTAATCTGTCATTCAACTCCTTTCCCCAACTGCATTTCTTCATCTAGGCAACCGTATAGGAGGTGGATCAGTTCTCCATTGTGTTCCAGATACCTCCAGCACTTGCTGGCCTGGCATGGATCTGTTAGTTGCTTAATTTAATTTCCTGTTAGACAAACCTGGGATGAATGTCTGCAGACTATGCCTTTCAGGGCATGTGGAAATCCCCAGATGAAACTTTCCATTCTTACTGAAACATGTTTTGCTTCCCTCAAAGCACTTTGGAAGGCTGGAGTGTAGCTCAGCAGTAGAGCACATGTTTTGCATGCAGAAGATCTCAGGTTCAATCCCTGGCATCTCCAGTTAGAGCTGGGAAAGACTCCTATATGAAAACCTGCAGAGTCAATGCCTGTCTGTTTAGACAATACTGAACTACATGGGCCAATTGTCTGACACTGTATAAGGCAGCTTATGTTTCAGTGATTTTCTGTCTGAGCAGGCAGCAGCACTGGCACTAGACTTTGTTGTGCCCTTGAGCATGGCACTAGAGATGCCCCACCAGTACCAAACATCTGCCTCTCCTGGCCCACCACCATCAAACCTCTTCTGCTCCTAGTGCCAACCTCCCCACAGCACAAGATGTCTGCTCATGCCACATTACTCACCAACCGAATAGGTCCCAATCATGTTTTCCTGGGTGAATGGGAGTGGCATTTTTGTATGGCAATGGATCTGGCTTGGCTCCCATTCTGAAGCACCGCCACCCACCAGGGAAACTTGCCCTTGCATTGAAGTCAGCAGGGAGGAGGAGCAGACAGGCCCTTCTAAGTGCCTGGTTCCTCGACAGCTGCCCGACCATGCCGACCTCTGATGTGAGCAGGAGTTCCAAAATTGGAATTGGCTCTGTTTTCATGAACTTTATGCATGGGCATTTGGGAAAACAACTGTCTTCCAAGTGTTCCCACCCAGCTTGAATCGTTGGTGCATGTATGCTTCCGATTGGCACATCATACAGCCAACTGGGGATTATGGTCCTAAATGTGATGACTACATATGGCACATGGTAGTCAGATAGTCCTGTTTGTTTATTTGTTCATGCAGCATGGTTTTATAAACTGCATGCCCATTTATAAAGTTCATGTCATTTTGTAGCACAGCTGGCTTTGTAAAGTTATCTGTTCTGTAATATAATATAATATTGAGAGTCAGTGTGGCATAGTGGTGAGAGTGTTGGACTTGGACTTGGGAGACCTGGGTTCTAGTCCCCACTCGGCCATGAAACTCACTGGGTGACTTTGGGCCAGTCACTGACTCTCAGCCTAACCTACCTCACAGGGTTGTTGTGAGGATAAAATGGGGAGGGAGGAGGAGGATTATGTAAGCCACCTTGGGTTCCTTGCAGGAAAAAAGGTGGGGTATAAATATAATAAATAAATAAATATCGGAATAGCCAGTGATGTAGATTTTGTCACAACACCACAGCTCAATGGTAACATTGGCTGTGATTGACCTGAATCCATTTGCACTCAGGTCTCTAATTCATAAATTAATATTGCCAACAAAAGTTATTGAATGAACATGCTTTCACAATGGATAAAGAAGTATGAATGCCTTTCTTGTCCTTATGTTGCAGAAAACCCCCTCCAGCTTGGGTTATTGTTACTCTTCAGATACATGCATGTGATGAAAGCCTCTTGAAATAGCCATGTCACCATTGTGTAAGGTAGTTTAAAGTTCAGGCTGTCTCAAAGATTTGTACAAGTGATTTTCATCTGAAAATCTTCTTATTCTATTCCATTCTTCCTTATCCTTTTACAGTGCCTTCAAATTAATGACAGATGAAGGGAAAAAGAGGGAATTAAAATGTATGACATTCCAGGAACAGGTAGATACCAACTGTCGCTATGAAAATCGCCATAAGGATCTATGTGGGTATTGCCATTTCAGTTATGACAATGAGTTTCAGAATTAATTGAAAAGGAGTATCAGCTAATGCTGCTAAAATCTGTCATCCAATTTCCTGAAAGTTTTTTTTTTTTCCCATTTTTGTGCCTCATTCTCATGGTGCTTGAGAATATCTTTAGCTTTTTTTTTTGCTCATGGTTTTCTGAGCTTAACTTAGTCTTCCAAGTTGTCTGAGAGAGCATTTTGTGTGTGTTTCTTCCTATTGCACATCTCCCCATTGCTCTGCAGCAGCCTCCCCGTCTGCCTACACCTCAGGCCCGTAGCCAGCCTAAATGTTCTAAGGGGCACCAAAAAAGTAGGGCAGTTCATCTGGTTTGCAGGCCTTTCAAAGACAAAACTGGAACCTGTTTTTTTTTTTTTTTAATTATTTGTTTGTTTAATGATTTGTTTGATTTCAGCCACCTAACTGCTTTATTTATTATTATAAATTTATTATGATGATGATCTCTTCCGGCAGGCCTATCCGGCGGAATTTTAGGATGCCTTTAAGATGTTTTACAATGTTTTAAGATGTTTTAAAGATGATTTTAAGATGTTTTAATAGTATGCATTGGGTTTTGATTAGTTTATGTATTTTATATTTTCTGCTAATTTATATATAAATTATATAATTTATATATAAATATTTATATATAAATATTTATATATTTCATATAAAATATATTTTATATTTCTCCGTCGATCTAGATGGAGAGGCGGGTAAGAAATAAATGTATTATTATTATTATTATTATTATTATTATTATTATTATTATTATTATTATTATTATCTGCTGTGCTTCAGAGGAAGAGGGAAGGAGGCTGAGGCACAGGTTGTATTATGGCGGCACCAGTCTCCTCCCACCCCTGCCCCCTGGAATGCCTCCTAAAAACACTCTTATGATCTCAGAGAAGCAGCCAGTGCAGTTCTTTCCACACTGGCTGTGAAGGGGGATCCAAGCACAGATCCTCAGCTCTGACATCAGAGCTGGGAATCCAAATCCTATGGCTCTCTAGACACCATCTAGGGGCCATAGCCATAGGATTAATCTGTTAGTCATGTCTAACTTTGTCTTAATCTAAGCATGACAACTAACAGTGCAATCCTATACATGTCTACTCAAAAGTAAGTCCTACTGAGTTCAATGGGGCATACAACCGTGTAAGTGGTTACATAGGGTTGCAGCATAAGGCTGGATGGAACCCAGTGGCTACAATTCAAGGTAATTCTACAAGTAAGCATGTTGAGCGGATTGAGACTGACTTAGAAGTAGGCCTGCAGCAGAGCATGCTGAATCAATTAAAGAAATACATGGAAACTGACAGTGGTGCTGTCTTTTAAGGTGCTCTGTAAATGCCATTACGGGCCATTTATGCTGACTGGCTAAGCTTCACTCATGCCATTTATGTTTCTTGTTACTAACATAATGTTAATGCAGATTTTACAATGTGTATATTTTTGCTGACCACATGAGCGACCTCTGCGCTTTGGCATATAATGGTTATATAAATTTCATGCATAAACACACACACAGAGATATCTTATCAATTTTATTAGTTCACTTTCATTCAGTCACTTCATTTCAACTGATTGGCTGGAGACCATAGATCAGCATCAAGCAGATGGCACAGGAATACAGAACAGAACAGCAAAACTAGGGTGTAACTGGCTGAAAATAAAATGCAAATCCTATTAAAATACTGGCTATGTGTCCAGTGAAATATGTCACCCCTTTTTCCCAGAAATTGTACAGAACAGTGCACTGTGATGAAAAAAAGCAGAAAAAATTGCCAGAAAACAAACAGTCTCAGATCAAGTGGTCACAAGTATAAGAGATTGTTATTGATAGGATATATTTGTTGTGATATGTATCACTTCACCAGCTGTAGCACACTGTTTACACATGGAAAGAACAGAATGGCTGTAAACAAGTTTATTATGTCTTTCTGGGTTCTCGTGTTTTTCTCATGGGAAGCCTAGACCGTGGGAGCATTATGAGTCACATGGTTTGTATGTTCTGATGACGTGCTAACTTGTTTTTCTGTCTGAAGCCATCTTAGAGAGAGGCAGGACTGCTTTCTCTCTTCTCCTTTGTTCTTCTTGCTGGACTTTTGTCACTGCAACAATGTAACTACTTTGCTGAGGTGGAGTGAAGCTCAACTTACTCCACTGGATGTAATGCTTGCTATGCATTTATACTCTGCACATGGACTGTAACTAGGAAATGTATACTCTGTATAACTTTACTTGCTAAGTGAATAAACAGGTAGAATTAGACCTGTGGTGTTACAGAGTGTTTCCTGACTCCATGGATTAATCTGCAAACGGGGAAGCTGGAAGCAAGTTGGATTACAGGCAGGCTGGGCTGGCATCTTCACAACACGCTGCACGCTGCGAAAAGGGGGGAGCTGAGATCTGGAAGATCTGTGTGTGGAATAACAGGCCTCTGCTAGCACACAGACAGGATTTTAAATCTCCCGTGCGCACACGCACTCTGCTGCTCACGCACACTTGCACCAACAATATTTACTGCTGATTTTATGTGTAGTCACAGCAAATAAGGTAGTTCTATTGGTAATATAGTTTCATATACAGACATGAGGCATTCCTTTTACAAATCTACAGTATTCAGGTAAACAGTAAGAAGACCTGATACAAATCTAACTCTAGGGTGATAGTGTTGAGAATAGATGACCATTAATACTCTCTATCAGTAAAGACCTAGCAGGGGTGTTAGAGAACTTACCATCCAGGCAAGGAGAGGCTTGATTTGGAATCACAGACACATAAAACCAGTTTGATGGCACTCCATTCCAGCATCCTAGTCAGGGTGCAGGGTTTTTTTCTCCAAGGTGGGGAAACCAATCAATGAGGGCTGGCCAGTGATGGACCTTAAATCCCCGCCATGCCCCCAACCAGGTAGTATCTTCTAGGAATGGCAACACACCCACACTTTGGATGTCAGCAGGGGACAGCCAGCCACATGGGGCAAAGCAGGAATTCTCTTTGGGTGTTCTTACATTTGGCTGTCAGAGTGCACCTTTTTGCCTACTTCTTGCTGCATCAGGGGCTGGGGTGTTATTAGGCACCTAATTGGCTAATTGGTTAAACTCTTTGAAGCACAGCAGGCAGATACAGTGGAAGCTGGGAGGGTCTTAAGGGTAGCTTACCTCACTGAGTATCTTGAGGCATCTGCATGATGAAGGGCAGCTCATCCAGGTGATCCCTCTCAGCTGGCCAGTATGAGAGGATTTGGAATAGGAGCTGCCCTTGGCTATGACAGTTGTCTCTTATCTATGGGCTTTTACAGTCATGGAGCCATGAGACTGCCTGGTGCCTCCTTGACTCACCAGAGTTGTGTGTTGGCCATGACAAGTACCAATCAGGTGGCATCCTGATTTGGTGCTTGGAACTATAGTGCAGTCGCACTTTGCATGTTGACAGCAGGAACTCCAACCTTCCCACTCTCAGTTGAAGAACAGGACCCCACACTGAATGATTGTTAGCCTTGAAGCTAACTGGTTACCTCATTGTAGAATCTTTTATCTATGGGCTTGTACAACCATTGCACCCAGTTAATGATACTGGGATCAAGCCCTAACTGACCGCCTTCCCTTATATATACCCAACCGACCATTAAGATCGTCAGAGGAGGCCTTGCAGGTCATTCCAAAATTATCAGAATGTTGCTATGCAATACCTCGACAGTGAGCCTTCTCGGTAGAGGCACCCACCCTGTGGAAAAAAACTCCCTCGTGTGGCTTCAGAGGCAGAAAATTTGGCATCTTTTAAACACCCCCTGAAAGCACACCTGTTCACCCAGGCTTTCCCTGGCCCATAATTAAATTAATCATGCTGTCCCAATTAACTCCTCCTGTACTGCTGTGGATGATGATGATGATGATGATGATGATGATGATGATTTGAGAATTGTATTTTAAATGTGATTTGAATTGTGATTTTAATATTTATAAGGAAACCGCTTAGGGATTTTAATAATTAGCAGTATAGAAATAGTACAAATAAATAAATAAATAAATAAATAAACACAGTGGAACTTACTTCCATGCAGGGATGTCCGCAGAGCTTGGGGGTGGGGGTGGAAGTCCGGTGAACTCGCCGGACTCGACCCCCCCAAGCTCCGCTCACCCTACCTGCTTCCCCTGCTCAACTCGCATTCTTGCAAGCCGAGCCGGGGAAGCGACTTCCGGGTTCCCGGTGCTACGTTATTTACGTAGAAAATGACATAAGATATGTTAAAAATGTATCTTATGCCATTTTTCTATGTAAACAACGTAGCCCCGGGAACCCGGAAGTCCGGCGAGTACCTCAGCTGGTGCTCGCTTTCGGCAGGCGTGGTGGTAACACCGTGAGTCGGGTGGTGGGCAGATTGCCCACCCCTACAAGTTCCATGTAAACATGCATAGGCTCAGCTCAAGTCACCTAGTAAGTGGGTATTTGATTCCCCCCACCCCCCAGTGTTTAGTTTTTAATTTGTGTTTTGTAAGTTTCTTATATTCGGTTTTGTTTGCTGGTTTGTTTTGTTTATTCCTGGAAGCTGACTTGTGGGGACCACAATATACCCTGTCTTTTACAACAATGGAGGAAACTTGGGCAAGGCACCTGCCTCCCCGTTTTCACCACCATTGTCACCTCCTCCTGTTGCTCCTCATCCTCTTTCTCATCAGTGCTGCTTGCTTGCTTTCCTGCTTGCTTGACAGTCAGAGAGCCAGTGAGCAGGGAGGCAGTGACATCTACAGCTCCCCCTTCTTCGCACCACCGTTGCCTGGGCCTGAGCGAGCAGCAGGTGAACAAGCAGTTGCAATGGTGAAGAGGAGGAGCAAGAGGAGGACTCTTGTCAGTGGTCCCCTGTTGGGGCGGTGGACCCTTGACAAGAACCCGACCATGCCTACCCCTGATCCTCTGCTGGAAGCAGTAGTTTTGGGTAGTTTCTTGAGTTGCGTTATGGAGCACTACTTCCCCATTGTGCTAGCCCATACTGCCCAACAGAAATTACATTTTGCGTAGGCATGTATAGCATTGCTTTGTTAACAGCATCGGGTATTGATATAATTGATCTAAGGTTTTGTTGTTGTATTTGAGCTACTTGTGCACATATTAGTTATTATAATTATAGGTTTCCTTTTTACTGGTCTGTGTGATGTGAATAACTATTGTAATGTATTTAAATGTGAATTTATTTCAAAATATAATTTAAAGACATATTTTTGATACATTAATACTTCCAAAAAATCCATTGCAGCATTCTAAGGAATGTGAAATCCAGTGGAAAAACTAATTTTAAATTCACACATTGGTCTGAACAGAGAGCATCAGGACATTTGATACAGGAAATATGGGATTCCTCAAGCTTCCCTTATGGCAGAGCATGTCTTGCATGCTGAGACCCCACTATTTTCACATAAAACAGGGTTGGGGAACCTTTTTTTTCTTTTTCTTTTTCTTTTCTTTTTTTTTTAAGAAAAAAAATGAACCCAAAATTATGTAACAAATCACCCAGAGGCCTGAGGACAATATTGGAAGTATGGATTGTGTCAGCTTTCACCCCACCTCACCTCTCTCTCTCCCTCCTTCCTTCTTCCATTTCTCTTTCTGCCACCCCTCTTTCTCTGGGCTCCCTCCCCATCAAGCAAGGCAGATGCTCCATGGGGCCTTTTTAATCCTATCTCCCTGCCCCCAGACAAACACACACACACACACACACACACACACACACACTGGCCCATGTGATTCTGGCTGCCCTGCCTCCTCACCCATCCTCTAACCCATCCTCTATGTGGCAGCTCTGGGGGCTCCTTTTTGGTCATCTCTTCCACCCACTCTGATCCATACAACTCTAGCTGGCTAGTCAATACCCTGCCTGCTTGCCTCCTCTGGGCTATGAAACTTTGAAATTTGCACTTCTGCTAATTTTGCAATGGAGTTCAGTGATGATGATGTACAAAAATGAGTACATTAGAAGAAACTGCACACATACATGTGCATATTAGTAAAAGTAATGTTCAAGATGCATTAATTTAGGAAAACTATTTGCAAAAATATACATATTCAGCAAAAAAGAGGGCCTTTCCTGCTGTGGCACCCTGGTTGTGGAATAAACCCCCAAGGAGGGGCTTGCCTGACACCTATATTATGCTCTTTCTGGCACCAGGTGAAGACCTTTCTGTTTCCTCAGGAATTTTAGTCTCTGTTGTTTTAAATCTTTTACTGTATTTTAAACCTCTGTACTGCTGCTAGGTTTTATTTTTCTGCTTTTACTCCTATTTTATACTGTAGTTTTATTTTTATTTTTGAAAAATTATACTGTATTTTATGTTGTATTTTGTCATTTTAATTGTTGTGAGTCACCCAGAGAGCTTCGACTATTGGACGGTATAGAAATGTAACAAATAAATAAATAAATTTGCCGTGAAAAATGCATGCATTGGAAGAAATGCATGCAAAAATGTGTAGGGATTTTCATCGCTATCTATCAACATTCAGGACAAACTAAACTAAATGTTGGGGAAATTCTCAAAGTTTAGCACGAACCAAACTTCAGATGGGAAAAACTGGGCTCAATGATCCAAAATAAGTCCACTCCGTGTGCTGATATGACTGCTTTGCCCTTTACTTGGACTGATTTTACAGCCTGAGCTAAAATGACTTGTGATACAGCAAATACACAGCTATATATGGGAGTCTTGCTCTCATTCTGCCACTCTGTAACTTTCAGCCTCATTAGTATTTAAATCAGTTTGTAAGTATTTTGGCTTAAATAAATTATATTCTTGATCAATGTAATGCCATGATCTTATGTCTCTTTTAAGTCCCTTTGGAGTAAAGAAGCCTTATAATAAATACTGGAGATGTGGGTAGAGGTTGATTAAATTAGCTGCCGCAAAGTATATTAGGTAATCATGGGGAAAAGGCACATGAATGTAAAATCAGGAAGGGAGGTTGGGAAAAAAAAAACCCTAAATCTCCCTATTAATGGATTCAATAGGCTGTCAAAAAAAAAAAAAAAACAACCTCAAAAGAAATAACTTAAAAGAATCTTTCACTCCAAAAACTAAAATAATAAAAAATGGAATTAACAAAGACTTTTCTCCCTGAAAATGCCAGTACTGAGACTGTACTGTGAACAATTTTCACATCATATGACATAACTTCATTTTTAGAGTTACAAAAGCAACTCTCTCTAACTTTAAAAGAGAAAGGTGAATTCACACCCCTTCCCCAAAATCTTAAAAACCTTTCTCTTTTACTAAAACTATGATCCTAACATGTACATGTCTAGAATATTTTGGCTCAGGACTGAAGCAGTTGAGCAATTGCAATGAATGGGACTTAAGGCAGTCATGACTAACTTCAGTCCTATTTATTTCAATGGGTCTATTCTAAGTAGGACTAACATTGGATTCAACCCTAGATATTTCCCCCCTTTCTTTCCCACTATCCTCTCTGCTTATATAGATTAATACTATGGCAAGGCTGCAGGTGTGAGGGGGGCACTGGAGAGTTCTATCTGTTTTGGGGGCTCCCCCCACAAAACAACAACAACAAGAAGAAGATAGATAGATAGATAGATAGATAGATAGATAGATATCCTTTATTGATTAGTCCATTTGACCATATCAAAAGTACCATACATATAATAAAATAAAATTATGTAAAATTTAATAAAATCAGATTGGAGTAGGGGTAAGATAAAATGGTTACGGGATCAATAAATGATTAGAAAACTAGTAGGTTAAAAAGTAGGGGGACAGATGGGCAACTAATAATAAGTATAATCCTAATACAGTATAAATTTAGATTAGTTCGTCACCTTTGCATACAACTCCAATTTGATCTATGAATTGTGATCTCAATTGGGAGGCCCTAGCTATAAATTTGGCAGTTCTTAGAGCTACGTATGAACTTGTGCCCTCAAGGAGATATCCCAAACGTTTGTGATGATCCCAGAATTTAGTTCTATCAAGAAGCGGAAGTAGGTAAGATGTCCTTGCTGAAGTGTAGAGTTCACAGTTAAGTAGGACGTGTGCAATATCTTCTATTTCGCCTGCGCCACAAACACATGTTCTGTCGGGGTATGGCACTTGGTGGTAGCGGCCATGTTTTACAATAGATTCAAGCTGCTCGAATCTTGCTCTGGTTAGGGCTGTTCTGTGATGTTGGAGCATGCCCATTGTTAGATATTTCTCAGTTTTGAAGAACAGTTTATTTTTTGCCACTGCCAGCCATTTCAGTGACCAACAACAACAACAGCAACAACCAAGTGAACCCCTGGCAGGATAATTGGTGGTGGCAGGAGGTGAACAACAGCAATGTTGTGTGATCTCCTGCAGGTGTCTATGAGCCACTCCCTTTTTTATTTTCCCACACTGCCCCCAATATTTATTTATTTATTTATTGGCAAAATTTGTATACCACTCCACATCTAAACAGATTCCAGAGTGGTGAACAATAAAAAGATAAAAAGAATAAAAATGCATATTAACAGTTTTAAAAACAGAATACCAATAAAAACTGTGGCTGATCAATCAAGGAAGGCTTCTTGAAATAAAGTTTTTTTCAAGATATGCCAAAACCAACACAATGTTGGTGCCTGCCTGACCTCCAGTGGCAGGGAGTTCCAAAGAGAGGGAGCCATCACACTGTAGGCTCTTCCCTAGGTTGATTCCAATTAGGCCATAGGTCCATGCAGAACCACTAGGAGCATGCCATCTGATGACCTCGGTCATCAGGTTGATAAGGGAGGTTGATAAGGGAGAAGGCACTCTCTCAAGTATCCTGACCCCAAGTTGTTTAGGGCTTTATACACTAGTACCAAACCCTGGCCGGGTAATGAATAGGCAGCCAGAGCAGTTCCCTCATTGCATGCTGAAAAGGGGCAGCTTCTGACAACTGCTGAGCTGCTGCTGTATTCTACATTAGCTCCAACTTCACCAGCCTTAAGGACAGCCCCATATAGAGTGCATTGCAGTAATCCAGTCTCGAGGTTACTAGAATCTCTGATCTGGTCCCATAACCAGGGTTAAACCCAGACTGGAATGGATCTAGATAATCAATATCCTCCAAGAATGCCTACAGTTGCTCCATCATGACCCCCTCAAGTAGGGTTGTACATGGAGCTTGATGGGGGGTGGAAGCTTGGCAAACTCACCGGGTTTGACCCCCCCTGAGCTCCGCTCGACTTATCCAGCCCATCTCTGAATCTAGGCACTGATCCAGGACTAGTTGCACAGCATCACCTGATTCAGATGTCACAGGGAAATAGAGCTATGTGTCATCAAATCCCCAGCTCGGCTTACATTAAAAACAGCATAAAATATGTTAAAACAATTGTGATTTGCATAGTTTGCATACGCCACGCAAATCACGGTTGTTCTAATGTATTTTACGCTGTTTTTAACGTAAAAAACATAGCGTCAGTTACGCCAATCACAGCCATTTTAATGTAGTTTATGCTGTTTTTTACGTAAAGAATGTAGCGCCAGGGACCCGGAAGTCTGGTGAGCGGCTCAGCTGGCACTCACCAGAGGCTCGGCTAAATTTGCATGGTGGGGGGACTCACTGAGTGCCCCGTGAGCCAAGTGCTGGGCTCGGCGCCCATCCCTATCAGATAAATTCATTTCAGTTCATATTTGATCAGGATTTTACCAGGTGGAACCTTCCAGACTGATGGACTTGGATGCAATCTGCAGCTAAAGTCAGTACATTTCTGAGCTTGCAATGTGATTCGTGAACCAGAACAAAAGTGTTCAACAGCATGCATACATTTCAAAAAATCTTCATATTTCAAAAATGAGTACATTTCAAAAATGTGCAGAATTGATATGTGTATTTTGAAAAATATGCATGAAAATAAGCACGGGTTTTCATGCAAAAAGAAATCTGATATGGGATGTCAGCATGAGCTTCCAGAAAAGATGGAATTCAGAGAGCTTTGGTGAGCTCAAGTTTTGCTGGTTTGCACATCCCTGCGCTGCCTGTACTCAGACCTCCATGTGTATAGATGAGGAATGAACAGTTTACTATATCTTATTTCCTGTATGCAGTATCAATACATCTAAAAGAAAACTGGAAAAACACAACTTCTCTTCAAATTTGATTGCTATTTTTTAAAAGTAATTTCTTAGTGCACAAAGACAAAAGCATACCGGTAACTATGTGAACTTAAGCTAATTGATTTATTGATAATATTGATGTTTGAAGTTTATGCAATGCCCTCCTTGGCTGCTGAAATGCAGACCTCCTTTTATATTAATTGAACACATATACAGTAATACCTTGGTTTGAGAGTAACTTGGTTTGAGAGCATTTTGCAAGACAAGCAAATTTTTAAATATTTATTTAATTTTTTTTTACTTGATATACAAGCGACGTCTTGCAATAAAAGTACTGTAGTATGGCTTAAATTAAAAATCTCTGTACAAATTTTTTTGGGGGGATTTTGTTTTGATATAAGAGTGTTTTGGATTACAAGCACGTTTCCGGAACGAATTATGCTCTCAATCCAAGGCATGACTGTAGTGGACATATAGAATATAATTTATATATATTGGCCTTGCAGCAAAGTTATTGTGATTGCATCTCTCATGAGGCTGTTTGAAAGGAATTTGTTTATTCGAGCAAGGGTTTCTTTGATGGCTTTTGACCTGCTGAAATAAATCTGTCTATAGTTAACTGATGCACTTTAGCATTGACCCTAGAACTAAGTGTGGCAGCCAAGATGGCTGATGCCAACTACTTAACAAAGTATGCTTGCCCTTGGAGTCACACTGTTTCACACTATTTAACACTTTTGATGAAATTCTGAGGGCAATCTAATGATGGGACTAACATTTATCCCAAAGGTTTCTTAAAAGCATAAAAGCACAACCGTATGGTAGCTGGGAGGGAGGCATTCCAGGGACCACATGATGATGCAGGTTCCCCACATCCAAGGCTGTAGACACAAGTGTGACATCAGGGGGGTATGAGTAGGGATTGGAATCATAGAATCATAGAAAAGTAGAGTTGGAAGGGGCCTCCAGCCTCCTGCCCTTGCCAGCCACCACAGAAAGTTCTGCAGAGGCTCACTGTTGCGACCTCGGAAGAGGGTTGGGGAGGGAGGAAAGGGGATGGGGCAGTGGGCACTCAACCAGTTGACAAAAACATCCTGCTCACAACCCTAAATTATGTGAACACAATTACAACTTTGAGGAAAAACATACACACACACTCTTGAACTTGCAATCACGTTTGCAAAATGCATCCCTTTTTGTGTGTGTGTGTGCAAAATGTGCACGTTAACATTTTCATTTTTTTCAAAGTGGACACATTTTCGCACTGTAATCATTTGGATATGTGTGCTTGGAAGAATGCTAAAAAATGTACACGTTTCTTGCTCGACCCACCCACACATTTGAATTTGTGAATGAGAGAATGAGGTGAAACAAGCATTTGGGTGGGAAAAGGGTAGCCTCAACAAGCTCAAAAATTGCTCGTTTTCTGATCCCTACCAGAGACCAAGCAAGCAGAGAATCTCATTCTTTCTTTACATTTCAGGCTAGAGAGGGAGAATGAAAATAGGTGGGTATGAAATGTATCTTGATCTGTAATATGGCCAAACATTACAAGCCGGACAAATTTGTATCTTGAACCAGATAATTAAAAAAATGTCAGGGACATCTTATCTGCAAAGGGGTTGTTTGAAGTGCTGAAACAACACTTCCAGTGCCCTAAAATATGATTCATATGGACAAGTTCTTTGTTTACACAGGTTTTTCAACATGACAGCAATGCCCTAGGGTGCATCCATATTTTTCATTCTTTAGCTTGTTCAAACTGATCATGTTTGCAGTATGAAATATTGACAGACCACAGACGTGGAACCCCACTGTGCAATTTCAAAAGCACAATTTTACAAGATATTGCCACCTTCTGAGAAACTACATGTCATGGGATTTGGTTTTCTAAAAATAACTCTCTTTAATTGTTTGACTCTTATAAGCAGTGGGTGGAGTGGGGGGATACACACATGCTTAAATTAATGCTTTCATAATATTGTTGTCCCACTACCCTCTCCATCCAGCTGACAAGGAAATGTTCTCAAAGATTAGGGCCTTGCAGAGATGACTTCTGCAGTTACAGCAGGTTTTAAGGCATGCCATCCCTACCACTCTCAATCATATATTTGCTCTGTCATCAAACCATATGTGGGATTTGGAAATCTTATTTCCAGAATCTATTCAGCAAAGCTGGAGCAATAAAGCACAATCTGGAAATAGAAGACCATCACTGCTGTACATTGCATTTTGATTGTAATGTTCATTTTTGGTATGGGAGACTATTGAAAGCTCTACAGGACAATGAGAAAACCAATCAAAATGCTCCTGTCCAATGTCACAACATGCAGCAGATGGTAAAGGACATGAGCATATAGCATTGCAATGCAGATGGAAATATTCTCCACATTAGCTAAAGTCATTTGCGCTGTTATCCACAGGCAGCTGAGGCAAGGAAAAGCAAAATTAGTTACCCTCTTGCACTTCAGTTTGTATTCAGAAATCCTGATTGGGTGAACCATATGTGTAACTGGGTTACTTTGTGGCTATGGACTGCAAGGGTATATAATGACAAGCCCTCCCATAGGGAACACTAGGGATGCGAGAATCCGTGAGCTCAGTTAGGCTTTCAGATTTGTCCCTCGAAGCTCAGAGTCAGTTTGCCCTTTTCCAATTTCCAAATGTGAGCTTCCTACACACACACACACACACACACACACACACACACACACCCAAGCAGGGAAAATGCACATTTGTGTGCAAAATTTTAAAAGTATGCACCTAAATTAGCACTCCCCATCCCCACTGACTAAAGCATGAAAATGTGTATTTTATTTAAAATGCACATTCTTTAAGCGTGCATTTTTCTATCGAATTGTTTTGTGAACATGATCGCAAGCTCAGGAATATGCGAGCTTAGTCCCTAAAAATGGACTTGTATTCATGAGTGTTGCAAATGGGGTATGTTCTGATGTTTAATGAACTGAAATAAAATTCCCATACATCTGTGCTGGGGATAGTAAGCTACAGGATCACATCTGGGCTGTTTCCAGTCCTTGGCCTTCCAGTATGTAGTAACTCCCAGGGCCCTTCTTATGTTAACTCTGATAGCCACTCCCCCAGCATCCACATCTTCATTTCTTTGTGTAGTTCTATTACATTTGTGTGTGTGTGTGTGTGTGTGTGTGTGTGTGTGAATTCTGCCAGTAGTCTCTGCATGACTTCTATACACTGGATCACGTGTGTGTAGTGATTTGTGACTATAGACCTCAATGCATATTTGGAGTCTGTGTTCATTGGGGTCTATATTAAATGGCTATTATGCACACATGCTGCCCATCAGGTGAATGTTGTGGGGTGGGGGGCATGGGAGGGAGAGGCAGCTGATACAGTCATAATGTCCACTGTGCATAGATTCACCACTGAATCTATGGCTCAGCTCTCTCAGAGTTGAGCCATAGACAGTCACTGAATGGGAGTCCCGGCGTAGGGATGTGCGAATCAGCAAAACTCGAGCTCATCAAAATTCTCCAGATTCCATCTTGAAGCTTGTTCCAGCTCAAGTCCATATCAGATTGTGAGCTTCATTTTTCCCCCCCCTTTTTGCATGAAAATCTGTGTGCATTTGCATACAAGTTTTTCCAAATGTACGGATCGATTATGCGCATCTTTGAAATGCACATTCTTCTCCTATTGATAAAAGCATATTTGTGCACACTTCTTAAAAGTAAGCATTTTTTTCCATCCACATTTTTCAAATGTATGCATGCTGTCGAACATATTTTTTTTTTGGGGGGCGGCCGCAAATTACATTGCAAGCTTGGACTTCAACTGCAGATTGCAGTCCAAGTCTGTGTTCAGTCCAGGATCCGGAAGGTGCCAATTGGGTAGATCCTGATCAGAAATTAACTGAAACAATTTTTTTTCATACATCTGTAGGAACTAGGGGTAAGAGCCAGAGATCACAACAAAGTCAACAATGGAGGAGTGGCAACTTTGGGTGGCCTGGGGGCCAATACCCCCGCCCCGGGCTGCACCCCTACAATGGTGGGGAAAAAAGGGGAAGAAATTGTGGTTTGCTGCCAAAATCTGGTGGCAATCTAAGATGGAGGCTCACTGAGGACAAATTTAGCTTGAAAACAAATCTAACTTGGAACTCCTAATGCTTTTCTTTTTAAATGAGTTTTTATGTGTGATGGGTGGCAGTGAGGGGCTGCCCTGGGCAGAAAAAGGGGCCTTATGCAGCTCATGGGCTGCATGTTGCCCACTCCAGCAGTTTGTGGCCACTGGCATTTTCACTTAGTGAACCACCTCACCAGTCAGTGGGGCAGAAGCGAAGTGGGGAAGTGGTGACGTAAGTGCAAGAAAGTAATGTGGTTTTGCAGAATGTGGAATGCAGATGGCAAGAGAGTTCAGTCTTTTGAACAATAGTCTGACACTTTGTTCAGTAGTCAATCCAGTCCAGTAACAGTGGCAAGTCACTGTAAGCCAGATAGCATGTGTAGAATAATCACATGACCCTTTCCTTGGAAGTAGGTTCCATTAAATTTAATGGGGATTACTCCCAATAAGTGCACATAGGATAGAAGCCTTAGATAGAGAACAATGCATACTTGCGCTAGGATGTGAGCTAGCATCCAACCTAATCTTTCAGAAAACCGCAAACTCTCTCTCTCTATATATATATACAGGGCCGGATTAAGATAGGGGCTATTGGAGCTGCAGCTCCAGGCCCCTACCAGAAAATAGGCCCACAATCAGGACCGGTGCAGGGCAGTTTGGCGCCCCAGGCGAAATAATATTTAGCGCCCCCCCTCTCCAAAGCAGCCCTGCTCTGCAAAAAAAAAAAAACCCTGCGCCACCACCACCAACCTACCTTCCCCCTGCCCTGGCTGCTGCTGCTGCTGCCGCCGCTGAGGAGGAGGAAGTGACGTGATGGGACCCCTGCGCTGTTTTTTGCCGGGGAAACCATGGCAACAGGGCTGTTTAAGCCCTGTTGCCCTGGTTCCTCCCGCCAAAACAACGCGGGCGGGGCTCCGGAAGCGACACGACGCGGAGAAGGTAGGTGGCGGGGAGGGGGTCGGGGGGGTGATGGCGGCGGCGGCGGGAGGTGCAGAGGCAGCGAGTGGGAGGGCGGGGGGAGGCGCAGCGGCGAGCGGGATGGGAGGGTGCGGTAGCGGGAGGGAGGAGGGAAGGAGGGAGGGTGGGGAGAAGGAGGCCTGGCGGGGGCGGCGCAGCAGAGGCAGAGGCCTGGCGGGGGCGGTGCAGCGGCAGCGAAGAGGAGCGCAGCGTTTCTGCGCCCTCTTCAGCCGCGTGCCCTCCTCAGCACCAGGCCCATAATGCTCTTAATCCGGCCCTGTCTCTCTCTCTCTATATATAATACACATACATACATATATACATACATACATACATACATATCTGCTTTTGCATTTAAATGTCCCCAAAGCATGGTGTGGCTAGTCATCCAGACAGATATAGCCGTAGAAATAATAATATGGACTATTTTTTACATCCTTATTCAAGAGGAGTCAGAATTTGAGCACAAGATTAGGAATGTTGTTCACTCTAGTTGCAGTAAGAAAATGAATGTAATGTTGAACAAGTAGAAAGACTCTCCATTTACATCTCCCTAAAAAATACTGCCTTCCATCCCAATGTAATGTTCAGGAATTGGTTATAAATTCTCTACTGAAGACTTTTCACCCCTATTGAAAATTGATTGAACATTTTTATGCAACTGCCTTTGAAGACTATAAACAATTAAAGTTTATAAGATGGAGACATTAAAAAAAAACTGTTTCTCTTTTATATTTGCATTTATGGTGGTGGAACAACCAGAATAACTTACTGTTTGAGATGTTTGTTCAGCAAGTAATGGTGGCTTAAAACTTTTTACTCTGGCATGTAAGAAAGTTCAATTTTTCTAATACAATAAGCAGTGAAAGGAACTGCATCAGAAACATAATCTGCTATGAGGCATTTCTATGAAACAATCCAATGTAATTGATTAGGGGTACAGTAATACCAAACATTCAAAACATATAGATAGATAGATAGATAGATAGATATAGATACAGTAATACCTTGGATTGCAAGTAACTTGGTTTGAGAGTGTTTTGCAAGACAAGCAAATTTTTAAATATATATTTAATTTTTTTTAACTTGATATACAAGTGACGTCTTGCAATACAAGTACTGTAGTACGGCTTAAATTAAAAATCTCTGTACAAATGTTTTTTTTTGGGATTTCATTTTGATAGAAGAGTGTTTTGGATTACAAGCACGTTCCAGAATGAATTATGCTCTCAATCCAAGGCATGACTGTATATGAAAAGAAGATAGTAAACAATTAAAGTGAAAAAGAATATGATGTTATGAATGAAGTTTAGACAGTAATCCTATAGATTGTCTATCCTATGCCCTACCAGCAAGAGCCAGAAAGGCAGTAGGGGAAGAGGATGGAGGCAATTTAACCTCCTGATCCTCTTAAATAAATAAAGCAAGCAGCAAGCAAACAGCTAGACAGGCCTCTAAGCCCATCTACCTGACGTACCTTGTTGTAGGTGGGGATGGAGACAGAGAGGTGGTAGGATCCTGGCTTCTACTCACCCCTCCCAACCCACTGCTCTACCCCCATTTTGAGCTCTCCAAGGACTGTTGCGTCCTTGGAAGAGCAGCAGCCACCATGGTGCTTTCTGTGCAGGGGAGGGGGATAACCCAATATCAGATTCCCCCTCCTGAGGTCATAGCAGTGTTTGCAGTCTCAGGAAGGAGCATCTGACATATCCTATGGTCCTTGGGACATTCTCCATAGGATCACTCTGCCCATATTTCTAAAGATGTTGGGATCTCTAGAGCTGGTCTCAAAGGACTCCTCAAAATTATCCACCCCTTTTTTGTGGGGTGGGATTTCTTCAAGGGGAGGAGAAATTCTGCAGCAGTTTCTTGGGAGTGGGGCTCTGCATTAGCAATGACGATGGCAAAGCTTCCTTCTTTTTTTTAATGGTGTGTGTGTGTGTGTGCCAACCATTTTGCATGCTCCACAGTGGAGCATGGAGTATTGGAGAGGGTTGCGGTTGGGGGAAATGGCAGCTGACACAAAAGCGGTGGAGGGTACTTGGAGGAAATTCTGCAAAGTGGCCTTCTTTTTTTAGGGAGGTGACTCAGGTGAGAAAAGGAGAAATCTCAGAAATGTTCAGCTCCAATATATTAAGGCCTACACCCTTAATACGTGTTAGGCCATATGGACAGTGGAGACTGCTGACTCCTGTGTCAGTGGGGCTCCTCACCCATTGCATCTTTTTGTTTGAGCATTATAGGAGCTGTCCATGGTGCTCCATGGTGGTGAACCTATTTTGGGGGTGGAGCTCAGCACCATGGATAGCTCCTATAAAGCTCAAACAAAAGGATGCAATGGATAAGGAGCCCCCATGACACATGAGGCACCAGCTTCCCCGGCATATGGATATGGTTAGTTCCAGCTTCGCCACTACCTCAGAACTGGGGATGGATGGATCTGTCAATCTTGGTCTTGCTGAGATTATTGGTGGGTCTTGTGGTCAAGGTTGTCCCATTTCTGCACAAACTTGTGTTAAAAGCTTAGAAATGTACAGATTTCCAACTACAAAATGCACTTGGGTCTACATTTGGGTCCAGGAGGTGCAAATTAGGTCAATCTTTATTTTGTTTTGTTTTTAATCCAACAAATCAAATTTCTCACACATTCCCACTTGGAGCTGGATGGCTTTCAGTGCAAGAGTGGTGGGCCTAAGCGTCTGACACCAGTAAGCTACAGGAGAAAAAACCTGCATAGAAACCACAAGATGATGATGATGATGATGATGATGATGATGATGATTTGTAAAAGAGATATCTTTGTCCACATATGCCGTCTGAGTTTGAACATCCATTCCTTTGGGTGAATATTTAAATTTGAATTTCTAACTATTAGATATCGAATTCACAATTTAATGCAGGTATAGATTCCTTTATCTACACCTAATTTGCCACAAGTGCTATGTACAATCAAGACTCATCATATGTTCCCTGTCATCTCCACCCCCACCCCGGCAACTTGTGCCCTGTAAAGCAATAAAATCATAACAACCAAAGTGGAGAAAAGACTAGATTTTAAACAGAGTCATTAATTTTATGCTTTAATTTTACACTCCTAAAACCATGCATTATTCATTGTGGCAGGTGTTTTCAAACTACCTTGCATCGAGCTTTTCACCTTAACATTTATTGTGAGATGTCATCGCAAGGAAACTGGATCTTCAGCGGTGGGTCTGGAGAGGCTTAAATAGGACTGTACAAGAACCTCCCCCGGTGGTTTACAAAACCATCCCCCATAATTCCCAGGTGGGAAAACAAATTCTGAGGAGAGTTTTGAACTACCCTGAGCTTTGGGTGGAGGTGTTGGATTACTTTCTATTTTAAAAGGTGGTTTGAGCTTCATGCCAATTTGAACTTCCCCAAAAACTCTGACTTTTGCACCAACTAGCTCCCAAGTTGTGTCAGCTGGGGGCAACTTCTTTTCTCCTGTGTCATCATCGTGTTGTTCAGTTCTTCAGTCTATAGTAAGCTGTAATAGTGCAAGGTTAGGACTATCTGCACTGCAACAGATTTTGAATTTAACATGTCTCAAGCACTTATTGGAGTGCCCCTGAGAGCTTCAATCAATAGCACACCTACACAACTGAAGGTTCTGTACACAATCACAGGATTACACAACCTTCCAAGGGTTTTGTGTACCCTATGACATTGTGAATCACATATTTTCTTGTCCCTTTCACACTTAAAAAAAAAAAAAAATATTCTGCCTGGCTCTGCTGATAGCAGTTAAGGGAGGGGATTGCTGATGTTTTGGTACCATAGTTCATTCCTTTACATTGGCTCAGGGGGCTGTTTTATTTACTGGAATCCAATGTAGACTCCCCCCTTTTAACCCCCATCCCATTGGCGGGTGGAATTTGGGGCTGAAAATAGGAGGGGGTGCTTCAATTCCACCCTCCTGAATTGCCATGGACCTGATCCAAATCAGGCCCATGTGCATGATTTAAACTAAAGTAAGTAAGCTGATCACACATAGCTCTGCTCTATGTGTTAGCAGAGCATTTAGTTTGGTCCTTGGGCTCAGTTCCTGGCAGTAAAAGCTTTAAGGTACAATATGCTAGAATGTTTAGTATTTTAGTAATTTTGGGCCCGCCCCTTTTGCCTTTGGCACTACTCACCACTGGAATACTGTCCCTGAGAGCATCTCTGAACTTAAATTTGGCCCTTTGGCTGAAAGAGGTTCCCTAATTCCCTTGATTAGAGGGAGAGGATCTTAGTCACTTCTTCTCTGATTCTTCACTCCACAGTTCACGTGAGAAGAAGGTGCCACAGACTGAACAGGAAAGGGAAGTGAGGGCAAGAGACCTCCATTGAATGCTGCCCATTGCATCTTGAAACAGCCATACCTAATCCTCATCCCCTTAAAGACAGAGATGTCACATAGACCAGTGATGAGTAGGAATGGGGAGAAAAAAAATATTCAGTTCACATTTGAATGAAAACTTAGTTAATTTTGCACTTTCAGACTTATGCATAAAACGAAATACAGCTATCCTTAGAAATTCCCAATTCTCCAAATTTTGCAATGGAGTTCTCCAATCAGAAAATGGGTACAAAAAACTGTGCAAATGAGGGGAAAGTGCACACAAACGTGTATATATTAGTGAAGATGATATTCAAAAAACATTATATTAGGAAAATGGCTTGCAAAAATGTGTATCTTAGGGGGAAATTCCATGCAAAAAATTGGAGAAATGTGCACAAAATCCATGCAGGACTTCATGCAAACTTTTTTTAAAAAAAAAGTTCTCAAAGTTTGGGACCAAGAAAATTCCCAATGAAATTAATAGGTCTTAAGTTAGTTTCAGCTGGAATAGTTGTAGTGTTACCAGGAATCACCAGGCACATTGCAGGGTACCCAGCAAGTCCAGTATGTGAGAGGAAATGATAATAGGGACTTTGTGTTCTACATTTAGAATTGTTCAAGATTGTTCCCATTTTCTTCTTCTTTTTAAAGTGGGGAGGTACCATTCTGCTAGAACCTGCAAAACCTGCAGCATCCACCTCCGGATTCCTAACAAAGCATTAGAATTGATACTGCTTTTCACGGAGGTTGGGGAGAAAATTGACTATTTTATGGAAGCTAGCTAATGCCACACAAGAATGGAGGGAGAATAATTGTCTATTCAAATACATGCTCTCCAGCTCACAGGTGATAACAGCTTAAACATTAATTCATCTGAGAGTATTATGTGTTAAGAATGGCGCACAAAGTTAATTAAGACTTGGAAGCTTTTAAGACCGATCCTTAACTGGCATAAATCTGCATAGTTCTATTGACTTTTAGGGGACTTATTCTGTCTTATTCCAGATGAGAATCCAGCCTTTGATTTTCTTTAAAAATAATAATAATAATAAAAATACTCTGAGCCTTTAGATCTCTAGGGCCTTTGAGGTAAAATGTATACATACTGTATTTTTAAAAACCCAACCCTCCCAAACCCCCATACAGTTCATACATTAATCATTCACTGTAAAATCTTTCACAGCACATTGGAGAACAAGGCTGGCATCGAGGGTAGGCATGATTGGGCACCTGCTGAGGGCCCACACCCCAGCAGGGGCCCACTGACAAGAGCCCCCTGGAGTTGCTCCTCTTCTTCACCATTGCAACCTGCTTGCTCACCTGCCTCTCACTCTGGCCCAGGACAGGGGTGGTGGCAAGGAGGAGGAGCAGAAGATGCCATTGCCTACTTGCTCACTGGCTCTCTGCCCGTCAAGCAAGCAAGTGGCAGCAATGAGGAGAAAGAGGAGGAGGAGGAGCAATATCAGCTGGTGATAACTGGCAGTGAGGAGGGAGCCCATTGAGGGTGCCTTGCCCAAGGGCCCTCAGAAATCTGGAGCCAGCACTGTGGGAAGGCATTTTAGGATCCAACTCAGGAGCATGAAACCTTAATTTCTGTGGAGGGCCGTTATAGCGTCAAGGGTCATCTCTGTGTGTGAACCACTTGCTGGCTGGTGGGGCTACAGCCAAAAGTGAGCAGGGCCAACTCTTCTCTCTCTCTCTCTCTCTCCTCTCTCTCTCTCTCTGTGCCATCCCTTTTTTCTTGCTCACACGGCAGGTTGCCAGGGGAGGAAAGGATCACTCCTTCCAGAGGTCTGGACTGCTCTAGGGCAGTGCACAAAATCTGACACCTTATTTGTGGGCAAAGCAATTGGGGAAACAATGTCACTGATTTTTTTTTTCCAGGGGGAAGAGAAATTCTCCAACAGTTTCTCACAAGAAGGACTCACCGAAGGCAGGGGTTGTAGTAGCACAGCTTCTTTCTGTTTCCCCAAGGTTGTGTGTGTGTGCTGTCACTGCAAGTGGCAACAGCATCAACTGTGTTGGCAGGCTAGTCCCTCTTTTGCATCCTCCACAATGCAGGTGTGAGGGGGGCAGTGTTTTGTCCAGCTCCAGGGAAGAGGGGGAGCTAGTGCTGTGCCTAAATCTGCCCTCCAATTTCATGAAAGTTTTCTTCCCACATGAAAGAGGTTTCTATTTTTCTGCCTCATTCTCAGCAGGGGCATAAACAATGGGGATTTTTCAAGCCCCCCGGGATTTCCCAGAATTGGCAAAGCCCACTCCAGGCAACCAGCTGTTACGTGTTTGGGGGCAATCTAAATTACCTCCAGGGAGTGTGTGTGTGTGTGTGTGTGTGTGTGTGTGAGAGAGAGAGAGAGAAGGGGTGGAAGAAAGTGTGTAGGAAAGAGGGGGAGAAGAGAAGAGGGAGAACAGAGGTGTAAACTATGGGGTGTGATGGGGTTCAAGCCCCCCAGGATTTCCCAGAATTGGCAAAGCCCCCTCCAGGCAACCAGCTGTTTAGCTCCATCCCCCTGCCCGGAAATGGAGAGGTCTACAGCCTGAATTGATTCTCAGGGCATTTTATAGCTTATTTTGAATTTGTTTTTTAGCTTACCTAATCACTGCAAGGTGGCTGAGGATGCAGTGTGCGTTTTATCTTACTATTACACACCTCTCCATTGCTCTGCAGCCTCCCAGGCTGCCTGCCCTTTTTGATCGGGGGAAAAAGCACTCTATGGGAGGAATTGCCTCATGATGCCTTTCCCTGGGCTTTAATTGATGTGCAGGAAGCCAAGAAAGCTACAGTGAAATACATGAGCTCCTCCAGACATATATGCATCTGCAAGCCACATGTGCTGGTGCAGGGAGATGCATGAGCTCCTTGCTTTACATTTTATAGAGGAAGTGTGAAAAGAAGTTCAAGCAATTCATCCTTCTTCTGCTACTACTTCTGTCCGTGTAACTCCTAAAGATGGCCAGGATCTTGCATTCCAGTCATTGGGTTAAGAGATACAATGTGTGCCCTCCCAATCCAATCTAATCATGTTCCTCTATTAAACTGGGTGAGTACAGACCAGGGATGGGGACTCGGATTCCAGGACTCGACTCGTGAGTCGAACTGAGTCCCCCCTCTGACTCGAGTCCCACTGGAGTCCCAATATTTTTAATGGGACTCAAGACTCCAGACCAAGGCCTCTTCAACATCCCTGGGCTGTGCCAGAAGGAGTGGAGAGAAGTGTGATCGCCAGCGAAGATTTTATTTTTTAAAATCATTTTCCTAAAATGCAACCTTTCAGACAATTTGGGTTTGCCTGCCTGCTTTGGGGTTCCCTGCCTCCTCTGCCTGCCTGGTTATTTTGGGGTTGTCTGCCTGGTCTGTTCTTGTCAAAATCAGTTGCAGAGTTTTGAAATAAAAAGGCACACTTGTGCCTAGAATTTAAGCCACACATCTGAAGTAGCCTTATTTTGTTGGGGGGAAACCCCATTGATTTTAATAGGGACTCATGGAGTCAGCTTTGGGAGTGACTCGGGACTTGGGTGAGTCACCATTTTGGACCAAGGACTCAGACTTGAGACTCGGGTCTAAAGACTCGGGACTCGGGACCAAGGACTCTTCAACATTCCTGGTACAGACAGGCAGCTTACCACATGGGAAAAGAGAGGATGTTTCCCAGTTTCTTAAATATGTTCCTAAGTATTGCAATAATGATGACTGTGGCTGGTTTTTTGAACTATTGGCTGCATTTGCACACAGTGATAAGCCAGAATTCCTGGCTTATCCTGGCATACTGTGTAAAAGAAGTAAGCCTCTTTGCTTCCACTTCACTCCTCCCTTCACATGAATGGGTGCAACTAACCAGTAAAAGACAGCTTAGTGTGATGCCAAAATCCAGTATCCTGGTTTGTTGCACCCAAACAAGCTAGGAATTGTAAGCCAACCCAAAAATACATGGTTTGTTGATGCCTTGTGATCCTGGTTTGTTTGGGAGAAACAGGCATGGCACACATCTCACAGGAAGATTCCTCTAGCAATACAGTGAGGTACAGATACTTCAGAAGGCAATATAGGACCAGGGCAATATGGAGCAGAAAAGAACAGAATGGATCAGGGTCCTTGCACTCTATTTCTGCCTTCAGAAAGGCAGCACAAATGCTGCAATCCCCACATTTCCTTTTCTTTTTCTTTTTTTTTTTAAATTTTATTTATATTTTTTAAAAGAACACACATACAAAAAACCCCCATAAACCTACAAATCATACACTACAAGTGCACCCGTCACCCCGGGGCCAAAACCAATTCTATCCACATAACCCATTATTAATCTATATTCCAAAAATACATCATATCATGACATGGCTTACTCCCTTTACTAAAACATAATCTAAAAATGACCCCCATATTTCCTTAAAATTATTTTTCTTTAATTGTCCCCTTTTACATTTAATACTACATGTTAGTTTATCATTTAAAGCAATATCCCAAACCTCTTTATACCAGTCTATTATTAAATACTGATGTTGAACTTTCCAATTCCTTGCTATCAATAATCTCCCTGCCGCTAATAAACTTACAATTAGTTCCTTTTTCTCTTGTGAGCACAGAAGTTTCTCCGTTATTGATAACAATGCTAATTTTGGACGGACCTCCACAAAGGAAAACATTTCCTTTTCTTACCAGAAAATATCTGGACCTTTCTTATGCATTTCTGCTTTTATTTATTATTATTTATTTATTCTATTTATACCCCGTCTTTTTTCCTGAAAGGAACCCAAGGCGGCTTACATAATCCTCCTCCATTTCATCCTCACAACAACCCTGTGAGGTAGGTGAGGCTGAGAGTCAGTGACTGGCCCAAAGTCATTCTGAACACACTCACTCACTCACTCACTCTGAGGGTCAAATTACATATTACTTTGAAGAGATAGCTAGTAGCTATTTCCCTCATTTTTTACTCAAAAGTAAGCACGAGGACCTGATCAGGATTAGGACTCCAGTTAATATGTGCTTCATATTCAGATTGCCACCCTACAATATATATTACTAGTGGATCACTCCCCCCCCCCATCTGTATCATAATGACAGCAGGCAGTTAAGGGTTAAAGTCCCATACTCCCCACACACAACAGTCCCAATCCATGTAGTAGTCAGCTCTTGTTGGACCCTAAGAGGTCACATCCCATAATTAAAGGAATAGGCATTGCACACAGAATTCACTAGCTTTCCTCTGCAACATAGAATCCCTCTGAAAACACTGGACCACTGGAAACATTTTAGCTTCAGAATGAAACTGAGCATGCACCAAATCACTTTGCCAGTAGTTGCTAGCATAGGCTTTAACAGGGCAGGAAAACCTTAATAACCTTTTTACCACTGCTCAGAACTTCACAAAACCAATGGAGCATTGCATTCCTTGACAAGCCTGACTTAAGTACATCAGTAGTTTTCACCTAAATTTGACAGAAATTTATGATATGCCTTGTTAACTTGCTGTACCAGTGGCAATTTTTATTGGATCTGTATGAAATGTGGCACAATTATAAACTTTAAATACATCACTGTTGCCAAGTTTCAATTTAATAGCTCAACAAGTGTCATTTCTAATAAGTAATAGAATGCTGAGGCTTATAATTGCAGAGCTGATTTTATGACTCCCTTTGACTAAAGGAATACGCTGCCTTTTTAATACAGATGCATTACTCAAGGCAACTTACATCAGTTAAAAGCACAATATAAAAATATAACAACAATATCAGTCAACTCACAGGGGCAGGCACAGAAGATAAACACAGCTTTCCACTAAAACCCGCTCAGCTATCTCTGATGGAATTGAAAACAAAGGGTAGCATCCCAGGCTGCCCAAGCACCAGTGGGGCCACAGCTCTTGCAATGGGGATTTAACGCTTTGGAAAAGAACCAGAAACATTCATTTCTGGAATGAGACAGGTCCGCTCGCTTCAGGGGCTTGCTTTATGAAGTGCTTGCACAACAGAATCAGTGGTAGCACAGTGTCCCCATTGGATACTATCCCCAAAGTGTTCACAAGTCTGGTGGAAGATAATTAAAGATGGAGTCATCTCAGTCTCATGTGTTCCACAGCACTGGTGCAGTAACAGAGACCTTTCATCCACAAAAGGCGAGACATAGTGAAGGGCCTCCCCACTAAACCATAATGAGCAGGCAAATGAATGTTCCTGGGGTAGGCATTCCAAAGTCTGAGTGCCACCACCAATGAGGCCCTGCCTTGGTGGCCACTCACCTCAGACAGTGGGAGCAGGAGAGCAAACCCTTGGTTGAAGTTCTTCACATATGGCCAGGTTCATATGGAAATGAGAGGTCCTTAGTTTCCTGGCTTCTAAATTGCTGTTAGCAGCCAGTAAATGTGTAAAGAGTCTCGCTCCATTCCCAAAGTACTGCAGGATGAGGAAGAGCTTAAATTGTGGCAATTTCTCTGCTGTTGTTGCTTGCTGCTTTCCCCCTCCTTTTTTAAGAAAAGAAAAGAAAAGAAAAGAAAGCTCTTTAAAACAACAACAACAAAAGATAAACAGACAGGTTAGCTAAGACTAAACTTATTTATCTCTTTGAACGAGCTCTGGGTGGCACTGGCTTGATCCTTTCATTCATATTTTATGGGTAATGAAATAGAGGTTAATGTTGTTATGTTGATCAGATCATGTTTAAAAACTCACTGGGGCCCACAAGAAAGGCCTAAATAAATTGCAAGGCTTAACTGTATGGATGGCTGTATCCCAGAAGGACTTGTAAATCCATGGTTTTAAAATCCCAGTTTGAGCTTTACAAATGTTTTATTTAATTCTATACAATATTCGACACCAGGTTCCCTTCTTGCGCTGAAATTCAGTCAAACAGGAACGTCAGCTGAGAGCAATCTTGCCCCATGTTACTAAACACATTTATTTGGAAATAAGCTGTCTTAAATCTCTAAGGAACCTTTCAGCTACAAGCTTTCTTATACAATCGAAATCCAGAGGTTATCTCAGGAATATGAACTCTTGGTTCTAAGACAGCCCCTCTCTGCATGAGTGAGGATTCTGGGGTGTTTAAGCCACATTTCATTATGAAGTCTGCAATCCTAAGCAGACTTTCTAGGGACTGAGTCCCGTCAATCACAGTGGGGTCTACTTCTAAGTAAGTATGCTTAGTATCATGCTGCACCTATCACAGGTGGTTCATGGGTAAGGATGGTTCACAGGTAAGAGTCATGCAAGGTAAGAGGAAGATGGAGGTGATCTCACCTCTGTTCCTCCATTTAAAATAGAAAAGCAGCTATGCAGGCCTCTGAGGGCAGGGAAGGGACTGGAGAGGCCGCAGAATACTGCATATCCCCGCCTCTCCCCTCCCCTCCCTCCTTTTCTCCCTCTCTGACTTTCTGTATGAGGTCACAGTTGCAACCTCATACTAAAAGCTTTGCATGGTGGCTGGGATGGGGTGGGAGAGGGAAGATCCATGACTGAATCTCCTCCTTCATGCTCATAGCTCTGTCGAAAGGCACCCTACCTAGACACTGTCTAAGGGCCATAGGATTGCTCTCTAAGTTGCCTTGCAAATAATTTTTTAACTGAAAGATGGGATGAAAAATATATAACATAAACATGAAATAAACTGTGCACTTAAATGGTACTGATTGAGGGGTCCCCTGTCTGTGTCTTGATAGTTCCATGTAAGGTGGGAATTTTTCTACCCCCACAGTCCTTCCACAGCTCTGGCCAATGGTTCTGTCCATCAAGCCACTTCACTGTCTGCGCTGCATAACAGAGATATCAAGACTGTTATTTTGAAAATTGCCTGTTATAGGAAAGAGAAGTGACTCAGGAACCATTGGCCAAAGGGTGTTGACTTGTGCTGTGCTGAAATTTTCTCCCATATGTTTTCTCATTCAATTTGATAGAAAAGAAATTACTTCCAAAAAGAAAGTCAATGGTGAATCAATTTTGGGGAAATTCTCATGGTTTGGGTTTCTTGAACTTACCTTACTTAGGTGGTTGCCAAGGAGTGCGCCCAAGTGTCCTGTTTTTTGTTGTACAATGATCTCTGGTGCAATCATCTCTCTGGCAGCCTGTAGACCCCTTGGCTTCATTCATGCACTTCAATTAAAGCCCAAGGGAAGACATTGTGAGGTAATTCCTCCCACGGGGCTATTTCAGATCAAGAAGCACAGGCAGTTTGAGAGGCTGGAGAGCAATGGAGAGATATGTAATAGAAAGAAATAACACACACAGCACCCTTGGCCACTTTGCAGTGATTAGGTAAGCCCCCCCAAACATCAGAAAAATGATTTATTAAACTCCCTAACAATGGAGCAGAACAATGAAAGTGTCTTTCATGTGGGGAGAAAACTTTCAGGAAACTGGAGGACAGATTTTGGCTCAGCACTAGCTCCATCCCTTCCCTGGAGCTGGACACTACACTGCCCCCTTACAGCTGCATTGTGGTAGATGTAAAATAGGGGGCAGCCGGATAACAGTGGAAGCTGTTGCAGCACCAAAGACCCCAAAATCCTTACAAAAAAGAAGAAGAAAGAAGCTGTACTACAGCCCCTGCCAATGGTGAGCCCTACTTGTGAGAAACTGTTGGGAATTTCTCTTTCCACTGGAGAAATTTGGTGAAATTGAACCCCCCACCAATTCCTCTGTCCACAAATAGGGTGGAACATTCCGAGAGGCCCTTTGTGCACAGCTCTTGGTCAACACACTTCCTCTTGAACATCTCACTTAGCCAGCCTTTGCTTACATGTGTACATAAACAAGAGGTTGGCATGAGTTCAGAAATAAGCATTACCTCCCAGGAGTCCAAAAATTACAATAGGACAATCCCTTGATTGGGGAACATCAAACCACACCCACACTCACTGTTTCTAACTCATTCACAGGCCATGAAGGAGAAAGGTCATTTTGGCTATTTGGGGGAAGTTAGAGGCAAATGTGGGGGAACAAACCTTGCAGGCATTCCTGCAGCTTCCCTGCTGCTGCTGCTGCTGCTGCTGCTGCTGCTGGCCACCCTTTTCATTTTCCCAGAATGCCTGGGAATCATGCTACACCATGACAGAGCATGGTTCCAAGTGGTCAGTGGAGCCCACCATTTTCCTTTTTGCCAGAATGCTACTTGGCATAATTCTAGGCATTTGGGAGAAACTAAAAGCAGCAGCCAGCTGGGAGGGCACAGGAGTGCCAGGCTGTGGTGCTCCTCATTCTGCCAAAGAAGAAAGAGATGAAGAATGAGGGGAGTACTCTGGCTGGAGTTGTGAAGGAATATTGATTCGAGCTACTTTGGCCCACCCTCTCCTCCACCCAAAAGAGGTTTCCAACAGCTGTGAGAAGCTCTGAGGAATAAGCACCATGCACTGCATACAGTTCAAGATGGGCAAACTTCCCCAGTCAGATCCAGAAATAATCTAGAGTGAATGGGTTAATTCCATGGGCATCTTCTGGATGGAAGGGGATGCAATTAAGGCAATTGTGCAGTCTGTCAATGTGTCCATACTGTTGTATTGTAGTGTAAATGAAGTACAGTAGCCAGGCCTGCTTTTTTTTTTCTTAGTGGAAAAATCAAGTTCATTGAGTTGATCAGTTCTTTTGAATAGGGAATCAATCTCAATTCTCAATAGCTTTCTCTGTTGCTGTCCACTGTGCCATCCTGCCCCAGATTATCCATTCATTTATATATAGATAAATGATATAGATATATATGGAACCAATAGCAATATAGAGGCTTGACCTGAATAGCATATTTTCACCTAGATGTTGAGGTGTGTGTGTGTGTACGTGCACACCCAGAGAGAGAATATGAACTGCTCAGATAAGAGTTTGTATTTTCACGAGGCTTTTTCTTCTGTATGCAATTTATTTATTTATTTATTTAAAATTCTCAGTGTTTGTACCTTCTTCTTTTTCTTTGCCAAACCATCTGGGTTAAAATATACTTTTCCAATTCCTGAGGCCAAGTTGCTTTTGTGCAAAAACACTTCCATTATTTTCTTAAATGGAACAGGCTAGTCATAGATAATGTCCCCTTGGATCAATTGGGAATTAGGCTCAGCTAATCTGAGTTGTTGTTTTGTTTTTAAATAGAAAATAGCTCGATTATCCCCACCCCAAACAATTTCTAATTTGGACTATTATGCTGCAGGTTGACTATGCATTTACAGAGGACAGTCCTTTATTTGAAGGCACCCAGTATATCTTGAGGGATGTCCAGTCCAAGTCCAGTTTACAGACGAAGATCCATACGAAGGGGGATCCTTGAAGTTGTCCATCAACAGTTTGCCATTACACAAACTGGAAGTTTGCCATTATGCATTTCACCACAACCAACAGAACACAGTGGATAGTTCCCCATTCAAAAGCGGAGAACCTGATGATAGCTAAGTTTATTCTTCTGAATGGGAGACAATGCATGATAGCCAAGCCAGATCTTTTGAGGAGCAGTTTGTTTGTTTGTGTGTTCTGGGAGTGGCAATGGGATTGCATACCCCTTCCTTGCCCCTCTCCATTCTTGGTTTAATTAGCAGCCTTGCAGAAGCAGCCAGAGTGGTTCTTGGGGAGAGGGATCCAAGGCAGATCCCCAGATCTGAGTTCAGAGTGATTCTCCAGCCTTAGAGCTGGGAATCTGAACAATCCTATGCCCCCCTAGACACTGTCTAGGGGGGCATAGGATTGCTCTGCTAACGCCATTTTGATTACATTCTGTATTTTATTAATCCTAATGTGCTTGCTTGCTCTGAAGCTTCTTATCGTTGTTACTTATAAATTAGTGGTGTCGATGGGAAGGTCCCAATCCCTGACCACTATTGTTGTAAGTATGTTGTGTGTCTTACATTTTGAAAGGCGGACTAGAGAAATCTTTGAAATAAATAAATAAAGTATCAGTACTCAGTGAGGCAGAAATACAAGGTGAGGTTTCGTACACACATACCTGAGGGAGATGTTGTAACTTTCAAAGTAGTACCAGAGGGAAAATGCACGCAGTTTCCTTTGCCCCTGCAGCACGGTAGTGGGAAATGGCATCCTTGCTTGGCAACCTTCCAACTCTGCAATTCTTAACTAACAAGCTAACTTCTTTGATTTTAAAATTCTTAAATAAGGTATTAGCTTTAAGGGAGATGTTAACATGGCCATTATGGGGCTATGTGCCTTTGACTTCCATCCTATAATATGAATAATTTATTTTTATGATAGCGTTAGCTGAAAGACCCAAGTGCGTATGTCAACATTTTAATATACCATTATGGCACAACACCTTGGAAAGCGAAAACAGTATCAAACATGCTTGAAAACTTTGCTGCATAATTAATGAAAGGAAATTGAACCATGAGGTAATGGAAAAGAGCATAGAAGGAGGAATGCTTGTACTGTCTCATAGGTTGCTTTGCATAATATAACCCAAACAGCATTCCGTTGAAATGCTGGAAAATATGGGGGAGGGTAGTTTATGGCTGTTGACTGGGTACTGAAGTTTCTACACTCCAACAGACGATAGATTGTCTCTGCAAGGTGGTATGGTGTACTGGTTAGTTTTTTGCTTAGATAAGGTAAGTTCCAATCCCTACTCTGATGGGAAGTGCACTGGGTGACTTTTGGCCAATCTCTAAGCCTAACTGAGCTCCTTGGAGGAAGGGTAGAAGAATAACCATTCCCTCTAATCCTGAGCTAAGGTATGGACTGCTGACAGAAGTGGAGCTAAAACAGGGCCTCCGAGAAAGAAGAGAGAGGTATCGGCATGCTCAGGTTTGCCGATGTTCAAAACAAAACACTCCTAAGGGGGCAAAAGAGATCAATATACCCAAATAAAGAAACAAACGAAACAGCGCAATGTGGACACTGAGTATGTGCAGTCGCTACAGTGTGTTGTGTGTCAGTCGGTAAAGGAAGGTGGAAGCCTCGCTTGATCCCCATACAGCCTCCATACCATCCTGGAGGAGGGCATAGCGGTTTGGAATTCTGAAAATAACTACTCCTGCTGTGAGAGGGAGGTCAGTCTGCAACATTTGTTGCAGGTCCCAGTTGTCATGGAATCATAGTGTTTTCCTCACCATGGCCTCATGCAATCAAATTGCTTCCAAGATGAAGAGCATGTCTCAATACTGCCATTGAAGTGTGTTCAAACAACTGGCTCTCAACCAGTTTGAATACTGTACATCAGCGGTGTACCCTCCCCAAAGGTTCCCTGACCCTCCCACTGCGACTGAATTCCCACCTATATTTGACTCCAAGGGTAGGCGATGTGGCACCTGTGGGCACCAGTGGACCCCTTGGACACCTTTCTTGGTTCCTGCCAAGCTGCCCGACCCCTCTGTCTTTTTTTAATACTTTAAAAAAAAATCTTACTTGAAATTTCTTATTTCAAAGCAAGGTGTGGTTCTCTAGCTGCTCTCATCACCCCCGGCATGAATGCCTCTGGGCCACATGTAGAGCTCAGAGACATTCTTAGGAAATGAAGATAGCAGGCGGCTACAGGCCAATGCTTTCATCTTCAGTGCACACATTTTGTGGTAGTGCCCAGGAAAGTTTCTCAAATTTGCAAATGTGCCAAAAGATCCAAAAAGATTGCCCATACCTGCTCTATTCCCTCCCCCATACAGATCACTCTTTCCTTGTCACCACTTCCAGCAATAAACAAGCAATCTGTATCTTGATCACTGGGATATGTATGTATGCATGTACACATGGGTGCGGTGCATGCATGCATGCGTGCAGCCCCCAACCCCCAAGCCATCATTTTATGCAGCCCTCAGGGCCAAAACAGTTTGTGTACCTCTGCACTACATTAAGGGCCAGCAACTGGAAACCCCTGGGGCAACATTCCTCCCCTCCCCAAGGGATAGTGTCTGCTCTTCCAGTTTGCCAAACCAGGAGGTAAAGGGAGCTGTGAAGATTCAGCAGCAATGGGATAGGGAGGTGAGACTCAGGAAAGGACTGCCTTTCCTTAGATCTAGCTCGATAGAGGAGAGCTCTTCTGATAGACAGGGCTGGCCCTCCCATGAAGCAGGGTAAGGTACTCACATCAGGCGGCAGAGTGGGAGAAGCAAAAAATTGTGTTGCTTCCCCCGCCCCCTCCAGGAGGTCCCAGGGCCACCGCTTCCAGCAGGTGCTCTGGAGAGCCCAGATAGCTGCTCTCCTCCTGTGGCATTTGCTGCAGTGAGAGAGTGACTGGTGGTGCTCTCCAAAGCTGCCACCTACCCTCTGTTTCCCTTGTTACACACACCCTTCCCCTTCTCTTTTCCACTGCTGCGTCAGCTCTATGGAGAGCCAAGCAGCCAGAAGAACTGGTTATGGGCTCTCGCAAGAGCAACACAACCACTTTTCCAGCTGAGTGGCTCTCCGTAGAGCCGATGTGATAATGGGAAGGGGAAGGAGGGTGCAATGTGGAGACAGCAAGGGGCATGATGTATCAGTAGAGTGTGTGTGTGTGTGTGCGTGTGTGGCTGTTCTCTCCTACCTCAGAGAGCTTCCACTGAGGCTGCTGGCAACAGGGCAAGTTTAGGGATCACCCAAAAACATATATACACAAACATATTACGCTGTTCTCTAGTGCAATGGCTTTTAAAAGAGAAAATCCCCATCCTCAAGGCAGCATTAGCAAATGATGGGATCAGAGGAAAGGGGTGGATGGGTGAAGTTTCAACAGTTCAACAGTCCTTTGCATGGGGAAAAAATAAGATGTAATTACCAAAGTTCCGGGCTAGTGATGGTGTAACATTAGCAGAAAGTGTTTTTGTTATCATCTAGTAGGAACATCCTTTTAGAGCCAGTGAAGGGAATGCTAAGAAATGTATTGCAGCTAAGGTTGCCAGATCAAAACATCAGAAATAAAGCATTTGGTTTTGTCTTACTGACCTAAGTAGTCTATGTCGCGGTAGAATGCCCTCTGTTTCATACTTGAAAAGCATGCCCAAAGTATAGTGCGACCAGAACAACACATGACTGGCTATGAAGTTCAAAGGTGGACTCTCCACTGTTGTTGGAGTTTTTGCTCCCAACTTCCAGCTTCTTGACCCTGGTTGATCCTCCCAAAAGGGCAGCTTTTCTTTGATGGATCCCCATAGTGTGATGTTTGCAAAACAGCTGCAACTGACCAAAGAACTGAAGGGAGAGATATTATACAACTGCATTGCCTAAACCCCAGATGATGGTGGGTGTGGGGAGAAAAGAATTTACAGCGATAATAATAAAGTTTTGAATGCTTCAAAGTGAAACCCTCTTATGCAGCATGATTTAAGGCAGATTTTGGTGATATATTTCAAAACAGACGTTTCTGTTAAGAAAAGCCCTTTTTAAAGCTGCTTCATAAATCTTTCATGAGTTAGCTGCTGTCTAATTTATTTGGCATGCATTAGCATACAATTAACCCAAAGAACTTAAAGGATGGCAAAAAAAGGAAAAAAACCCGCACACACCAAAAATACTAAACCCTTACATATGTAAACTGAATACCCAATTCAGATCACATTCTCAGCAACAATATTTCTGTATTGCTCACAAAAATTACATTCACTGGAATGAAGCCATAAATACTAATTGAAAGCAGTCACCATCCCCCATAGTATATAGGTCCATGTCTTTTGTGCTCCAAAGGATAGTAGGATTCCAGTCTCATTGTAATAAATATATGTCTGCCATGAATACAGTACTGGGCTGATTATCCTCAATACCCTTACCTGCAATTTCAAACAAAGAGCATCCTGATAATGTCAGTACTCTTCCAGATGGCAGCTTCCCATGTGCTCAGACTGGCATTTATGTCCTATACTTGAATTCAGCAAAAAAGGAAGAAGCTTTGGGAGGTACTATAGCATGGCTCCACTGGTGATTATTATATGACTCTCATTAAGGGATTAGTGCATTTCTGAACATTGGAGATGATGAAGGACAGCTTCAGAATCAGCGGCAGGATGGAGGTTCTTTCATATTTGTATGGGTTTTTTTGTGGGGGGGGCAGGGTAGATAAGTACTGAATACAAGCTGTTCCCTAAACATCTATCTTTCCAACATCCTCTACAGTGCCCTCTTAGGGATGTGTGAATCAGCAAAACTGGAACTCACCAAAGTTCTCTGAATTCCATCTAGAGGCTCCTTCCAACTCATCCACATCAGATTGCGAACTTTGCTTTTCTCTTTTTGTATGCATATTTTCCGTGCATATTTTCCTGCCTTTTTTTTTTTTCAAATGTACCTATCAATTGTGCACATCTTGTGCACATCTTTGAAATGTACACATTATTCTCCCATTGATTAAGGAATATTTGTGTGAATTTTTCAAATGTATGCATGCTGTCGCCCATATATATATATATATATATATATATATATTGGGGGGGTCCACAACCCACATTGCAAGCTCGCATCTGAGTCATTGTCTGTGGAGGAGAGTCTGTGTTCAGTCCGGAAGGTGTAAACTGGGTAAATCCTATTCAAGAACGTCACTGAAATGAATTTATCATCATACATCCCTAAGAGGGATGGAATAATCAGTGAGGCTCAAGCTCATCAAGGTTCTCCAAGTTCAACCTCCAAGCTCTGTTCACCTCATTTCCATTTCTGGTTGTGAGCATCTTTCATTTTCTTGATGTTCCAATGGGAAAAGTATACATTTTTTGGGTACAGAGGTTTTTTTAAAAAAGTGCATGCCCAAATGCATCCTTTCCTCCATTGACTAAAGTGTGAAAATGTGTATGTTTTCCAAAATGTGCAGTTTTATACGGTTCACCTCATTTCCATTTCTGGTTGTGAGCATCTTTCATTTTCTTGATGTTCCAATGGGAAAAGTATACATTTTTTGGGTACAGAGGTTTTTTTTAAAAAGTGCATGCCCAAATGCATCCTTTCCTCCATTGACTAAAGTGTGAAAATGTGTATGTTTTCCAAAATGTGCAGTTTTATACGGTGCATTTTTCTAAAGTAGGCATCTTTTGATCACAAGCTTAATAATACACAAGTTTTTTTCCTTTAAAAATGTGCTCACATTCCACTTCAGAGGTGCAAACAAGGCAAATTCTGGTGAAAAAATTGGATCAAAATGAAATTGTTGTACCTCCCTACCCTCAAGCATTGTCATTGATGAGAAGATGATGATGATGATGATATCCACTGCCCACTCTCAATTAGTTTTGTGTTGAGCATTTCCCCTGCATTTCTTTCAAGTATCCTCATTCAGTTTGATGGAAAAGTAATTGCTTTTAAAAAAAATGTCAGGAGAAAAGGAGAAAAAAATAGTGAAATTCTCATCAGTGGGGCATGTGGTTCTTGCACTTACCTTAGTTACCAGATGGTTGAGAGGTGTTTCTGACTGCCCTACCTTTCATTGTAGAATCACCCCTCTGCTGGTCTGAAGCCTTCCTGGATTCCCATGATTCAATTAAAGCAGGGAAAGGTGTCATGAGGCAACTTATCCCATGGAACTTTTTCAATTCAGGAAGTGTGGGCAGCCAGGGAGGCTACAGAGCAATGGAGTGATGGAGAGGTGTGCAATGGAAAGAAAAAGAAAATACATACGCAGCACCCAATGCCACCTCAGAATGACAAGCTAATGAAAGTTGTGGTTTGGTGTGGTGTACCTAGGTGAAAAGGCCAGTGTGAAGGTACTCCTCGTCAGTGGAGGCCTTGCTTGTCATTCCAAGATTATAAGAATGATATATAAATATAATAATGTTTATTTACGGTCTACCGACCACACCAATATATATATATATATATATACAATACAAACAAGATATACCAGCTCTCAGTTGTACACTCAGAATAAAACATACAATAAAACCGAATCAGGCAAGCATAGAAGGCCTAGTCAAAATAGCAACATTCAAGAATTTTGCAACTTCCTTAGTGATTAAACTATTTGAGCCATCAAACAAAATGGTCAAAAGAGACTCTAAAGATTTTCCAGGGAAAGTTTGTGTGATTGGATGTATTAGAGTCTCTCTAGCCCCTCGATAGAAACTGCAATTAAATAGAACATGCACAACAGATTCTTGGAGAATGAAATCATTAACTCTTTCGGATCCTTTTCCAAATCTGAACAGGCCAATTTTGTTGCCAGGTTGAACCTCTTAAAGGAAATGCTTACAACTGCTCACTCCTCTGCAGAACCTTTACGTACACTGATAGACTCAAATGAGATCTGTCAGGAGGAGGAAAACAGTAGAGCAACAGATGATAAAACTGCTCCATCTCTACAAAAAGAAGGGGTTGGGACCCCTACATCCATCTTCCTCAGTGATGATAGACTACTCAGTGACAATTTTTCCTCCTTAAAGAGGATTGCTATGCAGAATCACCTAAATGAACAAATACAGGATGACTTGCTGCTGGACAACAACGACCCTCCCCTCCAACTCACAGATTCCACGTATAACAACCCGGCTGCCTCACTTACATCCAATCCAGTACCAACTGAAGGAAGGATGCATAGATTATGAAATAGATCTACGCTCTGTATGCAACGAACCTCTCCACTCTGTGTCTGAGCACCCAATAACTCTGGCCCAAGAAATACAAGAAGCCCTCTAAAAAGAAAGCACCACACAAGCCGTTTCCACCCAGCAGAACCAACTGCAATCCGATCTGACCCCAAGGAAGTGTGCTGGAAATAATCAAATGATAGATCTGGATTGACAGAGTCAGCGGAAACTCCCAACTCCTCTTAAATTTCTTTCTTGGAATATTGCCGGGTGGAAATCTAAATGTTGCAACCGTGACTTCCTAGATTATTTATCTGGCTTCGATATACTTTTACTCCCAGAAACATGGTCTATTGATTGTATTTATGCAAATGGTTTTGTGATTATCAGAATGTTGCCGTACATTACCTCGATTGTGGGCTTTCTCAGTAGTGTCACCCGTCCTGTGGAAAAAATACTCCCTCATGCAGTTTAGGAGGCAGAACATGTGGCATCTTTTAAACACCTGAAAATGCACCTGTTCACACAAGCTTTCTCTGGCCCATAATTAAATTAACCAACCATGCTGTCCCATTTTTACTGCTTCTGTACTGCTGTGTATTATTGTGTATTATTATTGTAATTGCTGTTTATTGTTTGTGATTTTAATTGTGATTTTAATATTTATACGGAAATCACTTGGGGATTTTTCTTAATATTTCATGGTATACAAATAGTACAAATAAATACATAATGAATAAATACTTTAAATGTCACAGTTTTAGCAGATGCATGGCAAGTCCATAAAACGTATCTGTTAAAATGATAATTTCTGAAGCAACTGTGTTCAGAAGACAGTCCGTTGCACAGAGATGCCCAATACTTTCAACAAGGTTAGTGTGCTATGCCAAAAATTTCTTACACATTTTTATGACCACTCTCATTCAATTTGATAGTCATGTAATTACTTTCAAAAAGAAATACAAAGGAGAAGAAAATTTCAGAGAAATTCTCATGGGTTGAGTCCAGCGTTCTTGTGCTCACCTTTGTTATGAGATGGCAAGTGTGTGAGAGTGTTTTGTCTTTCATTGTATTGTCATCTCTCCAGCAGCTCATAGCACCCTGCTCCCCGTCTTCCCACACTTCAGTTAAAGCCCAGGAGAAGATATAATGAGGCAATTCCTCCCGTACAGCTTTTCAGATCAGGAAGTGCAGGCAACCTGGGAGGCTTCAGAACAATGGGAAGATGTGTAATAGAAAGGTAAACATACACACAGTGCCTTTGGCCACCTCACAGTGATTAGATAAGTTCAAAAAACACTACCAAAAGAAATGCAGAATCACTTATGAAATGCCCTGAGACTGAGGCAAATTAAAAAGAAAAGAAAAAAGGAAGCCTCCTTCCTGGGGGAAGAAAACTTTCAAGAAATTGGAGAACTGGTTTTGCCACAGCACTCTCTCCACCTATTCCTTGTAGTTGGACATAACTGCTCCCCTCACACCTGCTACAGGTCTTTCTTGGAAGTAGCAGTATTTTAAGCATCTGCATTAGAGACGAGACACATGCAAAATCAACTCTCATAAATTTAAAGGTTGTAGAACCCTGGGAAGGTGCTGAACCCTGAAGAAAGATGACTACAGGTGAGCCAAAATTTATCAGAAGACATGTTTCAGAGAAATATTCTGAGCTTTGTTTTTCCCACTTACTCCCCCTTAAAATAAAAGCCCCCCTTTGTGGAATTTTCTTCACTGCTTTCTTTGTGTGTGGCTACACACGCCCCTGTACAGTGCCTTGGAACCATGCTGGGTTTGGGGCTTTGTGGAAGAAGAAAAATGGGTGCTAGGCTGCAAACACAGTTAACGTTCTTGCCAGTGTCAGTGGCACTGCAAAAAACAACAACACCAAAACCCCTTAGGAAAGAAAGAAAGAAACTGTGCTACCATACTACGAGCCCTGCCCATGGTGAACCCTACCCATGAGAAACTGTTGGAGAATTTCTCCTCCCGCTGGAGAAATTGGGTGAAATTGACTCCCTGCTTGGTACTTATGCTCATATGTGGTGGAGTTGTAAAAGTGTACTGGATTGTTGGAACAATTTTTTTAATAGAAATTTCAGAAATTATTGGTATTAATTTGCAGGTCTGTTCAAAGTTAGCATTGTTATCAATAATGGAGAAACCTCTTTGCTCTCAAGAGATAAAGGAACTAATTGTAAGTTTGTTAACTGCATGGAGATTATTGATAGCAAGGAAATGGAAAGTTCAACATCAGTATTTAATTATAGATTGGTATAAAGAGGTGTGGGATGTTGCTTTAAATGATAAATTAACATGTAGTATTAAATGTAAAATGGGACAATTAAAGAAAAATAATTTTAAGGATATATGGGGACCATTTCTAGATTATGTTTTAGTAAAGGGAAAGGGGAGTAAGCCATGTCAAGATACGATGTATTTTTGGAATATTGAATAATAATGGATTATGTGGATAGAATTACTTTTTGGCCCTGTGGTGACAGGTGTACTTTGGAGTTATATGGATGTGTGGGTTGTTGTTTTTTTTGTGTGTGTTTATTTGTTTTATATAATGTATGTTATAAAAATAATTTTAAATTTTTTTAAAAAAAGAAAAGAAAGAAATTGCTCCCCTAATTTCTCTGCCCATGATTAGGGTGGAAAATTTCCAGAGGCTATTTGCACACAGCTCTAAAAAGACAAATAAGTGTGTCATATGCCCAGGTGCACAATGCTTTATTATTATTATTATTTTTCTCTGCAGTTCTCCTTTGCTTCAGATCAATCACCAATCAGTTAAAGATAAAAAATGTCTCTGCAATGGCTCTCATATCCCTCTCAATGTTTTGCACAAGGGAAAAGAAGAAGAAGAAGACATACACCCTTGTCACCAAAATCTCATTACTCCTGCTGATGCTCTGCTCCATATGGTCTCCCTCTGGAGTTACAGCTAATTGAAATGACATTTACCACCTGTAGATGCTGTTGAGAAGCCCTGCAACTCATCCCAATACAGGTGATTCACACAGAGGGAGGGTAATGTTGAAATGCTGTTATTGAGAGGATCGTTCCAAATATGTAGAGGGTTTTTCTTTTCTTTCATGCCAGTGTTTTATAGCCTTGGAGGCAGCTGACGGTTGGCGTTCAAACAGCCCTTGAGTTTGAATCAACACATACAATAAAGACATTGTGGGCTCAATATCCTATGCATGTTTAGGTAGAAAAAAGTCCTACAACTCCCATCATTCCCCAGCCAGCATGGATGGCTAGGGAATGCTGGAAGTTGTAGGACTTTTTTCTGTCTAAACATACATAGGTTTGCACCTGAAAAGCACAATCCTATGGATTGTGTTCCCATTACAAAGAAACCTCCATGAAACGGCGTTCCTTTGCTGCATGGGGAAAGGCTTTCCAAAGGCAATAATAATCAGCAGAATGTAACTTTTAAACTAAGTCTTTGAGTTTGCAGTTCTTCAATTAAAAATGCATATATTAGAGAAAAACATGCATGAAAAGTGTATATTAGTTAAAATTATGTACAAAAATGCATATTAGGGGAAATCACTGCAAAAATGTGGGTATTTGGGAAAAATGTGTACAAAATGCATATATAAAGAAGAATGTGCACAAAAACCATGTATGCATTTGCATGCACACTGTCTTTTTTTAATGCAACTGTTGCAGAAATGGGGCAAAATGAACTTAGGGTGCAATCCAATGGGAGGATTATGGGCGTCCTATGCAGGGTGGGAGGAATGTGGAGGCAATCTTCACCTCCCCATTCCTTCCGCCCTGCAAGTCAGCTAGATGGCTGATTTTGGCCTTCTAGCTGTGGCTCTTCAGACGAGGAGGGAAGGAGGCTGGCGGCCCCAGATTCCTCCCCTCTCTGCCTCCTGGAATGCCCCTTTTACTACTTCTCTGACGTCACTCATACAATCTTGGAGAAGCAGCTGGTACGGTTCTTTCTGCACAAGCTGTGGTGGGGGAAGGGGGATCCAATTTCAGATCCCTGGCTTTGAGTTCAGAGCTCTTTTCCAGCCTTGGATCTGGGAATATGAAGAATCCTATGGTCCTCTAGATGCTGTAGTGTATAGGTTCCATAGGAATGCTCTTTGTTTGGCTGCAATCCTATACCCTGCTACCTAGGAGTAACCATAAAATTCAAAGGGACTTGCGTCTGAGTAAAAATGTACAGGATTGTGCTGTTAAAGGTTAGAATGAGAATCTGAAGCCCTTCAGGCATTCTGAACCTGAATAGAGCAAATTCTGGGATGATCTCTTCTCGATCATCCCAGTTTGCAGATCACGGAATAATGGGCTCAAGTTACAGGAACCCAGATTCCACCTAAACACCAGGAAAAAATTCCTGACTCTTAGAGCAATAAGACAATGGAACCAACTACCTAGGAAGGTGGTGGGTTCTCCCACTCTGGAGGCATTCAAGGTGCAGCTGGACAGCCATCTGTCAGAGATGCTTTGACCTGGATTCCTGCATTGAGCAGGGGGTTGGACTCGATGGCCTTGTAGGCCCCTTAGGCTTGTATGATCGAGCCTCGCCGGGCAGAAACGAGGCCGAAATTGGCCCCGCTCACGCCCAGCGAGGTCTTACCTTGTTCTTCGGGGAGGCTTGCCCTCTCCGCGGCAAGCCGCCCGCGTGGTCCGTTCCGTCCCGTCACTTCCGGGACCGGAAATGATGCGACGTAATGCTGCGCAGGTGCACTGGACCTTTGTGGTGCGTTCTGCGCCTGCGCAGGGTCCCGTCGTGTCATTTCCAGTCTCGGAAGTGACAGGTGGGGAAGAAGACGCCCGTGGAGAACCTCTCTGTGCCGCTTAGAAGATCGGGTCGGGTTGGTTCCCCCCACGGAAGATCGGGTTGGGGCGCAACCCGGCCTTAGAGCCACCGCTACTTCCAACTCTACTTCTATGATTCTATGAAATGTATGAGAAGAGGGAGAGCTCAAGCCCCAGCCTCCTCTGTCATAGCATTTGTTGCTCTCAACTCATACAGGGTATCTGTGGAGGCCCGCCTCCACACAAGCCAGAATGCTGGAAAATCAGTGTTCCGGCTCACATGAAGAGGTTCCACAGATACAGGAAGCTCTCCTCTTCAAGCAGTTGCTCCAGGCAGGGCTGAGATGCTCCTTCTCCTTATATGTTTGCCCTATTCAGGTTTAGAATGTCTGAAGAGGGCTTGAGTGAAACTAGGGATCGCCAAGAATCTTGTTTCAGTTCAGTTTTGATAAGAATTTTCAAAAATGTGCTAAGTTCTCCATATTTGGACAAAAAGGACTTGAGATGTTTAAAAAAAAAAAGTGAGAGAAAGAAACCAAAACTGACAGATTGTCCATCCTGGCCAAGGACTTTGAGTGCTTAGTTCATAAAATTTGGGGTTTGGATTCCTTTGTATTCAACCATATTAGTGCAGAAATAGGGTTGCAGCCTCTTTTTTCTGACAGACAGGCTCCTCATCTTTAACAGCTATATGGCAGGTAAGTATCAACACGTCTCCCTTCATACTAGGAATAAGCTGCATCTGTTTGGCCATTGCAGGTGGATTAGGATTTTGTTTCAGTCCATTTTTGATTAGAACTTTTCAAACTTCTCAAAGTTCTTCATAATTGGGAGAGAAAAAATGTTTTTAAAAGTGAAACGGACAGACTCACTCATCCCTAAGCACCCATCCCTATTTTCTGACCGGAACCAAATGACTTTCCCCAGATACAACTGATGAGCATTAGCTTCCTTGATGCCAAATACCAGGGATTTTTCTGAGGGAAGCAACTTACTTCTAGGGATGGGGTGAGTATTCAAGTGGGAGTGGACTAAAACAAAACCCTTCCTAAGTTGTGAGCCATTTTTTGCTTCCGTCCAGGTCTATACAAATCTCATATCGGCCACCACCACCCACTTTTGCAAGGGAAAACAAACAAAAACCTAGAACAGTTCAAAGAAGATAATAACAAATACTCAAGATCTTTATAAAGGAAAGTTGTAACATGACCTGACTATATATGAACAATTTTGTGCTCTCTTTTGATGCACCAAGCTTACTGTATTGCTACAACTTTGAGATAAACTACATAAAATCCAAGCACCTTGAGGTGACTCAACTCACTTTGAATTCCATTATAGAAGAAAGGTGTAATGTAAAGGTAATACATATTGTGAAATGGGATGGTTAGAATTACTTAGAAATAAGTCCCAATGCATTAAATGGAACTTATGTTAGCTAGCTAGTATGGAGGGTTCATACGAACATCTCGGTGTGTTCAGTTAGTGCATGGGAGAGGGGGTTATTTTATTTATATATCTATTTATTACATTTCTATACCACCCAATAACCAAAGCTCTCTCAGGTTTCCTCAGGGCTGCAAGGGATAGGTGAGACCATAGTTGGAACTGTATACCATCACCAGATTCCCCATCAAGTGTCCACATGGACAGCTTCTTCACTCAAGGGCAGCATCCCTCCTTGAATAGGTACGAACTTTCCATGCATAGATCTGTATTTGCAAATAACTTTTTCTCATTGTTGTCCAATGGGTGTTCATCAGGGGAGGGGCGGAGATGGCACACGCTTCCAGCAGAGAGTGGGTTTAGGCAGCATGGCTCTGAGACCCCTCCATGCTCTTTGAGTGTGCTGAGGGGGAGTTTAAACTCCAGAATGTGGGTCACAGTCAGACTATGGATGGTTTCTGTGGAACATAGCTTGCTGCCTTGCTTCTGATCCAGGGCTGGCATCAAGGGTAGGCATGGCTGGTCACCTGCCAAGGGCTCGCACCCCAGCAGTGACCCACTGACAAAAGCACCTTTATGTTTATGCTGACTGGCTCCCAAGGTTACTTACAATGGAAATCTAATTCAATGTAAATAAGGCTCAATAAATCATAATCTACTGAACACTTTTTAAAAATAAATGGTGCCCCCCACCTTCCTGGTTTTGTTAGGGCTCACCAGTACAGACTTTTTGCCCTCCCTCTTTTTCTCAAAGAAAGCTCCTTCAAGAAGCCCACTATTGTATACATATTAAAAATAGTAATAGAAAATTAACAAAACAACGGCTGGAAATCAAAGAACGCAGCAATATAATGTAGACATTTTTTCTTCTGAAAGTGCCATTGGCAAAGTGAAATAAATATTTAATTGTATCCTGGACAGAAACTGAAACTGAATATTTTCCAAGATGTGGTTAAAAATGGATCTCTCTATGTGGTGGCATTTTTCCCATCGAAAATTATCATTTTACTTCAACTTCAGCCTAGCATTTTGTTGAGGGCTGCAAATGTCAGGAGATGTCCTCTTCATCAGTTTTATAGACACTGGCGTGGTTTGAAAAAGGACCAAGTAGCATGACAAGATCAATCATTTCCAGGCAGCCAGTCACCATTTCATGAATATTAAGAATGATAGTCACAATGGCAATGTGTTTTTGAATTTCCAGTGTGGCAGAAGTGGAATTTAAAGCTGCACAAGTCAAAAAGTGGAAAGATCAGAACTAGGAGCCTTCACCAGCAGCTGAATGACACTTTACACAGATTAGGAGAGACAAAATCCAGGGTGAAATAAGAAGTGAATACTTCTGAACCCTGGACTGGGCAAATGGTAGAGATGCCAGGGGAATTTGTTCTTTGTGAATTCTGATTGAAACTGACCTAATCTGCAACTCCTTTTCTTCTCCTTTCACTTTCCCCCCCAGAAACAATTTCTTTTCTTTTTATATCAAATTTAATGAAAATGGTTGAAAAAATGTGGAATGTGTTCAGCACACAGCTTTAAGCAAATTAGATGTAGGTGGGAGCACATTATTCAGCCATCAAAGTCTTTCTCCTCCTCACCAATTCTCTTGGAACTGAGAAACCCAGCTGTCCTTGCAGAGGAGTACAATTATGTCCCATCAAGCAGTCAACCATGCATGGTCTGTCTCTTCAGGAGTTACAGTTGGAGTTACCAGATATCTTGAGGCTCAGACTCTGAGGCTGAGTGGGTGGAGCTCACGTGTGGCACCTAGGAAGGTTTTTTGTATGTTTGTTTTAAGAGATTTCAAATTTCTCCTCCTACCTGGGCTCTCTTGAAGAATTATTGCCCTCCTTTCCATTTTTTAAAGAATATATTTATGATGCCCATGTTGGTGTCTTCTTTATAGTCACTTTGCCCCAAACAAGTCTAAGATGGGAAAAACATACTAGGAAGTGGAGGCAGTTTAAACTCCAGAATGTGGGTCACAGTCAGACTACGGATGGTTTCTGTGGAACATAGCTTGCTGCCTTGCTTCTGATCCAGGGCTGGCATCAAGGGTAGGCATGGCTGGTCACCTGCCAAGGGCTCGCACCCCAGCAGTGACCCACTGACAAAAGCACCCTGGACTTGCACCTCCTCTTCACCATTGCAACCTGTCTGTTTACCTGCCTCTCGCTCTGGCTCAGACAACGGTGGTGGTGAGAAGGAAGAGCAGAAGATGCTGCTGCCTACTTATTCACTGTCACTCTGCTTGTCAAGCAAGCTCGTTGATGAGAAAGAGGATGAGAAGCAATAACAGCCAGTGGCATTGGTGGTGAGAAGGCAGGCTCACTGAGAGAGGGGACCCAATGAGTGGGTCCTCAGTGGGTCCAGAAAAGCTGGAGCCAGCCCTGGAGCAATCATCCTAAGATTGCGCTGTTCTCCTGGAGACCCAAAGAAGGAAGCAAAAAATAACAAAAACAAACAAACAAACACCCTGAACTTTCAGTGGAAATTCAGGAAACCCTCCACCTGTGTGATGAACCCCAACTTTCCTCCTTCCATTCTAGAAACGTCTCTGAAAAAAAGAACATTCCCAGACCTGGCAGTGTATCTGTGGACACCAAAACTCTACTCTGCACTACTACACAGCCCAATCTGATTCTCCCCCATCACTCCCCCCATGACTTATCCCTTTACAAAGTACATGCAGGAATCCCCTGGAGGACACATGGTCAGGTCATCAATACCATTGATTGGTCACAGTTCTTCCCTCTCCGGAAGGTGTCCAGATTGAATAGAAATACCTAGGTTGGTGAAATCTTCCTTTGTCTTTGAGTGGTTAGGAAAGAGTGAATAGGAGACTAAGCCATGCTGCAGAGGCCAAGTTGTCTCTCATGCCACGTCCATGTGCAAACTGCTTCTATTTTTTTAAAGTAGGTTTTAGTTAGCTAATCCGTTGTTGTTGTTGTTGTTGTTTTATTTTAAAAGCAGCTGGACATTTCTGAACTACTCTCTGCTTGGTTGTTGAATAAGTATACTCAGTTCGAGTTGATTTTAGTTCTTCTCCCTAGCCTGAAGATTTGCTTTATTCACACCAAGACCATTGGCAAATATGATGTATGAGTTCGCTTCAGTTTGTTTTTGATCAGGATTTACCAAATTTGCACCTTCTGTATAGATCTTGGACTCAGACACAATCTGCGGTCAAAGTCCATACATTTCTGAGCATGCAATATGATTCACAGAGGGAAAAAATTGGCAAACCTGCCAACTTGGTCATTAAAGAGTTTAAAGGAAGCTGTGCAAATTGTGCCTGTGCTTCTTCACAAGTGTAACAGCTTGCATTCTCAAGTGTCTGGGAAATAAGAGTTATTAACCACATGGGTGAGGGCAGTCTACCTCTGAAAGATACAACAAAGGTATTGATGGGCATACTTACCCCAACACAAATGCTAATTTGCTTGTCAAGTGGTGAATTTTTCAATCCAATTGCAGATCAAATATTCCGAGATCTCATTGTGTATATATGGATTGTGGTGCACACACTTCAACAAGGTTCATCTTGGGAAATGTAGTCTTGCATCATGCTGTGCATCATCATGACATCATGCATCCCTACGATGATGTTCTCCCTTCTGATTCACTGTTTTTGCATGGAGCCAGTGTAGCAGGTGGAGTCGGAGTGACCGGCTGTGGTGCAAGCGGCTGCGGAATGAGAACTGGAATAAGAGCTGTGGAAGAGGCACTTATCCTACCTGCTTCCCCAGCTCGACTTGCATTCTTGCAAACAAAGCTGGGGAAGCGACTTCCAGGTTCCCGGTGCTACATTGTTTACGTAGAAAATGGTGTAAGATACATTAAAAACGGCCACGATTTGCGCAAGTTACACAAATTGTAGCCGCTTTTAACGTATCTTATGCCATTTTCTATGTAAACCACGAAGCACCGGGAACCTGGAAATCTGGCATGTGCCTCAGCTGGCACTCGCTTTTGGCCTGGCTCAGCCTGCACGGTGGCACAAGTCAGGTGGTGGGCGGATCACCCATCCCTGAATGGTAGAGGGGAAACACCCAGGTGGGATAGGGGCTCCGTGGAGGGCCAGTTCTCTTGTCAATTACTGGTTTAGAAGGAGGGTTAAGATGGCCACATCTTCGCTTTTAAGTCTGTGGTTAGCCTCCAGAGCCTTTGCTAGGAACATCTCTCTCATCTTCCCTGTCTGCATCTTTCTGTTTGGATCTATCACCAACTAAGCTATTGGGAGCACTCTGCACATGGACTCTACCTAATTTGGACTTCCTTCTCTTTGGACTTTTACTATCAAGAACCTGCCATAAAAAGGACTGTTGTACTTTTCATAGACTGTGCATTCTTGTGCCTATGGATGTGATTGTCTTCGTCGAGGAGCCCAGAGCCCGGCTGGCTTGGGGCTAATTCCTGACTTCTGGACATTCGTATGCTTCAACCTATGTAGAGTAGAGATCCCAAAGCTGGGAGCTATGGACATTAGAATATCTGCATGTGGGGAAGTACTTTGGACTCAAGTCTGCTCTTGTTTTGGACCCTGATTGTCAAGAGGCCTGGACTCACAGTACCCAGAGGAGCCAACCCAAGTGGCAGGGGTGGTCTTGACCTCTGTGGAGGTGTGCATGCTGGCTCAGGTCCTCTTCTAGAATCCCTTCCCTTGTCTCATGAGCAATAGGGCTCAGATCCTTTCCCTGTCAGAGGAGCAGCTAGGAGTTGCTCAGATCCTAAGGCCAAGACTCACAGCACCCCAGAGGTTCCAACTCAGTGGCAAAACTGACTCAAATCACTTTAGGTGTGTGTGGGTAAGTGAGGCCTGCTTCTAGGGTCCCTTCCCTTGTTGCAGGAGCATCTGGGACTGGCTCTGATCCTTCCCTTGTCTGAGGAGAAGTGGGAATTGGCTCCAGTCCTTTTCTTGGTGTGGAATGTTGGGGAATCTGGTCCCTAAGAGACATTCCAGTCCCCTGCCTTGATGTGGAACAATTTCAGGAACCTCTAGCAAAATGCCATCAGCTATATGATTTCTGAAGAATGTAACCATTACGTTTATGCCGTGGGATTTGCTGTAATAAAAGGATCTCACTGATTTGGAGTCTCCGGTGTCACAATGCTAGAACATGTTATTGCAGGACCAGGGCCCTGACGCAACAGCAAAAGCTCACATTAAGGAATGGGAATGAGGCAGACCAAGCTTGGAGGTGGAACTTGGAGGACCTCAATGAGTTTGAGCCTCAGTAATTCTCCCATTCCTAGCTCAGGTACCACTGGGATATTGCTCATAAAACCCCAGATAACGATGTGACATTAAAATGTGGACTCTGTTTTTCTTAGAGTTTGGAAATATATCCTCCCTCATTCATGGATATGTTGGCAGTCTTTTTACCCAACCTCAAATAAAATGTTGAAGGGATGCCAGAGGACAGCTAAGATTGCTTTAGGAACCAGATCTAGTTTGCAGAATGCAAGTTGGCCATCCTTTGTATCCATAGAGCTATGTACTTCTGGATAATGCCCATTGGTCCTCTGCATCATGTTACCCATAATGTCTTATTTCAGCCAAAGAAGGTATATCTATACAAAGGCCATAAGGGCCATAATTACCATATATCTCTACTGCACATACAAGGCCCCCTGTTTCCAGCAGGTGTACTCTCATTAGCACTTCAGACAAGGAAACCCACAATTTTGCACAGCAGGAAACTGGCTTTATTAATATGCCTCCTATTTGTATACTTCTCCTTTTTTATGAGGCCATTGTAAGAAAGCAAATGAACAGTTATTGCTCTGGGGCTTAGTTTATTCCATAAATAACCACAGTGGCTGGAAGGATAAATCTCACCCCAAATACTGTTGTGTTATATAATCATGAGGGCATATTATTATTATTTTTCACATTACGAATAAAGGAAAGCAAGGTCTGGATTGACAAGATTGAAGAAAACATACAGGGGATGGAAGGAAAACTATGCATAAACACATGCAAATACTGCTTGTGTTTGGCATTGACAGTGCAATTATCCAATTTGCAGCACTTATTAAGCCACAGCCTGGGTCAATGACATTCAACTCATGGCTGAATTGCAGCAAGTGAATTGCACAGCCCATTCTGTTGTTCTTCATTTGCCTTTCAGGAAAAACACCTGCTCCACTGGTCTACTATTGAAGGCTAGGAATGTATGAGAAATTTGTTTTGGTTCATTTTTGATCAGGATTTACCCAGTTGGTACCTTCTATCAATGGCTACTAGATCTGATTGGCTATATGCTACCTTCAATTTAGGGATGTGCGCAGAGTTCGATTGGGGGGTGGAAGTCCAGTGAACTCGCCAGGCTCAACCCCCCACCCCACCCAAGCTCCGCTCACCCTACCTTTTCCCTGGCTCGACTCGCGTTCTCATGAGCTGAGCCAGGAAGCGACTTCCGGTTTCCTGTGCTACGTTGTTTATGTAGAAAATGGTGCTTTCTACATAAACCAGGTTTCTACATAAACCCCTGCCTCCAATATCAGAGGCAGTATGCCTATGTACACCACTTGCTGTGGAACATGTGTGGGAGGGTGCTGTTGCACTCATGTCCTGCTTCTGGGTTTCCTGTGGGCAGCTGGTCGGCCACTGTGCGAACAGAATGCTGAACTAGATGGACTCTTGGTCTGATCCAGCATGGCTCTTCTTATGTTCTGGATTGCACATGGACTTGGATGCAATCTGCGGTTGAAATCTGTACATTTCTGAGATTTCAGTGTGATTCTCAGACCAGAAAAATGTGCTCAAAAGCATGCATACATTTTTAAAATGTGCATGAAAAAATGCATACTTTTCAAAACTGTGCACAAACATGATTTAATCAATGGGAGAAGAATGCATACATTTCAAAGGTGTGCACAATTGATGCATACATTTGGAAACTTACACATGGAAATATGCATAGTTTTTCATGCAAAAAGAAAAACCCACCACCAAAGCTCACATTTGGACTCGAGTCGGAATGAGCTTCGGGATGGAATTCGGAGAACCTCAGCAAGCTCAGATTTTGCTGATTCGCACATTCCTACGTGAGGACCATTGCAGTTCAAATAGCCTTGCAGTTCCAAGAGACCAAAGGTCAACTGGTCCATCCATTTCCCTGTTACAAGGCAGCATCTCATAGCAACCGGGTCCCCCTATAGCAGACATGAAGAACCTCAGACCCGGGAGCCAAATCTGGCCCACCCAGGGCACAAATACTCCATGTGCAGGTACAAATCTGGCCCATGGAGGTTCCCCAGATGGCCATGATCCTTCCAGGGTGCGCCCCCTTTCCCTCAACATTGATAGTTTGGTGGTTTCCCAGTTTTTCTGCATCCTCTCCACCCCCAGGTTCTAAAAGTTTGAAAAGCCTCTCCTAAGGGTTAGTCACTGGGCGGAAGAACTTTAAGCTCAAAGCTCTTGGCATCAGTCCTGAGGATAAATATGCGGGTATTTTTGGCCCCCAGCCTTTTCAACTTTGGCCCAACCCACCACTGGAATGCAGCCGCTGACAGCTTCTGTGAAATGGAATTTGGTCCTCAAGCTGGAAGATTTTCAGCACTCCTGCTGCCCTACAGCCTTGCAATTGAGACCAAACTGCACCACTGTCCTCTGTCTCAAGCGTGGTCAGACAAAACTTACTCCACAACAGTTTTGACATGGCTGTCCTAGGGATGTGCAAGTTAGGAATACTTGACCTTGTCAGAATTCTCCAAATTCCAGCTTGAAGATGGATCACAAACTGATACAGGCAGAAGGTTGTTCTGCCCGTATCAGATGGTGAGCTTTAGTGTGTGTGTTTTTCCTTTGCAGATGCAAATTTGTGCATATTTTTGAAATGTACACATTTCCTCCCATTGATTAAAGTGTGCTTGTGCATATTTTTCAAAAGTATCCATTTTTCATCGACATTTGTCAAAGCTATGCATTTTTGAACACATTTGTTGTAAATCACATCACGATTTCTGAAATGTTCTGAAATGTTCGACTGCAGATTTCATCCAGGTCCATGTTTGGTTCTTACAGGTGCAAACTTGGTAAATTTTGCACAAATGATGAACTGAAACAAATTTCTCTTATATCCCAAGGCTCTCCAAGCATAAATGTGGGTGGAGAGAAGCTGTTAATGAACCTGAGGGGATCAAGGAGCAGGAAGAAATCTGTATTGAGCCTTAGCTATACATGGGGTGTGTGTGCGTGCTTAATTTTACATACCTTTGTTTATTCATTCATTTTTAACTGCTTAGCACTGAAAGCATTGTTTAGCATTAAAGAACTAGGCTAGAACTCTAGGCAGAGGGAGAATACTGAGTTGGGCTAGCGATGTTGGAGAAATCCGCCAACAAACTCAAGTGAGTTCAAATTTCTGTGAATCTGACCTGTGGATTCCACAGTGGACTGGCTTTTCCTAAGTTGCACAGATTCCATGGACCGGTTTTTTTACTTTCCATAATTTTATGCGAATTCATTCATATATATACACACACACACACACACACACACTGTGAAAAATGTGCATTTCCCCCCAATAGACTAAAGCATGAAAATGCACATGAGGGGATTTCTGTATGGGGGGGGGGGATTTGCACATTTTCAGAAGTGCAAATTTGAGCAAATGTGTATGAACGCATTTGTGCAAAATCCAGTTCCATCAATGAGCGGATGACAGAAGAAAAGGCACCTGAAAAATCTGCAAAATGCAGAAAGAATTACAAAGTCCATACGTACATCCCTAGCTGGGTCTTCCATTGAAATCAATGGGGAGGGGAGAACAAATGCATGTGTGCAGTTAGAATGAATTAAAAAAGGAAATAAAATGTTAAAAATAAAAATGAATAGAAACACTAACACTCAAAAATAATGCCCCCCTCTTGCACATCCATAGCAGGAGGCCAAGAGGTTTATTAAGGAGCTGAAAAAGGCAGTGAACAATCATGTACCGGTAATGGTGTACCAGTAAATTTTGCAGACTGTCATTGTGACAGCCTCCTTAGCCACATGAGTCCAAAAATGCAGGCAGCTGTTGTGTGATCCATATCAATAAACCAGTTCCAGCAGTTTTCAAATCCACCAGGGGCAGGTCTTTCACTAAGCTGATGTGTCTTATTAGAGATGTCAGAGAAATCCACAATGGATTCAAATGAGTTTGGGTTTCATAGATTCATAGATCATAGAGTTGGAAGGGGCCTGCAAGGCCATCAAGTCCAACCCCCTGCTCAATGCAGGAAACTAGAGGAGGGGTCTCCCATCCAAGTAATAACCAGGCCTGACCCTGCTTAGCTTTCCGCGCTCAGACAAGCTGAGCCAGCGTGAGCCACACAATCTGAAACTATCAGTGTCCAGACGATAGAACAAGAGGTGCCTGACAATCTGCGAGACACAGACAGAATGGATTTAACAAGATTCATACATCCCTACCTCCAGCTATAATCTCATGTCACCCATTTCCCCAGGCTACCTGAACTGTTTCCATCCCAACTGCTCGCTATCAGAACTGAAATTTTAAGAGCTGGTACTTTAACTTTTCTTTTGTCCTTCTCTCCCTCCTCCTCCCTTTTTCACCCCTGTCTGTCATGTCTTTTATATTTTAACTATGATGAGAAGGATTATTGTCACATAGCTTTCAATGACTATGAGTCCTGATGGCTGTATATTACCTCCAGTATTGGATGCCGTGTGCTTCTGAATGCTGGTTGCTGGGCACCTAAGTGGGGCCAGGGGAGGCTGGTGACTCCTATTTTGGTGGGGTTCCTTTTCCATTGCAGGTTTTTCAGGTCTTATTTGGAGCTCCATAGGAGCTATCCATGGTTCCTCAGTTGCTCTAGGACAACAGACAGGGATGTAATTGAAGCTTTTGCTGAATTCTTTTTGAATGCTATGGGAATAAGGTCTCTTCAGAATTCATTTTCTTATTAAATTTTCATGTAGACCTTTTGTTTTTGTATATTTAAAGTCTAGTCGGTGACCATAATAAAGATGAGGAAGAGGAAGAGGAGCAATCCATGGTGATCCCTAAAATAGGTTCACCACCATAGAGCACCACGGATAGCTCCTATGAAGTTCCAAATAAAAGCTGTAAAACCTGCAATGGAAAAGGAGCCCAGCCTCCCCTGAGTGGGATTCCTATAGACATTTGTTTGGCCATTGTGGGAACAGCATGCTGCACTAGATTTGATCTGGTCCAGCTGGTCTCTACTGTTCTTTGCATGCCACTCTGGGATACTTTCTGGCCAAAGAGAAAAAATGTGTGTGTGTGTGTGTGTGTGTGTGTGTGTGTGTAGCTTGATAGATCATAGAGTTGAAAGGGGCCTACAAGGCGATCGAGTCCAACCCCCTGCTCAGTGCAGGAAACTAGAGGAGGGGTCTCCCATCCAAGTAATAACCAGGCCACCTGACCCTGCTTAGCTTTCCACACTCAGACAAGCTGAACCTGTGTGAGCCACAGGCGTGTGTGTGTGTGTGTGTGTATTTGAGCTGTATTAAATATCCCTGCTTGAAAATGTCAATGCAGGGCAGGCAGAAAGAGGAAATAAAAATCCTAATATAGAGCGCCAGCACACAAGCTTGTCCCAGGTAAATGCTGCTCCTTACACTGTGAGATTGCTTACACGTCAAGTCATTTTGCGTGAAGGTTATGGAGGGAGCTGATCTAACGATAGAGACATCCTCTCCTTGGGGCCCATTGATTTTCATATTAGGATGGGTGGAACATTCCCAAGGACTATCAAGTTCAAACGGACTCACAGGTACACAAAATGCTCTTCCAGAGAGGAACATTGATTGCTGAGAACATGATCCTACTAAAGCCAGATTTTTTTCTGCTTCTTGGAATAGAGAAGCAGAAATAAGGGACCTAGGACTGGATGGATTTCCTCTATTATATTACTTTATTATTCTGGGGGTTCATGTCACCCTAAGAACATAGGAATAACACTGTTCCATGAGACCAAAAGCCATCTAGTCAGCATCCTGTTTCCCACAGTGGCCGGTACACATTTTTAATGCACATTTTTCAGATGTATGTATTTTTCAAAGACTTTTGTGGTTCTGTGAAATGCAAGCTTGGAAATGCATGGATTTTTACTGCAGATTGTGTTTGGGGCTGTGTTTGCTCATTGAAAGCAATGCCTCCTAAAAACTCTTCACAATTAATCCTGTGTCAGCAGTACCAGAAAAATAACATTTGTCTCAGGCATGTATCCCTACTTCACTAGTAATCAGGGATGGGGACTCGGACTCCAGGGCTCAACTTGTGAGTCAGACTGAGTCCCCCCCTCTGACTCGAGTCCCAATATTTTTAATGGGACTCGAGACTTGACTTGGGACTTGAGACCAAGGACTCGTCAACATCCCTGCTTGACGCCACCTGCAGGTGCTGTCTGGACCTAGTTGCAGTAACAAGCCATGGCTTGTTAACCATGAACAATCCATGAAGAGAACCCATGGTTTGTTGTTGGGTTGTGAACTGTGCGCTTTCCCCTATTGGATTGTTATCTCGACTGGCACTCCACGGACAAGGCACACCCAAGGCACTCCACAGACAAAGGCCTGCGTTTCAGCCTCTCTCTTTGCACACTGCAAGCCCATCACCACCAACACAAGCTCCGTCTCTGACTCTGCACTACTGGACTTTGGCGCAGAAATGCGGTCCTATAGTGCCCTGGTCTTTGCGCGATGTGGATGTCTTGAAGTTTTGAGAGAGGCAGCGGAAGGACCTGAGATTACTCTGTGCAGCTGCTTTGAGTGTGCTTCTGGTTCCAGCAAGTTCATCACCAGTGGAGCGGGTGTTCAGTGAGGGTGGAATTGTGATGAGACCTCACTGTTACAGAATGGGGGCCAAACATTTAGAAAAAAATCGTGTTCTTCAAATGCAACATGGATAAGTTTTAGGAAGTACAACAAGTTTATTTTTTAAAATAATTTCCCTAAAATGCAACCTTTCAGACATTTTGGATTTGGCTGCCTCTGCCTGCCTGTTTGGGGTTCCCAGCTTCCTCTGCCTACCTGGTCTCTTCTTGACCAGTTCAACAGTTGAATTGTCCAAGACAAAGGACACTGCCTGCCTGCCTGTTTGGGGTTCCCTGCCTCCTCTGCCTGCCTGGTCTCTTCTTAACCAGTTCCACAGTTTGAATTGTCCAAGACAAAGGCCTCTGCCTGCCTGCTTTGGGGTTCCCTGTCTCCTCTGCCTGCCTGGTTATTTTGAGTTTGTCTGCCTGGTCTGTTCTTGCCAAAATCAGTTGCAGAGTTTTGAAATAAAAAGGCACACTTGTGCCTATAATTTATTTAAGCCACACATCTGAAGTAGCCTTATTTTGTTGGGAAAAAAACCCATTGATTTTAATAGGGACTCATGGAGTCAGCTTTGGGAGTGACTCGTGACTCATGAGTCACCATTTTGGACCAAGGACTCAGACTCGGACTCGAGACTCGGGTCCAAAGACTTGTGACTCAACTCGTGACTCGAGACCAAGGACTCTTCAACATCCCTGCTAGTAATACAGCGGATTCTTTGCTCCCACACAGCAATCATACCTCATTCTTTGGAAGCTTTGAAGACTGATCTCTCATTTCTAATTCTGCATGGTTTTTTAAGTCTTCTCCCCACCCCTATGGTCATGCTCTGTCTCCATGAACAGATCTCTAGAACCTGATAGCTCTTAACTACATTGCATTGTCAAAGAAGAAAAATGCCCAGTTCACAGTTTATCATTGTGGTTAAAAAAGAGGAAGAAGAAGCTCTCCTATCTTTGATTTATCTGCAGTATTAAACCTCTCTTTGTTTTAATTAGTTCTGCAAAGTGATTCATGACATTTCATGACAATAATAGCAGCTCTGGGTACTTTCCCCCCCTCTTATTTAATCATTCTTCAGAGAATTTTGATCTGCAGTGCATGGCTTTTAAGAACTCTGTGCTGATGTAAAATGTTAAATTGCAAAGGAAAGGCACTTCATTTTATCCCTCACCATGGCAAATCTACAGTTGTTGGATTTACTCTGAGGGGAGATGGATATTTGGGAAATATTTAGATCCCTGAGCATGCAAGAAATAATTTAAATGTTCATAAATGAATTTGCATCAGAATTATCTCTACGGATTTCATCTGTTTTGTAAAACATGATAATAATAACTGTTTGGACTTTCAGAAGGAATGTGTATTACATGAGGGCAAATTAGATCAACTCAGTGTTGCTTGTTCATTACTGAGAATGTAATTCTGCCATTCTGCCTATATATATATATATATATATATCCAAGTAACAGCATTTTAAAAATTCAAGACTGACAAAATGCTTAAAAGCACCAAAAGTTATTTTCAGAACTTTTTCAATCAGAAGTAGGGGACCTGGAGGGAAGATGATTTCATGAAACTGCTCCCCAGCCACTCACCATTTTATGCTGTACATCAGCTGTTTTATCAGGCAAGGACCTGGTGGCAAGTCTTCAGAAAGAAGGCAGGGAACATTGCCCTCACTCTGATATGTCTTTATGGACATGCCATGCCATCATGTGGCATCATCATGAAGCACTCTGAGTGAGGGCAATGTTCATGACCCCACTCTGGAGCATTGTGGGATAAGAATTCAAGGTAGGCTATTTTAACTATTAAAAAACCCTGAATGGCTTAGGACCTGGTGATCTAAGGGACTTCTTCTCTCGCTGTGAACCTGTTCAGGTATTAATATCTGCAGGACAATGGCCTTTTGCGGGTGCCATTACCTGCAAAGGCCCATTCGCCAGGCACACTCGAAAGGCTTTCTCCTGTATTGCTCTCAAAGTATGGAATGCACTCTCTCAAGAATTACACTTGGTCCCCACTCTCTTGGCCTTGAGAAATGGTGCAAAGACGCATCTTTTAAATTGAGCCTTTTAAAATGTGTTGTTTAGGGCACAATCCTATGTATGTTTAGACAGAAAAGAGTCCTACAAGTCCCAGCATTCCCCAGCCAGCATGCTGGGAGTTGTAGGCCTTTTTTCTACCTAAACACACATAGGAACCCATAGGATTGCATCCTAAATGATTTAGCTGCCATATTTTTTTACCATTTTTAATGTTCTTGTTCAGGTGTTATATGGTTGTATTATTTTAAATTATACACCATCTTGATGGCTTTTTAGCAGATAAGGCAGCATGTAAATGCTAAATAATAAATAAATAAATCTAGAATACACCTTGTGATGATCTGATACTGCAGGAAGGGTGCTGGATCACTTCAAGGTTTGAAATGGATGATGAGTATTATTATTGATGATGATGATGATGATGATGATGATGATGATGATGATGATGATGATGTCGATGTCGATGTCAAAGGTGACCACAGATATTCCCATGTGACATGTGTTTAAATTTAAATGTCAGTGATTGAGCATTTCTCTTGTTTTATTTTGCTGTAGCATAAATTTGGATTGCATTTAGCCTCAACTTCCCAAAGGTCTCCTCCATACAGAGCTTTCTGTGTCATTAGTTCTTACTCATGTGCAAATCATTGCAAGACAACCAAAAGTCAGATTGCAAGATCTGTCCATACAATTAGAACAGTCCCCCCCCCCCTAATTACAGTTGGTAATTATTCCATTTGGAATATGGGTGAAAAGGTTAATGCTTAGCAACACTTGACTGTCAATGATTAAAGTGAAACATACACGCACGCACACACACACGCACACACACACATGCACACACACGCACACACACATCATATAATTGCCACCCAGTCATTTTGCATGGCAAAAATGCAGGACCCTTGTTCTTTAGTAACTCTCTTTGCATTTTGATCACACATTTCCCTAAAGATAATTTATGGAGACTTGCATTGATTTGGTGACTTGGTAATTCATGTGTGAATGTTAAGTAGCTTGTAGGCAGCACTGGCTGGCTCATCCAATGGGTTTTTGATGCATTTGCCTCAGCAGTTCTTATGTCAGTGCGGCCTCTCCCCAGCATTTGATTTCCTAACCAAGACATCTTTTTGGAATGGTAAGAGGGTAAAGAAGGGGAGTAGTAGAAATCAGTGATGGCATAATTGCATGAAATGGGCTAGAGTGAGACTGCATTGACCTTGCCATAAAGCAACCTAATTTTCTTGAAGATTCCCATTATGGGGAGTGAGCCCATTCCTCACCACAGATCTATGGGTTGATAGTTCAGTGCTATGCTTTGCATGCAGAAGGTCCAAGGTTCAATCCTTGGAAGCTCTAGTTAAAAGGATGTTGGGACTGACAGGGCTATGATAGACAACTGCCTGAGACCTTGGAGTGGAGAGAGATTGCCATCCAATGAATTAATGGCCAAATTCAGTATAATGCTATGGAACTATTATTATAAGGATGTATGAGAAATTTGTTTCAGTTTATTTTTGGTCATGATTTTACCCAATTTGCACCTTCTGGACCGAACACAGACTTGGATGCAATTTACAGTCAAAGCCCGTACATTTCTGAGCTTGGAATGTGATTCGAGCCAAAAAAATGTGTTCAACAACATACATACAGTTGAAAAATGTGCATGGAAAAAAATGCATTCTTTTGACAAATGTGTGCAAGTACGTTTTAATCAATAGGGGAAGAATGCATACATTTCAAAGACGTGCACAATTGATGAATAGATTTGGAAAGATACACATGAAAATACACTCAACCTTTCATGTGAAAATAAATCAAATAAAGCTCACAATCTGATATGGGCTCAAATCAGAATGAGCTTCAAGATGGAATCTGGAGAACTTTGGTGAGCTCGAGTTTTGCTTATTTGCACATCTGTAATATGGGTCAAATTTAGTTTCAAAATAAGCTAAATGTGGCCTGTTCAGCACTCCATAGCATGAAAACATCCTTCTTATTGTTAAAAATAATTTGGTGAGGGCAGCAGGGCCACATTTTGCCTACCGGTGGCCATACAGGTTTCCTTACATGCATTTGCATGTGATGCATACTTAGACCCTTAGTATATTCTTTGTTTGTTTCAGCCCAGCTTCAAGTCGCAGGGAGGCTGGCACAAAGTCCCCTGTGATGAGACCCCTCTTATATCAATTGCCCCATAACACTTACTAGGTAGCGTCAGCAGCAGCAGAACTCAAGAGTGGTTGTGACTTGAGCTGCCATTTTGGTTTCCCACGGTGCCCCAGTCTGTTCACATAGCGTGACTCTGAGGCATTGTGGGAAATTAAAATAGAAGCTCACAGAACCAGATGCCTGATGTGGAGTGCCCAGGGCAAATGTCAGCACTGAAGGCCCCGGCTGGGACCCCAGCCGCTGCTCTAGGATGCCAGGGCATGAAATACCAGGGCTGACTATAGGGTTGGCCAGTACAAATCAGGAGAAGTGTGAAAGGTAATGCAAGGATGTTATATCGGTATATCCTAATACCTCCTGAACACAATAAAAAGAAATAAATAAATCCCTTCTTAATGGGGGATACGTAACTTGATACACCAGATGATGGAGGTCAGCGTACAATTTTTCAGTTTTGGAAAAAATGTGCATGAGTGTGTATTTTTCAATTTGGGAAAATGTGCACTTTTAAAATGCAAATTCTCCCCATTCTTTAAAAAAAACCAACCCTCCCCAACCCAAAACAAAAAAGACGCTCGTGTTCAGGAATGCAAATGAGGCAAAATGAGCTTTGAGGAAGAATTTGGAGAACCCCGCCAAGCTCAAAATTGCACGTTCACCCATCCCTAGCTCCATTGCAAATCCAGGGTCACCCAAACAGCCATGTTTTAAGCATGCCCTGAATGTCCTTGCTACCACAAGTGTCTATGCCTGCATTGCTCGGTCATTTTTCAAATGGCATTTTATTTCAATAACATTGAGAGGCAAGATTACATAGTAATCTATTTCACCGTGTACATTTGTAACTAAATTCCATATCTGAGCTGAGGTAATGGCATTGGATACCAGAAGAGGACAAAATGTCAAAAATATTTTCACAGCTGTGCAATCAAAGGTTCATGAAACTCCTGATTATATAGGAGTCTGTCAGTAAAATTATAATAAAAACAAAACAAATTGGATGTATGTTCAGTGAATGCTCCATCTCTTAAATAGATCCTATCTTAGTAACACATAAGAAGAGGAGCAGAGAATATAATGCAAAAATAAAATGTCCTAATATATATAAGTCCCCACTAAAAAAAAAACCCTAGAAGGTTGATACTCTGATGGTTCCCAGAAAGGAAATCCAAGGCGGAGTAGGAGGCTAGGAGGGAAACCATGCAGCTTGGGGTAACTGGCAGGCTACATCTGGGATTTAGCAGATCACGTAGGGATGTATGAGAATTTCAGTTCAGTTCACAAATCACTCAAAAATGCCCTGTTCACAACCCTGGATGTGAATGGAAGTGCATGTCCTCCAAAATGTCCACAAATTTCCAAACTTGCATTCACTTTTGAAAAATGTGGACTATAAAATGTACACTTTTAAAAATTCACACTCCATTAAATGTGCACTTTTTAAAATTCACATTTCAACACTTAGTCAATGGAGGAAAAGTCTGCCCTACTGAAAAATGCAGAGAAAAATGTGCACTGACTTTTTCCATTCGAACAAGCTGAAAAAGCAGGTCGTAAATGAGTATGGAAGTGAGGAGAACCAAGCTTTGAAGTGATGTTTGGAGAATATTGGAGAGCTTGGGCATCCCTGGTTCTCCCATCCCTCAAGAACTCGGGGCGTCGAGCTTGGCGAGTTTGCCGGACTTCAACCCCCCAATCGAGCTTCGCACACATCCTTATGTGACTTCAACATGAATGGCACCTCTGCAAACCACCCCTCCCCTCTCCTGAAGTTCCCAGAGAACGCTGGCGGCTGCCAGCTGCCAGCTTCTATCTCGGCATGGGCAAAGTTGCAGCTGGATGGGGGAAGACAACTCGACTCCTGCCTGCTTTCTCTTGAGAACTGTGACATTGATAAGCTCACACTAGGCTTGACATTCCACAGACTAACTAGGCTCCAAACTCTTCCAAACTGCTGCTGACCAGTTTCTGCCTATGAACTAGATGGCCTGCTGTATTACTGACAATGAACCCCCAAGTCGTTGTTCTAATGGAAAAAAATGTGCATCATTTGAGTGCACCTTTTTAAAAAAAGAAAAAAAGGGAAAAAAGCATGTACCCAAATGTGAACTTTTCCCCACTGACTAAAGTATGAATATTCTCCCACCCCCCAATGCTAATTTCTTAACTGCATTTTTTTTTCTACCCAACACATTTTTTTTAATGCAATCACAACCTCAGGAATATGTGACCTTTCCTGGGAAAATGTGCTCATGTTTGGGGGATGCAAACAGGGCAAGGTTTGATAAAAAAAAACAAATCAAAACAAAATTCTTGCATATCCTAGCCTGAGCACAAGCACCCCTCAAGCACAGTTTTTGGCACCTTTCAGTTCCTTCATATCTTCCGAAACAACACACACACAACCCCCAATGCAGAAGTTATGCCTGAATAAGGTAATTAACACAAGTACGAGGATTGGGGCCGTGCACACCACAGTGAGTGTTCCCATTTTTTATTTCACAAGAACCTTGAGAGATAAATTCATTCAGCTGAGAGAGGATGGCTGGCTCAAAGTCCCCAGCGAATGTCTTGGCTGGAGAGGTTTTGGAATTCAGATCTTTTCAGTCTACGTTCAGCACTCTATACAGCACTATACCAGCTTTCTTGATAAATCCCAATGAGTGATTTCCCCCTTGCTTTCCTTCGAGACTGGTGATGGAAAATAAATGTGCCAGCTACACGTCTGTGTTATACTTATACTACATCTGGAAGCTTGGAGTGCATCACACCAGTGATGAATGAGACTCTAGTTGTACCATAGCTGAGGTCCACACTGGATGTGACTTAATGATGTGTATTTCCCCTCTGATATATATATTTTTAATTCTTTACTGAAAGCAGGTTCTGGAGGCTCTGAATTTGAGCAGAGGAATGACCAGTGGTGGGGGCTATTTAACCTGCCTCCTCTCACCATTTTGCCCTTTCCCCGAGCTGCCTTTCTCCCATGGGGAGTGGGAAATACAGGGGTGTGTTTTGAGGTGTGGGAGGCAAACTGAAGGGAAAGGTCTGAAGTAGCACCTCTACTCAAACCACTCACAGATCCCCAAGCTGATTTTGGATGTAAAAAAAACAACCAGAGACACACAGTGTGAAAAGCATATGCCTGACTGTGTATCACATCCAGTTTGTATCTAAATCTGCCAGGAATGACTGACAGTGCAGATTCACAGTGCTATAAAAATGGATTTAAAAGAATGAGTAAGTACCCTTATCACCTGGGTGATTTGAGCAGAAATGTGAGGATCAATTTAAAAAAAAAAATCCTCTTAACCTGGACTTTAATTATTGGATTAGAGGTTCATTTTAATTTTTGAAATCCCAACCTATTCATTACTCATTTATTTAAAGGTGGATGAGCATGTTACTTAAGCTCCAACTGATGCAGACACTCCTCTCTTACCTGCTGGTACAAAGCAGAGACATGCATGCCTAGCTGTGTGGCTCATAAAAATGAGGGTCACTAATAGAAATATACAATCTAATTTATGTGGGGATCCAAAATGCAGCCTGGCCCTTCAATCTTTGCATTAAAGTGCCCCCTTCCACCTCCTACCCCACCACTTCCTCTCAGCAACATTGACTTTGGCTTTCTGATATTTAGCTATGTAGTCATCAAGTGAACTATCCTGTACACTGTGTAGCCACAGTCCCCTTGTATACTGTGTTGCTCCCCACTGCTGTACAGAGTTGACAGATTGCAACCCAGAGGTCCCGCCTGGTCCTTTAAACATTCAAAGGCGGTATGAGAATACACAGCCAGAACACCTTCTCTTTTGTTCCCAGTGAGATCCATAAAACGTGAATATCCCAGCTCAGGAATATGAATTTTGCTTACTTTTAATGCTCACATCAAGTACAAAGCAAGCATTTCAACCCTGAAGGATCTTCTCTGGCTTAGACTTTAATCCTATCTGTTAGGGGAGACGGCAATGCCTTCCTTTCTGCTTGCTTGTCTCCCACCCACTCACCAGGCACCAGAGCAGAGAGGGCAAAGAGACCTTCTTCCACCCACCGCTGCTGCCACTGAGGCACAAACGAGGTGTGGATAGATGAGTGATGTGTGAATCAGCAAAACGTGAGCTCACCAATGTTCTCCAAATTCCATCTTGAAGCTTGTTCCAACTCAAGTCTGTATCAGATTGCGAGCTTTGTTTGTTCCTTTTTTGTATGAAAATCTTTGATGCTCTCCAGTTTTACTGATTCTCACAACCGACAACCCTACAAGGCCATCGCCACAGCAGCCCCTTCCCACAGCCTCATGCTAACTCCTCAAGGGATGGAGGCAGAGCTATATCCATGGCTCTCCTTGTCTGCATGCCATGGAAGGAGGACAGCAGATCTACCAGCTTATTTTTTTCTGTGCTCCTATCATTATAAAAAGCTTACCTGACACATTTCATAAAACAGATGTACTCTGCAGCTAAGATTTCTTTCCATGCCTTGAGGAGATCTTTCAACCCTAAAGTGGATTTTTATGACTAAGTCATAATAACACTATTACAGTTAGAACTTTAACTGCACGGCCCCCACCTGTTTACAAGTCCCTGTGATTTCTTCCAACTTTATTTTATCCTGATTATTTGAGAAATATCCCACTGCCCCATTAAATCAATTTCTTGATCACAACAAAATCTTAATTGTGCACTTAGGAAATTAATTAATTGATCAGATTTTTCTTGATCAAAAAAAGAAAGAAAGAAAGAAAAAAACAGATTGAAAATGTATGGCTTGAAAATCTGCCATACATAATATAATATAAATACAGAGAGTATTGAAAGTGGTAAGAAGGTAAAAAAATAAGGAAGTGTCTCATCAGAATGCTATTTTTATACAGCACTTTCATATGCATGTTTACTCAGAAGTAAGTCATGGAGCAGGGGTGGGGGAGGCTACAGATGCCGTGAATGATTTGCAAGTGAATTAAGTGTCCTATGCACTTTGGAGTAGGTCCGCCTGTCTTCACTGGGAAATAATAAAATCTAGGGAAAGCCATCATGCATAGATTTTTATTGGGTTTCCTTATTTTAGCCCCAAAAGAATCTACCCCAAATCTTTTGGAAAGTACTAATCCATGCACCCAAAATAAAGACTAACTACATATATATAATAGTCTATAATTACAACTAGAGAAGTATGACAATGTCTGGCATTCAGGAATGGAAACAAGATGGAACCCTCATGACATGAGTGTGAGCCTTGCTGATCCTCCCATCCCTAATAACTGCATTCAACAATTGATCTACAATGTAGATCAACACTGGTGTCAGTTCCAGCATCTTTGGGAAGCTCTCAGGTCAAGAACTCTGGCAAGACTCACTGACAAATCTCTTGGTTCTTATGGCTACCTGCTACCTCAGCTGTAGTCTTATCTATGGAAGGGCGAACGAACATGCAATGTCTAAGAGTGAGGTTCTTCTAATTCCTCCTCGCTTTGTCTCATTCACGATCATCTTTGGTGGGGGTGTAGGGAAAATTCACATTTTAAAGGCATGCACCCACAAAGGACCCTTCCCCCATAGACTAAAGTATAAAACTATGGATTGGGGGGGGGAATGCACACTTGTGCAAATGTGCACTTTCAAACATGAACACAAGTTTGGGAAATTGCAAAAATGTCCTGAGAACTGTGCTCCTGTTCATATTCAGGGCTGTGAACAGGGCAGGTTTCACATGATTTGCAAACTGGAATGAAACCTGAATGTCTAGGCTTATCTGGCTGCTTCTCGGTTGGGTCCGAGAAGCTGTATGCCATTTCAAACTTCCCACAATGCTCTGAAACAATGTTACATCAGGGCACTGAGTGAACCACTGCTTAAGTGAGACTTTAGGAAACCATTGTCACCTGCTTCTTCCCGGGTTAGATAACCCTATTCTGTCTTGAAGCCATGACCAGCAGCACATACCGTCCTTGACTTGTCATTGTCCCTACATGTTATAGGTATTTTGAGGAGAACTTGGCCTGATAGTCCCTAGGGATGTTGGAGAAATCCACAACAGATTCAAAAGAGTTTGGATTTCTATGAATCTGACCTGTGGATTCCACAGCAGACTACCTTTTTCTGAGTTGTGTGGATTCCATATACTTCCTTCATTTTTTGTTTTTATTGTGTGTGGGTTTTTTTTGGGGGGTGCTTTGCTCAGTTTGCACTTGGCCCTCAGAACCCTTCTTAAACAGGGTTCTAAATTGCATGGAGAGCCTACACGAGTAGAATGCTCTCCTCACTGTGGACGTCTGCCCTCCAATGTATGGTGGAGCTGAGTGACAGGAATGCAACAGAGGAGGTAGAGCCAACCAGCAAGGTCTGGTCTCCCACTCATATGATTATAATTCTTCTTACACCAGCCGCCAAAGAGTATTTAGGTATAAGATTTTCAGTGCAATCCTATATATGTCCATTCAGAAGTCCCTCTAACTTCAGTGGGACTTTCTTCCAGATAAGTATGTATAGGTTTGCAATTTCACTTCAAGTTGTGAAAGTTTACTTGGCTGTACTGTAAAAAGAGCAGAAAGATCCCATATTCTCACGGTTTTGCATTTGTCAGATGGAGCTGCCACATTTTCTTTCTACGAGGCACCAAGTTAAGCCTTGTAATCTGATTTTTAAGAAGCCAAGATTAGTTGTTGCATGATCATGATTGGCAGGTCAGGCTCAGCTATCAACAATTCAGGTGGTCAAAGGTCCACATAATAATTTTATGTGGTTGCCATTGCTCAAACCAGAACAATTTCTTCTGCTGTGATACTCCAGTTACCCAGATTTCTGTCCCCACACAGGACAGACGCATGAAATAGGGCATAGGTGATGCACTTGCATATATACAAGTTATTATTTGCCCGGAAACAGCTCTGAGGTTATTGGAGCAGTAAACCTACAGGTTCAGCATATTGGAAGAGAATGTGGTATACGTGCACAAAAAAGAGAAGAACATGAGTATTATTTATAATGGGAAGTAGCAGCCTTGCTGACCGTGTTTGGATTCTGCTGATCACCTGTTTTAGTCTCTTGGCTCTGAGAGAGAAAGAGAGAATTCTGAAAGGTAATTCTATTTTTCCCCCTTGCAGCTCTGCTTTGTAAATATGAATCAAGGACTTGTTGTTACAGGGCCTGGACGCCTCTGGCTGCCAAGTAAATAAGGTTGCCACCTGGCCAATTTTAATCTGGCCTCATTGGTTTGCAGTTGGCCTGCTGGTAGAATTACCAAGCAGCCATATCTTCCAGCCAACAGTCCATTTCAGAGAAAAGGCTATTTTAAAATTGCACATATTCACACAAACGTACATGAACGTTACACAAAGGAATGCTGGCTGTCATGGAAATGTTGACCCCTGAGTGAAACTTACTGTTAAGTGCAGAGAACTAAACTCCACTCAGAAAGGTATTTAAATCATGACTGCTGCTGCTAACTAGTAATGTTTTAATGCATGCATTTAAATGTATTCATTTTCAGTTATCAATATTTATTTATTATTCATGGGATAGATAAGTATTGTACCGATCACAGACAGTACTTGGTCCCTATCCAGATAGTTCAGGGCAGGGTAGACAGACTTCAAGCTTTATAGATTCATAGATAGAGTTGGAAGGGGCCTACAAGGCCATCGAGTCCAACCCCCTGCTCAATGCAGGAAACTAGAGGAGGGGTCTCCCATCCAAGTAATAACCAGGCCTGACCCTGCTTAGCTTTCCATGCTCAGACAAGATGAGCCAGCGTGGGATCCACATCTTTTTCTTGAACCCCAAGATCCACCAACTGGAGTCAGGCACAAAATAGAGATGGTGGTAGTGGTGGTGAGATCATACACTCAACCATGCATTGATGCAAGTGGATACTTTTTCTTCTTCTTTTTTAACCCCACCCCCACAGATGTCAAGAAAAATGGTGGTGGAGGGGAGAGGTTTAATTCATCTCCTCCCAGACCGTGGTGGTCCCATCTGAATCTGGGCCACACATACATTCACTAGATTAAAGGTAATCCTCTATTGCACGCTATGCTATTAGCATAACATGTAGTTTGGCTCTTAGAATTAAGGAAAACTAGTAGCTTTTTTGTTTGTTTTCAGTAGCAGAACTGAACACATAGTTCCTTGACTTGAAAATTTTGACTCGACTTGAACACATAGTTCTCCCAAACAAAAATCCGCTCCTGCTCTTCTTCATTTTAGCAGCCTAATTTAGGGTGGGAGTAGAGCCTTTTTGTTGTTGTTGTCAGTGTTGAATATTTGCTGATCTACAGCAAGTCTTCCAGATCTCTACCAGTAAATCACACTCTACTTTCCTCCCACACCTGATTGAGGGTACTTCCACAATAGCCATTTTCTCTGGATTTGACTAAGGATTAGGCGAGTCTGTCCATTTTGTTTTCTCCCACATTTGAATGCTCTGTCTCGTTCTTTCTCCCCTGAATATGAAGAACTTTCCAAATTTCCATAAATTATTATTTAACAGAAACAAAATTCTCACCCATCTGCAGCAGCCAATACAATAGATATAGAAGTTCCCAGCACAGAGAGGACCATGTTGTGCCTGTCTGTCATATAGGTGTTAAAGATGAGGAGCCTGACATTAAAAAAAAGGTGCCAATGCTAATTAAGCAGTAACATAGTTGAATATACAGGGATTCAAAGACAGACTTTTAAGAGCTAAGCACTCAAAGCCCTGGGCCTGCATGGACAGAACTGTCAGTTTCAGTTTCTCCCACAAAGGCACACAAGGAACTAAAAGTAGTTGCATATGGTGCATGCCCCAATTCTGGAATTAAAATTTAAAAATTCTCCTAGTTAAACTGACATTCAGGAGAAGAGCAATGCCTGTGCAGAAAGAATAATGGGGAAAATCCGATCATCCCTCTTCAAACCTGTCCCATGTTACAGAAGTCAACTTTTACAAGGTCTTTCTCAAGATGTGGCTTCAAATAAAGCTGATTGCTGAACTTACAAAACGGAATATGTCAGCCATTCTATGGAGGGGGAAAGTCCTGTCATTTTTGGTGAAAACTTAATGCAAATGTATTACTTACAAAAGCAAACATGTGAATTCAAACTGGCTTAGTTATAGACTTGGAAATATGTTACACATGTACACCTATTTTTCATGTATTTTGATTGCTGGTATACTAACAGTCTTGAGGCTAAGGGGCAGAGTAAATTGGAAATTTGAAACTAAATGCACAAGTAATCAAAAGGAAAAAAAAGAGCAACTTCTTATTCAGTCGTATGGATATTTGCACTGATGTAAGCTTCAATGACTTCAATTCTGGCAAGTAAATGTGCATAGGATTTCAGCCTTACTATGCAATCCTACACATGGATACTCAGAACAAAGCCCAATTGAGTTCACAAGTAAATAGGTAAGTGAGTAAAAGACCACAGGCTTGAAGGCATTATGGTGGACTTAGATTCACTAAGCTGTCTTTCACACAAGGTGCCTTCTGTGGATGAAGCCATAGGCAAAGAACCCATCTACTCTGTAGCTCGCAGAAGTTTTAGCACCACATGATGCCATCATCTCCAAGCTCAATTTGCCTCCAATGTTAAAAAATTCCATGAGAGCTTCAAAGGGACCATATGGAGAAGTTTACTTCACACTCAAAACTGATAGAAGATAAAGGAAGCTTCTCAACATAAAAGGGAACCAATAAGGTTACAGCAGGTCCAAGACAAATGGTTTTGCTTTCAAGTGCATAAACAAAGGACACATTATTCAAAACTGAGCTGACATTTTAAGGGATGTTCTTTGAAATCCGACCATCTGGGTGAGACAGACTCTCCTGCTCACCATTTGGTAGAGAATGAGCCTTTTCAGCTTGTAGCGGCCATGAGTGGGAAGAGAGCAAGATAAACAAAGTCCCAGAATATGGTATGCCAGTTAAAGTCCAGCCTGAAGTAAACAGAATCACAAGTGAAGAGTCTTCTTTGGCCTGCTTCGGTATATTTTTCATGGGGTTGTCTCATAGCACAGTTCACCTTTTTCAATCAGGATTGTACTTGAAAACTTTACCACCTAGAGTGTGGCTGTCAGACCTTCAGGCCTCCAGCCAAATCCAGGCCACCAGGGCTCCCAATGACCCTCTGAAGTTCCCCTGGTGGCCACTAACCCTTCCCTGGGTTCCACTCCTTCTCCTGACCACTAATCCCTTGGTAGTTTCCCAGCTTCTGCACAGTTCTTTCCCCCACATTCTAAAAGGCTGAAATGCATCTCCTAAGGCTACTGGCAGTAATAGCTTCAGGCTGAAATATGCTGGGTGTTGCTGGGGTTGTTGTTTTTGTGTGTGTGTGTGTCCTTAGTATTTCAGGCCCCACACCTTTGGCCCTGCCTACCACTGGAATGTGGCTTACAAGAGCTTCTCCATACAGCCCTCAGGCTGAAAGAAGTTCAACACCCCTTCTTTAACTTGGTGTCCTCCAGATGTTTTGGACTACAATACACATTATCATTCATTATTTGGCCATGCTGGCTGGGATCGATTGTTTGCCACACCAACCTACAAAGTTTTTTTCTTCTTTCTTTCTTTCCTTATTTCTTTAAAATATTTATATACCACACTTTATCCTATAAAAGGTTCAGGGCAGTGTACAACCAATGCCCCTCCCAGCCATGCGTAGCTGTGGGGGGGACAATTTGCACGTGGGGGGAATGGCGAGTCAGACCACAATGGTCTGATTTATTATGCTCTAATCAGGAGGCAGAGTGGAGGGGCGGTAGAGCCGTTATTAGGCTTGCACGCCTCTCTTCCTGCCTCCTTTCTGATGCGGCTCCCTCCCATCCCTGTTTGCAGTGTAGGTTTTACTGGTCGCCTGTTTCCAGGGGCTGAGTAGGAATTTTGGTTCATTGTCGTAATTGGCCGGGGGCAATGTTCGTGTTTCGCCTACCCTACACTGTATTTCAGGGTTTGGGTGCTTAGTGGCATTTTCAATTCGGTCACATTGGCGGTTAAGTGCAGGATTAGGCAGTTTTAGGGGCTCGGTGATCATCCTATGGCACCTTTCAAATAAGAGGTGTGCCCGAGGCTCCTGCCACCGATGCCTCACGGGCCGGCTCAGTTTTGGGGAGATAAGGCATGTCTCTGAGGTCTTCCTTCCTCACCTGTATCGGCACCTCATGGTCAATGCGAGGCTGACTGCAGGAAAGACCTCCCAGCACTGTGTGGTGTTAAGCAAGGAGGAGATTACTTGGATGCCGTCACCCTCCTTTGCTGGATGTTTCACCCTATACTATAGGGCCTATAGCAATGGCGACCGGCTGATAGCCAATGTAATTAGTACCCGCACTTTTCCCTTCGTAGATCTCCAATTGATGATTCAATAAATGTGGCCCAATAATTTTACCACAATTTGTACCCTTACAACTGTGTCTGAATCATTATTTCTCCTCTACGCGCGCAAATGTATGACAGGATGAATACAATACTAAACAGATTTTAAAAACCTTTAAAACAACAATAATTGCATCAAATTAAAATACCTGCATAAATAAGGACATACTTGCCTTTGCCCAAAAGACTGTTGCATAGGTTCCAGACATGCCTCTTTAGGGAGGGCATCCCCTAAATGAGGTGCTACTGCTGAGAATGCCTTTTCCTTTGTTGTTAAATAGCATACCTCTGATAAAGGAAGCACCTGAAGAGGAGCTTCAGCAGAAGATCTTAAAGCACAGCTAGACTGATATGGGAAGAAACATTCCTTTAGGTATTTAGGTCCCGAGCCATTTAGGGGTTTAAAGCTAAGTACCAGCACCTTGCACTGGGCCAGGAAGTGAACAAGGAACAAATGAAGTTCTTTTAAAATTTGTGTGATCATATCGAGTCTGCACCAGAGTAGGGCTGGAGAACCGGAATCCAGGGGGCTGAATTGTGAAAATCCGACAGATTTTCACCCCCTGACTGGATTCCTCACACATGACACATCCCTAGCTGTGTGTGTGCTCCCACACAATGCAAAGAAGAGTGCTGCAACTGGCAGAACTAGGTCCTCTGCCGTCAGGATCACTGCTGTTAATATGAATTGTTTGTGACAATTGAATTAAAAATGTATACATTTGTATAAAAAACAAATGTATTTTATTCTATTGTATAACAAGCAAAAATACTTCAGTCTGCCCAGACAGCAGCAGGAAGATATCCCCAGAAAGGACAAGGCCTGTGACCTGGGATTTATTTAATGAGACTTGTCTGTAATTTTACAGATTTCAGTCCTAAGCTGCAGTACCTGCAAAAGGATCCCTCTTCAGCATTTGTGTGGAAGAAGAAGATGTATATTGGGCTGAGGACACCTCAAGCATTGTGTGTGTGTGTGTGTGTGTGTGTGTGTGCGCTACTTTGTTGCTCTGGTGGATATCATGAACACCCTTTCTGTTTCTGTGCAGTGTACTCTCTTGGAGGGGTACTTATGAAACTGGAATTGTACTGTTGTTTAGTACATGTTTAAAGTTATTTTGTTTTATAAATTTCCAATAGAATACATCTTTGTATGTTTGATCTGTCTGTCTGTTGTTGTTTTTCCCCTTGAAGCAACTTTATGATTTTAGAGCCACAGAGGGCAAAATATCTGAACTAATCTGTGACCTGTATTGGCCAGTTGGCAGGGTTACATAGGGTGAATTCATATAAAACATTCTATATGTACCTCACAAAGGCATTGCAACCTCAAGTGATGACTCACATATGCGAGAGAGGGGGGGGCAGATCAAACACCACCAAGAGAACTTTTATATCTTCTCAAAGAAAGCATTTGTTTTCAGTGAGGGTGACATTTCCCATGGTCAACTGGGAATAGTCAAATGCTGTCACTGAGAGACAAAATATTGAATGATCTGTCTTTAGTTGTGAATGATTCCCAGGGAGTTCTGTAGGTGGCAGCCTGTCAAATTGCCTGTGATTCTTAAGGCAGTGGTGTTTCTTTGGGAGGAAAAATAGGTTTGAGCAGCAGCTCTCCCCCGCCCACACACTCACCCACATTGAAAGGATCGAGCATAAACACCTGGTGGCCATGCAGACTCACCTGGATGAGGATCATCCCTGTAAGACAGAATAGCTGGCACATGTAAGGCAATGTATGAGATGGGACAGAGTTCCACAAAGGGTTTTCTTCCTGATAAGAGACAGGGAGGAGGCCACCTTCCCTGCCCTCTCTCTAAAGCCCAACGCAGAGTAAAAGAATGACCCCCTCCCTGAGTCCTTGGCTATGTTTTGGGGCAATTGGATGTGGCGAGAAATTCTCACCACTGCTGAGGGTTACCCATACTGGTGCAAAGGGAGAGGCATGCGTCAAAGGATTAGGAGGAGGAGAGACATCAGCAGGAAAAATAAATTATGTTTGGTAACCAAGGCAAGCCAACATTTTTGGATACCAGACACACTGTTCAATATGCATTCATGCACATGGACCTAATTCACTTCCCCATCAAATAAATGGGATAAGATCACACAAACCAAGCCAAAGTCTATCCATATAGTGCAACCTTAGAGATACGATATGGACAAAGTGCCTAACTCTAAGATTTCTTTCTTTCTTTTTCTTTCTTTCTCAGAGACAGGTAGCAAATGTGACCTTTTATTGCCTAAAAGATCGATAAAACCAGAAGACACTGTCTTTCAAATAAACAAAACTATCTTTAAGTTTATACAACTTTCAAAAAAGAAGATTGCCAACTAATCTCCTGAGTTTTGTGGTCTTTGAGAAACTCTGGCAAGGCTCTGGGGATGACAATCCCATGGGACTACAAAATCTAGCAAGGGAAACTCAAAAGAGAAGAACTTTTCTTTAAATATTGCTGGCGCTTTGTGCTTCAGTGCCTTCTGGAAGAACTGTGAACAACACAGATTTTTAAAACTGATATTTCCAGTTGTAGTACAAGTTGTAAGGTGTAAAAAGAAAGAAAAAAAGAAGGAACCCTTTATAAATCGCTTACCATTTCCCACCTACCATATTACTAAATTGCAGCAAGACCGGATTAAAAAAAAAAAATTACTCCAGCAATTACTACTAGCTAACAGTCATTTAACTCTGATTCTCACAGAGATGGCCAACCTGTGTCACCACTGTACCATGTATAACAACAACAACAACAACAACAACAACAACATAAATCTACTCAACGTTAAAAAAAAAAGCAAAAAAAAAAAAGCACAACACAGGGAGAAAAATAGGCGCTATGTCATATATATATCTCCTTCCTCCTCCAATGAGTTGCTACAAGGCAAGGCTGCAGCCTACCCACTTATCCTCACAACAACCCTATGAGATAAATAAGGCTGTGATATACTGACTGGGCTGAGTTCAGTGAACGAGTGTCTCCCTGGGTTTAGTCCAGCATGGTTACATACTAGGTAGCACACTTCTCTCTGAATTGTTCTGACCTGCCAGTTCATTGAGCCTGACCCAGATGGAATTTCCTCAGAGAAGACTCAGAAAGGTCAGCCCTACCATCAGGCAGAGTGAGGTAGCTGCCGCAGGCAGCTGATTTTTGGATGGCATGAAAGGGCAGCAAATTAATATTGTTGATGATTATGACGGTGATTGCCAAAGAGCAGGAGACACCTGTGGGTTTTCCCCCCCCTCAATTGCTAAAATTATATTATCACCCTTGGATACTATGCACCTTGATCTGGTGGTGGTCGTGGTTCTGGTTTGCCTCAGGCAGCAAAATGTTTTGGGCTAACTCTGGAGGAAAAGCTGAAGTCACTTGGGGCACAATCCTATGGCCACTACACGCTGTCTAGACAGCCATAGGAGAGGTCAGAGTCCAAGGTCCGGCTTTGGAAATGCACTCTGAGGCCAGAGCTGGGACTCCAACCTTGGAGTGCCCTTCCTCCACCCTCACAGCTGGTGCAGTTCTTTCTACACCAGCTGAGGCTCTGACATCAGAAGATTGACCACAGAGCCAGAGGTTTATGGGCTGGGAGGGGAGGAGTGAGGCTCCACTGGGATATGATGTACTCCGATGACACCTCAGCCTATCCTCCTTACAAGCAGAGAGGCAAGAGACTTAGTTGGCTAAAATTGGCTGCCTAAGTATTTTACAGGACAGAAGAAGTGCAGAGGTGACCTGCACCTCCTCACTCTTTCCACCCTTGATAGGATGCCCATAATTCTCCTACTCTGGAGGGTTACACAGGCAGCCACCACGGATCATGCTGCCTGGCCATCACACCAAAGTGAAGTCCCCAGAGTCTCATATATGGATGAGTGGTGCATTGGAGGTCCCATTATATGCTGGGGCCAGGAGGAATCAATACACCTTGGTGGGGACATCAGGATAACACAGGAAATGCCTCAATGTTGCATCATGCCATCTTGGGGATCCAGCTGTATGCTCTATGCATTGGCTGCTCCCACCAGTACAGGACACCCAGGATCACCACATGCACCCCATCAAGAAAGACTGTTTTGCCATCTCCTGCATTCTTCTTAAGTTCCTTCCATCTCAAATATGAAGAAATTTGTGAATGTTGCCAAATTCTTATCAAATTCAAAACCAAAATGAAATGAAATCCTTACCCATCTGCACAAGCCAAATTCAGTAGCTACACGGAGATAACTATGTTGTATCTTCCTGCCTCCCATATAGCTGTGAAAGGCGAGGAGCCTGCCGGGTGGGGGGGAAGTGATGGTAACACTAACACTAATGGCTGAGAGGAGGGAAATGAAAGGGAGCGCAGGGCCATTCCACCAGCCCTGCTGAAAGGCCACCCTCATGACGGCTCCTCCTCCTTCAACTGCCACCACCACCACCCATTCCAGCAGGCTGTGCAGAGGGAGAAGAGAGGGAGTGCAGGGCCATTCCACCAGCCCTGCCAGGATGAATTCCAACTCCTTCCAACTCTATCAGATCTATGAAATCTATGTATTTTATTGTATAATTGTATTTTATTGTAAAATTTTATAATTGTTGTAAACCGCCCAGAGAGCTTCGGCTATGGGGCGGTATAAAAATGAAATAAATAAATAAATTCAGTATCACAAACATGGTTGAATATACAGTGATTCAAACCCAGACCTTGAAGGGCTAAGCACTCAAAGCCATGGGCCTGGTTGGATGAATCTGTTAGTTTCGCTTTCTCTCACATTTGACTCTTTTTGTTTGTTTGTTTGTTTTTTAAAGCAAGCTCTTCCTGTCCTGACTATGAGCAAATTTGGGAATTTTGGTAAATTCTTATTTTAAAAAAATGAACTGGATTTAAATTCTTCTCATCTCACCCATCCCTACCACAGCACCAAAGGGCAGAGGATATAATATAACTCAACAACCAATCTCAGCACACCACCGGCAGTTGTATAAACTGCACACAGGAAGACTGTATTTCAGATGGCAGGGCATGCATGCGGCCTGGCTTTCTGGCATACAACCTGGCTCTATGTCATGACAGGGATGTCAGAGAAATCTGCCACAGACTTAAATGAGTTCACATTCCTAAGAATCCAACCTGCAGATTCCACAGTGGACAGGCTTTTCCTGAGTTGTGCAGATTCCGTGGAACTGTGGACTATTTTTTTTAACTCTCCATAATGTTACACAAACATTCTATGACTAATGTTAGTCATAGAAAAAATAGAGCGGGGGGGGGACCAACCAAAAATGTGCATCCCCCCCCCCATAGCATGAAAATAAGCATTGGGGAGGTTGCACATTTTTTGGGAGTGCAAATTTGCACAAAAGTATATAAATGCATTTGCACAAAATCCAATTTAGTCCATGAGCAGACAATGGAATGAAAGGCACCTGAAAATCCATGAAATGTGGACAGAGCGGATTGTACAATGTCTGTACATCCCTACAACGTGCAAAGCATATAAAGGTGGTGGTTTTTGGTGAGGGGATCTGGGATTTTTTAAATTAAGGGTGTGACATAAATAGAAGTAAAGACAGCGAACACTGATGCTGGGAGGCGGTGCAACCCCTTTGTTTCTGTTTAAATTCCCCTTCAATACTCCACGAAGTTCACAGCCTAGAAATAGGCTGCCAAAGTTGTGGGCATGGGCAGGGGAGATCCTTGCTCATTGTTCCCCAACCCGTGTCTTTACATAAAATGCTGCTAATGCCATAGCCACTGCTCAATTAGGGGTGGGTGGATCCGTCAGTTTCGCTTTATCCCACAGTCAGATTGTGTAATTCTCAAGTTCTTTATCTCATGAATATGAAGAACTTTGTGAATGTTGGTAAACTCTTCTAAAAAAAAAAAAAAGAACTTAAACAAAAAGTTCTCACCCATCTGCACCAGTGAGTCAAGTCAGGTAAGCACAGCTGATTTAGAGAGGACCGTGATGTACCTGCCTGTCACTCGTGCAGCTGTTAAAAATGAGAAGCCTGTCAGGGGAAGAGAGAGAGAGAGAGAGATGACAACCAGAATTAAGCACTAACAAGTTGAATATGCAGGGGTTCCAATCTAGACATTTAGGAGCAAAGCACCCAAAGCCATGGGACTGAATGAGAAGTTTGTTTTGGTTTCTCTCACATTCATTTTTTAACAAATCTAAAATTTAGTTTTGTCCCAGATATGGAGAATTTTATAATGTTTTAAATTTTAATGAAAACTGGACTGAAATGAAATGTCCAACCTCCCCCCCCCCCCAGCATGGGTACAGATGGGCCAGGCTCTGCCCAGGACCATCCTGAAGGGGGGGGGTGGAGTTGAGAACAGTTTGAAAGTGCCAGCTCTCATAACGGCTATGAGCACTAACACCAGATAGACAAGACTGCAGCTTGCAATGCTTGATTACTTAACCTGGAACAGATTTTGTGCTCTCATTCTGTACATCTATTCAGTAAAGCATACTTGAATCCAGAGAGCAGTTAAAGAGTATCTAAGAGCTAAAGTACGTGTGACACCAGGTGCATCCATAGAAAGAACATTGGGTTCTTTGTTTGTTTGCTTGTTTAATAATGGACGCCAGAGGATGATTTTCAGGACCACAACCCACAGGGAGGGGTGGTTTAACCCTTCTCTCCCCAGCTGTAAGCCAAAGGAAAATCAACCCTGCATTATCAGCCTTACAAACAAACAAACCTTCCCATTTGTCTATTTTTAAAATTCTTTTTTGGTAAATGATGTAGTTTCTATTGACATGTTCAGCCTCACATCTTCTTTGGCACAAATCTGCAATGTGTACTTGCTTTATCTTTGTGGCATACTATAGAGATGAGAGGATCTCTCCCATTCTGTTCATTTATTCATCTACTTTTTTCCTTGTTCGCTCTGTCCTATATTCCTCCTGAATTCCAATTTAAATTAGGAGAATTTCTAAAATTAATTTTGCAGCTGGAACATGCACAGCTTAGTACCTTCAGTTCATTTGCATCTCCCCGCACCCTGCTGCACAACCAATGTGCATTGATAAAACACTGCAAAAAAGCAATTGCAATGTAATTGTAGGTGTAGGTGTATCAAGATACTTTTTGTGCAGTGTTCTACTGATACACACATACCTACCTGCACTTTGGCAAAACACCCCCCCCCAAAGAATTTTGCTACAACCGTACCACAATCAAATTAAGTTTGCTTTTATTTCCTGCTATGCTTTATCACTGCACAGAAGTGCACATGGAAAAATACTGCATAAAAACAATTGTGATGTAATTATGCACATGATTACATATGGAAGTTAACTCTTTGGCAGGATTTATGCAGGTACAGTCCCTAAGAGACATGGGTTTGGAAAAGGAAAACCTGCAACAATAAATTATTCTGAGATCTTTTGAGAAGGATGGACCCTTTCCCTATGATAAGTAAAGTTTAGCTGCATGGTAACACAAACACACATGGGGGGAAGAAAACACAGACAGCAAGTGTGTGTTGTAGAATCTACTGTTTCACTCAGCTGGTGTTACGGCAGTTAACTGAAAAGATCTCATGGATCAAATCAAGTAATCAAGAGTTATCACAGCTAGCTTGTTCCAGTATGTTGAATAGGTCAAAATTGTGAAGAAAGCCAAAACTGCAGCAATCAATAACAACAAAATGAAACACAAACAACACCTCTGGCACCCTCACCAGCACCACAACCACCACTCTTGTTTGACTGGATCGCAAAAGAGCAAGTGATAGGAATGTGGTATGATTTTCATAGATTTGGCAGGAGTCCAAAGTACAGGTCTACATCACATATAGAACTCTAAAACCCATTTTTATTTCATATTTTATTTTTAATTTTATTTTGAGACAGTGCATATGAGCAGTGCAATGGAATGGATGGCGCTGAACTGGGGAGGGGGGAATTAAAAGAAGGAGTTGTTTCCATAATAAACAGACAGTAACTATCAAACCAGGGTTGAAGATCCTTCTATACTTACCTTTCCCCACTATTTTTTAAAACAAACAAACAAACTTCAGTCTGGATTGTAACTAATAATTCAGCAGTGAATTTCTCTCTTTCTCTTTCTCCTTTTTTTTTTTCTTATTCTCCCCCACATACATCCACATACATACAGGCTGCTGTCATCACACAGCCCTGTGGCTCATGCTGGTTCAGCTTGTCTGAGCGTGGAAAGCTAAGCAGGGTCAGGCCTGGTTATTACTTGGATGGGAGACCCCTCCTCTGGTTTCCTGCATTGAGCAGGGGGTTGGACTCGATGGCCTTATAGGCTCCTTCCAACTCTGTGATCTATGAAATCTATGAAATCAGGAAACTTTTGTGATGATGATGATGATGATGAGGAGGAGGAGGAGGAGGAGGAGGAGGAGGCTATTGGTGGTTGACTTGAGGGCTCATAGCACTGGCATGTGGTGATTAAGAGAGTGATCCTATAGCACTTAACCAGTGTCTAAGGGACCATAGAATTTTTCGGATTCCCAGATCCGAGGTCAGAGACAGTGCTCCAACTTCAGAGCTGTAAATCAGAGCTCTGCCCCCCCTGCCCTGCCCTGCCCTGCCCTGCCCTGCCCCCCTCACAGCTGGAGTAGAAAGTACTGCACTGGCTGCTCTCCGAGGTCAGGAAAGCAAGCTCAGAGAGGGATAAAAGGGGTTATTTGGGGGGCAGGGAGAGGAGGAGACTGGGGAGGCCAGGATACGAGGTATCCTGAAGCCACTCCAGCCTCCTTCCCTTCCCCTCTGAGATACTCCAGCTAGATGGGCGAAAAAGTCTGTCTAGTGAAAATTCAGGGTGGGAAGACAAGGAAGTGAAGATCAACTCCGCCGCTCCTCCCACTCTGCATTGGATGCCTGTAAGCCTCTGAGTTTGGGGGCTTACAGGTATCACCACAGGATTGCACCCTAAGGCTGTCATCATACCCAACATACTATTGTATTATGATAATTAATCTAGAATAACAACCAGTTCCTGCCATACCACACAACAGGAAATGCTTGGAAGCAGAAAAACACACTAAATAGCGACATCAACACTTAACTATGATGATGGGCAGCTAGACAAAGAAGGCAGTTATTGATGTCACTGTGAAAGTAATCTAAGGTAACTTCCCGAAGGGGAGTCCTGTTAGTCTGTTGCAGGCAAAAATAACCAAGGATCTTGTTGCACCTTAAAGATGCATTGAATGAAGTGGACTTCAGTCCACAAAAGTAGTTAAGGTGGTGCTACAAGACTCTTTACGAAAAGGAACAAAGGAATCTGCCTTATATCGAGTCAGACCATTGGACTATCTATCCTGTATTATCGACACTGACTGGCAGCAGCTGTCTAGCATTTCCAGGCAAGAGTTTTCCCTGCTCTGCTTGGAGATGCTGGTGATCGAATCTCTGGTACCTTCCACACGAAAAGCATGCACTCTTACCACTGAGTTATTGTTGTTAAAGCTGTGGTAAATGACCAAGTGTGATGGTTGCAGCTGAAATGTTGAATTTGGATATGGAAAGCCCAAGTTCAATTCTCCATTCAACCTTGAGACTGACTATATAACCATAGGCAAGTTGCTATCTCTCATCTCAGCATAGCATGTCTGTTTCAAGGACAAAATGAGAGAACCTTCTTCCTGGCATTAATGTTGGAATGGATGGATATCACATTCACTTACAGTTCTCACTTTCACTTTCAGATTTCAGTTTCACTTTCTTTTAAATATATATATATATATATATCAAATTATTCTTTTCATCTCATTTATAATGACATTTTTGAATTTGGTAAGTTCTTCTCAAAAAAGAACTGAACAGAATTCTTAACCATCCACACCAGCCAAATTCTATACAGTCAGTTATGTACAGTTATGTACAGTCTTAACACAGTGGGCTTGGATGAATCCATGTGTATTCGAGCAAGTTATCCTGAATTAGGGTTTCCCCCTGTTTATTTTCAGATGGTCCCCTCCATCTTGGTTATAACTGTACCTATTGAATGTGGTTGGTGCAGATAGGTGAGAATTTGCTTTCCATTCAGTTCATTTTAATTTTTTAAATTTTTTTTATTTAAGTCAGAATTGACTAACATGAGCAAATTTCTTTGTACTTGCCATGGATAGAACTTGAAATTCAAAATGTTAAAATCTCAAGCTCTTTCTCTCCCAGATATGAAGAACTTTGCAAATTTTGCTAAATTCTTATCAAAAGTGAACAGAAATGAAATTCTCGCCCATCTGCACCAGCCAAATTCAATACATGCAGCTATTTTCAGCATGGAGAGGATCATGATGTACCTGCCTGCCATATAGCTGCTAAAGATGAGGAACTTATCAGAAAAAAGAGGTGGTGTGGTGACCCTAATTAAGCACCATAGATGTGGTTAAATACATAAAGATTCAAGCCCAGACTTCTAAGAGCAAAACACTCAAAGTCGTAGGCCTGGATGAATGAATCTGTCAATTTTGGTTTCTCCCACATTCATTTTTTTTAAAAAAATCTCAAGTTATTTTTATCCTAAATATGGAGAACTATGTGAATTTTGGTAAATCTATATCAAAATCAATCTGAAATGGCCGGTGGCCGGTGTAAATAATAAATAAATAAATGTCATTCTCACCATCACTAGTTGTCCTGGCATATGGTGCAGCCATAGGGGATGGGGGAAGGACAGACCTCTGCTTTTCTTCTTCCCACACACCATGACTTATCCTGCTGTTCCCGCCTGGTAAGGCTTTAAGGCAGGGCTAGGCAACTTGGTCCCCGCTAGCTGTTTTGGACTACAACTCCCATAATCTATGATCATAGGCCATGTAGGCTGATGCTTATGGGAGTTGTAGCCCAAAGCCTCGGGGATGCGCCAGGCTCCTTACTTCTGCTTTAACCAGAAGAGGTGGGTGTTTTGTGGATTGGTCAGCTGGTGGGAGGGTGATGTAGAGATCATGGAGGCTAGCAGGAATGCTGCACATATTCTCCAAACTATGGATTAGCTCAGAAAATGAGATGAGTTATTTCCATGGGCGGGGGCGGGGGGGTATTGGAAATCATTTGCATATTTCTAAGTCAGTTCAATATAAGGAGAGACAGAGCTCACCCGTTTCTCCTCTCAATTTGCCTATATTTGCATACATAAAACTGAAATCCCAAGTTTGACATATTCTTGCATTGATTCCCCAACATTTGTATAAAGTTTTTGGCTTCATACCCTCATCCCTTTTGCACATCCTCTTGTCTCTACTTTGTCATATCAGCAGAATCCACCCCCACCCACTTTTCATTCTGCCATTCCTTAGTCAGTAGTTATATGCATGTTGGGTAAGTAGCTTAAGTTCCCTTATCACATACTTCAAGGGTGACAATTGAGGCACTAAAAATATGGTAGGCAAGATAGCCAAAAATCACTTGCTGTTTCAGCCATTCTGTATCAGTTGGAGGAAAAAATGACTGAACTATGGAGGCGAAACAAAGTTTTGCAATATCAGACGAAGAAGAGTGTGCCAAGCAGCCAATCCTCACAATTGCAGCATCCACCCCCTTGCTGGACAACCTAGAAGTCAGGGATGTGTCTGTTTACCTGTATTTTCCCATGAGATGATCACCACTGTGTGTTCAGTTGAATGTAGATACTCAGCATGAAGCAGGGGAGCTATCAGAAAGGCAAATCTCCCACAGACACACTGAGAGAGAAGTTGAGTGGTGGATGCTAAAACAGCATCTGGAGTTTTCATTGAACCTGTGCTGGTGTTGAACAGTGCAGTAAATGCTGGAAAGAAAAGAAGAAGAAGAAGAAGAAGAAGAGAATATAGAATGACACCTAATACAGAGTCAGCATGTTGTTTCATCTCGGTCAGCCTTCCCCAACCTGGTGCCCTCTTGATGTGTTGCACTATAATTAGGGATATTGGAGAAATCTGCAGTGGATAAGTGGTGAGCCAATGTTCAGAGAATCCTGGCAATCTCAAACACTGCTCATTCCTAATGCCCCATGTTGCTAGGTTGGAGGCATTGTGAGAAATTTAAAGGGTGGCTTCTTTCAGCTGCCTAGTCCTGCCTGGAGTTCTGGGCAAGAAAAACAAATAGAGGGATGGGCACTCAGAGCAGACAACAGTTGTGGGCCCTGTCAGAGCACTGTGGCCTTCTCAGCTCCCCAAGAATCCCAGGTGCTGATGTCCACCCTACATAAATCCCCCTATCAGGTAGAATGGCTGCAGTTGGAAGGAGTTCTAGAAGGGAAGGAGGCAAATGACTATTGTCCTTAGCAGGTTGATAGAGGAGGCTTTGCTGTAGAGCCTCCACCTCCCATATAGAATGACCAGTAGTTGCCTTGACTACATAACATTGAGGGCCAAAACAGGACATTACTTTTTACTCTAGAACAGGGGCCTGATCCATATCTTAATCACCCTACTTCCCATGCTAGGGTCTAAATCCAGAATGGGACCCCTGCTAGACACACCTTTAAAATACTGTCTGTTTTGGTCATGGGCCACAAATAGTTGAATGCCACATTGTATGTTAGGAGTATTCTTTGGGAGAGTCATTATGCTGACAAAAGAATAAAATAAAGCAAACACAACTTTTGCCCTAACCGGTACAGATACTGGCTGCTAGAGAGTGCCAATTTAGAACAACAAGTCTAACATCATATTCTCCTTCCTAGGCAGGTCAGAGGAGGTAAGAACCATGTTCTTGAATTAGTAATTCATCATTTTCTTTTTAACCTCTTCCTAATCTGGGTAAATGTCCCGAAACCCATGAGACTTAAAACCAATCAGCCAGATCAAATGTGAAACATGCAAGATTTTTTTTTTTGGTCAAACTGAGATTTGAAAATTCAATGTGATCTGTGTTCTGTCTTGATTTTGCATTCACCTTCAGGTTCCTACAAACTGCTCAGCCTCCTTTAGAATTAATGAAGGCAGTGCAATTACTAAGTAACATAATAGCAGGTGAAGGAGGAGAGAATTTAAAATTAGTTGCTCCTTTAAAAAAAAAAGAAAAAAAGAAAGCCTTGTGTGTGTTAGAGAGTAATTTACTTCTGAGCAAGAAGTTTGACCATTAAGATCAGCTGAGGCTCTGCTCTACCTCCCATACATCCAGGAGATCAGGAGGGTGAGAATGAGAGACAAGGTGTGTTCAGTGGTATAACCAAGACTATGGAACTCCCTGCCACTGGAGAGCCAATGTACTCCCTCATCAGTTGTTTTTAGACCATTACTACAGACCTTTTAAAAAAAAATTCGAGTCAGCTTTAAACTGTCATCTGTTTTAAACTGTGCCTGCTGACTGGGAAATATGATTAAGTGCTTCCAACAAGCCAGGATTTTTAGGCCAAGTTCAAACCAAGGTTTAAACCTGGCTTGTTCTCCTTCTTGTTTTAAGCGAGGAACAAACATGTTGTGTGCACTCTAGTTGTGCATATCCTGGGTTAATATTCTCGTTTTCCCATTACTTATTTTTATTTGTGATATTTGTGTACCATTTCAATATAATAAAATCCCTAAGCAGTGAGTGGGTGTGAACATGGCATATGTCTGCAAATTAAGAAGTATGGGGTAGGTGTACTAGAAGTGATATAGTAGATCTTCAAGTACAGAATAAAGGTAAGCACAGTGGTTATCCTGCTAGGCTGCTTAAAATACAGTGTGGCAGTAAAATCCTAGGTAAGTGTGTGTAGGATTGCAGCCTAAGAGTAAAAGAAAGTTCATTATGAAATTTGTTCATAGTTGCAAAAATATTCTAGCAAAATGTTGGGAACTAAGATTTCTACCCTCAAGGAAGGAACATCTGCAGGGAGGACCTGACCTGATACATTGCAGAAATGGAAAAATTCACATACACATTATTAATCAATATGATAACTCAAAATGTGGCTATGGAATGCATTAACAATATTAGAAATCTGTGAGATGATGATGGTGATAATTTATGTAGCATCATCTATTTACATGCCACTTTGTAAATAACAGGTTTGACAGGTTAATTTTATATTTATATAAATACAATGCTAAAGCTCCTGGCCATCACCTCCCTCCCTCCCTCGTGTGTGTTCACACACACAGTTTATTAACAACAAAATTGGTTACAAAATTATTTTAATGGTTTGTTTTCTAACTCATTTCTGGATGTTTTTCTTGTTAGCCTCTCTGGACAGTAGAAAATATTTTAAAAGCCAGCATAGCCACATTTATCATTTAGAGGGGAGACACATTTTGAACCCACTTTTTTTTTTTGCACTGATGTTTTTTTTCCTTGTTTTTTTTTTTAAGATTCATCAAGAAATCTTGACTCTTGTGATGGAGGGGGGAAAGCCATCTATGACAAGAATAGAAGCACAAGGTTGGCAATTTTTCACATCCGTTAATTGCCTCCCAAAGAGGATAAAGCAGTTACATTAGAAGACTGGAACAGCATCTCTAGAATTGAAATAAAAGCTCAGGAGAGTAACTTGAAAGTACAGGTAAAGATCCTTCATTTATTAAGGAAAACTGAGGCTAAATTAGCTACCAGCTTCAACAAAACTTGCCTGTCATTATACATTTTTGTGTGTCATATTTAATAATGCAATAAAATGGCTGTTCATGTACAGGCTCTCAAAACATGGAATTAAGGAGATGCTTTTTTATTGTGTTAGGCCAGGGTGGAATTGTCCATTCTCTCTCCCCACCTGTCAATGGTTTCTATGACTTTAACTTCAGAAAGACAGGAAAAATTCAACAAGTGTGTTTTTTCTTGTAATTGCAGCACAACAAGGGACTTATTAGCGGCATAGGGATTTCTGTAGGAAATACAAGTTGAGACCACCAGTCCTGCTATGGCTCAGTCAAACTCAGTGTTAGAGTAAATTATGGGGCAATCCAAAAGGCAAAACAACAAAAAAGGCAAATGGTCAAGCACAAAGCTTTCAGTCTAGTATGGGATCAGGCTAAGGCAGAAGTAGTCAAGATATAAGCAAAGGTCAAAGCACAGTTAAGCAGTCTGATACAATGCATAGTCCAGAAGCAGAGTCAAGCAGGAGTCCAATGGTCAGCAGCACAGTGGGTCAGTCACAAGGCAAGGTTTAGAAAACAAGGTACAAAGCTACTGGAGCTGAAAGAACAATGTTGTTCCAGCACTGGCTAGGCTAAAACTGAAGGCTTTTACAACCAGAGCTTCCTGAGTCCCACCCAAAAGTCCTACTTGGGAGGAGGGCCTCACTCCTGAGGAGTCCTCCTTTGTAATCTAGCACTTCTTCTCAAAGGAGCCCTATTGGCCTGCCTCTTGAGTCAATGACACTCTTGGGGACTAGGTCATCGCCCAGCCTCTGCCTCAAAAAGGCAGAACTCCCCTCCTCTTGCAGGGATGGACTAGCAATGAGCTCCCCTGAGGGCCCAGGCTCCCCCAGATCCTCCCACACAGGTGGCTCTTTGGCATTGTCTGTTTCTGGGAGCTCTACCTCCTCCTCAGATGAGGATTTCTCCAGCGGGGGCATGACAGTGAGCTTCCCTAGGCAGTGTCAGGGTGCAGTCCCATTCACACTACACATGTGGAGGGGGATAGGATTGTGTCCTACTGGCCCTACTCCACCAACACCCCACAGTGTTGGCATGCCCCATTGACTGCACTCTGATGTGAGCAGATTGAGCTGGACATCTGAAACGGGGTGTCTAGTTTATTTATTTATTACATTTATACCCCACCTTTTTTCCTGCAAGGAACTCAAGGCGGCTTACATAATAATCCTCCTCCTCTCCCTTTTATCCTCACAACAACCCTGTGAGGTAGGTTAGGCTGAGAGTCAGTGACTGGCCCAAAGTCACCCAGGGAGTTTCATGGCTGAGCAGGGACTAGAACCCGGATCTCCTGAGTCCCAGTCCAACACTCTCACCACTACGCCACACTGGCTCTCAAGTATGTTCATACACTTGTAGGGATGGACACATCTGTCAATTTCAGTGTCTGCTTTTTCTAATCTAAATCTCAGTTCATCCTGAACTTTGAGATTTTTTTTCAAAATGTCTGCATGCAAATATGTATACATTTTTGTGTGCATATTTTCCTAATACATACATTTTTGTATATAATTTTGCCTAATTTAGGCAAAATTATGCTAGCATATTTAGCTAGCAATTTTCCTAACATAATTCATCCTTAATGTTATTTTCATTAATATGTGCATCTTTGTTTGCATCATTTGCTAATATATGCATTTTGTATGCATTTTTTTTTTAAGAACTCCACTAAAAAATCCAGAGAAGTTCAAATTTCAGAAGATGGATGAGTTTCAGATTGCATAGCAGTTCAACACCACAAAATTAGTTGTGTTTGCATTAAAATGTGAACCAAATGAATTTATTCCCAATCCCTAGTTATCTGTGCAAAGGTACTACATGGATCAGGACCCCTGTGTGATCAAGGCATCACCTATGCACATACAAATGTACATATATTAGCACTCATATTAAGATAGACTACTTAATGTATGTTAGAGAAGAGGGACTAAGTGAAGAATGACATTATAAGTATGCCCAGAGGGGAATATTCATACCCCCTCCTTATGTTTAGTAAACACAGGAGGGAAAGACCAAGGGAGGTTTTACTTGTGTGGCTAAATCCTCCTATTAAACACAGCTGGACTTGCATCTGAGTAAAAACACATAGAACTAGGCTCTCAGGGTCTGGCTGGAATATAAGCATTCAGTGTGGGCCTGATAGTTGCAGGTGTCCTGCTCTAAACTGAGCCATGGCCCTTTGCTAAGCAAAAACAGGGATGTGTACAACAGAGTAGTCAATTTAGCAGATGTTTTACCAGGCACATAAGGCTTTTTCCAAAGCAAGGTCTAAGATACAGCCAATATCAAAAGCCAGGAGACCAATCAAGTAAAAAAAAACACAGTCCAAAAGCAGAGCCTGGTAGAAGGTCAGCATGGAGATCCAAACACACCACACACTCAGGCTAAGAATGTTGTTTCAAACAGCTTTCAAGTTACAAGTGAGAGCTGATATAGCTAGAGCTACTAGAGCCCCACCCAGTGCTTAGCTGCAACAGCTTAGAGGTTTGTCAGATGTCCACCTCATGAGGAGATCCCAACTCATGAGTAGTCCTCTTCAGTAAGCTAGCACTCCCTCACCTGGACTGTCCTATCGTTGGTCTTAAGGCACCAATCTTATATCAGGGGCTAGGTGGTAGCCTAGCATCTCCCTCTGCTTCAGAAGGTGGGCTCTCTGATTCTCCAGGAGACATATCCAAAAGCATCACCCCTGAGGGTCCTGGACTGTCTTGAGTAGCGCCAGGGTCTTCTGATGGGACAACTGACTCTGAAGGTCCTGGCTTTTCCTCTGAAGATGACTCCAGCGACGGAATGACCCCTGGGGCCATGACATCAGGGTTATATGTATCATGGAGTTGGTTTGTGGGACGGAAGGATATGTTGTCACAAACTCTGTGTCTCAGTCAAAATCCTTGAGCACCCAGTAGCTTGGTCTTCTTCAGTAAATTTGAAATCCATGAAGTGGGTCCAAAAGGGAAGGGGAAGCATGATTCAGGGAGGAACACGTAGAGCTGCCTTCCCCAATGTGGTACCCTCCAGAATGTTTGGACTACAGCTTCCATCAGCAGCCCCAGGAAACATGGCCAATGGTCATGGGTAATGGAAGCTGTAATCCAGTGTATCAGGAGGGGGCCAGGTTGGGGAAGACTGACAAAGAGTAGGAAATCAAGACAATGGTGGGAATGAGAGACTAAAATTAAGTAAGATATCAGAAATCTTTAAGTGGATCTCCTGCCTCTTTAAATTTTGCATGTACATTCAGGCTAATGACACCTTCCCTTCTATGCCAAATAGCTTCATGGGACATTTTTAGTCAGGATGGCAGCACAGGGAGAAAGGGATAACCTGCTCCCTGCATGCCATGGTCCTGACCCCCAGCCCCCAGCTACTATTATAAAATGAAGAATAAAAAACACCACCACCAAAGAACAAACTACCTTTTAAGTTTGGCCCTCATATTTTGTCCGCTTAGGAACCAGAACCAGAGAATAAACTGCTAAGAAATGCTGAGCAGCCCACAGTGATGTTGAGCAAATAAATTTCAGTAGGCAAAACACTTCCTAATGCATTCTTCAGTTATGCATCTTCCTACTGCCAGAGAGGTCTCACTCTCAATACAGTCTTTATGCTTTCCTTCTTTATCTCCTTGTACAGCTTTGACATGTGAATTGGGAAGCAGCACCGTCTGGAGAATTGCCCTGGGGCTTCTAAGAAAATGTGGATATTATGCCGTCATATATGCATCCAAATCCAAATAGTGACATTTCATGATCTTGCTGTGTGTGTGTGTGTGTGTGTGGAGAGAGTGAGAGAGCGAGCTGCACATCATGAAATTTCTGTTTTGAGATCATGGCTCTGTCATTAACCCCTTAATGATACCTGGAATCCATTTTGCTGTCCAGTCTGAGTATGTGTGTGCAGAGGTCTTGAATAGATCTCATGCCATCTCCAGGCTGTGATAGGTGCACCAGCAACATTAAAATATCTGCAGTGAGTCTTGTGACTTATTAGAAGCCTGAAGACCCTCTTTGGACCCCAGTGATTCCACTTTCTTTTTGTTGTTGATTTCATAGATTTCATAGATCATAGAGTTGGAAGGGGCCTACAAGGCTATCGAGTCCAACCCCCTGCTCAATGCAGGAAACTAGAGGAGGGGTCTCCCATCCAAGTAATCACCAGGCCTGACCCTGCTTAGCTTTCCACACTCAGACAAGCTGAGCCAGCGTAAGCCACAGGCCTGTATGATGATGGGTTCCATCCAGAATGGATCCACCAATTCAGGAGAAATTTTGGAGGCTCACTCACATCCTAGCTGCCCAAAAGAGCTGAGATGTCTCAGTTGCCTAATTCTATTTGGGTTGTAATGTTTACTCTGTTCCTGTAGGAAAATGTCATGATGGACCGTATGAATGAATAAATCATGTGCTTTTCTAGCTCATGGTAAACCAAATGTTGAATTTCTTTAACTCTCATGAAAGATTTAACTTCCCATTCCTATGCACAAGTAAATAGAATTCAAGATCATTGTAAGGGGCATGGAAGCCTCATGGCTATTGCAGGGTGGGATGAAAGGGAAACCAAGAAGGGCCTAATAAGATGAAAGGAAAGAGAATGAGAAAACCCCTTTCCATCAGCCTGCCTGACTCCATTGTCACCCAGGTTCTTCTCTTTGGGAGATGAACTGAATTTAAGATTGGAAAAATGAGAAAATGGAAGAAACCAAAATGGACAGATTCATCCATCCCTCATTGGATTGGATGGTTCTAGTGCTTTGGTTGCCCCAAATAGGGCTGGCCCACTATAGGTTACATGTCCCAGCCTCAAACATCAGCATCTGTCACTTTTGAAAGTATCACAAAAGCTCCTGTAATTGTGCAGTCGCTGTACCCATTTAGAGAAGAGAATAACGAGGATTGGGGGAAAAGAGCAAAACAGCCCTGTTATGTCAGCATGGGTGGGAGTGGGGAGTGGTTACATGATACCCCCTCTCCTCCATTCCATCTCCTCTAACTCTCAGTTTAGCACCACCAATGACCTGGAAGTGACCCTGCCTCAAAAGGCTCAGTATCTCATTTATCCATCTCTTGAAGCTTACAATCCCCCCTTGAGCAGATTTTAAACAAACCCTGACCTACACTGATCAACCTTAGATTTAAGTTACACTGCAGATAGCTGGCAATTTAAAAACCTGCCCCCACCCACCCCCCAATGCACTTCCATCTCCATTCTTCCTTCAGTCATATTGTAAATCTCGGCTAAATCCCTGAAAGAGATTATGAAATGGCAGATTCTCTAGAACAGCATGGATCCAACAACAGAAGAAAACTAGGTAGATGTTCTTATTCAAAATTATACCTTCCCCCACTTCCTGTGCCCTTCCTCCATCCCCGAAATGCAGCTGCAATCCTATGCTTAATCTGCCTCTCTGAAAGAAGCCTCAGAATGAAGTCAATGTTTAGCTAGCAAATGCCTAAAGCTTATGCTTTGTTCTGTCTGTTAGCTGAATGTTTCTTCACTTCAGTGGGGTTTAGAACAAGCTGTAAAACACTTTATTGGTGTTTTATCTTCCATGGTCTGGATTCTCAGTTACATTGTAACTTTGTCCCACAACAAGGTTCCTTTAGGGCAGGGGTCTTCAAACTTTTTAAACAGGGGGCCGGTTCATTGTCCCTCAGACTGTTGGGGGGGCGGACTATAGCCCCGCCGCGCCGTTGCCCCCTGCTGCCAAAGCCCCCCCAGGACCCCAGCTGCCACCGCCAGACCCCCCGCCACCCCCCCGCCGTACCTGCACCCACCACTGCCACTGAAGCCCTGCCGCGCCATCGCCCCACTGCTGCCAAAGCCCCCCCAGGACCCCCGCTGCCACCGCCAGACCCCCCCACCCCCCCGCCGTACCTGCACCCGCCGCCGCTGCTGAAGCCCCGCCACTGCCATCCCCGCTGCCGCCCCGCCACCGTTGCTGCCGCCGAAGCCCCGCCCAGGCCGCCAAAGTCCCGCCACTGTCGTCGCTGCCACCACCACCACCGGAGCTGCGTCATTCTGCTGCGCTCCGTCGCGCTGGACTCCCGCGCTCTGTTCAAAAACAGAGCGCGGGGGTCCAGCGTGACGGAGCAGGGTCCCGCGCGTCACTTCCGCCACGCCGGAAGTGATGCGACGGGACCAGCGCGGGTGGCGCAGCTCGCGCAGCTGGCTCTCCGGGGAGAGCGAAGAAAATGGCAAGCCCGTTCGGGCGGCTGAGAGCCCGGGCGGGCCCAGTTCGGGGCTACGGAGCCGGGCCGGATGGAAGGGCATGCTGGGCTGGATCCGGCCTGTGGGCCGTAGTTTGAAGACCCCTGCTTTAGGGTTTCTCAAAGCAGGGGAAATACATGCATTTACAGCACAGCCTAATGAGCTTGCCTGTAACCCTTCAGACTCGGAGGATTGCGGGCTTCCTCTGGACGGTGGAAGGAGCGTGGAGATGAAGGTCGCCTCTATGCTTCTCCCTCCCTGCAAAACACTTAGAGGGCCAATTTCAGCCATCTAAGTGTTTTGCCCCAGAGCTGAGGCATTGCCAGGATGCTGCGTATGCTGGTGGAGCCTGTCTCCTCCCCTCCCGCCTCCCCACCCACACAAAACAAGTGTGACCTCGGAGCCACAGGTAGAACAGTCCTTTCTGCACCAGGGCGGAGGGCGAGCACTCTGAGTTGGGAGCTCCAGCTCCAACCTCAGAGCATGTTTCCGTGGTTGGAGCTGGGACTCTGAATGATCCTATGGCCATCTTGCACCCTTAGTGTTTCTGAGGACAGTGCTGATTAAAACAACAACAACAACAACAGTGCTTTCTTTTCTTTTTTTTCTTTTTTTTTGTGTGGATGGCTGAGCATACTGTAAGGAAGGGGATGATATTTTTAAAAGTTTTGTAGAATTGGGTCCTCACAGAAGACAGGGTGGTAGGTATATGACTTCGAAATGGTACATGGTTTTATTTATTTATTTATTTACAGTATTTGTATACCGCTCCGTATCCAAGCAGATTCCGGAGCGGTGAACAAGAAAAAGACAGAAACAGACAAAAGAAACAAAAACAATACATTGGAAACAAGGTATCATTAAAATGGTGGTTGGACAGCAGAGAAGGCGTCCTGGAACAAGGAAGTCTTCAGCAGGCGCTGAAGGCAGCACAATGTTGGAGCCTGCCTGACCTCGAGAGGCAGGGAATTCCACAGAAACAGAACCGCCACACTGAAGGATCTTCTCCTGGTGGACTCTAATTGGGCCATAGGTCCATGAGGAATCACCAGGAGCAGGCCATGACCTCAGTGACCAGGCAGGTTGGTAAAGAAGGTGCTCTCTCAGCTATCCTGGTCCCAAGTTGTTTTGGGCATTGTACACAAGAACCAGAACCTTAAACCTGGATTGATAGTGAAGAGGTAGCCAGTGCAGTTCCTTCAGCAAAGGAGTTGCATACTGAAAAGGGGCAGCTCCCGACAACAGCCAAGCTGTGGCATTCTGCACTAGTTCCAGCTTCTGGAGCAGCCTTAAGGGCATCCCCACATAGAGTGCATTGCAGTAATCCAGTCTTGAGGTTACTACTTCCTGTATCACTGTGGCCAAGCTATCCCTGTCCAGGAGATGTAGATATATATCATGCCCATTCCACAGATGATACTAGGGGAAAGGAACAAGCAATGTTCATGTTCTCCCAGATTCTTTGAACATCGGCTTGCTGCTAGTCTCTCCTAAATTTGTACTTGCAGTTGCAATCTCTGTTTGTTTTGCTTTGCATGAATGGGAAAATTGTACAAAATGGTACACATTTTAATAGTTGTGACATTGCAACCTTTTTTTCTCATCAACATTTGTGCATGTTCAAAAATTTGCAACTATTTTCTGAGAACGCATTCTCCAGCTTGTGCTCACATTCAGGGACTCTAGAGCAAGCTGATGCTATGCATGTCTGCACACTTCCAGGAAGTGCCCTGGGCCCGGGAGCATCCACAATGCCTCCCCCCCACCCTCACACACCTGGTTTTGGCCCAGGAAAAGGGGGAATATATTTTCTCAGCCCAGCTGGAGATGCCCGGGATTAAAACTAGGTCTTTTTTTAAAGCATGGGCTAGAGGAGTGTTCTACAACCTTGGATGCTGGCTGGGGCATGCTGAGAGTTGTAGGCCAAAAGCATCTGGGGACCAAAGGTTGAAGAACACTGGGCTAGAGCATTCACCATGTTGCTGCCTTCCACACACATTGGTTGCACTCATTTCAGTCATCCAGAATGGGCTTAGGTTTAGAGGAAAGGCTTGCCGAGAACAGTGGGTCTTCTTTCCAGCTCTGGCATCTCTCTTTCTGGGAATTATGCGCTTGCTATCTGGGAGATGATATAGTTCCAAATGTCTGCCAGTCCTGAGCAAGTTCCCCTCCACCGTCAGCCAAGCAATTGCCAAGGTTGCCCACAGGCTGGCATCTTTGCTGGTGGAGGCTGTTCTTACATTAAACACAGGACAGAAGTCTCCAGACTCCCATTTGGTCCTTGGCTCATATGGCAAGAATAACAGCAAAGGGACCAATTAGTGTTTGTGGCTTATTTACTAGCAATGTTTTTTTTCCCCCTCCCCAGTGGGAACTGGGCCAAGACCCTCAAACTCAGACCATAAATAACACCCCTTTCTTTTCCATTTTAATTACAACACACACACACACACACACACACACACAAACCTATTCCTAGTAAACTAGTAAAGGCCAACTGAGTGTAAACTGAAATCCTCACTTGGATAATTAGGGTAAATTATGTTTTCCAAGAGAGCCCAGTGGATTATTCTTATTTTGAGCAGATGCCTCTGGTATGAATGAGAATAGCCATAGCATCTGCTGCATCAGGAAGGGAAGGAGGAGGGAGGCAGGAAGTGGTCTTTCACTACCCACCTGTGTTTATGTTCATTGTCTCAGTTGATCTCGTTAGTCACACACTCCAGTTCCCCAAGCAGTGATGGAGCTACAAAGTTTAGTTTCCTTTTGAGGAAAGGGCCCTGGAGACCTAAGTTGTCTTTGTAATATTTACTTTACTTTAGAGATGTGCACAAATAGCATCTTGAAATTCTCCATTTTGTGTGGGTAGAAAATTGGGGGAGGGGCAACACCATTACCCTGAATTGGAATTTGAGCTTGAATCTGAATTGAATTTGAAGAGAAGAGACTGTGGTAGAGCAAATGTTTTGCATGAAGAAGGTCCCAGGTTCAGTCCCTGGCATCTCCAGGTAGGGATGGAAAAACTGCCTGAAACTCTGGGTTGCTGCTACCAGTCAGTGTTGACAATACTGGGCTAGATAGACCAATGATTTGACTCAGCGTGCCTTCCCATGTTGCTATGAGTTTCTGCAGCGGGAGGGGAAATTCTCCAGCAATTTCTGAGAGGTGGGGCTTGTTGGGAAGCTGGCCACCATTTGGCATCCTCCAGAATGCCCCAGACCAGTCCTAGCATCATTCTGGGGCATTGAGGGAGGAAATGGCAGAAGAAGAAGTAGAAGAAGAAGAAGAAGAAGAAGAATTAATAATAGAAAATTCTGCAAAGTTGCTTTCCTTTTCTAGGGAAATGAGAAAAAGAAAACATCTCAGAAGTGTTCTCAGAACTATATCTTCTGATGAATTTCAGCTTAGCTCTACTTTAATTACAAGCATACAAGCAGGATGTACATGGAAGCAGGTGGGTGTACCAAGAAGGCAGCAGATCTTCCTTTCTATTCCCTGCATCAGTCCCCAGAGAAAAAGACTCTACACACCCCACCCCACCCTCCTCCTCCTCCTCATCATCATCATTTCATTTCTATACTACCCAATAGCTGAAGCTCTCTGGGTGGTTCACAACATTTTATTTTATTTTTAAAAAAACAACACTTCCTAAGTTCGGCTTCAGCCAACTTATTGCTCTTTCTGTGTCTCTTTTGTACCACATTCAAAATGGTGGCTCCACTTCTGGGGAGAATGGTACACCAAATATGGGGAGAGGTTTGGATGAAGAAAGTTTTGGAAGTATCCCCAAGATATGGCTATTCTTCAGTCCCATAACAGTGAAATTGACTTACAATTCTGATTCCCTTCAGCTTCCCTCACTGAATTACAATGCACACAAAACCCAGCCAAGCCTCATGATTTAGCCTGATCTTCTAGAACAAAACTACAGCCCCTCAATTATTTATGTTGCGGGAAGGGATGAGGCATAAAAGAGATCCCATTGGTCTGGAGTGTTTAGTCAAGGTGGACAAGGCTAAACTCTGCCAGAGATGAAGTGGAATGACTTGGAAGGTCATTGTAACAGAAATGCACTCCAAAATTATTTACTATATTATTTATGTGAAATGCATTCTACTCTTCATAGCAAACGAAAGTGATATTTTAAGGGTATAATGCTGTTGTAAAAGACCAATAACCATTGCTGTTTTATTTAGAGAAATAAAGAAATGTGTTTTATTTTAAAGATTTAAGACTGCTCCTCTATGCATCCAGAGGAAATTGTTGTCTCAAAGATTAAAAATACATAAAATTCTCTCCCCTTCCCTCTATTTCTGTTTGTCTCCTTGGCACACCCCCCCGCCAATCCTAATAGAAGTTATGTTCCTGACGCAAACACACAGACACAACTTTTTGGCAAAGGAAAAACGCTCTCTCTCTCTCTCTCTCTCTATATATATATATATTATTTATCCATCAAAGAGAAAAGGAAGTGACTGTTCTTAAGTGCAGTGGATCTTTTTCCATTGGGGATAGGATTTGCTATTTATCTCTCCCTGTGGATTTCAGGAAGGAATGCTACTGTTGCTGGCCGGTTTTAAGTGCCAAGGTTTCATTGGATTGTGAAGTTTTCTTAGAACCGCAAAGCATATTTGTTTTCCCTGTTGACTAGCTAAGTTCTTTTCACATTGTTTAAGAGAGATGAAGGGTGACAACAAGTGAACAGCCAAGAAGGGGTGAACAATTTGCTTTGGAAAGGTATAAGAAGTTCACTTCTCTCTGCATCAGCGGATCAATGGTTCTGTTACATTCATAGGTACCAGAGACAAGGTCTTTTTGGTGGTGGTTTCAAAATGCTGTAATTACCTCCCCAGGCAGAAACACATGCCCCCCTTGATGTGAGCTTTTAAGAGGACTTTGAAACTGGGGGGGGGGGAGTCTGTATTTGGTTGATGTGCTGGTTCTTGAGTTTATTTGGTGTTCCTCATGTAATAAAGGGGGTTATTTAGTATAATAATTCCCTTCATTATGTGTGTGTATGTGTGTGTGTGTGTCTGTGTCTGTGTCTCTGGGTGTGTACCACGTATAGAAGGTCATGCCCTGAAATATAGGTTAGAAATCCAAACAGCAACAATAACAATAACAAATCCCACATTTATTGTAGATTTCTGGTTGGGTCACTAAGCACAGGCTACTAGGAGGAAAGCAGTTTTGGCCTCTCAGTAAGCAGAAAGGGCCATGGAAAGAAATGATGGGGTGGATTGCACAGCTCCCATTCCGCAAAAGGTTCTGGGGTGGGGGTATTCACTTACATTTGTCTGAGCAGAAATTAGTAGTACTGAGTTTGTTTGTTTATTTATTTATTTATTTATTATATTTATTCACCGCCCATAAACCAAAAGGCTCCCCGGGCGGTTTCTAAAATACAACAGAAAAATAATAACAAAAATAGTATAAAAACACAAACATATTAAAATATAACATGATAAAAACAAGCAGCCAAATAAATTCAGTCCAGAGGTACAGTGGCAATAATAAAAGGAATAAAATCAACCATTAAAATATTGGGCAAATAAAAAGGTCTTCACTTGGCTCCTGAAAGAATAGAGGGTAGGCGCCAGGCACACCTCCTTGAGAAGCTGATTCCATAGCTGGGGTGCCAGTGCCACAGCAGAGAAGGCCATTCCTCTAGTAGCCACCCTTCTAGCCTCTTTTGGAGGGGGAAATCTGAGAAGGGTCTCCGAAGAAGATCTCAGGGTTCAGGCACGCTTGTATGGGATGAGGCATTCCTTCAGAGCTGAAACTTCTCATGTGAGAACTTTAGGCTTAAATGAGGGAGGGCATAATTTGGGCCACCTGAAATCATTACACTTTCAGGCAGACACAAAATTATCCATCCCTCTCCTGTTACTCCCATGTTCTCCACTGCAGGCAATGCTGGGACTCTTCTCAGCCACTAAGGGCACAATCATACTCAAGTTTAGCCAGAAAACTAGGACTACAACTCTCAGCATGCTCCAGCCAGCATTGTTGGCTGGAGCATGCTGGGAGTTATAGGCCTTTTTTTCTGTCTAAACTTGAGTACGATTGCACCTTCATGCTATCACCCTTGTAAGTCCCACATTGTAAGCCCCAAACAATTCCGTAATCACCTTAAAATAACAAAACAATATCTTCCCCCCCCAACCCATTTGCTGCCACAATTTCGGTGGGACCATCCTTAGAGACTTTCTTCTGTCCACTCTGCTTGACGGCTCAAATAGTTCAATTACCAAGAAAGTTGCAAAATGTTTGAAAATTGCTATTGTGACCAGACCTTCTATGCTTGTCTGATTCTGTTTTTATTTTCTAGGTTTTTATTTGAGTGTATAATTAAGAGGTGGTGTATCTTGTTTGTATTGTTTTATGTACTGGTGTGGTCGGTAGACCGTAAATAAAATATTCAAATTTGGGTGGGAGACTAATTGCTATAATTAGTGGCTAGAACTTTGATACAGGTTTAAAAAAAAAGAGCACAAAGTGAGTTCATCTGGAGATCTTACCCGAACTGTAATTTCCCAGCAACCCAGGAAGGATTTTTTGGAGGGAATGCCAATGGTATGAATCAACGGGGGCTTCCATTGTAGATAGGACTTACATCAAAAATGATTACCACTATATCCTAACTGGGGACTGCATTAGGATGCAGAATCTGGACACTGATCTGTAGCCATGCTATGCATGCAGGGACAGGGTTTGCCCACTTGGTGACATTCCAGGGCCCACCACATTGACCTTTCAGCTTTCTTTCTTTGTTTCATTCATTATTATTTTTTTCTAGGGATGTGTGAATCAGTAAAACTCGAGCTCACCTAAGTTCTCCGAATTCCATCTCAAAACTTGTTCTAACTTGAGTCTTGCAAGCTTTGAGGTAGGAAGTTCCACATTAAAATGCATGTGTATTTTCATGCAAATGTATGCATCAGTTATGCACATCTTTTAAATGCTTGCATTCTTCTCTCATTGGTGAAAGCATATTTGTGCACATGTTTCAAAAGCATGCATTTTTCAGTCTGCATTTCTCAAATATGTGCATGCTGTCGAATGCATTTGGGGGGGGGTGTCTGTGATTCACATTGCAAGACTGGAAATGTATGGACTTTGACTACAAATTGCATCCAAGTCTGTTTTCAGAAGGTGCAAACTGGGTGAATCCTGATAAATAACGAACTGAAATGAATTTCTAATACATCCCTACGAGCCTGTAGCCCAGTGATGGGGAACGTGTGATGCTGCAGATGTTTTTGGACTGCATATCCTATCATCCCTCAACATTGTCTATGCTGGCGAAGGCTGATGAGAGTTGCAGTCGAACAACATCTAGAGGGTGACATTTTCCTTATCCCTGCTCTTGCCTCTTTACGTATAAATTTATGAGGAAAACATTGCAAGCGGCATTCTACACATTTTCTCACAAAGGAGTAAACTTGTTCCTGCCTTCTAGCAGGGCTAGCTCCAAGTTTTCATGGTCCCCTGGGTGCAGGCCCTGTACCATGCCTATGGCCTCCCACCATAACATGGGTGATGGGTAGTCCCAGAAAGCTGGTGATAACCCTGAACAGGAGCACCTTGTTAGATGGTGAGAATATACTGCAACATTTGGTTACATGGCCTTTTGTATTTTATTCTTTCACACACACATTAATCAACCTCCCCTACATGTTTTTGATTATTATACAAGGGAACAGGTATTATAATTTTAATATGTTCACATACTGAAAAGGAGGCTTGAGTGCTGTGCTCTGTCTGATCTATGGAGAAAAGGTGTCAGATGAGATGTGTTCAAGGAGAAGCCATGTAGCTTTAATAAATTCTTCAGTCTATAGATGTATAGTTAATGTGCCTGTCTCCCTTCCTTTCTCTGCTTCTTTTAGTGAATGTGATGCTTGGAAACATTCTTGTCCTCATGCCGGTCCTTGGGTATCTGTCCCAGTAATTTTCAAGGTGCTTAAGTGTTGGCTCATCTAGCAGATGAGATGGAATAGACAAAATGTTTTTGGTGCCTATGGAATTTGATCCTGAAAGATTATCTCAATATACTTCTGCACATCGATTGCATTTGCTTTGTCAGGAAATTAGCACTCTCTCTAAAAGTGACCCCAGCATCCACATGCTGACAGAAATGCAGCCAAAACCAATGCCACTAAGAAAAAAGAGGTACACATCAGCACGCTTGGGAACCCGCTCCCCACATAAAAGGCCCAATGAAGACTGAGTGGGCTCATTAATCACCAATAGACTCAGAGTGTCGAACAGTGTTCTCCAACCTTGGGTCCCCAGATGTTTTTGGTCTACAACTCCCAGCATGCCCCAGCCAGCATAGCTGGCTGGGGCATGCTGGGAGTTGTAGGCCAAAAACATCTGGGGACCCAAGGTTGGAGAACACTGGTGTAGAGTGTCAGATGGAAAATATAAACAGAAAACAGAGGAGTGAGAGTGAATTGAATAGTATTCTAGAGGAAAGCATGTCTGGCTGGTAGGAACCCTGAACAGGAGTGCCCTGTGAGATGGTGAGAATATACTGCAACATTTTGTTACAGATCCCATTTGTATTTTATTTGCATCACAATTGTCCCCCCAAATGCAGAGCTGCTGGGATCAGGCAGAATGAAAACCTAGTACATAAATTAATTGCACAAGTGTCAGTGTTATGAATGCATGTTTTTCTTTAATTGGTGATTGATGCTTCCATTATTCATCCTGTAATGTGACCCTAAACTGGGTGGACAATATCGAGAGATGGAGGTAGATCACTGTCTCATTTATGAATAATTTCATTCATTGAGATGATTGATGTTGCAACTGAAACAAAGGGTCTCATGTACGGATGGGAGAGAAATTCATTCAGTTTGCATCTCAATGCAAACTTACTCAATTTTGCACTTTTGTAACAATGAATGGACCAAAACTCAGCCATCCTTCAAAATTCAGTATCATTCCTCTCACTGTCCAAGTAAAGATATTGGGTTCAAGATAAAGGAAAGAGAAAGGATTTGAGAAAAGAAACAAAATTTTGGCAAATAATTATGGATACAAATTGAGGTATGATGTCTGAAAAGTATCAGATACTGACTGAAGGCATGTGTGTAAAGAGGAATTATTATTGTTCAAAGCTTTACTGGCAACTCCAAGCAGACTGGGGCATGGTTGGAGACTACTAGCATATCAGTCTTACCAACATTTATTTGATGTAGCAAAAATGTAAAACCCCAACAAAAAAATAAAATATCTACTTGAAAGTAGTTATGCTGGACAGGTGAAATAAAGATATTCTCTCTCTCTCTCTCTCTCTCTCTCTCTCTCTCTCTCACACACACACACACACACACACACACACACACCAGGATGCAAAAATTCTCCAAACATCAATCAAACCAAGTAGCTATATAGGCCTGAAGTGTACATCGCACTACCATTTGCCTTTTTGGGAGCAGGCATACTGCTATCCCACAAAGGATCAAAAATCTTATTGAAGTCCCTGCACGCAATCAAATAATCAAATTATCACAAGCAATATCAAACAATTTGCTAAAATATTGATAAAGCATAACTGGAGAATCATTATTAGTCTCACACCCATTAAATAAAATATATGGGAGAATTGTTGAAGTGATGATCCTATTGCACCCAGTGGTTGTTATATTGAGTTCTTGGGGAAAAGCTGGGCACAATAAGGAACTGAATTAGTTTACCATATGTTGATGGCTATAAGAATAGGAAACAGCAAGCAGGGAAGGCACTTACTGTATGTGTCCCCAAACAGAGGAGAAAATAATCTCAGGTGCCTGAAAAAACTTTTATTCTCCCCAATGCATTTTGGAAAGAAATTTCCTTCCTTGGGGCTGCTTATCTTTCTCCAAATGTGTCACAAAAAAATCCTTCCACTGCTTCTTCTGTCTTAAAATGCTCAAAGGAATATTATGTCATACTCCCATGCATGTCCACTTAGAAGCAAGTCCCATTGACTTCAAATGAAACTTATCCCCAGGTGAGTGTGTATACTGGATTGCGGTTTTAATAGCCCAATACTAGAAAAGGACAGAAGCTCCATCAGTTAGGCAATAACGAGATTCTTGTGGCACCTCAAAGGCTTACAAATGTATTCTGGCATCAGCTTTCATGGACACTGTCTATTTCATCTGATGCATGAAGTGTTAACCTTAAATTGGTAGTTGTATGCTGGGTGTGTGTGTGAATTGTGTTGTCAGAGGGAATTGAAATGTAAAAAGTATAGACAGTGATAAAACAGTAAGCAGTTGCCATTCACAAAATGTTGTTGGGTGACAACACAGATAAAATTGCATTGGTGAGCCCTTACCGGCATGTAGTGTGATAGAAAGCCTTTGTCCTTATTCAAACCACAAGAAATAGAGTTGAATCTCTTGAATAATTTTACTTCTCTTCAGGAATTTTGCATTGGTATCTGTCTTTGAAAATCCTTTGTCTGAGGATGACCACCTTAAGGTCATTGACAGAGTGTGCTGGAAGGTTGAAATGTCCCCCCACTATTGCCATTCCTGAAATCATATTGTGTCCATTCTTGATGTCAGATTTGTGTCCATGTATTATTTTGCATTGAGACTGACCTTTTTGTGCTATGTGATATGCAGTAAAAATTTGCTGGAAAATGGTGGTATCTATTCCATTGAAAGATGAGCAGGTGTATGAACACCTATGGTTCTGGACGGCATTATTAGGCTCTGTAATATTTATTTAACTCATTTTTATCCCAATTCTCAGCCAAAAAGGCTCCCAGAGTGGCTTGCTTACAATAAAAGAAGACACAGCACACAGAGGGAAAGGGATGGGAAAGGAAGAGGGAAAAAATAAGTAGTCTGCTAGAATGGCCCTGCTTCCCCTCTCTTCTTCTTCTATACAACCTGCTAGAATGGATCATGGTGGCAACAGTCGAGGGGCAGTGAGCCTTCATGGGCTGGTGGAATAGACCCACTTCCCCTCTCATTGCCCTCAGTACAGCCTGCTGGAATTGCTGGTGGTGGTGGTGCCAGTTGAGGGAGGAGAGGTAGATATGGGGACAGAGTTGGCATCTGTGTCTACCACAGGGTCTCATTCCTATGTTGCCTCTATCTCTATTGTGAAGTCTGCTGTTGCTATAGGTTGGACAGCTGTCTGCGAGGAAGTAGAAGCATACCATAAGTACAAGCCTATGAGCAGGGATGGAAGAATCTATGGATTTCATTTTCTCTCAGTTTCTCATTTCCCCCATCTTTTCCAAGTATAATGCATTTTTGAATGTTATTTTCCCTAAAATGCACATTTTTGTACTATTTTTTCATTGCAAAATTCAGAGATGTGTGCATTTCAAAGGATAACTGAGTTTTGTTTTGCATAGTGGTTTGAAAATGTGGAATCAGGTAAGTTTGCATTAAAATTCAAACTTAACTAATTTCTCCCACATCTCTGCCTGTGAGAGGGAAATGTCATTGTCCATGATGGGTTATAGATTACTGATGATATGTTTGAGTGGTCATGGTCCCACAGTATGCCAACATCTTCATCACTGATGTGGAGCAATCCTTTCTTGGCTCCTATCCCCAGAAGCCTCTTCTGTACCTGAGATTCATTGATGATATTATCTGGACTCCTGGACAACAGTTCCACCAAGTTCTTCAATCCATCTAGTTCCATCCAAAAGTTCCATCAAGGCTTCAATAACTCCCAGTCTACCATCAACCATAAAAAAAACAACCCAAAAAACAAAACAAAAAACCCATAGAGGAAGTAATTTTTTGAATAGATGTGAGTATAATTGAATGGATATGAGATAGATGTATGAGATAGTAAATTGATGTAATGTAATGAAGCTCATCTTTGTGTACTGTGTTGATTATGAAACTTGGTGCAGGGATGCGCAAGACTTTTGTTTATCTTTGGAAATCATGTGAACATGTCCCATTTGCAAGCCCAGACATGAATGTGAACAGGAACCCATTTTCTCCAAAAATGTTTGCATATTCCTGTCCTTGTGTTCATAATTGAAAAGTGTGCATGTTTACAACGTGTATTTCCATGCTTTACTCTATGTGGAGGGGGGGAGGTGAGTGTGCATTTGGGCGCACTCTTCTTAAATATGTGCATTATTCCCATTCAAAATGCACACTTTTCCATGAGAATGTTATGAAAAAAGAGTGTAATCAAACATGGGAAATGAGGTGAGCCAACCTTCAAGGTGGTGTGCATAAAATCTCAGCAATTGCAAAAATCACTTGTTTGCCCATCTCTAGCTTGGTGTCTTTGTGTGTTGTATCAATTGTTGTTCATGCTTTGTCTGAGTAGAGTCACATTTTTGTGTGTGGAGTTGTTTAGTATTTTCTTAATAAGATTGAAACAGGTACATTACTGGTAACAATAAAAGGTGAACCTTATCATACAAATGATACAATTATATATCTCCTCTCAAACTCTCCCATGTCTAAAAAACAATGTAAGACAAACTGTATGTCTTTGTGTACTGTTAAAGTTATGGTTATATGTTAAAATCATTGTTTACTTTAGAACAAAAATGAAATAAAAACATTTATTTTTTAAAAATAATATCAACTGATTTTAAGAAGTTCGCATGAACACAAAAAGTACAAGTATGTTTTTTTCATGAAAGATTGCAGCTTCCCTCATTGCTTTAGAACAATAAAGGGGGTGTTCACATCACCTAGCAAAAAGCCTGGGACTGTAGAAAGTTATGATCCAAATATATTGGGAAGAAGAAGAAGAAGAAGAAGAAGAAGAAGAGGAGGAGGAGGAGGAGGAAACATTCCTAGAGATAGGATCAGGAAAATGTAATTTACCAGCTCTGGATCCCACGCACCACTCCCCTGCACTTAGTTAACTGTGTGATCAGACTAGTGCCAATATGTCCAATTCCTGCACTTAAAAGTTTCAGGGGAAAATGTTACTTCACACTGGAAGCTTGTCCTGCTCTGCACAAAGACTTCTCAAACATTGGCAAAGCAATCAGTGTAATTTCTCCTCCAGCACAGATTATGACATGAAAGCAAGTAAACCTGCAACATTGATTGCTGTTGTAATAAGATGACAAGTTTGCTTTTATCACAGCTTTCAGAGGTGATGAAAATGCCCTTTTCACTCCTTTGCTCTTTCTTTCTTGTCAATATGACTCTCCATCCCATCTTCATCCTGGCTGCTATTTTAGTCTTACTCCTATCACTGTCAAGAAAGCTATTTGAGTGGGTTTAATCAAACTCTGATCTGTTCTGCTGAAACTCATCAGTCAGTACAGAGCTGTCAATAACTTGCACCAGAGTTGGAGGGAGAGCGTTCTTCAATGCTGACAAAGTAAACATGATTACTTCTTTCTTTCACTGGACCCTCTTCTGTATACCAGCTCAGTGTTGTGTCCCCTGATAGGTAAATCTCTGGGGCCCTAAATGGACCATTTCAACAATCACTTATACATTAGGACGTGTTCAAACTACTCATGTGAAGGCTAATTGGGGAGGGGTGTGCACACAAGTCCCACCCCCAGTGTCCTTGTCTCCTCAGTCTCTGACCAACCCACACTGATGAGAAGGTTTGAAGGGAACTTCTACTTGCATTCAAGCAAAAGCAGTATATTTCTGTGTCCTTACCACTTTTAGGCAGAATGCCTTCCTAGGGCTATTGTGCCTTCATTATCTGAGCCACCATATAGGTGTCTTGTAGTAAACAATACAGTAAGACACAGGAGACATTTTTCCATGGCTTTATCCCCCAGTTCAAATCCTTGCTCAGTGATAAGGTGAACTGGGTGACCTAAGCCTAACCTATTTCAGAAGGGTATGGTGATGATAAGTTGGGTTATCCTCCACGTAGCTTCCTGGAGGAAGGAAGAGCTGCGAATATAATAAGAAGCATAGCCTTCCATGTATGGCTGTGAATCCAGAAGTACTTGAAGGCTGAAAAAACCATGGCAAGGGGGATGTGGCAAGGGGGAAGTCCCATGGAGCCTGATGACTAACCATGTTATTGATGTACATATTTACTTGGCTGAAATTACTCAGTGTGTAATGCTTGGCTGAATTATGAATTGAACACAATGCCCCTGAGAAGTTCTTCTCCAACCCAGAAAATAAACTGAGTTTCTGGGGTATGCAGAAATCACCAAAGAGCACTGTGACATCCTGTGAAGCTTCATTTCCCATCCTCCTTGGCACCTGGGATACTGCTGTTCCAATGCCCCAGGAACCAGGAACGAATGGAAACCTCATGGTCAGTGCTGCCACCACCACTGCCACTAGATAAGGTCTGGAGTGAAGGGAAAAGGGATGATAGGCTGGGCTCAGGGGCTGGTGGGGAATTTGTGGGGCACATTCAGACCCATCACCTTCCCCGTGGTATTATCAAGTGTACAACAAGGTTCTGAATTTTGGAACTGGGCTCATAAAAAACAAAAACAAAAAACAAAAAGCCATTTTACGTTTAACCCCCCACACCCCAAAACATGCTTTACTAACCCTAATTCCAAATTGATCCAGGGGGAAGTTCATGCATTACCACCATTACTTTTATCTGGTGAGGATTCAGCCTCAGTCAGCTTGCCTACAACTGATCCCTTCAGAAGAGAAGACCTGGTTTGGAAGAAAAAAGAGAGGCAGTGCTGTCTGCCAGCTGTGGCAGAATAGAATCAACACACTACTTCACTCTAAATTCAACCTGCTCAGGCTGTCCTACTTCACTGCCCCTCCTCCTCACCCCGACACTTTTATGCTGTACCAGCATTGAGATACCTTGAGATAACCATAGATGTCAGTGAGACAGAGTAGACACACTCCTGGCTATGTTAAGACAGTCATAGATGTCACTAAGACAGAGTACTTCTGCGTAAAACCTGGGCATTCCTCAAAATGATAATACAATATAATATACTAACCTCGCCAAAGTTCACTGAATCCCATCTCAAAGCTTGTTCCAACTCGAATCTGTATCAGATTGCCAGCTTTCTTATTGTTTTGTTTTCACATGAAAATCCGTGGGTATTTTCGTGCATATTTTCCCCAATGTGTACATCAGTTGTGTGCATCCTTGAAAGGTACACATTCTTCTCCCATTGATTACAGTGTCTTTGTGTGTATTATTTTTCAAAAATATGCACTTTTTCATGCACATTTTTCAAATGCACGCATGCTGTCGGACACTTTTTTTTTTTTTTTTGGTCCACAAATCACATTGTGGATGAATCTCTGTTCAGTCCAGAAGGTGCAAATCCTGATTTTTAAAAAAGCAATGAAATGAATTTCCCATGCATCCCTATGTAAGCTACATAGAATTAAGGCAATATATTTCCCCCTTCCATGCTTGGTTATATTTTAAATGTACAGTATGTGTGAACAGCTGGGTTGTGGTGTTTTTGCTGCTAAAACCAGTGGCTGACAAGGAGAGTGATGGCATCAGTTGTGAGGACAACTTACTGATGGGAAGGTGTGCACTTTTGGAAAATGTGCATGGATATGCACACTTTCTCCATTTGAAAGTCACAATTTTGGTGTTTGAAGAAAAAGAGGAACAGTTAACCCCACCCCACCCCCAATGGGAGTGAACTGAGCTTTAAAGTGGAATTTAGAGAATCTTGTTGAGGTTGAGCATCTCTGATTCTACAGAATTCCCAGCCTGGACTTCTTATTGTGTGCTCCATAGCTCACACAGCTTGTTTATGGGGCCAAAATTACCTTATTACACTTGGCATACAAAAGTATTCATTTTACCTCTACAACAAACAAATCCCTACATCCAGAAACATTAGCAACTGGCAATTATTTTCCAGTATCATCAGAATCATTGATGCAATTCTTTTAGGGATGGACAAATCTGTCAGTTCCGCTTTCTCCTACCTTCAGTTTTTTAAAGTCTCAGGTTCTTCATGAATAAGAAGAAATTTGTTGTAAATTATATTTACTGCTGTACCTTTTGTTTAATGTTGTGAGCTGCTTTGAGCACAATTTTGTGAACAAAAGTGATAGACAAATAAATTCATATTATGCTGATGGAGAAGAAGGAAGAGGAGGAGGAGGAGGAGGAGGAGGAGGAGGAGGAGGAGGAGGAGGAGGAGGATAAATAATTTGTGGATGCTGGTAAATTCTTAACAAAAATGAAATGGAATGAAATCCTCACCGATTCCTACAAACCATTATCCTGCAACCACTTTTATGCAATCAGATGCCTATTACATGTTTGTGTTCATAATATCAGATGAGCTTATAATTATATCTTAACATACCCTGCATTTACCTTGAGAATGCAATTCCTTTCCATTTCATTTCACTTGATAAGAAGTATAGTGTAAAATTGTGATTTCCCCTTGAATGCAGAAAAAAAATCTGGTTCAAGACCACAGCTCTCTCCATGTCATGCCCTCTTTCCTTTACAAATATAGATGTATGAGAAATTCATTTCAATTCATTTTTGATCAGGATTTTACCCAGTTTGCACCTTCTGATCCGAATACAGACTCGGACACAATCTGCAGTCAAAGTCCATACATTTCCAAGCTTGCAATGTGATTCACAGACCCCCACCCCCCCAAAAAAACAATGTGTTTGACAGCATGCATGAGTAGAATCATAGAATCATAGAAAAGTAGAGTTGGAAGGGGCCTACAAGGCCATCGAGTCCAACCCCCTGCTCAATGCAGGAATCTAGGTCAAAGCATCCCTGACAGATGGCTGTCCAGCTGCACCTTGAATGCCTCCAGAGTGGGAGAGCCCACAACCTCCCTAGGTAGTTGATTCCATTGTCTTATTGCTCTGACAGTCAGGAAATTTTTCCTGATGTTTAGGTGGAATCTAGGTTCCTGTAACTTGAGCCCATTATTCCGTGTCCTGCAAACTGGGATGATCGAGAAGAGATCTTTGCCCTCCTCTGTGTGACATCCCTTCAAATACTGGAAGAGTGCGATCATATCTCCCCTCAGTCTCCTCTTCTGAAGGCTAAACATGCCCAGTTCTTTCAGTCTCTCCTCATAGGGCCTTGTTTCCAGTCCCTTTATCATCTTTGTTGCCCTCCTCTGAACCCTCTCCAGTTTGTCTACATCCTTCTGAAAGTGTGGTGCCCAGAACTGGACGCAGTACTCAAGATGAGGCCTAACCAGTGCCGAGTAAAGGGGAATTATCACTTCCCGCGATTTGGAAGCTATACTTCTATTAATACAGCCCAAAATTGCATTTGCCTTCTTTGCAGCCACATCGCATTGCTGGCTCATATTCAGTTTGTGATCTACCACAATTCCAAGATCCTTCTCACTTGTAGTATTGTTGAGCCAAGTGTCCCCCATTCTGTAACTCTGCATTTGGTTTCCTCTCCCTAGGTGCAGCACTTGGCATTTATCCCTATTAAATTTCATTCTGTTGTTTTCGGCCCAGCGCTCCAGCCTATCGAGGTCACTTTGAATTTTGTTTCTGTCTTCCAGAGTATTAGCTGTTCCACCCAACTTTGTGTCATCTGCAAATTTGATAAGCATTCCCCGTACCTCCTGATCCAAGTCATTAATAAAAATGTTGAAGAGCACCGGGCCCAGGACCGAGCCCTGTGGTACCCCGCTCGTTACCTCTCCCCAGTTTGAGAAGGAACCATTGATAAGCACTCTTTGAGTCCGATTCTGTAGCCAGTTGTGGATCCACCTGATAGTTGTTCCATCTAGCCCACTCTTAGCTAGCTTACTAATCAGGATATCATGAGGCACTTTGTCGAAAGCTTTGCTGAAGTCCAGATATATAATGTCCACAGCATTCCCACAGTCCACAAGGGAGGTTACCCGATCAAAAAATGAGATCAGATTAGTCTGACAGGATTTGTTCTTGACAAATCCATGCTGGCTTCTAGTAATCACTGCATTGTTTTCAAGGTGCTTGCAGACTGACTTCTTTATAATCTGCTCAAAAATCTTCCCGGGGATTGATGTCAGACTGACTGGCCTATAGTTCCCAGGTTCCTCCTTCTTGCCCTTTTTGAAGATGGGAACAACATTTGCCCTCCTCCAGTCGTCTGGCACTTCACCTGTCCTCCATGATTTCTCAAAGATAATAGACAGTGGTTCTGAGAGTTCTTCTGCCAGTTCCTTTATTACTCTAGGATGCAGCTCATCAGGCCCTGGAGATTTAAACTCGTTCAGAGTAATCAGGTGCTCCTTGACCATTTGCCTATTAATCTCAAGCTGCAATCCTGCCCCTTCAGTCTGCACTTCAGGTTTGCCAGGGGGGTCATAGACCCTCTTTTGGGAGAAGACCGAGCCGAAGTAGGAATTGAACACTTCTGCCTTTTCTTTGTCTTCTGTTATCAATTTGCCATCCTCATTGCGTAGTTGAACCACCAGTTCTTTCTTCTGTCTTTTACTGTGCATGTATCTGAAGAAAGCTTTTTTGTTGCTTTTAGCATTCCTCGCTAACCTTAGCTCATTCTCAGCTTTAGCCTTCCTGACACTATTCCTGCAGTTCTGTGCTACCTGCCTGTACTCTTCACTTGTAGCCTGTCCTTCCTTCCACTTCCTATACGTGTCCTTTTTTGTTTTCAGGTCGTCTTTGAGTTTATTGTGAAGCATGGCTTCCGTTGCCTCTCCTTTTTTCCTTGTGGAATTGTTTGCATTGTGGTTAAAATTTCCTTTTTTAATATCCAACCCTTGATTTACCTGAGATCAATTCATTTTACTAATCATGTTGAGTTTTGTAAAATTGGTTCCAAAATCAACCTGTTTCACACTCAGCTTTTTCTTCCGTTAGAATCAAGAATCAAGAAACATGTCATTTCCCCCAGATTCCCAACTGCCACTTATCCACTAACTCGTCTTGTGTTACATCAGTCAAGGATAGCTGATCCCAGACCCCCCTCCACTTTCTGTACATTTCAAATACAGTATTTTTCCATGTATAAGACTATACCTTTTCCTAAAATTGTTAGACTAAAAATTGAGGGTCGTTTTATACACGGAAGTAAGCCGAAGAAAGAACCGCGTGGTTGCGAAACTGCCCAGTGGGGGGTGTCTTATACATGGGGGAGTCTTATAGACGGAAAAATACGGTATGTGCAGAAATACACTTAAATCATGGAGAGGAATGTGTACATTTCAAAAATGCATACATTTCAAAATGAGTACATTTTTTAAAAAATGTCCAGAAATATGTTTTAATCATGAGAGAAGAATGCATACATTTTTTTAAAAAAAATGTGCACAGTTCATGAGTACATTTGGAAAAATACACATGGATTTTCATGCAAAAAGGGGGGGGGAAGCAAAGTTCATAATCTGATACAGGCTCAAGTCAGAGTGAGCTTTGAGATGGAATTCAGAGAAATTCGGCAAGCTCAAGTTGTACTGATTTGCACATCTCTATAACCAAGCAAACACATGTGAATATTCCAGACTGTGCACAATACTATGTTGTCCGCTGGTTGTGTTTATGCACTGACTACTACACAAATTAATCAACATTGCCTTTGTCAGGCATTTAAAGATTTAATTGACCAACTGTTAGCTATGTTTTGATGTCATACAACTTTGCTTGAGTGTGTGAGTGTGTGTGTGTGTGTGAGAGAGAGAGAGAGAGAGAGAGAGAGAGCGAGCAGGAAAGAAGCATACACTGAGGAAGCTTCAGTAGTTGAGCAAATCCAGTCGGAGTCCAGTGTGTGTGGGGAGAGAAATGCTGCTATAAAGTTTGATTGCTTTTAGGATGGGGTGGAATCTACTTAAGATTCAGGCACTTCCTTTGTGTTTGTATTATACATTGTTTTAGCCACAGTTGCTCTCATTCCCCCACTGAGTATCAAACTAAATGAAAAGAACCCTGTGTGATTTGGCTGTGTAGCTGTCTGGTATTATGCCCCTGTGCCAAGTGTGTGTTTAAGTTGTAGCAACCTTGTTGGTGAATGCTCATAAACTACAGATGATAATCCCCTAGCACTACAGGGAGATACATACATATACCACTACATTTTCCTTTCATTTGAAATGCAAGCAAATAAGGTCATTTAGGATGGAATTCTTGATAATCTTACATATCATAGCAAATGCCTGTGTATTCAAGCAAAGAAACAAGAGCTGAGCTGAAATATTGATATTTCATCAATATCAAAAAGTTTTTCTCTATGTTTGCAGTTAATTAGGGAGAGCAGTGAAAGGAAACAAAGTTGTTCACTTAGTGAGGAAACAGTACCTCAACTGGTCCTCTCCCTGTCATCATCTCATTACAGTATCCCTGATTGGCTAGGATCACCTATGTCACTGGTACAGGAAACATTGTCCTCAGTTAAATTCAGCTTTGTTTGACCTCCGTGATGTCCACTAATCTGGTTGGCTTATGCTACATGACTTTACAATGTCATTGTATTTGTTATGTCCCCCAACCTTTTGGCACATTTCGAATTTTGAGAGTTTGTCAAGGGTGCTCTCACAAAATGGGGGTTTGTTCATCCACAAAATGGCTGCCACAATGAGCACAGATGGTCACAAAACACCCATTTCTCAGAAGGTGAGGCTTAACTAATTTGCCCAAGAATCTAAGTATAAGACAGAAGTGGGATCTGAATTCCAAAACCAAAAACACACACACTATTTTGAATCCAGAGTTTTCTTACCCAAACATATCAGAAGGCAAACTGATGAAGCTTAGAGACAAGGAACTTGGCCGGGAAACTGAGGGCAGGGCAAGGCAGGGCAATGGCAGCGTCTGAGACACAAATCCACAACAAAAAACCTATTTCACAGAAGGTAAACCGGTGAGGATATGAGAAACACAGACACAGACACACACACACAGGCAAAATACTCAATCATACCGCACACCCATAAACAACAACCCAGCCAATACACACACACACACACACACACACACCTGCACCACACATCACACTACAGTAAAACAAACAAAACAATCTCTCTCTCTCTCTCTCTCTCTCTCACACACACACACACACACACACACATGTCGCAGCACCCCCTCACTCCAGCCCCTCTACCTCCCACAGATGTTCCCTGTCACCCCATGTAACTGCTCAGGACACTCTTTCCTTTCTCCTTCTCCTTCTTTTCTGGGCAGCTGGGCACCCTGGGCTGCAACCACAGAAGATGCTTCATTACAAATATAGCTTCTGGGGCCCAGACACATTCTTAGAAATGAAGCTAGTGCTGGTGGGCTGGAATTTCTCCTTGGAGTATCTCTGTGTGTGTGTGTGTGTGTGTGTGTGTGTGTGCCCCAAGAGGTGGAGGGAGGACTGGCAGGTGCCAAAAGAGGCATCCACAGGCATCATGTTGGAGACCCAGTACTATGTTGTCCCTGATTGGCTTAAACAACTCTAAGAAGAGGAAAGAAGGCCAAGCCAAGAAGGTGGGGGAATGTCACCAAGGAAGCAGTGGATAATGAAGGCTTCCACCTCTCCCACCCAAAACAATATTGATAATGAACAGAATTTTAAATGACAGAATTAAAGCAAATACATCTAATATTTTATCAAACACTTTACTATGTCTATCTATCTCTATTCATGTACACTGTGTTGGTTTCCCAGAGCCCTCAATAGCTTTCAGTACTGTTGATCATGGTTATCCTTCTGGGATGTATTGATGGAATATGATTTGGAGGTACGGTGTTAGGGTGGGTCTGTTCCTTTCTGGAAGGACAGTCCCAGAAGGTGGTCTCGGGGGACTCCTGTTCCACCCATTCACCTTTATGGTGCCTCAAGATTCCATCTGGTCCCCCTTGCTTTTCAACCTCTACATGAAAAGCTTGTTTGAAGGGCTGACAGCACCTACAGAACTTGCTTGGAGCTTGACATCACCTCACAGGCCTGCTCATGGGCCCACCATCAAGAACTAATAGCTTGGCAGGCATATGAGATAGGGCCTTTTTTGTAGTGGCCCTGCACTTGTGGAATTCCCACTCTTCCAATTTTAATAGCTTTACAACGTACCCTGAAAACAGTTTTATTCCAAATGACTTTTTTTTTAAGTGCTCTCTATTGCTTTCACTACTGCTGTTTTATCTCCATGACATTTTAAATGCTTTAGGGCACAATCTAGTCGGGATGTCTGTAATCCTCCAAACTCAGAGGATGACAGGCATCCTACGCAGGACAGAAGGAGTGCAGAGGCGAAGGTCACCTCCATGCTCCTCCTGCCCTGTAACACACTTAGACAGCTGGTTTCAGCTGTGTAAGTGTGGCACCACGGAGCATGAGGGAAGGAGGCTGAGGCACTCCAGGATACCTCATATCATGGTAGCACCTGTCTCCTCCCCTCCCTGCCCCCTAGAATGCCCCCAAAAGCCCTTTTCACTGTTGTGACATCAGAGAAGCCGCCGGCACAGTTCTTTCCATGTCGGCTGTGAGGTGGGGGAAGACTCTCCGAGCTCTGAGCGAGCTTCCGAGGTCAGGGCTGGGACTTGGAAATATCCCATGGCCATCTAGATGCAGTCTAGCAGCCATTGGATTGCGCTGCCCATTTGAGACTGCAGTTTCATTGATATCGTTTATCCAATGTGTTGTGCTTTTATGTTAGCTACCTTGGAAAGCAGCATTCAGATGTTTGAAATAAATAAAATGTGAACATGAACAATCTACCTCTGTGGTTGTTTTATTTTTTTAATGAGGATGAACAGTTGTGTAAGTGGTGAAACCAGTTTTTTTTGTGGGGGGAAGGGGTGTTTACACACATATAGATTTCATAGATTTCATAGATCATAGAGTTGGAAGGAGCCTACAAGGCTATCGAGTCCAACCCCCTGCACAATGCAGGAAACTAGAGGAGGGGTCTCCCATCCAAGTAATAACCAGGCCTGACCCTGCTTAGCTTTATAAGGAAGCCATCCTAAGAAGGAGGTGGGCTAAAATGCCCAAAATTAGGAAATGGTGGAAATGTTTCTCTGCTGCTAAAGAGGGAACCCCACCAGCAGTGTTCAATGGGCTAAAGCCTTCAGAGCCCAAGGGACTCCCACCTCCCACATCTTCTTGAGATGACTGGCCATGAAAGGTAGGTTGGGTCAACGAACCTTCACCCTCCCAGTACTTCAGGGTGTTCATCATGGTACCCCCTGTTACATTTCTACATACTCACACGGCATGGCACTGTTCACCAGGATATCATAATCCATCAATACGCCAAATCTGTAAACACCACACCCTCAGCAATAAATATAATCAGTATGGAGTATGCAAAGAAACAGTTTCAGCCAATTAAAAGAACCCCACCCCACCCCCAAAAAACCCTACTCAGCCTCCAAATGGGCTACATGCCAATCCAATACTATTAAAGTACAATGGGTGGGCAAGTTGCCACACTGGTTCACAAACAGGCCTGTGGCTTATGCTGGCTCAGCTTGTCTGGTCAAGCCTGGTTATTACTTGGATGGGAGACCTCCTCTAGTTTCCTGCATTGAGCAGGGGGTTGGACTCGATAGCCTTGTAGGCTCCTTCCAACTCTATATCTATGAAATCTATGAAATTCAGCCGAGCCCTCCACCAAATTTCTGCATTTGCCAAGCCTTTCCTGGAATGGGAGGAAGCAGTTCTGCCCATCTTTAGAAACCATCAGCCATCTACTTTAATCTCTGACAGAAGCTAGAAACCATCTCCTTATGTCAATCATTATCATGGCTTATGAAATAATTAATAATTTCTCCTCCTTTCCAATACACGCTATCCATAGGATGACATATTTTATCTGGGTAGAAATCTACCTAGTGTAACTTCTTAGGCTCCTGTGTTACAATATAAAACTGATTTTCTGAACAGTATGTCTGTAATGACCTTTGCCAAGTGTAATCTCCCTCCCTCCTACCATTTAATGTCTCACACCATGTCCAGAAACATAGATGTCTACTTCTGTCAAACATTTGACTGGTACTAATGGGTGGAAATCTACTTGGAGGATAAAAATGCTACATAGGGAGTGAGGAAAATGCTGTTTATTGCTTTGCAAAAGAGGAAGGGCACCTATTCCTATTACTTGGAGTGGAAAACGTATGATTATCTCTCAGAGTAGAATGTGTGCCAATATTCTTTACAGTGCGATGAAGCATTTGGATATAGCAGTGTTGGCAACATTTTTTGTTTGCTGGCAAAGCTTTAAGCAGAATGCCACTTTAAGTTGAACCTTCTCATGTGCCAACTGCATTAGTATTCTACAACCAAGGCAACCCGGGTACCACCAGCATGGCATGCTAATTAGTACTGTTGCTCATTCTTTTTTTCTTTTCTCTTTCCCCTCTTCTCCCGCCTTTCTTTTCCAGTAGGGCCAGCCACTTCTATCAATGATATATGGTTTATATCTTCTGAGACATTATGCTGACGACTCAGGGCAGCACCTGCCACTTTTGATAAACTGTCAGATTATTTTTGGAAAGTCTACATATGCTTTTTTTTTTCCTTCTGGAGGTACAATTTAGCACTAGGATAATCTATTAAATTGCTTTCTCAGAGATGCCAAGTCTTCAGTTGTGCTGCACTTTTTTCTTTCTTTCTTTCTTTCTTTCTTTTTTTTTTTTTAGGGGACTAAAGTGGCAGATTAAATGGATGTCCAGATAGCTTAGACTGTGAATGAGACATGGATAGATTCTATCAAAGCTTCATCCTGGAAGGTGCTCTGTGTAACCTCAGTTTTGTCTAGTGAGACTCCAGTCAAATTAAACAGAATTCCATGGAGACTACTTCTCTGGAAACTGTCTGAGGATTTAAAGATCAGCCTAGGGCAGGGGTAGGCATCCTGGAACCCTCAAGATTTTGGGGGCTACAACTTGAATAATCCCTAACCATTGGCCATACTAGTTGAAACTGAGGGGAATTGGCATCCAAAACATCTGAAGGGCACCGGGTTGCCTATCCCTTGACCTAGGGTAAGCCTGCCTTAGGGACCTTGAAGTCCATGATGGAGTGGATTTCACCACTCACTCCATTGCTATCAGGCAAATGTTTCCTGAATTACATCACCTGCCACCTACCCAGTGATCGAGTTATCCCTCATTAGACTCATTTGAGGCTAGTTTCATGCCATGCAAAAGCACTATCTTTAAGCAGTTTGCAGACTGAAACTAGAATATTTTGATTTGGCAGTATCACTTCTTGAGCATTCACAAAATGTGAGATAGCAATCCCATATTCCATTCCATCCCTCACCGAATTCAACAGGCCTAGTAGCCTTCCCCTGGCCCTACCTGCTAGGGTCAGGGAGGGGTTTGCATGTGGGGGAGGGATGGGGAGTCAGAGACACACCTGGCCAGGTCGGCTGAGCCAATGGGCGGCAGCTGGGTGGGGAGATGGGAGCCTCTTTTAAGGCCCTGTCAATTGATAGTGACTTGCCTATGGCTACCGTCCCAGTGGGCTTCCAAACTTGGTTGGGATTTGAATCCAAACCCAACATTCTAGCAATTACATTACACCTGGATCTCCTATACCATAATGTCTCTGAATAATCCCATGAGTACTCCCTGCAGAATCTATCCATCTTGGGGTGTGTGTGTAATGTTAATAGGTCGATCTCTAGGTGCCACTAAATTATATCACCTTATGCCATATTTATTATCTTTTAGATGCTAAGGAATGTACAACCATTTATCTTGTGCTATTTGTAGCATGTGAGATCCTTTGAATTCTCTCTCTCTCTCTCTCTCTCTCTCTCTCTCTCTCTCGTGTGTGTGTGTGTGTGTGTGCTGGCTCTCCTAATTTATCTTGCTGGTTGCTGTTTATAATTTTATTTTATTGTTTTACAGTGAAGCATGGAGCATAAATTCCATTTTAAAAGCATCTCTCATTAGATAGCATATAGCTATACACCCTGGTCCAGCTATGCAAACATGTGCTGTGAAAGTGGTCCCCGCCACCACTACAAAGCCCCATCCAGCATCCATGGTCATATGTCTATAATCCGATTGGTAATATAGGTCCATCTTGTGCAATGAGGGAAAAATGTTTTGTTTCATTTTCATTTTCAAAGCTACATTTGTTTTATTGTGTGTTATTTTAATTACATTCATTTTTGCTTTTATTTTTAATTGATTTCAACAGAGATATATTGTGAATATTGCTGCCTGTAACTTTGATGTTGTCCCCCCCCCGAAACCTTGGTGTTTTCCTTCTAAATACTGCCTATAACTTTGATGTTTTCCTTCCTTCCAAACGGCAAGACAATTTCATATATTCCTCTACGCTCCTATAGCATTATACCCTGCAAACGTTCAGACAGGTTGGACAAATGGTTCCCAATTTTATATATAATTCAACAAAGGTGAATGTGAAAAATGAAAATGAATTCACTCATATTCATTTTTCACATACTTCTTTTATTTTAAACATTTGTGTTGATGGAAAATGAATATAAAACAAATAGGGGTGCATACACTTTATTTTCAATCATTTTTTAAATATCAATGCACATCCCTAGAACCATAAGTAGGTGTAAGATGGCTACACCCTTGCTTCTATGCTTGCAGTTATAAAAAGCAGATGAGCCTGGAGACTCAAACAGGTTGGGGGAGAGAGAGCACTTCAACTGAGTAGTATTTTCATAGACACAACAAATCAGCTGTGTGTCTGATAGAGTGGTAGAAAAGGGAGCACCCAGCATAATATAAAACATCAGACCCATGCATGACCTTTAGGGCACAATCCTATGCATATGTATATAGAAAAAAATCCTACAACTCCGACAATGCTGGCTGGAGAATTGTGGGAGTTGTAGGATGTTTTTCTGTCTAAATATTCATAGGACTGTGCCTTTAGATTACTTAAAAAAAAAATCTTAACATCTAATCTAATGTTTTTTCAACTTATTAAATAAATTCTGTGAGCTCATAATAAAAGTGTACACTGCAATAATGTGCCTGGGAGTAACCAAACTGACAAAGAGATTTAGCCTGCAACCCTATCCATTTTGCTGGGTGTAAGCCCCATTGAACTCAATGGAAATTATTCATTTATTTATTTATTATATTTATACCCTGCCTTTTTTTCCTGCAAGGAACCAAGGCAGCTTACATAATAATCCTCCTCCTCCTCTCCATTTTATCCTCACAACAACCCTGTGAGGTAGGTTAGGCTGAGAGTCAGTGACGCGCACAAAGTCACCCATTGAGTTTCTGTCTTTGTAGATATGTATAGGGTTGCACTGTTCCTTACATATCTGTATTGTGGGGAATACAGTATTTTGGCCTGGCTTGAGTGCCCAGTGAGTCGGGTGGTGGGTGGATCACCCAGCCCTATCTGTGGGTTTTCCTTCTCTGCCTTTCTTGAATGAATATTTATTACAGTCATTGACCAGAACCAACAATAACATTGAAAACAGGGAAACAATCAATCAATAAAACATGAATTACTACTATACATCATTACATCAGCATACATATCAAGTACACAGCAAAGTTTTATATCAGAATTATAACAGTCAAACAAGGCCAGAGTCAGAGGTTAAAAAGGTGCGGCATGTTATGACAGTCGCACAAAATTTAGCCACGCTATTAGTGATATGAGGCACCGTATCTGCGAGTAGCAGGGAAATATAGAATTTTTCAGTTCTACCTGGGCAATTACATAGTATAGGAAGAATAAGCTCTTCACAAAGATCCCGGTAGAAGGGGCAATATAAAAGTACATGCCCCACAGATTCGACTTCCCCATTATTATTACATGGGCAAAGACGATCCTTAAATGGTATTCCCTGATATCTTCCCTCCAAAACCATAGAAGGCAAAGCATCAAATCTGGCTAGAGTAAAAGCTTTTCTATACTTGGGAAAAGTCAAATCAGCCAGATAAGCATGAGGCCCAATCTCTGCCTTTCTGTATGTTCCATTACACAACCACAAGGTGGCACTGTGGTATAGAGCAGAATTGGGGCCTTTTCTGCTGTGGCACCCCGGTTGTGGAATGAGCTCCCCAAAGAGGCTCGCCTGGCATCTACATTGTACTCTTTCCGGCGCCAGGTGAAAACCTTTCTATTCTCCCAGGCATTTTAATCATTTTAATCATCTTAATCATTTTAATCTTGTAGCTGTTTTTAACTCTGTTATTGTAACTGCTGCTGCTAGCTCTGCTGTTTGCTTTTAATCTGTGGTTTTAAATTTTATATTTATATTGTATTGTATTTTATGGTTTTAACTGTTGTAAACTGCCCAGAGAGCTTCTGCTATTGGGCGGTATAAAAATGTATTAAATGAATAAATAAATAAATTGCAAATATACACAAGGCTTCTCACAGTGAATCATGGCAGCATCCGAAATAATCCTGTACTTCCCTCGCTCTAAAAAAAGCTGCAAAAATGGCTGGAAAACACAGGAGAGGCCCTGGAGGATGACAACATCATGTAAAGGATTCAAACTTCCATGAGTGAGGGATCGTGAGCGCACAACAAATTCCTCATGTAGAGAAGCCCTGAGCCTAACACAGGTAAGCACTAGTCTGATTGGCTAGAGCCGTGATCAATGAGATGGACTGGAGGTCTGATACTAGATCAGGTAAAGTAGAAACCAGGACCAGAGGCAGGATATATGGGAAAATATGGGCTGGAGGATAACTGGGTCAAGCAAGTAAGACAAGGCAAGGCAAGACCAAGTGACATATTGCTCAGATGCAGAAGCTGATTTAGAAGGAATGTTTTGGTAGGACCTGGATTGTCTCTGTTGCCTTGTGAGGTCAGCAGACCATCATCAGGCTTTGAGATCAGATCAGGCCAGTACTGGAGCCTAGAGGGCACCCTTGATTTGACTCACAGGGTCTAGTCCAGGGCTCTCCAACCTTGGGTCCCCAGATGTTGCTGGCCTGCAGCTCCCAGCATAACCAGCCAGCATGGCTAATGGCAAGGGATTCTGGGAGCTGTAGTCCAGCTCTGGGGACCCAAGGTTGGAGAGCCCTGGTCTAGTCTGTCCAGTTGACCAAGGGGTCAGAGTACTGCTGCTGGTGCAGGAGATAAAGCACTGGAGGTTGGCAGTTTTAGATTTCCCCAGGCATCTTACAGTGCAGTTCCACATGTATGTCCTGGCCCCCATGTACACACCTGGTTTGCTGATATGGTCTGATGTTGTATTTTTCATTTTTAATTAATACACATTTTAAAAAATGAAATAGTACTGTAAATATGCATTTGTTTCGGTTCATTCCAGGTAAGAAAATAAATAATAAATACAAATGTCTGACCTAAATAGAAAGGCTCACTTTGATCTTCCTGAGACTGAACTGTTAGCAAAAACTTAATAGCTGAAAACAAACACAGTCTGCATCCCTCTGGGGATGAAAATATATCTTTGAATCTAAGTATCTCAGTATAAGGAGACAAATACAAAGGCAATTTCCTAAAAGGTCACCTTTTTACAAAAGGTGGGGGGAGGTGCAATTTTGAATACAATATATAGTCCTTCAGTAGTGTCGTTAGAGCCAAAGGGCATGATATATATGGAACCTGTCCTGCATGATCTGCATGGAAAAGAATGAGATTAGGATGCATGAGCATTTTATTTATCTATTTACTATATTTATACCCCGCCTTTTTTCCTGCAAGGAACCCAAGGTGGCTTACATAATCCTCCTCCTCCTCCTCCTCTCCACTTTATCCTCACAACAACCCTGTGAGGTAGGTTAGGCTGAGAGTCAGTGACTGGCCCAAAGTCACCCAGTGAACTTCATGGCTGAGCGGGGACTAGAACCCAGATCTCCCGAGTCCCAGTCCAACACTCTAACCACTACACCACACTGGCATCTCTTTCTTCACCCTGAAGGGGCTCGATCCTTCAAGGGAACATGCACACAAAGCATTCAATCACTGTCTCTGCCTTCCCCTACCTGCCCCTATCCCAGGCCTCTGAGTTTATTCAGGGTTACAGAGGTGGATTGTTCGGACCTCTTGGTGGAGCTTCCTTTCCGGACAAGGAGGGCACTGAGAATCCATGTCATAGCAACCCTTGCAGGAAAGTGGCACTATTCATGTCAATTTCCACCAATTGAAAGAAACAAGTAAGTTGGGAGTTCCCTAGAGGGACTAGAGAAAGGGGAGGCTGCGGATGCATAGGAGGGCACTCAAAGTGTGAGTCGAGCAACACCCTGCTTTTATCCTGCTTGTAGCTTGGTATATACAAGGATTTCATTCCTGTTCACAAATCATGCAATCGTATCACGTTTACAACCCTGAATACGAGCAGGAGCATAATTGTGCAACACTTGCACAAATGCATGCTTCCGATAATGCACATTCTCCCTAAACCCCCTGCATTTTCATGCTTTAGCCTGGGCGGGGGAGTGTGCATTTGGGGTGAGTGCTTGGAAAAGTGCACATTTTTTTCACCTTAGAAAATGCACAGTTTTCCTGTTTGAAAGAAAATATGCTTGTGTTTGGGAGCGAGTATGAAGTGATACGAGTATCAAGGTGGAAACGGAGAACTTCGAGGAGCTTCAACATCACTCATTCTCCCATCCCTAGCAGGCAGGCTACCAGCAGGGTTCTGCTCAACTCCCACCTCTTCATGAGCAATTACTCACACCATTCCTAAATGAGATATGTACAAGATATGTGCCCTTGCACAAATCCCATGTTTTGCAATGGAATGCTCACAAGAGAAATTCAAGATAGGTTGTGACCAATGGGAAGATTATACATTTTGCTAAAACAGACCCCAATTTCTTAAAGATAATGTTCACAACTATTGAAATTGAAGATGGCGGCCAGACAACATGTGACTTCAAATCTATGTCACCATTTAATGTTTACTATCATGCATGATTCTAGCCCGGAGATGGGCAGCATGCATCCCTGTGCCTCCTGCTGCTTCCCCTGCTCTTGCTACCCCCCAAATTCAGTGTAAATAAATAAATATGGTGTCCATAGTGGCTAATTTTGGTGCTCTGTAGCCACGACGGACCCTCTTTTTTTTCTGGCACCCATGGAAGGGAGGGGTGCAGCCCATGAGGGTTCAGGGAGTGCATAGACCCCCCAAACGTTGACCACCCCTGTGCTAGATTATCATGCAATCTTCCCCATACTCTGCAATTTGTTGCAAATGCAGAACAGCATAATAACGTGACTTTCACTACTATAAATGAAACACACACACACACCTTAATTGTATTCCTATGTGCATAGATTCCCCCCCCCATCCCTATGTGTATTTTAGGGTTCAGAGAGAGAGAGAGAGAGAGAGAGAGAACAAAGGACATGCTGGAATGGAGAAGGAGTGGCCATGATCTATATTCTGTGAGTTAACTTTCAGCTTGACCCAGAGGGTCAAGGTTCTAACTTCTCTGTAGAAGCAGGTACCCTGATCCTGTGGATGCATGGGACATGGGACGTAGCACAGTATAGCTTCCATCTCAGCAGGGACCTGTCCTGTGCAAGAAGTTAATAATAACCAACCTATTTGTAGTCTTAAGATGGGTAACAGAATGGGAGCGAAAGGCCTAATTATGCAGAGGCACATTATTGTGATTCTCGGGAAAGAGGTGTGAGAGAAATACAAAGTATTTGTTATTGTTATGAATTTATGGAGCCAAATGATAGCTGCTATTTTCAGACCATAGTTCCAATTTACGGGATTTGTGCATAAATTGGAATTCCCCAAGAAGTAAATGTGACCTCAATTTCCATTTATTGACTGTGTCTCTGCCTGCCTTTGGCCTCCTTAGGCACTGTGGTGTGAAATGGGAGATTAAATTAAAGAAGCAATCACTCTGATTCCTTCTGTACACTGTACCTGGCTTACTAAAACAGGAACGGCATTTGGCAGGATAGCTTGAAGCAGAGCCGATGCCTGATACATAGTGCCCTGCACTCCTCACCCTGAGCTTCATTAGCATGTATACATTTATTACAGACTCTTTTGCAGCACCCTTGTGATTCAAAGACACTCTGCCATATATCCCTTTTGTATACATAACATAAGCAATGAAGGATGCTCTTATAAGTACCCATTGCATTTGACTCAGCTTGAAAACTACATTGAACACTGGGGTCGGGGCACATGAATATTTCCTGACATGACCCCAAACACAAATATTGACCGCAACACTGATATAGAGGGGGAGGGCCAGTTGTGGACATATGGCACAGGTGGGGAACTTATTGCAGCCCAAGAGACGTTCTTGGGGCCAAATTCCAGTGGTGAGTGGGTCCAAAATTACAAAAAAAGAAGAAAGAAAACAAAAATGAAATAATTTTATTTATTTATTTATTTATTTAATACATTTTTATACCGCCCAATAGCCGAAGCTCTCTGGGCGGTTTACAACAGTTAAAATCATAAAATACAATATAAAATATAAAATTTAAAACCAGCATAATACCAGCATCTTGTAGCTTAAAGCTGTTGTTGCCAGTGACTAAGGCTTAGGAAAGGCTTTCCGATGTTTTAGGGGGAAAGCGGCACAAATCCTGGGAAAATGCAAATTGACCGGTGGTTGGGGGGGGGAAGAGGATGGGGCCAGGGAAAGGGTATGTGACTACCAGTGGAACCCTGGTTGGATTCGGATCCCAGGAGGGCCAGCTTTGGCTACCAGGCCTGAGGCTCCCCACCCCTGACATATGGGTTCAGATCCCTACACTGCCCTGAACCCATACAGCTAGGAGCACCCCTGACCTGGATTCAGTGGAGGCTGGTAGCTCCAATGTCAGCAGGGCTGTGTATCCACTCTGGATTTTACTCTGAAATTCTAAGGATCTATCCATGGGGCCGAACCTATTTCAGGGATAGCGTTCAGCACCATGGATAGCTCATTTACAGTTCAGACTACAATCCTGAGCAGATATACAGCCCCGCTGACACTAGAGCCACCAGCCGCCCCTGCCTGGATTGACCACCAAGGGCCTTGTGCTCCCCAAAGCCCATTTAGCAATGTAAGCAACACACCAATAGAACTAATAGAGAGGTGACAGACTGCTTGACTCTAGCCCAAAGGACTACTCCATATAAACTCTTCAGCCCTCAGGAATGGGGCACTTGTAGACGTGGACAAATCTGTAAATTTCAGTTTCTTTCAGTTTCTCATTGTTTCCAATCTTAAGTTCGGTTCTTCTCGAAGTTTGAGAATCTCCCCATTCTAAACTTTGGTTTATCCCAAATGTTGAGATTTTTTTAAAAAAGAATTTGCATGAAACTTTATACGTAAGCATTCTTCTGCACATTTCTCCTAATACATGCATTTTTATATGCATCTTTGCCTTGTATACACATTTTTTGCAACCAGTTTTCCTAATATACCGGTAATGCATATTTGAACATTATTTTCTCTAATATATGCAATTATGTGTGTATTTCTTCTTCTTTTTTTCTTTTTTTTTGGGGGGGGGATAGGAGAGCTCCATTCCAGAATTTGGAAAAGAGTTAATTTTGAAAGTTAACTGAATTTTGTTTTCCATAATGGTTCAAAAGTAGAGTTGTGCACCAATGGCCTCTCAAAATTCTCCACTCTTTTTTGGGCAGAGAAATTGGAGGGACAATTTCACTTAATTTATCCAGCTGGAGGAGAAATTCTCCAACAGTTTCTCGCCGTGGAATTCACCATTGGCAGGAGTTGCAGCGTAGCTTATTTCTCTTTCCTAAAGGTTTTTTTTTTTATGGCAAACATCAACTGTGTTGGCAGGCTGACACCCATTTTGTATCTCCCACAATACACCATACTTAGCATTGTTCTGGGGCTAGTGCTTTTTTTCTGGAGAAAAGGGTATCGGAACTCTTGGATTACATTTCCTCGGGAGTAGATGGCAATTAAATTGTAATGCAATTAATAGAAGAAAAGGTGCTGGAACTCAGTTCCGGTGAGTTCCACCAGAAAAAAAGCCCTGTTCTGGGGTATTGCATGGTGGGGAGACAGAAGGCGCACACACACACACACACACACACACACACACACATCAAAGGAGAAAGTTCTGCAAAGTGGCCTTTTATTTCTGGGGAGGGGGAGAAAGTAAAATCTCACAACTCTTCTGGGGGGGAAAAAGTCTTCTGAGAATTTTTGGCTCAGCTCTCATCATTCAGCACTTTAGGATTCACCACCTTCCCCAGGGTCTTCCAAATATTAAATGTCTGAAGGCTGACTGTGGGTACAACCTGACTCTAATGCAGATGCTTATTATACCGCTACTTCCCTGAAAGTCCTGAAGCAGGTGTGAGAGAGCAGTGTTGTATCCAGCTCCTGGAAAGAGGTGGAGCTAGTGCTGTGCCAAAGTGTGTCCTCCGATTTCCTGAAAGTTTTTTCCCCCCATGAAGAAGGCTTCCATTGTTCTGCCTCATGCTCAGGGTATTGGGAAATTTATTTTGGATTTCTTTTGCTAGTGCTTTTGAACTTACTTAATCACTGTGAGGTGGCCAAGGGTGTTGTGTGTTGTTGTGTTCTTTATTTCAATTACACATCTCCCCATTCCTCTTCAGCCTTTGAGGCTGCTTGTGTTTCCTGATCTGGGGGGGGGGAACACCCTCTGGAAGGAATTACCTCATGATTTCTTCGCCTGGGCTTTAACTAGTGTGTGGGAAGCCGAGGAAGCTACATGCAGCCGGAAAGATGACTTTACAATGAAAGACAGGAAACTTGCACACACATCTTGACCACCTCATAAGGTAAGCACAAGCACCCCAAACCCAACCCATGAGAATTTCTCTGAATTTTTCTCCTTTGAATTTCTTTTCAAAAGCAATTTCTTTTCTATCAAATTGAATGAGACTGGTTGGTGGGGGTGGGGAAGTGAAATACTTTCAGCACAGCACTATTCCGAAGTGTGAAATTAGGTAAGTGTGTATTCACATGTAAAGTGAACAAATTTCTCCCCCATACCTAGGCTGAGTACTGAAGTCCCTGTCTCTGACTGCCCTCAATTTTCCAGTTGGCAAAGCAGCAGGAGCAGCCTTCCACTTCAGACTGCTTTGGGGCAAGGGTAACTTTGCTTTTGGGATGTCCTGAATACCTTTGAAGTTGGCTGGTTTAGCCTGGTATTTGGGCTTCATCCAAAGTGCCCCCCCCCAAGTCCACCTCTGTCTATGCCTATTCATGTAAAAAAAAAAAAAAGTTCTGGGTGATTTGGATATTTTCAGGTTGATTTGACCAGGGTGGCCTGCAAGAAAATGTTGCAGGCATTGTTCCAGTTGGTCAGCTATTGCCTTCTTCTTCCAGGATATGCCATTTCATTCCTCCTCCCAGTTGGTTTTCTATCCCCCAACCAACAGTCAGTCAGAATTTCATGGCCACTATACAGGCATGTGGCTTACGCTGGCTCAGCTTGTCTGAGCGTGGAAAGCTAAGCAGGGTCAGGCCTGGTGATTACTTGGATAGGAGACCCCTCCTCTAGTTTCCTGCATTGAGCAGGGGGTTGGACTCGATGGCCTTGTAGGCTCCTTCCAACTCTATGATCTATGAAATCTATAAGCATTCTCCACCCTCATTTGGGCTGTTTTGGTGTATTCCCCCATCCCTTTATGGATTTATCCCCATAAAGATGTTTCCCCCCCCATCTACACACCTTGGGATCCCCCTGAGCCTGATCATATCTTCCTCTTGTGCATAGCTTCCTCTTTGGCTGCATAAGCAACAGCATTCACAGCCTGCCCTGAACATCAGAAGTAGAGGGAATTATCATTTTTGCCTCTGCCTGACCTAGAAAATATTTTCCAATTCTCGAGAAGAATATAAAGAAAGACATTTGAGAGACAAGAAGTTTTAATACGACAAAGGAAAACTGGTACACTTTGCATGCATCAGGGCAATGAGGAATAATGTGTCATTGCACAAATAGTGTTTGGGGAATGGCAATGCAATATGCACGTTTGTCACATCACAATATGAAAATGTTTTGAATCTATTGTTTCAGCCCCATGAAAATGACGTGCATGCTACCAGGCTGTGTTATAGACCAGGGATGGGCAACCCCAGGGCCACATTAAATTAATAGCACGGGGTGTGTATGTGTTGGTGGGTGTCAACTTATTCTGCCGGGTTGACTAAATATTTATTTATTTCCTTAAAAGATTTTTAGCCCACATTTCAGGGTGCACTGCCCTCACAAAGTGGCTTACAATAATAAAAGCATGAACATACAAATTGGCCTAATTTCCTGCAGCCCTCAGCCTAATATCAAAATCCCTCTGCATGTGATCAGTTCAGACCTTTGCTGACCTGCTGCTTCCTTGGCAGCCACTAGGCAGAAAGGAAAAAGGAGAGAGACAAGACAAAGGGAAAGGAGGTGGTGGCAGGAAGAAAAGGAGTGACACAACCACCTTTGGTTCTGGTCCTTCCAACCGCTGGCTTTGACCCCACCCACTACTGACATATGGGCCCCAACATATTACCTGTGAAAGAATGTGGTCCTTGACATAAAAAAAAAGGTTGTCCACCTCTGCTACAGATAGGGAGGTGTGAATAACCCTCCAGGCCTCCTCGTCTAAAACTATGATATATCTACCCTCCCAAATTTCTCAGATATTTATCTTGCTCTTCAATCTTCAAGGCCATTTTCATTTTGGCTCTCCCACAGCCCCCCCCAAAAGAAAACAACAACAACAACAACACACACAAAAAAAAAAACCCTGGGACAAATGATTCAGGCCAGCTGTACTGAAAACAGCTCTTGCATGACGTCTTTCTATGCAAGGGATATGGAATTTCCATGATGGATAGCCAGCCCATGGCCACTAGGAATGTTCAACACCGGTACGTGGATGCTCCATTGGACTGAACCAGCTCACACAGCTTTCCAAAGTGATGTCCTCACATGGAACCAGTATATGACAGCCTTCGTACAGAGGGTGTGATGTTTGGGCTGATTAATATTGCAAAAGTATTTTATTCATGTAATGTAAAACAAATGTGCATATTTCTCTCTGCAGGATATTTTCTCACCAAGTTGATGCTGGAAATCAGAAGCAATAAACATCATCAAATTATATGCTGTGGAACCAGAGAGCTCAGCATCCCAAGCGTGTATAATTGTTTTTGAGTTGCACCAAAACATCTTCAAAGGTCAACCTGTTACCAGTAAAGGGGCCAAAGGGGGAGGAGAGTTGTAATTAAATCCACACAAACACAGTTGCACACTGATAGGCTAATGAAGCTAATTTGTTAAGATAGTTTACCAAGAGTCAAGCTGATGCAGTTGGTGAGTTTCTGAGATGTCTTCACCACTAACAAAGCCACAGGATGTCTTCAAAGGATGGTACAAATGCAAAGTTACACTGGCCTGCCTCCTTTATTTTATTCCCTCCTATTGGCGAAGTACATAGGAAGCTGACTTCTACCAGGTCAAATTGTTTGTCTATCTGCCATGTACTGTCTATTCTGTCTGGAGTAACCCTCCTTAGTCTCAGGCTGAGGTCATTTCTATCACCTGATCCTTAAAAATAAAATTAAAAAAATCTGGAGATGCCAGGGATTGAACCTGGGTAAGTGTCTGTAGTGGGACCTGCTGGGGAGTTGGGGCCCCGCAGGGGTCTGACATCAGGTCTGATGGAATGAATTATTTCCTATGTTGCAAGTGCAACTACCCATGTAGTATAAAATGCAATCATATAAATATTATATTTGTAAGAGTAATTTAAATTGGACCCTCTACCTATTTGCAGAAGATGCTATTCTTAACATTACGGACTTTACTTCCATATGAAACAGCGTTTCTATCTATTCAAAAGCCAGAGTTTAGCTTGTGTAATTCTTACATTTTGCGAATACATTAATTCCCACTTTTATCGTTCTTTGGAATAGTTTTGGCGGCATCCAAAAATCTTCTGTAGCATAATTAGCATGAATGAAAATCATTTAACATGATTGTTAAAACTGAATGGAGAATGATGATGTCTAGGGTTTTTTGTTGTTGCTATTATTAAAGATTTATTTTTATTTTTTACCAATGGCAAGGCAATACATAGTGAAGGCCAATAATTATCCAAATGTGGAGAATATATCATTTCAACAGTACCAGTTTTTTTTGGGGGGGGGGGGATCTGACTGGATTTTAAGTATTCGGGTTAAGACAAAATAGTAAACCAATTCTTAGCTCGCAAATTTGAGTGACCATTTCAATTCTTTTTTCAGGATGGAGATGTGACATGTTTGCATGTTTGCAGGTGGGGAGAGAAGAGGAGCATACATTGGTGGCTGCACCAAACCAGGCACCATATTTAACTGTGTAAAAAGGTGCAAACAAACAACTGTCATCACCACAACAGGCACTATTTCTTAAACATTAAAAGAAAAGAAAAAAGAGGAAGTTGCCACTACCATCACAATGAGCACCCCTCCCCACCCAAAACAGCACTGAACAGTTTAGCTCCCAACACTCCTAAAATAATCTCACACACACCCCTGCCATTTCAAGAGCCCCCGTCCCCAATGGACTACCCTAAATCATGAGAACTGGAAATGTTGACAAGGTTCGGCCCAGTCCGGACTTGTACATGGACTATGGTAAAATTCCCCTGACTCCATCGAGAAAGATTACAATCAGAACCAGACACTTTTGCCCCATAGATGACCCAGGGTATTCCCCTACTGACACCATCTATGGTCAGTGAGATAGTGTGAGTGGTAGGAGGAGGCTGTCACCACTGGAAGTAACCAATGAACACACACACATATCCTTACTGGTAGGAGATAAAAAGGTGAAGTTGGCGGGTGGCTGGCACTTGCACCCTGTAGATGCGTGCCTGCTGACTGGTTATGAGTTCCTAATGCAGCACTATCCAACCTGGCACCCTCACAATGTTTTGGACTACTTTCCCTGTCATCTGCAGTCAGCATAGCCATGTTGTCTGGGGATGATAGAAGTTGTAGTCCAACACATTGGGAGGGTGCCCCGTTGGGAGAAGGCTGGCCTAATCCATGCACTGATGCTGATGCAAGCAACCCACAGTGGGTGCTGTTAGCCAGAATACAACTGAATGCTTGCATGGTGCTGACTTCAGTTGCTACACCTCATATCTCCTTGTAGTATGGGAACAGAGTCACCTGCTTGCCTGGAGAGTGAGTGTGTGTCTACACCTCCTTCCACCTATCACCATCCCCCCCCCCACACAAGAGAACCAAGGCATTCTATCCAGTCCCAAGGAACAACCACTTTCTTCTCCCTGTGTGCAGGGATGGGGACTCGGACTCAAGGACTCGACTCGTGAGTCGGACTGAGTCCCCCCTCTGACTCGACTCGGACTCGAGTCCCAATATTTTTAATGGGACTCGAGACTCGACTCGGGACTCGAGACCAAGGACTCTTCAACATCCCTGGGCTGTGCCAGAAGGAGTGGAGAGAAGCGTGATTGCCAGCGAAGAGCGCATGGAAGCGAGGTGTGCCGCTGCTCGGCCACTATGGACGGCTACCAGGAGTGCAGCCCCAACAGTGTGTCAAGATTTATTTTGATTGATGTGTTGCGTACTTGGGAGAGGCAGAAGAAGGACCTGAGATTACTCTGTGTGGCTGCTCTGAGTGTGTTTCTGGTTCCAGCAAGTTCATCACCAGTGGAGCGGGTGTTCAGTGAGGGTGGAATTGTGATGAGATCTCACCATTCCAGAATGGGGGCCAAACATTTAGAAAAAATCATGTTCCTCAAATGCAACATGGATAGGTTTTAGGAAGTACAGCAAGTTTATTTTTTTAAATCATTTTTCTAAAATGCAACCTTTCAGAAATTTTGGGTTTGGCTGCCTCTGCCTGCCTGTTTGAGGTTCCCAGCCTCCTCTGCCTACCTGGTCTCTTCTTGACGCAGGTTCAACAGTTGAAATTGTCCAAGACAAAGGCCTCTGCCTGCCTGCTTTGGAGTTCCCTGCCTCCTCTGCCTGCCTGGTTATTTGGGTTTGGGCTGCCTGGTCTGTTCTTGCCAAATCAGTTGCAGAGTTTTGAAATAAAAAGGCACCTTGTTGCCTAGAAATTATGAACCACACTCTGAAGTAGCCTTATTTGTTGGGAAAAAACACCATTGATTTAATAGGGACGCGTGGAAGTCAGCTTGGGAGTGACTCGTGACTTGTGACTTGTGACTCGTGAGTCACCATTTGGACCAGGACTCGGACTCGAACTTGAGACTCGGGTCCAAAGACTCGTGACTCGACTCGTGACTCGAGACCAAGGACTCTTCAACATCCCTCCTGTGTGTCATGCCTGACTTTAGCCAAGGCCAGGAAGTCTCCTCTGGTGAAAATTCTGAGGCCAAAGACCCCATGAGTCAGCCCCTCACAACATGTTTATCCCTGTAGGCACCAGTTATACCACTGAAGAGGCCACACCACCAGGCCCTTCGGCAGCAGTGGTCCTTTGGGCACCCACAGATGGGGCTCCTGCTGAACTTGCCTCACCGTCACCTATGGAATTAGAGGTGGTGGCCAAGTGACCACCCAGCCCTAGAGGGCATGTGCACCGAAAGGTGCAGGAACAGGTGGTCTCCTGTTGGCAAATCTCATGCTTGAAGGCATAAAGAACTCAGACTGCTCTGGAGGAAGAGTGCTGTTTACTTCTTTGTCCCTTTCCTGTCTGGCATCCTGCCTCACTAGCCACTTCTGAGTTCTGACTGCTGCCTCAACTTAGGAATATAAAAGGTCTCGGTTGCTTTTGAGAAACAAAGTAATTATAATTCATTTACATTTCTGATTTAGTAGCTACAGGTGTGCAGCTATTGGGAGGAAAAGGCAGTATAAAGTGTTTCACATCCCCTCTGAAAAGCTAATCCTATTAACAAGAGCAGGATTAGTTTATAAACAAAATAAGAGTCATGATGTGATACACTGTTCTACATCTCTCATTGTGGAAACTGATTCCGCCTAGGGAAGCTTGAGGAAGTTGATCAGCAGGAATTTCCATATGAACTGATCTGGGGAGCTTCCAGACAAGACTTTCATCCTTCAAACGTCCAGTCTCAAACATGGAATTTTACCAGGGCAGTGGGTAGGCCCAGGTATTAGTGTCCTCCATCAGAATGTAGTTATCCTTCAGATTTCGCACTTCTCCAAATTTTGAAATTCAGTTCTTAGCTCAAAAAAAAAAAAATACATCCAAACATTCATATTTTAGGATAAAATATATTTCAAAATTGTACTTTGAGAAAAAAAATTCTTTAGAAAAGTGGACATTGTGGCAAAATATGTTAAAAATGAATGTATGCATTGGTCCAGAAATAAATGGATGTTTCCATCTCTAAATTTGTGATTCAAGCCAAGTTTGACCAGGATGGAATGTCTGTTTTGGAACTCCCATCAAAATGAGTGAATAAAAAAGCTCAGTCATTTCAGTGGGTCTTTTGCAGAAGTTCCCAGTGGATTGTGCCTTGTATATACTACTCTGCCTTGCTCACTTCACTTACATTGGCACAAAAGTCTGAGAACCAACTGTGGAGAGGGCTGGCTCTATCCTTAGGCAGAATGAAGTAGCTGATGATAGGGACTGCAGGGAGATTGAGGGTCAGAGGGCTATATGCCCTGCCTTACACCCCCTAAGCTAGCCTGCTGTCCTCAAGTGCAATGGAGGACCTTGTCTCATTTCCAGAGTTGATGTCAGATTGAGCTGTCAGTCCAATCAGGAATGGGAGGGTGTCCATCTTCTTCTTTGATTCAGGGAGCAAGATGTCTTGGGCTGGCCATGAGAACCCCCTGTTTAAGGCCCATCCCTGCCTTAAAGGAGTCTTGCAGAATCCCTATACCAGTGTTCTCCAACCTTGGATCCCCAGATGTTTTTGGCCTACAACTCCCAGCATGCTGGTTGGAGAACACTGCCCTATGCTCATGGGTAACCCTAACCGTGTGTCCGCTAGTATTGAGGACAAGGAGGTGGTTGAAATGTGTTCTGCTTTGAACGCCTCAGGGGGGGGAAAAATGCTACTGGAAGTCTGGTGCAGCAATACAGCAGTCCTGCATTGGTTACACTTGAGCCAGTATATGTCTGCAATTCAAGGGATTACATGTTACAAAACCAAGCTTAAACGTATGAGCGTCTTCCCCTTTCGAAACAGGATTATGGAAAGAAATGCTGTATTTGCTCAAAGAAGTTTAACCCAAAGCCATTTGACCTTCCCTTCAGCCTTTGAATTCCCAGTGCAACTGATTTGGTGAGGCAGGTTTAAAATTGGGTGGTGCGGGTGGGGGAGGAGAAAGGAGAAGAATTCCAGAACAGATGGATTTACAAAATGAGCTCAGTGGCAGATGGCGCTGAGAGGCTTTTATTGGCATATCGTGGATAGTAGGGCTCTTGCATTTTTATTTTTATTATTTATTTATTTATTTTAAAAAGAGGACTAGTGGTATGTAAACTTGCATGAGGGTTGATTTGTAGATTCCTAATGTGATTCTCATCTCTTAGCTTAGGATGCAAATGGATGAAGTTCAACAAGGCCTCAATGCAGTTCTTATGAATGGAAAGTAGTCTTCATTGCAGATGGAACAGCCTCTCTCAGCAGCTGTTCCATCTGACTGCATCAGAGCGAGAGATGAGATAGCAAGGCCCACTCTATCTGTCTCAGCATAGAGCATCCTGCAGTGACCATTATGCCTCTTTATTATGGAACAGTATGAAAGTGTTGACAGCCTTCCCCCTCTTCCTGTTCCCTTCTTATTTCCTTTCCCTTTCATATCTATTATCATAGAATCATGGTTAGAGTTGGAAGGGGCCTATAAGGTCATTGAGTCCAACTCCCTGCTCAATGCAGGAATCCAAGTTAAAACAACTCTGACACATGGCTGTTCAGTTGTACCTTGAATGCTTCCAGTCCAGTGTGGGAGAGCCCACGACCTCCCTAGGTCATTCGTTCCTAGGGGTACGCCCGCTCGCCTCGAGGCAGGCGTAGCGAGTCAAAATGGGCCCCACTCATGCCCGACCGAGACTCGCGGGGCCTTACCGGTTCTGGGGCTCCCTTGGCTCGCCGTGGCTGCCTCGAGCCCGCTGCGCCGGCCACGCTGGTCCCGTCGCATCACTTCCGGCTGGCCAGAAGTGACACGACGGCAACAGCCCTGTTGCCCTGGTTTCTCTGCAAAATACACAGCACGGGGCCCTAGCACGCCGGCGCAGGTTCCTGTCGCGTCACTTCCAGCCAGCCAGAAGTGACACGACGGGACCAGTGCAGCCGGCTCAGCGGGCTCGAGCAGCGCTGAGAACTGCTCCACGCCGCTCAGAAAATTGAGGCGGGGGAGCCGCCGCCCCGGAGAGACAAGGTGGCAGCGAGGCGGGACCCCCCGAAGGTTTGTGAACACCACCACTATTCGTTCCATTGTTGCATTGCTCTATCAGTCAGGAAGTTTTTCCTCACGTTCAGCTGGAATCTGGCTTCCTGTAACTTGAGTCAATTATTCTGTGTCCTGCACTCTGGGATGGTCAAGAAGAGATCCTGGCCCTCCTCTGTGCGACTGACAACAACCTTTCAAGTACTTGAAGAGCGCTATCATATCTCCCCTCAGTCTTCTTTTCTGAAGGCTAAATTTGCCCAGTTTTTTCTGTCTCTCCTCATAGGGCTTTGTCTCCATTCCCCTGACCATCTTGTTTGTTGCCCTCCTCTGAACCTTTTCCAGTTTGTCTGCATCCTCCTTCTTAAAATGTGGTGCCCAGAACTGTACGCAGTACTTATGATGAGGCCTAACCAGTGCTGAGTAGAGGGGAAGTAGTACTTCACGGGATTTGGAAGCTATACTTCTATTAATGCAGCCCAAAATAGCATTTGCCTTTTTTGCAGTCACATCGCATTGCTGGCTCATATTCAGCTTGTGATCTACAACAATTCCAAGATCCTTCTCGCTAGTATTGTTGAGCCAAGTATCCCCCAAGTAACTGTGCATTTGGTTTCTTTTTCCTAGGTGCAGAACTTAGATTTTAAGCCATTGTTTTAGAATTGCAAACTGCCTTGAATGCTTTTCTTAGAAAGGTAGTATATAGATAAACTAAGTAAATAAATAAATAGGATCCAACTGAATCAATCCACAGGAATGTATAGGAACAATGAGCTATCCACCATTTTGTCTGGAGAGTAGGGTGTGGCCACATCTTCTCCCATTTGTTATAATTGTTTCTCCCACAGATAATTTGGACATGTCATCCAGTCACACGCACCAATAACATCAATTTATAACCGCAGCTTAGGCATGTAAATACTACATATAGCGGTATACATATAGTGGTATGTAAATATTACAAATGAAAAATAATAAATTAATTAATTTCCACTGAGGGAAGAACAAACAAAGAAAAGAAAAAAAGAACAGCTGCATACCTCAGGCCCTTGAGCAGGCAACATGCATAAGCATGCATTGATCTGCTCATGTGACACATCCCGGTGCTGCCTGTGCTGCCCTGCAGCATTTATTGAGTGGGAGGCGATCAGGCGCCAGGTGGAGTGGTGAGCGAGCAGTGACAACGTTTTGGAGGACAGAGCTGTGTGTGCAACCTGCCCTGCATCACCTAAGCAAGCCTGCTTCCCTCATGTGTGGTAGAAGAGGCTGTCCTGTTGCCAGTGTTGAAGTAAGATTCATTTGCCAGGCGTGTGTGTGTGTGTGTATGTGTGTGTGTGTAGGGTCATATTGTCCTTCATCTAAGGCAGCTGGCCATGATTTTTACTGCTTCTTGAGCTGCTACTGTAAAGGCGCAATCCTATGCATGGCTGCTGGGGAACACTAGGAGGTTTTCTCTCTCTAAACATGCATAGGATTGAGCCTTCAATCTTTGTTTTGTCTCATTTTTTCTCCAATGTACCCTGCATCTTTGCTCGGAGTAGCAGAGTAATAGGACTCTTTACTGGAATTGAAATTCAAAGATTAAATCAAGAAGTAATTCAAGCTAGAAGAATGCAACAACAGTTTCCTTTTGTTTCTGTAGGACAGGTGAGACTAGGAAATATTGAATCCAAGGGCCAGTTCAACTGGGCTCCTAGTCGGTTGATGCTGCCATGCTGGCACCCGGCATGGCAATTTGAAATATGTTCGTCCTGTTTTTAAAGTCCTTGTAAATCAGAACTTTCTAATACCGTCATCATTCAGTGAAAGTGGGATGAAAATAGCAACTTAGCCAGATTTTGATCACAGAGGGTTATCATCCTAGGAAATAAATAACCTTATAGGATTTAGTCTCCTGAGCTTTACACTCCTTTATTTGAAATAATCTTCCCAGATGGCAAAATCCAAAAGGACTTATGGGATAGATGCTTTACTCTGTTTGCAGACAGAAGGTACATATTATCAGATAAGCTTTTCAAAGAGAACCTGTTGGGAATTTGGTGGTCATAATGAGATGGTTCTGTAAAGGAGTGAGTGATGGGTTAGGCGATTGAAGTTGCATCTGGGGACAAAGAAACAGGCAATACATTTTGGGGATGTTGCATAGGATTTAACTGAACGCTGTTTTACCCATCTTGTTGCTTGGAATTAATGTTTCCTTTGCAATATTTTCTCTGAAAGACTTCAAAATTGAACTACTTGGAAAAAAAATACTCAGAGTATTTTAAATTAATATTATAAGAAACTAATATAGTTGGGTTGTTATGAGGGCTGGCATCAGCACCCAGAACTCTCAGGCAACTGGTAGGAATGGGCGAATGAGCAATGTTCAAGGTCACTAGGATTCTCCGAACATTGTCTCGCCCCTCATCTCTTGCCCAATTCCCATTCATGTTTGTGGTCACTGCTTGATATGTACAAATGGGAAACTTGTGCAAATTGAGCAGTGATCAAAATGAGAGATTTGCACAAATTTTACCAAATGTGTGCAACTTTCCTCCCCCACCATTTTTAATTCCTCTGGACAATAATGGCACCAGATGGCAATTTTCCAGCACTTCCTGCTCCCCCCATTACCAGCCCAGGCACTAGCCCTGGCTGTGATCCTTCAGAGAGTTGCATGCATGTAATTTCCAGTGACATCAGTCAGATTAATGCAGGCATTTGCATGTGTAAAGGGTGGAAATAACGAGTTGAGACAAAAATTATAGTACAAAGTAGGGTCACCTTTATTGATTAATCAAGATCTGTGAAGGGAAAGAAGTGTGGGTCCCTGGCTATACTGGCCCCTTGCCAGTAGTTGTTTTAGGGTGATGCATCCAACCCCAATGGGCAGCGCCTGTAAAATCACCACCCCTCAGTTTTACACCAATGCTGGTGTTGGGAGGCCTTCCCTGTCACCTCCTCATGGAGCTGCAAAATTCCGATAGGGCAAGGTGAGTCAGCCTCAAAAATAATCCGTATCACCCCACCAGGCCTAAAAGGTGCCAGCAGATGCTCACCAACCCTAACCCCACTGAATATCCCTGCACTTACCTGCCAAATGTGACTGAATTAAGCCAACCAAAAACAGCCAATAGAAAAACAGCACTGACCACTGCATCACAGTGTAGAGCGGGAGAAACCTGCACATTGCCCCACACGGCCAATTGAGGCAATGAGCCAAAATTCCTACTCGGCCCCTTAACAGGAGACCAGCAGAGCCCACACTGCTAACAGGCAGGCAGGCAGGCAGGCAGGCAGGGAGCCGTGAACAAAAGAGGCCGAGGGCGGGACCAATGAGACTAATATGGTCCTTGGCACACCCCTCCAATGCCTTGTAGATGCGTGGAAACACATGGTTGGCCACTCAACCCGCCTTCTCCCCACCCTTAGCTAAGAAGGAGCAGGGAAAGAGAAGACTGATGGCAGGATTTCAAGCCTAACCCTTTTTGTTATAGTTGGTCCACTTTACAAGGGTTCTGCATCCCACCACAATGATCACAGTGATTTACAACTTAGTGGCATGCTATCATAGCTGACAAAGCCCAGGGCAGGAAATCTCTGATGAAGTTTCTGAGGCTGAAACCCCCATGAGACCCTCTAACTCCAGCATCCATATACTTGCCACTCACACACCCCAAAGAGGCCACACCAGGCCCTTTAGAAACAACCAATGGCCCATGAGGTAGCCATGGAGAGGGTTCCTGACTACCTTGCCTTACTGCTGGAGTCAGAGCAGGAGGATGCCAAGTGACCGTCCAGCCCTAGGGAAAGTCAGCGGGGAAAGGTGCAGGTGGCTTCCCATCAGCAAAGCAGATTCTTCTGGGCTCAAAGAGACTGGACTCCTCAGGAGTAAGAGGGCATAGGGCTTATGGGATCTCACAAATCTGGGCACTGGAGCAGGACCGGTGCAAGGCAGTTTGGTGCCCTAGGCAAGATCAGATATTTAACACCCCCCCTCCCACTTGAGAGCACTGTGTTGTTGTTTTTTGAAGGTGTTTCTGGTTCTCTATAGTAGTTCTATTCCTAACCTCAGGAGTGTTGTCATCCCAGGACCTGACTCCCCATCTTCAATGGATGAGAACAGGTGGTTTTAATAAAGATTTACAAAAAAATCACAAAGCTCTTCATATTCAGGAGAGACAGATCTTGAAATTTTAAAAATTGGAATGTGTGAGAAAGTGAAACTGACGGATTTGTCCATCCCTACAGTAGTACCACCTAGTTGAGCATCTTTTGCCAGCACAACCAGCAGGCAATAGGGGGCCCACCAGAAATGTGGACAGTGATCCGCTTGTGGACCACAGTCTACCTTCTGATCACCTCTGCTCAATGATCATAGAGTACCACAATGCCATATCTACATCCTCAACATGTTCTCTGGCTACAGAGAAGATATTTCCATTTTTTATTCCTTTTTTAAAGGAAAACAACACCCACCCCAGTATTTGAAGCAGATAGGTGTTATTGGACACAGAGTTTTATCCTTGATTAATTTACAGTTGTTGCTCTGTCTTCTCTACTAGTTCATCTTGATTCCCCAGCTGCTTATGACATGTGTTTTCAATATGTAGTGTAAACAGTCCCCCACATGGCAGTTAATGCCTTTTTAAAGCAGCAGGTCTCTCAAACAATTTATACTTCGGCACATATCCTGTGTAGAAGACAGGCCAAAACAGGACCATGGGAGCCATTCCAGTCTGTGTGCTTAACTATCATTAAACCTTGCGTGGGTTTATTGGCTTTTAACACGCTCAATACATATTGCATATTGCAGTTTTGTGGGTCTGTTCATCACCTAAGTAAATTAATAGCACGGGGTGTGTATGTGTTGGTGGGTGTCAACTTATTCTGCTGGGTTGACTAAATATTTATTTATTTCCTTAAAAGATTTTTAGCCCACATTTCAGGGTGCACTGCCCTCACAAAGTGGCTTACAATAATAAAAGCATGAACATACTAATTACAATCAAATGGAGATAGATAGATAGATAAAGCAGTAGCAGCAACAGGTAATTATTTTTAAGCGCCAAATGCAAACTGGAAAAATGTCTTTCTTCAGGGTTTGTTTTTTTTTTAAGTCAGCCATGATGAGGCCATACATATCTCCCTGGAGAGAAGATTTCAAAGATGGGATCACCACTGAGAATGCTCTATCCCTTCATTTAAGCAATTGTTCTCCCATCTTTTTATCAAATTTATGTCAAAGGTGGTTACAAAACAAAACAAAAAAAACAATCTCTAAAATATAAAAATAGAATTCCAAAATTAAAACACATAAGATCCTGAAACCATGCTTTCAGCAAACATTTGTTCAGTGAATACCATTTTGATGGATATTAAATAAAATGTTTAGAAAGGACATTCCACAGTTGGGGCAAAATCAAATAAATGTTCCTGCCCAAAGTAGCCACCCTTAACCTAGAGCAGGGCCTCCACAGATTATCTCAGCAAATGGGCAGGTTCATGTGGGATCCTTCTCTATTAATATTATTCTAAATCCTTTTAGAAAAGACTGAGAGATTGGAAGAACATGCTGGAAGAAGTGGTTTAAGCATTACAAAGCTGAGTAAGCCCTGGCAGAAATACCTAGGGATGTGGGAAAATATGCTCCATTGGGTTTTTTCTTTTTTGGTGTGTGTGTGTGTGTGTGTGGATTTTTCCAATCTGCATCACAATGGCCACAAACTAAACACAATCTGTGTCTTGAAATCTGTACATTTCTGGACTCGCACTGTGTTCTGTGAAACAGGAAAAAAAATCTGAAAAAATGTGTACTCACCCTGTGGGTGAGTGGTTCCCGATTCTGATGTGTAGGCATTGATTGTTCTGGATGGGGTTGTACTCCCTTTAAAAGATCAGGTTTGTAGTATGGGGGTATTCCTACGTCCATGGTTGTCACTGGAGTTCCAAGTGACTGTGGCGGCTCAGAGTGCCATTTACCATCATTGAGTGGTTCGCCAGATATGGCCTCTCCTGGACAAGGATAGCTTGGCCACAGTGATACAGGTGCTAGTAACCTCAAGACTGGATTACTGCAATGCACTCTATGTATGGCTGCCCTCAAGGCTGCTCTGGAAGCTGGAGCTAGTGCAGAATGCAGCAGCTTGGCTGTTGTCAGGAGCTTCCCCTTTTCAGCATGCAACTCCTTTGCTGAAAGAACTGCACTGGCTACCTATTTGCTACCGGGTCAGTTTTAAGGTTCTGGTACTTGTGTACAAAGCCTGAAACAACTTGGAACCAAGTTACCTGAGAGACTGCCTCCTTCCATGCCAACCTGCCCCGTCGCTGAAGTCATCAGATGGCATGCTCCTGGTGGTTCCTCATGGAACTTTGGCCTGACTGGAGTCCACCAGGAGAACATGAAGGAGATAAGGCTCATCTTTCAGGCCAAATCACCTCACCCGAATCGGAGTTTTGCAGCCTCGAGAGTGGGCTGATTGTGGGAAGGCCTCCCACCAGCACCACTGCGGTGTAAAACTGGGGGATGGAGAGTTACAGCACCACCTCTTGAGGTTGGATTAGAGATGTTAACGTACCTTGGGGGGGTGCCTCACCTCGCCTCTCTGTGCTGGCCCCCCTGCGACTCGATTCCCAGCGGCATGGAGCAATTCTCCATGCCGCTCGAGCCGCCCACGCCTGCAGCGACGGGACCCTGCGCTGGCGTGACGGGACTCCACGCTGTGTCTTTTCTGTAGAAACCAGGGCAACGGGGCTTAAAACAGCCATTTTAAACCCTATTGCACTGGTTTCTACAGAAAAGATTCAGCGCGGGGTCCCGTCGCGCCAGTGCAGGGTCCCGTCGTGGCCGGAAGTGATGTGATGGGACCGTCGCGGCGGGCGGCTCGTCGTGGAGAGGCAAGCAGGGCCGGGACCCGGTAAGGCCCACGAGTCTCGGGTGGGCTTGAGTGGGGCTGATTTCGGCCTGCTACGCCCCCCCCAAGGCGAGCGATTACATCCCTAGGTTAGATGTTTCGCCCATAAACAGCCTACTGGCCAACAGCTGATTTAGTTAGCACCCGCACTTTTTCCCTTCGAGATAAAAAACCGCAGTGCGGGGTCCCGTCACGTCACTTCCTGGCAGCTGGAAGTGACGCGACGGGACCCTGTGCTGCCAGCGAGACGGATCGAGCGGCGCTGGGGATTTGCACCTTGTGGGGGGTGCTCGCTGAGAAAAGGCGAGCAGAGGCAAGCATCCCCCGAAGATAGGTTGTACACCCCTATAAAAATATTATGTAATTTTTATAATTGTTGTAAACCACCCAGAGAGCTTTGGCTATTGGGCGGTATAGAAATCATCATCATCATCATCATCATCATCATCATCATCATCATCATCATCATCATCATCATCTGTTCCCAGACTGAAGTTGAAAACAAGTCAGAAGAATAGGACTGCTTGAACAACTTTGAGTTCCCACTAATATGGTGGAACTCATTCTTAAAGAAAGAGAGATGAAATATCAAATATCTGTCTCCCAAAATCTTCGGCCAGGATTAAGCTCCCTCTTCTCCCTTCCCCAAGAAATTATCTCCTGATGCTGTTGGTGCCATTTACATGGGTCTGCTAGCCTCCCTCAGGCATGTTCCAGAGCAGGAGAAAGAACCTGGAGGTTGCTAGGCAACTACCTTGCTAGTTTTAGCTCCAACCCATAAAGCACAAGATGTCTTCTAATCCCATTTAACACCAGTCTACCACAACAGACATTCTGCATTAGCAACAATTCAGCAATAACTGCTCCAGCATTCACAGATCCTCATCTTTAATGTCTTCATAAAGGAGGCTGCAGGAAACTCAAGAGTCCAGCAGGGGTGCTTATTAACCTCATCACCTTGCATGCTCAGATGCTTTCCCTAGAGCATTCAAAAGATAGCTAACTAACACTATTCCAGATGGGCACTTAATAACTCCCTTGTAATATATATATATATATATATATATATATATATACACACTTTTGTAGTTGCCCTTCAAGCATTTGGAGAGGGCTCAATTTTCATCTAAATCTCCCAAAGGTATCTGTTTGCCAGAAATGTATGCACATGAGAGCATTTAATTATGTGTAGGCATACAGACACAGTAATACAGTAAGTAAATAGGAGCAATATTTAAGGAATCAGTATCATATATCTTGTTAGCAATAATGGGGGGGGGAGGGACACATTTCAAAATCTGGCTAAAAAACAGACTTTCTTTGTCCCAAGATAATAGAAAGGGCAAGACTCATAATTACAGGTTTCTAGAAATTTAAAAGTAAAAATCTACAAAGCTATCCATGGTTTAAAAGCCCATTTGTCAATCATTATTACAGATGGGTAAGAAATTCATTCAGTTTGCATTTCAATGTGAACTTACCAAATTTTGCACTTTCACAACCACTCTGCAAACCCAAACCCTTCAAAATTCACACTTCTCCTAACTTTGCAATGGACTTCTCCAATCAAAAATAATACATACAAAAATGTTTTTATTTGGGGAAATAACATTCAAAATGCATGAGGGCTCATTCCTAAGGCTGCTAGACACTGTCTAGAAGATGGCCATAGAAAAAGTCAGAGTCGCAGTTCTGACTTCAGAAAAGTGCCCTGAGGGCGGAGCTGGGACTCCAACTTTGGAGCACCCTCCCTTCACTTCACTTCACTTCTGGGTCCCTGGCGCTGCGTTTTTTACATAAAAACCAAGGTAAACCACCTTAAAATGGCCACGACTTGCAAATTGCAGCAGTTTTAAGGTAGTTTACCTTGGTTTTTACATTAAAAATGCGGCGCCGGGGACCCGGAAGTCCACCTCGCACCTCAAGGGGGTACAAGATGGATCATGCAGCAGGGGTGCTTGCCGAGCGCCCAGAGAGTCGGGTGGTGGGCAGTTCATCCACCCCTAATTTCCCTTGTCCCTAAAAATTAAGGATAATCTGAACTAAGCACTCTGTAGTGTTGATCAATTAAACAGAATGAATCAGAAAGGACATGGTGGTTATTTGCAAATTCGTCCCTCCTGGGGCAGTCTGATGTGGATTAGAAAGCTCTTCTGGAGATTCACAGGATATTTGAGGCTGACTGAGCAATTGATGAGAAGAGGGAAGTTTTGGCTGTCCAGATGAACACCACAGAAATATGAAAAGAACTGCGCCTGCTTTATTGGTATCATCTGTTCAGCCACATTTCTTCCTCAAGAAGAGAGATCGGAGGACACAACCCTGACCTTTGGCCTTATCCAAGTGGGCACCCTGAATTTTCTCCTGCCCAACAGCTGATCTTTTCAGAAAGGTGGTGTTGAGCAGCCACTCTATCTGAAACTATGGTGCACTCCTGGAACTGTTTTCCAGGGTGAATCCAGAGGCTCACTCTAGAGATTCCACCTGAAACCTGCCAGGCTCTAGGGTGGCCATGTGTCCTCTTTTACAGAGAACAGTCCTCTTTTTGATGAGCTGTCAGAGACCTGCCCTTTATTTGAAGGGCTTCCCTGTCCAGTTCTGGTCTAAAGATAATCATCCGTAAGAACTGTTGCCTATCACCAGTAAGCACCTAGACAGCAGGCACTTGTTGTTCTCCTGGTCACAGTCTTCTACACTATGATGAGTTGTACTGTATTTCCATTTAAATTATAATAGTTATTTCTAAATTTGCATCTATAACTCAATATCAGCATATGCAAATTTATGCAGATTGGTGTCCTCCTTTGTCCTGCTTTTGACTGATGGGTTTCCTCTTTTTTGGTGATTTATAGGTGTAAAAGCCAGTGTGGCGTAGTGGTGAGAGTGTTGGACTGGGACTCGGGAGATCCGGGTTCTAGTCCCCGCTCGGCCATGAAACTCACTGGGTGACTTTGGGCCAGTCACTGCCTCTCAGCCTAACCTACCTCACAGGGTTGTTGTGAGGATAAAATGGAGAGGAGGAGGATGATTATGTAAGCCGCCTTCCTTGAGTTCCTTGCAGGAAAAATGTAATAAATAAAATAAATAAAATAATGCCAGGAGCAAGCAGTGGAAGTGAGAAACAGTAAATTAGCATGTGCCGAGTGTCATGAATTCATAGATGAACAACCACAATCCCAGCCCCAGCCCCAGCCCAACTGGTTTTTTTTGGGGGGGCTGCAATCCTATGCAAACCTACTCACAAGTCCCATTGCAAGTTTACCCTTACCCTATGTAAAGGTATTTTACTGATCTATTTGCTTATATTGCAACCTTTTCCATTTTGTGTTTTAATTTATTTAATTTTGTGTTTTAATTTAATCTTGATATGGTTTGTTTTGTACATTTCATACAACTATAAATAATAATTCTGGGGAAATAAAGTGGTGGCCATCAGAATGTGATCAGTGGAATTACTTGAATCCCCCCCCCCAACAGCGGTTACATCCCTAGTGTTGGCCAACCCTACTCAGAATTAGTAAGCCCCATTGAGTAAAATGGGATTCACTCCCAAGTAAGTGTGGACAGGATTGCATCCTGAATAGCACAGAAAGACTTTTTTTAATTGTTACCCCTAGCAGGGAACATATTTACGCTTCACTTCAGGATGTAAAATGTTTACAGCCCCTCTCCTTAAAACACTTAAGGGGAGGGGCTGTATCTCAGTGGTAGAGCACCTGCTTTGCATGCAGAAAGTCCCAGGTTCAATCTCTGGCATCTCCAGGTAGGGCTAGGAAAGAATCCTGCCTGAAACCCTGGAGAGCCACTGCCAGTCAGTGTCAACAATACTGGGCTAAATGGACTAAAGGTCTGACTCAGTATAAGGCAGTGTCCGGCTCTAAACTGAGTCCTGGCTCTTTGCTAAGCAAATACAAGGATGTGTACAATGTAGCAGGCAAATGGTCAAGCAAAGTTTTACCAGACACATAGGGGTTTTTCCAGAGCAAGATCTAAAGTGCAGCCAATATCAAAAGCCAGGAGATCCTTCAAGTTAAAAGCACAGAGGACCAAACACATAGCCAGGTTAAGGAGAAGACAGGATACAAAAACCAGACCCAGAGCTGAAATTTAGTGATTGTTTTCAGTAGCTCTCAAGTTACAAGTGAGAGCTGATACAGCTAGAGCTACTACAAGCCTCACCCCGTGCTCAGCTGCATCATATTAGAGGCTTGTCAGATGTCCTCCTCATGAGGAGAGGCCACCTCATGAATAGCCCTCTTCAGTAAGCAAGCTGCCATTCTATCATGAATCTTAAGGTGCCAATGTTCTCGGGTCCAGGTGGAGACCCAGCATCCCCTCTGCTTCAGAAGCTGAGCTCTCTGCTTCTCCAGGAGGCATATCCAATGGCATCATTCCTGAGGGTCACAGACTGTCTTGACTAGTGCCAGGGTCTTCTGAGAGGACAACTGACTCTGCAGCTTCTGGTGCCTCCTCTTAAGATGACTCCAGTGGCGGCATGACCCCTGGGACCATGGCAGGCAGTTTCCTATACTCTACTCCGACCTAGCAGTCAGACATTGTCCTTAGAAAAAGCTGCAATCAATCAATCAATTTTAAACAACTATTTTATTTTTTGCCACACCTGGTGGTCAACATGGGCAAAAATCAGTGTTTCTTCCAGTTCATCGTGGAGGAACAAGGATTTTTATTTATTATTATTTTTTAAGTGATAAAACAATAATTGGCCTCTTGAGTATACAAATATTCCTCTTTAGAGGGCATTTACGTGTTATGTCTGTAACCTATATATTTAGTGTGGGGAAAACATATTCTCAGTGGTACTGAATAATGAATAATTGCCAAAGTTATCTGTGTCACAATAGCTTATTACTCTAGAAGGATGAAGCCGCTACCCCAGAGGTCATGCATGACCCAGTAAATGAGAGTATCAAATATTACCATAAATAATTAAACTGCACACGTTACTTGGGGCCTGATCCTTAATTTCTTAGGCGTCCCAAATTAGGCATTCCAGTTCTCTTTACTGGTGGATGTTAATCAAGGAAATGAATAAGTTCTTCATGCACTTAGATTAAAAGTGGGGGGGGGGCTGAGTTTAATGATGCGTAAAGTAGTTCAGGGAATGAGAAATCAAAAGATGGGAAAAATACTGTCCAATTCAGAGATAACCTTTATCAGATTCAGATATGATAAGCACAATCTATGTCCCCTTGAAATCAATGGCAAAATTCCCAGTGATCTTATTGAAGCTGGATCACACCCAAGGCTTTTTGTTTTCTGGTTTCAGCCAAGACCAATAATGTACATTGTCACACTGCCTCTTCAGTCCATTTCCCACTCTTTTATGCTTGGGTAGATGACAGACTTATGTATTTCTATAAACAAAAGCTAGCTATATAATCTGCATATTATGGCGGCAGGAGGAGGCAGACATAAGTTTCTTTAGCACAATGTGTTACTACTACTTCAGCTAGACAGGGCAAAATAATCACTATAGATGCTTCCAGATAAAGAGGTAGGAGAATTTTGTTTGCACTCGCAAAACATGTGAACATGCCCTCTTCGTGACCCCAGACGTGAGCACGAGCAGGAGAACGTGTTTTCTGAAAATGTTCACAAATTCTCAAGCATGCGCTATCATTCAAAAAATATGCAAATGCTGCCCACCCCTCAAAAACTTCAAATTTATGCATTTAGAAAAAGCACAATTTCATGCTTTAGTCTATGGGGAGTAGTTTGCACACATTTTGAAATTTCCACAACTTTGGCTTCTTCTTTTTTTGCACAGTGTTCACGTTTGATTGCATTTGTTTTGCACAATTTTCCTGATTGCACAAACCAAACAATGATTGCAAATGTGAGCACAAATCAAGGCGAGACAAGCACCAAGCTGATATTAAAAAAATCTTGGTGAACATCACTTTTTCACCAATCCCTACTTCCAGATGGAGGGCCTCCTAGCACTTACAACTTAAAACACATCTATCATACAGTAAATAAAAGCAGTCCTAAAAGTAGCAACCACTCTCCTAAAAAATATTTTATTTATTATTTATTTATTTATTATATTTTTGAATCGCCCATCTGGCCAGTCATCCAGCCACTCTGAGCGATGTACGGTGCAATAAAATACAAGAAACAACAGAGTGTAAAACACATTTAAAAAAAACAAAACAAAAAACTGTAATTAATAACTATCTGTAAAAAACAGCAAAATCAGAAAATTGCAGAAATAAAATTATGTATTAGAGTCCAGGAGAACAGAAATGGCTTCAGCTGTCACTGAAAAGATCACAGACTTCGCACCAGCCAAGACACTCTGAGAAGAGCATTCCACAACTAGACACCACCATTGAAATGGTCCTGTCTCTGGACAATGCCCACTTCACTTCAGTACCAAGATCAGGGCATCTGATACAGATATTAATGGATGGTCAAGTTCATATGGGAACAGGCAGTTTTTCAGACATCCTAGTACCAAGCTGTGTAGGGCTTTGTAGAATGGATCCAATGCGTATGCTGCCCTGGAATCATATATAACTGTAGCACAACTTCAGGGCAGGTTTATACTTCATCTTTTCTTGCATGATGCAGCCTAATATGTTTAGAAGCCATCCATGGGCCTTTTTTTTGTTTTTGTTTTTTTTGTGGGGGACCACAATGGGAATGGGTATTTTGCCAAGTTTTCAGGTGCATGCGGGGAAATCATATTAATCATTGCAAGAGTCAGGGGACATTGCTTACTTCTCTCTGTGTGTATTGTGTGTGTGTGTGTGTTTTATTAAAAAGAGATAGAGGGAGAGATGGTGTGTGTGTGTGTGCGTCTTTTATTTTAAAGAAGTTAAATGGCATGACCTGCCCCTCAATGATATGTTGATTCTTTCCCCCTCCTGAGAACTTTCTCCAATTGCAGTGCCCATTTCCGCTGCTGAAACAGCATCATACAAACATAAGAAGAGCCATGCTGGACCGGACAAAGAGTCAATCTAGTCTAACATTCTGTCCACACAGTTACCAACCAGCTGTCTGTACGAAACCTACAATTACGGCATGAGTGCAATAGAACTCATGTTCCCCAGCAATTGGCATACAAACACGTACTGCCTCTGATACTGGAGGTAGCATATAGCCATCATGGCTAGTAGCAATTGACCTTATCCTCCATGAGCTTCTATCCTCCAAAAGAATGTACAGTGTGAAGGAATTTCAAGTCAGTTCTGAGTAGCTTGTTTCCATTTATAACACCAGAGGAAATGTGGCCACCATATGTAGTGTCACTGTAGGTAGACATCATAAGGGAGCAATTCTTATGGCACCTAGACAGCATCTGAGGGGCCATAGGATATTTCTGATCCCCAGATCCAAGTTTGGAGACAGCACTCTGACCTCGGAGCTGAGAATCAGAGCCCCGACCCCACTCCACCTTGCAGCCGGCATGGAAAAAAGCACACCCGTTTCATAGATTTCATAGATTTCATAGATCATAGAGTTGGAAGGAGCCTACAAGGCTATCGAGTCTAACCCCCTGCTCAATGCAGGAAACTAGAGGAGGGGTCTCCCATCCAAGTAATAACCAGGCTTGACCCTGCTTAGCTTTCCACGCTCAGACAAGCTGAGCCAGCATAAGAAGCAACCTCAGAGAAGGGGAAAAGGGGGAGTTCTGGAGGGCAGGGAGGGAAGGAGACAGGAGAAACCAGGAAATGAGTTATTCTGCGGCCTCCCCAGCTTCCTTTCTTTCCCCTTTGAAATGCTGTTGCTAGACGGGCAAAAAAGCCTGTCTAGCAAAAATGCAGGGTGGGAGGATGGAGATTCATAGATCACCTCTGCCACTCCTCCCACCCTGCATAAGATGAGCATACATAAGCCTCCGAATTCAGAGGCTTACACAATCATTGCAAAACAATTGCACCCTAAGCCGCCTTATGCACTGTATGTTTTTTGCATGGTAGGTACATCAAGATGAGAAAATATATGGCCTGCACAAGCCTGTGGGGAAGCACTAAACAAAACAAATGAAATGGGGTGGGTAGAGTGAGATAGTTGAGATGGACATTAGCCATGAAAATTTATTTATTTATTTATTTATTATATTTATACCCCGCCTTTTTTCCTGCAAGGAACTCAAGGCGGCTTACATAATCCTCCTCCTCCTCTCCATTTTATCCTCACAACAACCCTGTGAGGTAGGTTAGGCTGAGAGTGAGTGACTGGCCCAAAGTCACCCAGTGAGTTTCATGGCCGAGTGGGGACTAGAACCCGGATCTCCCGAGTCCCAGTCCAACACTCTCAGAAATGGCCAAGGACATGTGTTTTGCATAGCTGACCTAACCCAATATATCTATGAATGGTTTACTTAATCTTTTTTTTTTTTAATGGCAGAAGGTTTAGTAACAATTTCAACAGTAGTCATTTGCATTCCCTGTCAAAGAAGCATAAACAACACAGCACACTCTGATACCCCCCCCTTTACAACAAAATACAAAATAACCAACAGAAATGCCAGCCGCTACAGGAAGTCCTACTTCCCTGATAGTTCAGAAGGTGGAAATTTGAAAATTACAGGCAGCAGCTCAAGGGATTAGCCAGCCTTCTCCTTTACCATGCTCATGCTGAGAAGCCTATTTTGCAGAAGTCCAAGCAAATTTGCGCGCGCAAAAGAGGAAATAAGAGTCGAGACACAGAATGATGGTGAAATTAAGGGCCACATTTATTGATTCGAGGATCTGGGAAGGGACGAGTGCGGGTGCTAGCTAAACCGGCTCTCAGCCAGTATACCCTTCAATGGGCGAAGCATCCCAATCGGAGGTGTGGCGCTGTAACTCGCCACTCCCCAATTTTACACCATGTGGTGTCGGAAGGCCTCCTCCATGTCACCGCACGGGGCCATGAAACGCCATGCGGGTGAGAGGAATTGGCCTCAAAGGCGGACCCTATCTCCCTGGCCGTGCCGTGAAACCCGGCTCAGGTGAGGCTAAGGTATCGCCAGTCACCTGAAAGGTGCCGTGGGATGATCACCGAACCTCACCCCACTGCCTAAAACCCACACTTACCGCCAATGTGACCAAATCAGGGAGACTACGCAAAACAAAAAAGCACTCAACCCAAGAACACAGTGTAGAGTAGGCGAAACACGCACACCACCACCAGGCCAATCAGCAATGGTGAGCCAAAATTCCTACTCGGCCCCGTCAACCGGCGACCAGAAATCCCACACTGTGAATTGGGAGGGAGGGGGGGGAGCTGCTTTGAGAAAAGAGGCAGAGGGTGGAGCGACGCTGCCTAATAAAGGCCTCCACCGCTCCTCCCCCCGCCTTGAGCCCATAGGTGGTTTCAAAATTAAACAGCCTCACCTCTCATTCCTCTACGCGTGCAAATAGTCCTCCCACCAACAGCTACGCGTTGGTGGGGGAAGGGGAATCCTTTCACAGCCTGTTAATGTCATCTGTCTTCAAACAATACAGATTTATTTTGTTTAGTCCTGAAAACACAAATTATCCCATAATCATCTTAGCCCTCAAACATGCTTATATCTAACTTTGTTTTTTGTTGTCATTGTTGTTTTCTTCTCTTTTAAGCAACGGTGGGGGAGGCCATGATTGCAATGAAAAATGGAAAGGGTTAGAGTCAACAACTGAAGTCTTGTTTTATGGGTCAAGGGACATGTATCCACTGTAATTATTATTATTTATCCCGGTGCTGGGTCCTGTTGGATACACGGAGTGAGGGGTGAATGTAGAAATTAAATAAACCACACTGTTGCTTCCTGCTAAATTGTGGCTTCAGGGTTCCTCCACCACAATCTCTTGGCCTGTATGATTGTTTGCTTTTGTGCCAAACAAGAACACACAGCAAGACACTAAAGAGACACTATCTCCTAACTACATATAGTTCTCCACAACTGGCAGTTTAGTTGTTTAGCATCAGTCACTGTTCTGGAGGATGAAATTGCATGGGGAATTACTCACTATTTTTGAACAGCCAAGAATATCCTGTAGCAGCTACAGAAATGACTGGGGCCAACGGTCCTCCTGATGCCTGAGATTTGTTTCTGTTCTCTCCGTAGTGGTGCCGTCCATCCTAAATGGCTTCATCATCCCATTCCTTGTCCTCTTCCCTATATGATTCCAAATTTTGAAGAGTCTCCTCCATTTCCATAAAGAAAATTGATGCATTTACCTGCTCAAATGGTGGTGAGCATACAGTGCCTTACCCCAATTCAGGCTGATTTTTGTACAACTTTCCCATTCAATCATTGTTCATTTTGTGCAATTTTTCAATTCCTGCAAAATGAGCAGTGAGCACAAATGCAAGTGCAAATCAGGCATGGGACAAGTGATGAGCCAATAGAATCGTTTCAACCTCAAATATCACTCATTCACCCATCATTAGCTGTCATTAGGATATTTCCTGACAAAAAGACAGGGTAAAAATGATTTAAGTAATTAACTACCATTATTGAATGGGGGGGGATTATCTAGGAGGAGAAGTGAGTGAGGCTATCTCTACATCTCCATGCACGGGCACACACACGCAGAGCGAGTAAGGTTCCCCCACGTAGAACATTTTCCTTATTGGAGGGAATATATCCCCCATGTGCTTTCTGTGCATACAAATCTTTGTGCATGTGGCTCAATGACTTCATGAAAATTAACAAGGACAGTTATAATTATAAATACACAAATAGATAGATAGATAGATAGATAGATGTGTGTGAGTGTGTGTGTGTGTGTGTGTGTGTGAGAGAGAGAGAGAGAGAGAGAGAGAGAGAGAGAGAGAGAGAGAGATCAGGCCAGCCTACGTCCTATGTCATGCAACCCTCTGTTGTAACTGCACCATGCAGGGTAGAGAGCAGGGCTACTGTTGATACCTGACACCTTCAGGCAGCTGCTGAAGCCCCAGCAACCCAGAACAGTCTATCTCTGATGCCTGCCTTGGGCCACCTCTTAAATGTTTTTTTTTTTTTAATGTTGGGCTGCTATTTTAAGTCCCCACAATGCTCCCAATGTAGCAGCATTCAAGGAGATTGTGGGGAATTAAGAAGGAAGCCCCTCCATTAGTTTTCCGGGAGGCACCATTTTAATTTCCTAGAATGCCCCTGATAGAGCATTGCTCTGGGCATTTTGGGAAATGGAAATGATGACTCCCCACCCAAGCCCCACTGGGGAACACTTGGCAGTGATGATAATGCTACTGAGAGCCAGTGTGGTTATTAGAGCTCCTTGGATGTAGGGTGGAATACATGTGTAATAGCTAAACAAGAATCAATACTACTTCCATTGCCATCAAGGAAGCCTACCAGGGAAGCCCCCTGATGTAGGAGGGGGCACTCGGGAGGAGCCCACCAAAGCTGAAGCCAGCTCTGATAGAGGTCCCTTCATATATGTTTATGGTTCAGAATAGTCTGAGACTCCAGAATACAGCACTGCAGTGCCATCATCCAGGTTTCCTCCTCTCTTGTTAATCTGGCAGTACCCATCTAGAGTGAGTTTTTCCTTCTCATTTTTTCTCTCATATGCCTTAATTTATACTGCAGACGCAGTTGAGCTTCCCCAGAATAAGTCCAGTCCTGAGTATTCCCTGTAGGTATTATTTGCCACCCACATACTGGACCTAGATCAGACCTGCTTTGTTTGTGGGACTTAATAGGATCAAACCAATAGGAGGGCTCACAGCATGCCCCTGATAAATACATGCAGTGTGTATTTTACTATTTGAAAACCTACGGTCTTGGATTTTTTAAAGAAGGCTTTTCTCTGTAACTCCTTAAAAGGGAAATGTTAACCATGGGGCTTAGTGAAATAGATAATCCCCTGTCTGGATCATAATAACTGGCCATGATTATGATGTCACAGGCAGAGAATTATGACCACAAGTGGAAAATAAGCAGTGAGAATGAAAGGATGCTTAAGATTTTATTCTCACATCAGTAATGAGGACAAGAAAGTGGTGAATGTGGGAGAATGAAGAGGCAGAGGAAGCGATAGGAATAATGGTTCTCTTAGGCCTCTTTACACATTATGTTATTATTGTCTGGGTGGCTTTTACCTAATGGACTATTTTTCCCCTCCTATCTTCCCTATGGTTTTGCTGAGCTGACACATCACATATTGTTATGCAACTAAGTGAAGCATGATCCACGTGGCGACCATCAATGTAGCCAGCAGAGTAGGGGGACCAGCACTGTCTTGTACGGATTTTCTCTCAGCCATATGCCCTAAGAGACCTTCCATAGATAAAATGTTTGGAGAGAATCCACAACCCTCTTTGGAACAATCTATGGAGAACCTACAGTTCTGTGAATAGTTCTTTTTGGACTGACTTGACGGCTGGCATCGGAGTGAAGCAAGGGTGATATGAAATTATGTCCAGACAGATGAGGAGAGTTGATTTTCTTGTAAAATGAGAGGAGTAGTGGACTAAGTGTTCACGGGGTCGAGGCGCTGGGGCATTTTGATTAGCAGGAATGATGACATCACTTGCCACCCCAGTCATGGTTCTCTGTCACCTCCATGCTTAGCTACATCCTCACAGTAGGAGGAGGCAAGTGCGGAGATGTTTTTCCCCATCAACAATCTATTGTTGTGAGCTACCTCTGTTGTAATCTAAAATATTTTGGGATGCCTTGATTTTGAATGCGTAATTAAGGCCCATTACCTTTACAAAAGGCGTGTGTGTGTGTGTGTGTGTGTGTGTGTGTATTTTTGGACTCTCCTTGCGGGCATGGGCTATGGGGACTATCACAATGACTGCATACACTTGAAAACTGAGCACTACACCATTGCGAATAGATTAACATTAGGAAGCAAAGCCAGAGCTTGTCTCGAGTAAGTCTCATGTCACGTAGATAATTTCTCAAGCCATAAATGCAGTTCATCCCAAACATTGAGATTTTCTTTTTTAAAGTTCACATGAAAATTTATTAGCATTTTGTGCACATTTCTGCCAATACCTGCATTTTGTACACATGTTTGAGTAATATATACATTTCTTGCAAATAATTTTCCTAATGCAATGCATTTTTAAAAGTTATTTTCCCAAATATGTACATTTTTGTATGCATTTTTTGATTGGAGAAATACATTACAAAATTTGGAAAAGTGTGAATTTCGAGGGATAATTGAATACCAGTTTGCCTATTAGTTTGGAAGTGTGAAATTAGGTACATTCACATTAAAATGCAAACTGAATGAATTTCTCCTCCCATCCCTACGAACATTATTGTCAAAGGAAAGAAGGCTCCACTCCCCAGTGTTTAGCAAAGAAAAGATAAAGCACCATATAGAAAGAGTTGCCCATAAGGTGCCATCAGGAATGATCCAGGGATTCTAACAACAAGACCAAGGCTCTTTAGTCCCTGGCTGCATCTGCATGGAATGGTAAACCTGGGGAATTTTGGCTTACTGCGAGCAAGCTGTACGCATGCAGTCTGTTCATTCCCGATTGGCTTCTCCTGCTAGTGTGAGTGGCTAAACAAATCCTGGTGTGTTGTTTCCAAACAAGTGAGGTTTCATAAGCCATGAACAAACAAACCCTTTTTCACACAGCATGATTAAACAATGGAATACACTACCACAAGATATAGTGATGCCCACCAACTTGGATGGCTTTGAAAGGTGATTAGACAAATGCATGGATGGCAAAGTTAGCAAGGGTTACTAGTCATGATGGTTAAATGTTACCTCTAGTATTGAAGGGAGTATTCCTTTCTACACCAGTTGCTGGGGAACATGAGTAGGAGGGTGCTGTTGCATTCATGACCTTGTGAGCTTCCCATAGGTATGTGGTTGGCCACTATGTGAAGTGTTGTTTGAGAGTCTGTGAAGCTGACTAGAGAGAGCTGAGAGATTATATTAGGATTGTTAGGAGATTAGCTAGTGAGTGCAGGGATTGATATTTTGGGAACAGTTGGTGAGGGAGCATTGGTAATGGAATAACTTAGTACATTACTTAACATTTGACTGAAACTTGCACATGAAACTAATTTCCACAAACTGTTATATTTTCAAACAAACTTTACTTTGTTATTTGAAACAGCCAGCGTGGGAAGCTGTGCTTTATATTTGATCAAAGAAGTATAAGGTAGGGATAAGAGACATCCAAAAGTCAGTGTGAGAGGTGTAAGCCGGGTAAGGGTTAGAGAAAGAGAAAACCCCAACCTTACATAAGTGCACCCATACCTCCAAACAGGAGGGCAAGCTTGAGGCCCTATGAGGGGTGGGGTGTGACAAACCGGGCCACCGGTTCATCTTCAGCCACATCATCTGCCTCTGTACAGATTTTTCAACCTTAAAAAGGGGGAGAAGCAGTGTTAGGGCAATGCAGCAGCCATTTATACAAGCCTCCATGTGAATGCCCACCCCATGTCATAATTGATTTTAGGTATATATGATGGAGGAGAGTCACGTAGGGAATGTATGAGAAATTCTGACTCAGTTTGCAACATCCAGACTGAACACAGACGCGGACCCAATCTGCGTCCGAAGTCCGTACATTTCCGAGCTTGCAATGTGATTCATGGATCAAAAAAATATGTGTTCGACAGCATGCGTACATTTGAAAAATATGCATGAAAAAATGAGTTCTTTTGAGAAATGCGCACAAAAAATGCTTTATCAATGGGAGAAGAATGCATACATTTCAAAGATGAGCACAATTGATCCATATATTTAGAAAAAAATACATACAAAAATATACATGGATTTTCATGTGAAAAGAAAAACACACACCAACGTTCGCAATCTGATAGGGACTCAAGTTGGTATAAGTCTTGAAATGGAATTCAAAAAACTTGGACGAGCTTGAGTTTTGCTGGTTTCCACATCCCTACCCCACTACACAAAACGTTTTGCACATACAGAAGGGAAGCACAGTCTTGCTTCTGTCATAAGCCAGGGGATCTAGGGCCACTGGGAGGCTGCACCACCTGCTTCCCAGGAATAATGTCAAGCCAAGGCAAGGGGGACCCACCTGGCCCATCCTTTGATCAGAGAAGGAGCAGTTGCATGGAGCTTGCTTCCCCCTCCTTGCCAGAAAGAACACTTGGCTCCAGCTGGCAGTTGCCCTGGGACTGCAGGAATAAGGGGAAATAATGCTCTGGTCCCATCAAGCGACCGAAGGAACAAGAGCTGCCAGTTGCTACTGAAGCAAGAACACCAGCAAAAGAAGATCAGCCGGGCCTGAAGTGCATTTAAATGCCTGCTTCTAGCCCACCACCTTATTCTGGCCTTGAAGAACTGGTCTCCTTCTTCCTTTCCCCTCTATTCCCCTTTCCTTGTCTTTCTTCTTTTTTTAGTTTGTAAGCCTGATGGCAGAGCTGGTCTCTTTTTTTATTGATCTGAGCTTCTTTGGGAGAAAATAATTGTCTGAAAAGTGGGTTAAAAATGCAGTAAGTAAGCAAAGGAATATATGAATAAACAAATTTCTTTGAACTGTAAGCACAAAGAGAGAGTATGGTGTACAATTAGAGTGTCAGAGAAGGACCTGAGAAACAGAGGGTGTTGAAATCTGTATTCAGCCATGAAGCTCAGTGGGTGCTCATGGTTCAGCAAGTTATCTTTCAGCCTAACCTACTTCACAGGGTCGTTGTGAGGCTAAAACTGAGAAGGGAGAACCATGTACATTGCCTTGGGTTCCTTACAGGTAGGGTGGCATTTTTTCGGGGGGGGGGGAGTCAATAAATTATCATTGTCATCATCATCATCATCATCATCATCATCATCATCATCATCATCTGTTGTTGTTGTCATTGTAGCATTTACATTTTTATCCCACCTTTTTTTCCTATTGCAAGGAACCCAAGGACCAACATCTTCCTCTCAATTTTATCCTCACAACAACCCTGTGAGGTAGGTTAGGCTAAGAGTCAGTTATTGTCCCAAAGTCACCCAGTGAGCTTCACGGCCAAGCGGGGACTAGAACCCGGATCTCCCAAGTCCCAGTCCAACGCTCTAACTACTACACCACACGAGTTTCTTTCTCTCACCAGCTTACCACAAAAGGGAGCAAATGCACAATACTTATATAGAGAATGCCTAACAATGAGCAGCAAACTACTGATACCAAGGATAATTTCCACAGGGCTTCTGCTCTGCATGAAAGGAAATGAGCAACTGCAGGACTTCATGCTTTTTAACTTGGGTCTGCACAGCCACCTGTCGCCAGATCCAGTGTATGTGCTGAAGGCAGAAAGAGAACTTTTTTCTTTGCTGTGAAATTCTCCAGCATTGTTCCACTTGGTTGTGTAACTAGGGAAGAGGAGTTAACGAAGCAAAGAAAAGGCCAGAAACAGCTGCTGAATCCTGCTACCAAGCCAGTGGCTTCTGCTAATATCTTCAGTAGGGGAACAGAAACTGTCGGCCATCTGCCAGTCCCCCACCCCACCCCCATCTCTCTGTCTCCTGCCAAGGATGGCTGAGACCGGATGGATTGGGTGTAAATTGCATCCAGACATTATGCTGGAAGAGCAGAAACAGGAAGTTAAAGGTAGATGCATATTCACTTGGCCTGGGGAAGCCAGGCCAGTGTATCCTTCAATGTTTGGAAATCCTTAAGTCAGGGCTCTCCAACCTTGGGTCCCCAGATGTTGCTGGACTACAGCTCCCAGAATCCCTTGCCATTAACCATGCTGGCTGGGTATGCTGGGAGCTGTAGGCAACATCTGGGGACCCAAGGTTGGAGAGCCCTGCCTGAAGTGAACCAGAGGGTGGGGTAGCTAGCTGAGAAGGCGTCATATTATGACGATAAAGCCAAATGAGGTCCCAGAAGTCCCAGTGCCCTGCCTCATTTTAAAGGCCTCTTGGAGTTTTAACTCCAATGGTTTCCCTACTACCTTTTGAAATTTAGATCTCCATATTTCATCACCATGTAAGGCACTGGTGCATATGTATCTGCCTTGAATGGGTCTCTTGGCAGATCGGCTCCAGTGCCTTACTACAGTACCACCATGGCCGGGTTTCTGCCACAAGCCTGGCAGGCTAAACTATGGTCCTCCGACTGAAAGGCCCATGAAAAGGCATGCAGGTTTTCAAAGCTCCTACCACCTCCAATGTCTCTCCCTTCCCCTTGCTTGAGGAGTCTGAACTTCGGACATTCCAGTATGATTAACCTGGTCCACAACTCCTGGAATGATGTGCTGACTCAAACTTTGTTATCCAATGGCTTTCACCCTTCCCAAATGTTCAATTGCACTTACTATTTCACTCCCCCCCCCAAGTTTAATGTTTTTTTTAAAAAGAAAAAACTAAGAATACATATTTTTGATAAAGGATGCTTAGAAATGCATATATATATATATAATTTATTTCATTTTTATACCGCCTAATAGCCGAAGCTCTCTGGGCGGTTTACAGCAATTAACAAGACAGTCCCTGCCCGTAGGCTTACAATCTAAAAAGACATGACACACAAGGAAAAAGGAATGGGGAGGGAAGAAGGGGGAATATGAATGAATACTCCTGGCAGGGCTGGTGGAATGGCCCTGCGCTCCCTCTCATCTCCCACCTCTTAGCCTGCTGGAATGGCTGCTGGTGGTGACAGTTGAGGGAGGAGGAGCTTTCAGGAGGGCGGCCTTTCAGCAGGGCTGGTGGAATGGCCCTGCGCTTCCTCTCTTCTCCCTCTGCACCTGCCGCCTCCTGGAAGATAAAATTGCTGATTAATGGAGAGATAATGGGACAAAACAGACCTCTCAGTGAACACATGCAAAAGTGTCACCAAAGTTCTCCAAATTCCATTTCAAAACTCATTCTGACTCAAGTCAATATCAGATCACAAGCTTGTGGTGTTTTTTCCTTCTTGCATGAAAATCTGTGCATATTTCCAAATGTATGCATCAGTGAAATGTACAAATTCTTCTCCCAGTGATTAAGGCATATTTGTGCTCATTATTCAAAAATACACATTTTTTTCATGCACATTTTTTCAAATCTACACATGCTGTTCAATGCATTTGGGGTGTATGTGTCCAGGAATGACGTTACAAGCTGGAAATGCATGCTCACAGATTGTGCCCAAGTCCGTGTTTGATCTGGAAGGTGCAAACTGGGTAAACTCTGATTAAAAATGAACTGAAATGGATTTCTCATGCATCCCTGGACATGGACAAGAAACATACTAATTTCTCCATCCCTAGCTTCATCCCAAACTACTTAAGGTAGAGCCAAAGGAAGGCAGAGACAGCTGCAAGGGATGGTACTGGAACTACTGGTCCTATCTCCTATCATCATCTGTGATTGTGCTGTTTGCACAGTTTCACTGGGGAGAAGTCTTTGCAAAGGCTCAAGTATTTTCCAAATCATACTCAGAAAATCTGTGAACTTCCTAGGAAATTTAAAAATAACATGGGGAAGACCTAGAAGCAGAAATCAAGGGAGAAATGTGGTTGGCACTGTGTCAAAATTACCATTACTATCTGTCTTGGTCCATATACAAGAATATTCTTTCAAAATATTCCATAGATGGTATACTACACTGCTCAGACTTTCTCACATCTCAAGGACATACGGTACATGCCTAATTGCTGGAGAGGTAGAGGAAACAAAGGGTCCTGCTACCACGTGTGGTGGAACTGCCCATTATCTGAAACCTCTTGGCATAGCGTCTGTTAAGAAATCTCAACCATTATGGGACAACAGATATTAAAGGGTGCTAATATAGCTTTACTCAATAACTTTGATGGGGAAAATGAAACAATGTTGTACAAGGAACCAGTTGTATTTATGATTGTGGCTGGAAGATTTGTTCTGGCACAACATTGAAAAGATTCGGAGGAGACACATCCATAGACATTGAGGATAAAAAGGTCCGGTACATCTTAGTACCAGAAAAGCTAATCTACCAAACATGTCTCCTAAAAGGACAGACGCAACCAGACATTTTCTTCTCAGTTTGGAAAAAAATCTTTTATTATTATTATTATTATTATTATTATTATTATTATTATTATTATTATTATTTAAATTGCACAGATCAAGGAGACACTGAAAGCACACCACCATCTCCCTTGTCCATTAGTGGAAGGACACATGAAACAGAACTAAACTGAATGAGAAAGACTTGAATCTACTAACAGCTAAACAGTAGATTAGTGACAATTATTCTGGAATAACTGCATGAGAGTATGAGAGAGAGAAAAAGACAAAACTAATTATTTGTTGTTATATAAAGTTGTATTTATGTTTATAACCTAATAAAAGTTGATAAATAAAAATAATCTTGAGATGTACATAACAATATTGATTTTTTTTTGCAGAGTTTAATAAGTGCGCACATGCACATCAGCAATGTAGGGTGGGCAAGGGGCAGAGACATGAACAAACTGAAAACTATGGGAAACTGTGCTCTGAACCAAATTCAGCAATAAATACGGGGAATTCTTAATGTCTTGGTTCCAGTTTGGGGCAGGGGAGAACAGGTTAATTAGAAACTTCCATGGATAAAATTAGATGAGGAAAAATTCAGTAATGTACCTATTTCATAATCCCCCCTCCACAAATAATAATGATGAAAGTTTAGATACATATTTGTATGCTGCTGCTGCTGCTGCTGTTGTTTTCTATTTTGCATGAACAGCAAGCTGTGGTGGCACAATTCTGGAGGGTATAAACATTATAGAAGCATCCAGGAAGCCTAGGAAGTGTTCCTGTTAAAGCTTGTATCCAAGAAAGATGGGCATCAGATGATTCTCATTTCAAATGCCATTATCTGATGTCAGAAGCCAGCTTTCATATTGTGGACATTGTAAAGTCCACTAGATTTGAACTTCTATTTTAGTAAATGTTTACTTTTATCATCATCATCATCATCATCATCATCATCATCATCATCATCACCACCACCACCACCACAGTGCAATCCTATCCATGTCAACTCAGAAGTAAGTCCCACTAAATTCAATGGGACTTAATCTAAGGTAACTATGTATAGGATTAGGGCATAAAGATTATTTCTTAATGTTAATAACTACTGTCATATTCTCTCTATAATGATTTGTAAAGTCCGCTGAGCTAAGTGCTACTTGTAATGTGCTACTTGCAAAAAAACCCACACCATTGCTAATTTTCAGAGTTTAATGATCAACATTCTATGGGGGTGGGCACATACATTTTGTTGATTTAACACATCCTTGGCTCTTGTGAATGTAATAAAAGCTGAAGTGGGGGGAGAATGCTTGTACCCACAATTTACGGTAGATTTCAATGTAGCCTGGATGAGACTTGTGCCTGGGTGGGTATATAGATGACCAGGAATATATTCAAGAATTCACAGTACTTTAAAACCACAGTTTCACCTCTGCTCAGGCTGACAGTGTATTAATGAGGTCACCCAAGTTATTTCACTCCAATTGCTAATCTATTCATAGCTTACCATCAGAAGAAGAAAACTCAAGGTCTCTATTAAATAGCCCTTTGCTTCAATACTTACTTGCAAACTTTGGGTTATAGATCATGTTCTCTTTCAGTCTTGGGGAAAGATCCAAGAATGAAGGAGGCCAGAGAAATGTAGGCAAAAGAGACTAACTTGAAAATAGACTGAAGCAAGTGGGCATGGTGTTAAATTATAATCCAGTTGGCTAACTCAACATGAGAAGCCTACGCCCTCTTGTCCAAAAGTAGTATGGTTTCAGATAGCGTGGCTTGAACTGGACCAAGTCCCACTTAGCTATTAAAAAAGAAAGAAAAAAGTATGCCGCCTTGAACAAGTAATTATCACTCAGCCTTAATTTTCCATCCATAAATGAGAATATAATGTTCCCACAAAGATAGCATCAGGGCAATCAAGATAAAGTTCACAAAACATGTTGCAGTGTATCTTTTAAAGAAAAAAGTATATTTTTCTATGTTTTTTTATATATTTGTATGCCACTTTTCCACTAAAATGTCACCAAAGCAGTTTATGATAACACACACACAAAAAAAATACAATACTCAATTGAATTAGAAATTCAAACTAATCCCAATAGAAACACATATAGGCAGCAGCGGTCATACACACAGCACACACACAGTCTGGAAGTGGGGTATCTGGAACAGGACCCGGGAAAAATCAGGTGGGAGCATATGGAAGAAAGTAGTTCTTTGAGGGTGTAATCCAATCAGGATGCCTGTAACCCTATGAACTTGGAGGATTATGGGCATTTTATGGAGGGCAGGAGGAGTACAGAGGTGAAGGTTACCTCTGTGTTCTGCCCACCCTGCAAAGCACTTAGACGGCTGATTTAGGCCATCTAAAGGTGTGTGCAATTCTATGTAAGTTTAGACAGAAAAAAGGCCTGCAACTCCCAGCATGCCCCAGCATGGGGGGGTACAGTGTGTGTGGGGATGGAGACCAAAACTCATGTGGAATTCATGTGATTGGAATAGTGATCATGTGATCACTATTCCAATCATGTGATTGGAAGAGTCTGAGCTCCGCAAGTGCCGCGTTTTCTCGAATGAAACATAGAGTGTTCGAGGATTGGGATATTTGTAAGAAGACCAAAACACTGGTTTATGAAGCCATTGTATTGCCAACTTTATTGTATGCCTGCGAAACATGGACTATCTATAAACGTCACCTGCAACTCCTTGAAAGATTTCATCAACGTTGCCTCCGGAAAATCCTGCGAATTACTTGGGAAGATAGGCGAACAAATGTCAGTGTACTGGAAGAAGCAAAGACTACTAGCATTGAAAAAATGATCCTTCAACGCCAACTTCAGTGGACCGGTCATGTTGTTCGAATGCCTGACTGCCGTCTCCCAAAGCAGTTACTTTATTCCCAACTCAAGGATGGAAAGCGGAATATCGGTGGTCAATATAAGAGGTTTAAAGATGTTCTTAAGGCTAATCTAAAAAAATGCAATATAAACATCAAAAACTAGGAAGCTCTGGCCCATGAACGATCTAACTGGAGGTTGGCCTTTCACAAAGGTTCTATGGACTTTGAAGAAGCTTGAGTGCAAGGTGAAAGGGAGAAACGTGCTAAGCGAAAAGCACGTCAAATGAATTCTTTACAGGACCATCTTCCATCTGGTAACCTGTGTCCTCACTGTGGGAAGCTGTGTGGATCTAGAATTGGCCTCCACAGTCACTTACGGACCCATCGCTAGTAGAGTCTACACAATTTTCTTTAGAATTTTCCTCCTTTTAAAATCTCCTTTTTGTAAATTTTCTTTTTTTTATCCTGGAAGACAATCTTACTCGGTCACGAGTGATCGCCTGACTGACTGACTGATGCAAAGTACCACCACCTTTCCAATTTGCATTAAAGCCATTGTTCCCTTGGAACTCTTGAAAAACCAGGGCAGAGTGATCCTATGGCCCTAGACAGCAACTAGAAGGCCATAGGATGCTTTGGATTCTCAGCTCCAAGGTTGGAAAAGAGATCCCCAACCTCAGAGCTGGGGATCCGCGCTTGGATTGCCCTCCCCCCAACCTCACAGCTGGCGCAGAAAGAACTGCACCAGCTGCTTCTCCAAGGTTGTAAGACTAACCTCGGAGAAGAGGTAAAGAGGGCATTCCAGGGGGCAGGGAGGGAATGAGTTTGGGTCCATCAGGATATGACGTATCCTGGTGGTGCTCCAGATACCTTCCCTCCCTGTCCAAAGCATCTCAGCTAAATGGTCAAAATTGGATGTCTCGCTGATTTGCAGGGTAGGAAGAGTGGGGAGGCAAGGATTGCCTTCATACTCCTCCCACGCTGCATAGGATGCCCGCAGTCGTCTGAGTTCGGAGGCGTACGACTGCATTGCACCCTATGAGATTTTGAGCATCCCTCCTCTGCTGCTAATTCCCCCTCCTTCACAAAACAAACACAAAAACCCTTCAACTTTTTGAAAAGGAAGGAAGTACATGGTGGTGGGGAGATGGACTCACAGACAGGTGTCTGTCATTCTTGTTGAGAACCCCTATGAACTTGGTGGAAACTTATGCTCCTGAGCATGTTTACAAGTGTGATTTTTGGCATGGCGTTACATAGGCACCTGTTTGTGAGTCTTCCTTGCCTCTGGCTACCACCTCCCACTTTGGAAAATGTTTTTGTTGTTGTTTTCCTCCTGGGACTGCCAGGGAAGGGCTTGTAATACAGATGTGTGAAGAATTTGTGCCAGTTCATTTTTGACGAGAATGTAACCAGTTTGCACGTGCAGTTACTGAATGTGGGCCTGAGTGTCATGTGTGTTCAAAGTCTGTACATTTCCAAGCTCAGCTCACATTCAGGAGCATTGTGGTGGTGGTGGTGTGTGTGGCAAAAGTGGGCATGTTGGAAAGCAACCAAACCCTCACTTTACCGAGAGTTGAACTCTGCCCCGGTCCACTCCATCCATCCTTCCACATTCTTACTATGTTAGCTTGTTTATGTAACTGGGCCATTTGCCAACATCAGTTTCCTAGTGCTAAATTTAGGGTTGTCTGCCTTGGGACAATAGGCATCAAAGCAGGCACATGTTTTCTGAATACAAGGCAAACACTTATTTAATCAAAGGAAGCTTTTAGTGACTCAGAATGTGGCGAAGGAGTGCCAAACAAATTTGTTATGAAATGGGAACAGCATGTCAACCAACTCATGCTTTGATCTGTTCAAATTTTATTTTCCCCACCCCACAGCAAATATCTAAAACTGTGACAAGTAAGCAAATGAAATGGTTGCATTTCACCCATTAGATTTTATTTTGCATGCATGTGTGTGTGCGTGTGTGTGCCGTGCGCATGCATGTTTGTGTGTGTGTTTTAGCCAATAAATGGGCTAAAAAAATATTGCCTGTAGCCGAGCTGGTGCACCCTGAAAGTCTTGTGTCAATTTCTCTACTCTCGGGAAGGAGCTTGTCAACCCCCACCACATCATATATGGTATATTTCTTTAGTTGAACTTAGAATCTGCCCAGGAACCATAATAAAAAATGAGGTCATCAGTGCAGCCAGATGTGTATGCATAATTACCCAGGGATAACAGTAATTGTCCTTGCTTCAATCTTTGGGGATTTACATGGCCAAAGGATGAATTAGAGTTTGAGCAAAGTGAAATGAGAGAATCAACAGACCCTGGCACAATCAAGGTGACTTGATTAACCTCTCTGTAATCCCTGGATAGATGATGATGTAAATAATTGGTGGCCCATTACCCTGTTGTGTAGAGCTGAGAGTTTCACAGCAAAACAATGCCCTGTGAATATTGTGAGATGGTCAGCAAAGAGATATATGACAATAAGCATCTTGGATTGTACAGGCAGCGCTTATCTCTGATATATCTTATTAGAGATATTATCTCTGATAATATTATTAGAGATAATATTAATAGAAATATTATATTATCTCTAATATACCATCACACCAAGATAGTGGCCTGGTTTGCTCAGCTCAAAATTTTTGGCTGTATTATTAGTTAAGTGCCATTTCCCCCCAGAAATCATTTTCTAGCTTGGAATATAAGATAGGATTTTGTGAGATTTTCTGCATGTGCTTTCTGTACTGCCCAAAGCCTACTAGTTAGTAGGTCCATGTGCAGATGCTCTTTAATGTAAGAACCCTCTACTCTAGTTGAAGCTCTGCTTTATTACTGTGAAACACTTTGCGCTACAAAACCCGGTGCTTGACAGAACTACAAAGTTATTTAATGTTAAATCCTTACTCTTAATGAAAACCTCACAGATTGCTATGAATAACGTTTCTGGACTACCAGTCAAAGGGCACAATCCTATGCATATTTAGATTGAGAAAAGGCCTACAACTCCCAACATGCCCTAGCCATGCATAGGATTGTGCCTTAAGAAGCTGTTTGTTTGGAGAGTTACCTTAGAGGTACCTTTAAGGTCATTTTCAAAATATTCAGTTGATTCTGTTATTACACCAGATAAGAAAAACAGAGCTTAGAAATAAAATTCATTTGTCTGGTTTACATAGCTGCAAAATGGTATAGTATCACATCATTTGAAGTCAGTGTGGCATAGTGGTTGGAGTGTTGGACTGGAACTTGGGAGATCTGGGTTCTAGTCCCCACTTGGCCATGAAACTCATTGGGTGACTTTGGGCCAGTCACTGACTCTCAGCCTAACCTACCTCACAGGGTTGTTGTGAGGATAACATGGAGCAGAGGAGAAGGATTATGTACGCCACCTTGGGTTCCTTGCAGGAAAAAAGGTGGGCTATGATTAAATGAGTACATAAATAAATGTACATATGCTCAGTGGCAGCCACCACTAATATGGGTGTGCTTGACGATTGCCAACTACTTATAATACAATTTCAGGGTTTATAACCTTCCTTTTCAACAGAAGGAGTGAAATTAGGTTGTTTGGCAAATTTGATCTTAGTAAATTCTGATAGTGACTGAGCTGGTCTGCAGTTCCAGGACCTACTGTGCAGATTGGAACTTACCGGTAACTATTTATCAGCTTTCACACCTCCCGTGTATTCCAATGTCATTCTGAGTCCAAAAAAATATGTCAAAACGCATTGGAGGTTATCAATTACTAGGTATAACAAACACCAAGCAGAACCCAAAATGTCAGAAGCCTACACAGTTGTTACACTCCTTTCATCCATTCTGTGTGTGGAGAGGAAGTAGCAACATGCCTGCTGCCCTGTCTCTGACACTGTGTGCCCCACATACCTTGTCTCCCAGATGTCCATGTATTGAGTGGAAAACCTACAAAGGGGCATCTACATGCCTGCAGCTGTACATGGAAAGGCTGTGCAGTCGGCACAACGGCCATATGCTTGGAACACTCCCAATCACATAGGGGTGCCAATCCTGTAGAGCACCCAAATGCATGCAGCTATATGCATGTAGGAAACACTTTGCAGATGTTCCACTCAACATATGTCTGTGAGTTGGACAGTGTTGGACAGTGTGGACATAATGTGGAAGGCGGGTCCAGCAGGTTTAGTCCCACCCCCTTCTCATATTGAGTAAATGAATGGAAGGCAGCAACTTGCCCTCAGCAGTCCTTCTGAGGGATCCCCTGACAAAGGAAGTGAGGTGGGTGGCTACTAAGTAGAAGGGCTTTTCTGCTGTGGCACTTTGGTTGTGGCATGAACTTCGCAGAGAGGCTTTCCTGGCACCTACTGTATGTTGTGCTCTTTCTTGTGCCAGGTGAAGATCTTCTTATTTTCCCCATGAATTTTAGTCTTTCAGTCTCTGTTGTTTTAAATCCTTTACTGTACTTTAAATCTTTGTACTGCTGCTAGATTTTACTTTGGCTTTTACTTCTCTTTTATACTGTAGTTTTCAACTTTTAATTTTTATAGTGCATTTTTATAATGTTGCATTTTATGGCTTTACTTGTTGTGAACCACCCAGAGAGCTTCGGCTATTGGGTGGTATAGAAATGTAATAAATAAATTAAATAAATAATAAACTGCCTATGGCCAGAATCAGATATTATTCCAGAGATATATTTCTGGAATTTTGCAAGCTGGGCGATGGTTCCGCTTTCTTTCCCATATTTTCCAAGTCAGAAAAATATCCAGAGTAAATTGGAAATGAGAGAAAACTCTCTCCCCCAATAGGAAGGTATCTGAAATCTTTTTTTTTTTTAATTGAGCAATTGTGCATTACACACACACACACACACACACATCAGGAGATTCTTAATTATTTGACACATATGTTGGGGGATTTCACAAAATCAGTTACTGACACTCCAGAATTCCTGGCAGAATTCAAGCAGTCTGCAACCCAAATATATTGGAGCACTGGAACAATATCGGAGTGGAACTGGGGGAGTCCACTCATCCCTAGATGATGGCCAGGTTTGGGGCTTTTTTAAAATTAAGAATGCATTTTGCATGCTAGGCACCATATCTCGCTGATGATCTTGGGCTTGTCAAGGCCTAGATTTGGAGTGTGGTCACCCAGAGTCCCAGCTTGGCTCTGATTCACAGCATCACTGGGCTTAAGTAACTGCATCAGAACGGCTTCCTTTCCTTTGTAGCCAATTTAATGAAGACTTCAGACCAGTATTTCTAAATCCCTCCATGTTGAACTAGAACAGAGCTTCTGATTGACCTTGTATATTTTAGTACATTGTGTTTACTAGACAGTGGGGCCTTCATATGCATTTCTCAAGGATAAGCAACGCTGCTGCTTTGGAGCTATTTACAGCTGCCCATGTCCTCATCAACATCCCCCGTCACCACAGACTGTGTGTCACATGCAGAGTTGTGACAGGTTTACATAGCAGGAAAACCCAGAAGTTCAAGCAAGCCTTTTGTGGGTCAGCAGCCTCTGAAGAAAATGTTGTCTTGCTGTCATTTAGGCACAAGGGGAGTTGTTTGTGCTGGAGAATGGCAGCATGCAAACTCTCTCTCTCTCTCTCTCTCTCTCTCTTCAGTACCTTCTATGTTTTCCTTAGCTGGTTAGTGACAGTTGTTCAGGGAAACTTTAGGGCATGAATTGGAAATGAACCGACCAATTACCATATTTGTTACTAGGATGCAAACAAAGGGGGCTAGGGCAAGATGGGTTTGTCACCAAGGGCAGGGATGCTCACCCCATAGATATATCCTAGAGAGGAAGGTATGAGATAATGCTATTCCCCATTTCAAGATGTGACCTGAGCTAAAGGACCTCTGCACTCCTTCCGCCCTGCATAGGATGCATCCTGACTGGATTGCTCCCTAAGGCTGCAATCCTAAAGAGACTTACCTGGGAGTAAGTCCCATTGAACTGAATGGAACTTAATTCTTCCAAGTAGACTTGTATAGGATTGCATTGTTAGTATCCACCTGTTCAGTTCAATTAGAACTTCCAGGACTGCTTACAGTTATACAATAAAACAATAAAAGCACACCAAGTTTCAATATATATATATATATATATATATATAAACAGGTTAATGTGTGTGTGTGTGTGTGTGTGTGTGTGGTGGGCAGCATTAACAATTATAAGAGCAGATTTTGTTTTGTTTTTAAAAGAGGTCTGAGCTAATTTAAAGGCCTTTGCTGAGTACCAAAAGACTTAGTTTTTGCACAAGCTATATACATTTGTGTAGAGTCATTTTCACAATGTGTCTTTACCTGTCCAAGCAGGCTGCATTCTTCAGTTATCATGACATTGAAGTCACAACGAGTTAAACTTCCTTATCCAATTAATGTCAGCTAGGATAATAAATCTTGTTGCCTGTATTGCATCTAATATTTGCCCCATTATCTTGGTATTACTGCAGAATTGTGTAATTGCAATTACAGAAAATTAAAAGCATTGCTGTCCAACTGTTTTAACATGAGTCATAATCATATTCTGCAATTCCTGATGCCTCCAGCCCTTGGCACTTATGGCTGATTATATATTCATTCCAGCCTGCTGCTATGGATGGGGCTTTCCTCTAAAATCTGCATGTCTGTGTTTGTAAGTTATGTTCCACTTAGTTTTTTCTTCTTGCAAATTGCCAGGATTTCTGGGCATTGAACAATAAACTCCATGGTCAGAGAATGGGACCTAGCTACACCTGAATGAAAATGGCCTGCCCAACAGTCTCCACCCTATTTGCGAGCGGAGACACTGGGGAGGAGCACTTTGAAGAATATCCTCTGGGCAGGAGGTTGTGATGTGCTCTTCTTATACCCATGTACAAACTCGCACACTTTCCAATGAGACTCGTGCTTATACAGAATTTTTACACTGGCAAATGGAGTGTCTATGGCTTCCAAGAGCAATGTACCTTTTCCTGGGCTGAAGCCCTTTTCTGCAGACAGGAAACAGTGGTGCAACTCCTGTTCTCTGATGAAGAGGAAACAAAACAGGAAGCCTTCACTGTGGCAGGCAAGGCACCCAATGATGGTGCCTTGCTCTGTCAAGCAAAGGAGCCTAGTGATTTAATGGGAAGGAGGCTAGTCCTTCAGTGATTTCAGCACGGAGCTCCTCTGGGAGGAGAGACTCCGAATGATTTCAGTAGCAGCATGGCACCTTACCCTTGGGGGTGTGAGGCTCCAAGCAATTTTCGCAGTATGGCCCCAGGAAGGAGGGGCCTCTGGCTGCCCAATCCTGAAGGTCTTCATATAGTTCAGAGAAAGGCAGGGACATTACAACTTTGATGAACCAGACCATGCTCCAAGCAATGGAAATATGATGCTTGTAGTTGTTATGGAACAGAGACTGAGCAGGCCCTTCACCCCTTATAATAAAAGAGGGTGCTTGGGGATGATGACTGGATGATGGAAACAAAAGTCCTACTGGGTCTTTCTTCCCACCTCCATTAACAAAAGATGAACTTTCATCAAGTTCCATGCTAATGGCTGTCTTAATGGCACAGGTCAAGCCTGGAGTGCAACAATAGGAGCACACTGCAGGTTGTTGACCAGGCAGTTTACCAGATATCACACCTGGTATTCAGCATGTTCATGTTCTGCTCATTTTGCTCATTTTTTACTCCCACCTTTGCCTTTGGGGAATGCATTTTAGAAGCTGAATTTGTTTATTTATTTGTTGCCTTTCTGCATCGCCCATCTGGCCGGCAAACCGGCCATTCTGGGCGATGAATTGATCTAGTTTTACATGATCACTCTCAACCCCATTCCTGTACCTTCCCCACCTTTGCTGAAGCTGGGGATGAAAACAGCAGGTTTATTAGCTTTTCCTCAAAATGGAGTCAGAAGAGAGCTATTCATACATAACAAGGTGGACTTCTCTCTTACAGTTTGCATGGGGGAGAAAACAACATTCTCAGAAAATTTTCAGCTGATAAATTTCAGCTCAGTTAATGCTAAGTAAAACTATATTTTTAAGAAGGAATAGGTGCCAAGCCCATTGCTTCCTTCATTTCTTCTCCCTTAGTATTAATAAATAAATAAATAAATTAAAAACCAGATCCACAGTTCTGCTCCAAATTCTCCACCCTATTGAGAGGTGGCAAAACTCTTATAGCCATTTTGCTAAATATTCTGTGTGTGTGTGTGTGTGTGTGTGTGTGATGGGTGTGTGTGTGAAATTCAGCAATAGTTCAGAAGGAGCTTGAAGAAGAATATTTTCAGAAAACAATATACATCCAGAAATTTGAGAAAGAGGATTTTCTACCAACTGAAGATGGGACTTCATTTGTTGAGGGGACTTTCCCTCCAGTCACTAAGTAAAGTTACACAATTCAGCTACTACTGACTTTTTAAAATCTAGTATCCCACAGAAAATTAATACCCATTAAATTAATGTTAACGACTGTGGTGCTTCTCCTCACTTCTGTTCTCTAGCTACCAAGGAATGTGTGTGTTTTGGTTAAGGCTTGGAGAAAGATCCAAGTAACTGTGGTTGAATTTGATATTGTAAAAAATGGGAAATCTGCCATTGGGTACGTGTGTTTTGTCCCAGCAGCTCTAAGTGTAACCAGGAACTTGCATAGCACTTATGAGAGTCGAATCCAACTAACAGAATGGTCCTACGCCCCCTCGACAGCTGACTAGATGATCATAGGATCATTCGGATTCCCAGCTCCAAGATTGGAAAACATCTCCGACCTTGGTGCTGGGGATACATGCTTGGAGCACCTTCCCCCAATCCTTGCAGCTGGCACAGAAAGAAGCACATTAGCTGTGTCTCCAGGGTCATAAGAGTGACCTCAGACTAGAAGGGGTTTAGGGGGAGTTCTAGGTGGCAGGGAGGAGAGGAGACTGGCATCACCAAGATATGACACATCCTGGCAACACCTCAGCATCCTTCGCTCCCTCTCCAAAGGGCCACAGTTAGATGGTCATCTAACTAAATATTGGGTCACAGTGGCCCAGTCTTTGCCACTGTGCTCCTCACACCCTCCATAGGATGCCCACAATCCTCCAAGTTTGGAGGGTTACACAGGCAGCCCTCTTGGATTGCGCTCTAAGGCAGCAATCAGAGATATGCATTGGATTTACCAGTGCCTGCATCCCGAGGTGAAGCAGGCTTCCCTTCAAACTGACCAGAACTGAAGCTGGACTGTATATGAGGCTTCATTCACAACTGGACTTTGGAAAGGCAGACAGCGTGTCTCCAAAAATAGTATCATTAGCTTTCATTTCTCTAATGGGTTGAGTGACTGACAGGTCCATCCTTCTAATCATAAGGCATGTTTTACCAGCGGTTCTCCAATCACTATGCTTTGGTGGAGGGCAAAGGTGAGACTGTGAGATGGACATTCCTCCAACTCTACCATGCTTCACTATGGTTTTCAATAATCATACCTCCCTAGTCCCTGGACCCATCCTTCTAAAGCATTCCAGGTTCCTTGCCTGTGGACACCTCTAAGATGTGTGCCATTACCATACAAATCGCCCAAAAAAACATGGGGGGAAGGAAGTGGAAGTAAATAATTCCCCAAAAATTTCAGGACCCCCTTCCACATCAACCACAGCACCTATCCTTCTGGAACATTGCAGTTTCCTTGGTCCAAAATGGTCCACAACAAACATAGGGGAGGATGAGTGTGTCATTTTTTTGGATACCCTCAAAATGTTAAGGACTTCTCCTTGCACAAAAATACCTGTACCTATTCATCTGAAACCTGGGAGGTTTGATAACCTCAGAAGGGGCAAGTGTCCCTGTAAAATGCATTCAATTATGCCGAGAAATAATAGAAAAAGTTTTTGGAAGTTACCTTTAAAAAAGTCAAAATATAAAGGTGCATAGCACAAAATATCCTGCACATATTTTTACTGAAAAACAGAATAAGGTATATACATCATATATACCATATATATATATATATATATGATAACTTGTATCATACACACACACACACACACACACGATATACCTTATGATATATCCCATGATGGTCAATGGAAAGCAGAAAGCCTCGGCTTTCCAAATCTCAACTCAGATTCAGTACTGAGTTGAAGCGAATGGACTCTAAATCAATCTGAGCAGAATCAGAACATTTTCTGAAGTGTTGAATCAGGGTCCATTTCTAATCTTGGGGTTGGTGCACAGCCTCCTGGGCTGCTGGTGGTAAATTCAGTGTGAGTTGGGCCTGAACACTGAACACTGGAGGGGGGTTGCGCTCAACCCGCATGGGGGGCAAGATTGTACACACGTGTGCACACACACACACACACACACACTGAAGTTGTTGTCAAGGTTCCGCTACTGCAGGGACCCCTTGATCTGCCTTTGGGAGATTTATGCCTCTCCTCAAAGCCCCTCCCATTCCAGGAGATCAAGTCCTTTTACAGCTTCCAATAACGTGGGTGTAGGCTCTAGACGTGGTGAATAAGTCACTCCAAACTTTCAGGGTAAACAACAACACTTTACTTATAATATTAGGGTTTTTACTTAATAGAGTGGTTATAATTCAAAAGCAAGTATGATAAAATAAAACAAACAAACAAACAATCCAATGTTCTCTAGTATAACTTCAGACTACCTATTTCCTATGCAGTCAGCCAGCCCGTTTCTCTTTCTCTCTGCTGTTTCTCTGCTGTTGCTTCTGGCTCTCTCCCAGCACACACTAACTGCTAGCTGACCACACCCCACATATATAGTCTTCTCAGGACTGGAAGGTTATAACCATGTGACCTTGCACAGGAGAACTAATTCTTAACTTCTATTGGGTGACTTAAAACTCTCAAACTCCCCCTCCCATCCAAGTGTTTGGGCCTTCAGGCTTCACTACTCGAGGGAAGTGTTTGGGCCTTCAGGCTTCAACAACCTGAAGCCTGTGTAGGCCTCAACAAACCCAATCCTGTGTAGGCCTCAATCCCTCACAGTTGTTCACTGTCTTGTGCATTAATTAGCTGTCAACTTCTCTTCTTCCATTTCCTATTAGAAAGATGCATACATCAGGGTGGGGCGGAGTGGGAGGAGGAATATTATTCCAGCTAGCTTGAATAAGTTTCCTTATAGGGTAACCTAGGAAAAAAAGCCAACAGCTAGATCCATGCCATTCTGAATCTACAGCCTTCCCACATGGATGCCTTTCTGGGCCTGGACTAAACCCAACAACAGATTTATTTTAATTTTATTTGTTGTTTAAAAACATCTCTGTATTTAAAAATATCTCTAAGTGGATATTAAAAAAAAAAAATCTCTAAGAATGGCAGAAGCAAGATTCACACTGTTGTTCATCAACAGAAGCAGGAGAAATTCTCCTACAGCTTCTCATGAATGCGGCTCGCAATTAGTGTTGTTGTTTACTAAGGATCCCCTCCCCTGCAGCTGCAAGTGGCAACACAGCAACTATGTTGGCAGCCTGGCTATCAAATTCACCTTCCACGGTGTTACGGACTTAGTATCATTCTAGGGCATGGTGAGGGTCAGGGGAATGGTGGCCACTGGCCACTACAAAAATATGGTGGAGAATATTTGGAGAAAATTCTGCAGAAGAAGTGGACTTCTTTTTTGGGGGGGGGGAGATGTGAAAAAAGAGAAAAATCCCAGACCTTTCTTCAAAAAAATAAGTCTTTGGAGAAATTTCAGCTCAGCTCTATTTAAATAGGGATGGGTGGTTCTGCCCATTTCATTTTCTCCTGTAGTTGATTTAAAAGTAAATCTAAAACAATTTCACATTCTTTCTTTCCCAGATATGAAGAAATGTGTGGATTTTGGTACATTCTTTTAAAAAAAGAACTGAAATGAAATTCTCATCCCTCTGCACTGGCCAAATTGAATAGGTGCAGCTATTCCCAGAATGGAGAAGACCATGATGTACCTGCCTGCCATATCCCTGTTGAAGATAAGGAGCCTGTAAAAAGAGAGAACAGGGGGAGAGGTGCGTGGCAATTCAGCATGGAGGGCGTGATCCTATGTCGTCGTCTTCCCTTGATGCAAACATGGAGGCTTAGGTGCATCCAATGCAAGGCACAAGGTGTGGCAGCAGGAATTTCCGCCGCCCTCCACCTCACGTCCTGTGTTTCATCTAGATGGCCATTTTTGGCTGTCTAGATGATGTACTGTGGAGGCGGAAGGAAGGAGGCTGTGGCATCATTTGGATATAACGTAAGCTGTTGGGCCCAGCCTTCTCCTCAACCTGCCCACCCCTGCGGGTCCCTTTATCCCTCTCTGAGGTCAATTTCCGACCTCGGAGAGGCAGCCATTGTGGTTCTTTCCATGCTGGTTGCGAGGGGGCAGGACGGGGGCTCCAAATAATCCTATGCCCCCCCCGACAACATTGGGAGGCCACAGAATTGCACACTAAGATGGTTGAAGACACATGGTTAAAAAACCCAGGCTTTTAAGAGTAAAGCACACAAAGCCTAGGCCTGGGTAGACAAATCTGTCTGTTTTGGTTTCTCCTGCATTCGTCCGTTCATTCATTTTTATTTATTTATTTATTTTTTAAACAGCAAGTTCCTTTGGTCCTGAATATAGAGAATGTCAAGAAGGTTGGTCAATTCTTATTAAAATTGAAATAAAACAAAATTCTCACTCATCCCTACCTACTCTAATTTCAATGGTAGCTCCATTCAGGGCTGCCACCACTGCCATCTGGAGTTCCCACTGACATCAGCAGGACACCACCAGAAGACTCTTTGCCAAGAGTGCCCCTCAAACCTGGAGCTGACTATTGAGAGTGTAGAGGGTGGAAATATCGAGTTGAGACAAGTTAGTCTGCTATAAACTTGGGCCACACATTTATTTCTATGACAGACTTTTGAAGGAGAAGACTAGTGCAGGTTCCAGACTAAACTGGCCCCTTGCTGGTAGGTGTGTAGGGCAAGACATCTGACACCTGAGGGGCAGCACCTGTGAAATCCACCCCTCAGTTTTACACCATCCTGCTGTTGGGAGGCCTTCCCAATGTCACCCACAACCTGGAGCTGCAAAACTCAGAGTGGGTGAGGTGAGTCAGCCTCAAACATGGTCCATATCTTCCCACTGGGCCACAAAACCCTGAGCGGAGAGCCTCCAGAATCACCAATCAGCTCAAAGGTGCTGCTGGACAGCCATCTGTCAGGGATGCTTTGACTTGGATTCTTGCATTGATCAGCGGGTTGGACTTGACGATGGCCTTGTAGGCCCCTTCCAACTCTACTATTCTATGATTCTACGGATGTTCACCAACCCTAATCCCACGGAACCTTCCTGCAATTAGAGGTGTGCAATCGAGCCTCGCTGGGGCAGAACGAGGCCGAACATGGCTCCGCTCACACCCCGGCGAGGCCTTACCGTTTCTTCGGGGCGGCTCGCGCACTCCGTGGAGAGCCACCCCCGCCGCTCGATCCGTCGCGCTCTCCGCGGAGAGCCACCCCCGCCGCTCGATCCGGTCCATCGCGTCACTTCCGGTACTGGAAATGATGCGACGGAACCCTGTGCAGGCGCAGAACGGACCCTATGGTCCGTTCTGCGCCTGCGCAGGGTCCATTTCCAGGCCCGAAGACGTCGAGGGAGGGAGGCAATTCATTCAAGCGGCACTGTGCACCACTAAAAAAAAACGGGGCGAGGAGGGGGGGTGGAGAAATAAGGCTCAGGCAGCGCGCCCAGCCTTATTTCCATGTCTTACCTGCCAAATGTGACCAAATTAAACAAGACCAATCAAAGTTGCCAATTGCAAAAACAACACCCCCCGTGTCCGAGTGTAGAGCAGGCGAAACACTCACACTGCCCCGTACGGCCAACCAAGACAATGAGCCAAAATTCCTTCTTGGCCCACTAACGGGCTCATTGTATACAGGGAGGGAAGAAGGGAGCCCAAAATCAAAAGATGACGAGGGTGGAGCTGCCAGGGCTAATATCACCATTGACGTCCCGCACTTGCAAGGCCTACACAAATGCATGACAGACACACCCTCAGGCCCTTTGGCTCCTCATTCCCCCCACAGCACCCACAAAGTTCTCCCCGTGCCTAGCTGTGCAAGAGCGGGGGAAGGTACGGTAATTTCAGGAGCATGCAAAACTCCCTTCCCCTAAAAGCCAAGGGCTACCTCCTGCACTCTTGGACTTTACCCAGCAATGTGAGTGAAGCACTGCCACACAAACCTTGTGGAGTCTTTGAGGGGAAGAAGGAATAGAGTTGGCCCAAAATATCACCCAGGGAAAAAAATGGTGTGAGTGAAACCACTATCCCTCATGGGGCGGGGGGATTTCCTTTATAAAAAACAAAACAAAACATGTATTCTGTGTGTATTTTCAGTCACAATGATTTAACTCTCTGTTTCTCCAGACCATGAAGGGAAGTCTCCACAGCTTCTGGCCCTGTGTGGAAGGCTGAAGCAGAGCATGGCAAGTGACCAAGTATCCCTGTGTTGCCTAGGCAACTGGGCAAGGCTTGCTCTCTTCCGGTGCCATGCTGTGAGGCTGCTGCACAGTACACAAAGAGAGGGATGAATTCTTACACTGCCCTAGGCAATTTGAGAAATGTGCTTTTTTTCTTCCACACCTTGGAGAAACTTTGTCCAGCTTCACCTGCATTGATAAAAGGACTGGTCTGCAAAGTCATTGGTGGCTGTTTCAACTTAGCCTGAGGTGTGGGGAGGAATTTTAACCCCCTGCTAGGGATGTATGAGAAACTTGTTTCAGTTCATTTTGATCAGTTCATTTTGATCAGGCTTTACCCAGTTTGCACCTTCCAGACTGAAGGACTTCGACTCAGATGCAATCTGTGGTCGAAGTCCATACATTTCCAAGCTTGAAATATGATTTATTGACCCAAAAAAGAGTGTTCGACAGCATGCGTACAGTTAAAAAAAAATGCACATGGAAAATAGGAACTTTCGAAAAATGTGCATAATCCTCTTCCTCCAACCCCGCACATCTGGGAGCGGGGAGAACTTTGTGTGTGTGTGTGTGGGCAAGGCGTGTCGAGGGCCTAATGGCGTGCTTAGCTGCTTTAGCATGCTTCAGTGAGGACCTTGAGGGGGCGGGGCGCCAGTGACAATATTAGTCCTGGCAGCCCCACCCTCGACCTCTTTCATTTGCTTCTCCCTCCCTCCCTCCCTCCCTGTTAGCAGTGTGGGCTTTGCTGGTCCCCTGTTAGGGGGCCAAGTAGGAATTTTGGCTCATTTCCTTGATTGGTCGTATGGGGCATTGTCTGTGTTTTGCGTACTCTACACTGTGATGCAGTGGTTGGAGGTTTATTTTCAATTGGCTTTTTTTGTTTGGTTTAATTCGGTCACATTTGACAGGTAAGTGTGGGAATATTCAGTGGGGTTAGGGTTGGATGAGCATCTGCTGGCACCTTTTGGGTGATTGGTGATTCCCGAGGCTCTCCACTCTGAATTTTATGGCCCAGCTGGGGAGATATGGATCACCTTTGAGGTTGACTCACCTTGCTCACTTGGAATTCTGTGGCTCCATGAGGTGACATTGGAAAGCCTCCCAACACCAGGATGGTGTAAAACTGAGGGGTGGCAATTTACAAGTACTGCCCCTCGGGGTGGATGTGTCACCTGGAAGACCTCTACTGGCTGGCGACTGGCACTTCTTTCCCTTTGCAGATCTTGATTACTCAATAAATGTGGCCCTAATTTGTACCATATTTACTATCTTGAGTCATTATTTCCATCCTTTCCACACACAAATATGTGTTAATCAATGGGAGAAGAATGTGTACATTTCAAAGATGCACATAACTGATGTATACAAGGGGGGGGGGGAAACATGCATGAAAACACACACAGATTTTCATGAGAAAAGAAAAGCTCACAAACTGATCTGGAATTGAGTTGGAATGAGCTTCAAGGTGGAATTCAAAGAACTTTGGTGAGCTGGAGTTATGCTGATTTGCACTTCCCTAACCCCCTCTTACTTTTGGCAAATGGTTGACCCCCCCACCCCATTTGTCACCTTCTGTGTCCATACATAGACAACTGACAAATATGGATTCATCAGCTATATGGATATTGCACTAGAACAAAACACCACTGCATTCGGTCAATACAGGCCAGAGATATGTATATCCCATAAAATCTACTGCTGTTGAGAATTACATGGATATTGTCAGTGTCTTCTCTTTCTCCCCCCCCCCCACTTTCTCTTTCCCTCCCTGCTCAGCTGGCTGCCAGTGGAGGGACAAATCTCTTTTGCCAGTGGTCTGAACTGATCACTTGCCAAGGGCTTTTGAAATTAGGCCAGTGGCTGCAGGTTCAGTCGGTCATAGTTCATTGAGGATTGTACTCTCTAGGTCAGTGGTTCCCAACCTTGGGTCCCCAGACATTGCTAGCCTACAGCTCCCAGCATACCCAGCCAGCATGGCTAATGGCAAGGGATGCTGGGAGCTGTAGTCCAGAAACATCTGGGGACCCAAGGTTGGGAACCACTGCTCTAGGTGATGGTGATACTTCTGGGATCTACCTCATGCCTTTCAACTGTAGTGTTGGGCTGCAACAAGGAATCATGGAGTATTCGTATAATATCCCACAGGATGATGTCATGCCTATATGGACAGAGGTAGGGTGAAATCTAGGCTTCACAGAGCCTCCCTGTTCCAAGGCAAAGTGAGCCTCCTGCAGCACACTTCTGTGCCCAGACACTGATCCATGTAAGGCTACAGATCCAGGTGGTATAGCATATGAGAATTAAAATTTATAGTTGACCTAGGAAAGTGGTACATTCAGCAGATCTGAAAGTAGTGTAGAAACCCTATTCATTGGGGCCTTTCTCACCCTGGAAGCTAGTTTGTTCTTCAGATAACCCTTGCCTGGATATCACGTTTCACCATGGCTGGATATATTTGCAGATGCTCTGGCCAACAGGCTGCTGCAACAGCAATTATTATTCTCTCCTATTCCAGCAAACTCAAATAAAATGGCTGGTATATAAACAAATATCCTTGGAGAAATCAAGCAGTGTAAAAACACTGTGAGAGGGTTCCCATTGTGGCTTGTAATATGGTCGGTGTTACAATGTTATAGGCATGTTTAGTCAATCTTGTTCTGATTTTCAAATTGACATGGCTGGTGTGGTGCCGTCCGTGTTTTAATGCCAGCACTCTCATTTTCTCTTTTGAAACTTAAAGAGCTATACATTAGTGCAATAATGTAATATTGCATGACACAGACAGTCTCTCTCTCTCTCTCTCTCTCTCTTTCTCTCTCTCCTTAATAATATTAGGAATAAAGACAAGTCACTTCTTAGCCTGCTGAAGTGTTCCAAGAATGAAACAAATTGAAAGGCTTTAAATGTATTAACAATTGCCAGGTCTGAATTATTTTTATAGAGCTGGAGGCTCAATTAACTAACTCAAGGATGATCTTCAGTATAAATGATAACCTTAAACACAATTGCTGCACAAGTGAAGAATGCAAAGTAGGTAATCGACAGATTACAGGAGATTTGATTCAAAAAGAAGGAGAAAAGTTTCATTTCACAGTGTTTTCAGTGTAGGTGGGTGGTAATATCATCTTTTGTTTTCCAGAACTGATTTTTTTTTGTCCAAGTGCAGTGCCTTGCACTAGACTTTTAAACCAAAATGGGTTGTTGTTGTTGTTATTGATGATGATGATGATGATGATGTTGCTGCTGCTGCTGTTGTTCTAAATAGACATTTACATTCAGGGTCAGCATACCACTACATGAATGCAATCTTAGCATGGTGATGTAAGGAGCAGAGAAGATTAGGTGGATGTTAGTGATCTCACAGCAGATATTGGGGGGCTTGAGTGGCCCGAAATCGGCCCGCTTGCAGCCCCCCGATATTCGCTGCGACTCACGGGCCTACCTTAATGCCCGCTCGGTCCGCTGTCTGGTCCGTCGAGCCACGCCACCCGTGTGGGCTCCCGTCATGTCATTTCTGGAAGTGATGCGATGGGAGCCCGCGCGAGAGGCGTGGCTGCCTGAGTGGTGCGGAGAGCAGCCGGAGAGCCCCTCTGCACCGCGGAGAATTCGAGGATCGGGGTGGCCATGGTGCGTAGAGCCAAGGCAATTCTGGGGGGGGGGAATTCAGGTACGAAATGCACCACTAGTGGATGTAAGATAACACCACAAGATTTTCAAAAGTCTGGTTAGCAGCAATAGAATTTCTTTTTAGTGAGACAAGGCATAATCCTATGGCCGCTAGACAGAATCTAGCTGGCCACAGGACAGGTTGGAGTGCCAGCTGGGGCTCCAACCTCAGAGTTCCCTCCCTCCACCCTCACAGCTGGTACAGAAAGAACTGCACCAGCAGGTTGGAAGACCGACCTCAGAGCCAGAGGTCTGTGGGCAGGGAGGGGGTGGGGAGGGGAGGGGTAAGGCTCCATCACAATAATGATGGTGATTTAAGCTTCAGATACCAGGGATTGAAACTGGAACTTTCTGCATGCAAAACATGTCATCATCATCAGGCGATCACTCGTGACCGAGTAAGATTGTCTTCCAGGATAAAAATTTACAAAAAGGAGATTTTAAAAGGAGGAAATTCTAAAGAAAATTGTGTAGACTCTAGCAATGGGTCCGTAAGTGACTGTGGAGGCCAATTCTAGATCCACACAGCTTCCCACAGTGAGGACACAGGTTACCAGATGGAAGATGATCCTGTAAATGATTCATTTGATGTGCTTTTCGCTTAGCACGTTTCTCCCTTTCACCTTGCACTCGGGCTTCTTCAAAGTCCATAGAACCTTTGTGAAAGGCCAACCTCCAGTTAGATGGTTCATGGGCCAGAGCTTCCCAGTTTTCGATGTTTATATTGCATTTTTTTAGATTATCCTTATGAACATCTTTAAACCTCTTATATTGACCACCGTTATTCCGCTTTCCATCCTTGAATTGGGAATAAAGTAACTGTACTGGAAGAAGCAAAGACTACTAGCATTGAAAAAATGATTCTTCAACGCCAACTTCAGTGGACCGGTCTTGCAAAACATGTACTCCACCAATGAACTGCACTCTCTCCCAATCACATGGGATCTGAAAAGCAAAAGGATAGAGGTGCTCCTCCCCTCCATGGCATTTCTGATGGGATGGCCCTCCATGGGGTGACCTTCTTTTTTTTAATCAGACAACACAATAAATGATCACGTGATAGTTTCAACCACCCTGAGACAACATGATGCAAAACATGAATCATGTAATTTAAGAGAAACAAACCAAGAGTAAAGGTAAAACAAACCAACTGTATTCTGATGTTGTTTTCTAACTGGTGCCTTTGTTATTAATATCTCCTAAGAGCAAGGTACCCAAACTGAAATATGGAAGTTCTTGTTTCAAGTTTTCATGGCTTCAAAAAAAAAAGAAAAAAAAAGTGGCAGAATAATCAGTTGTCTACTCTATTGAGAGATGAGAAATTCACCTTTGTTTGCAGTTTAAAAAGTAGCTCTTCCATGAAGTAGCTCTTCACACCAGGGGTGAAATATGGAAGTCCCACACTGCATGTTACAATAAACGTGTGAGTTAATTCTGATTTTGCCTTCCTCTATTTCTCTGGAGCATATGAAGTGGCTGCTAGCTATATGAATCACTTTAGCTTGGCAGTGTGTGAAGTGGCTGCTAGATATAAGCCATATTAGGTATTCAACTTTTGAAGAGGCTCTTAGCTGGCCTTGGACAAACCATCATTCTCAGCCTCAGTTCTTCATTCGTAACATATTATCATGCAATGCAACATTTGTTCATACAATGCACAATTACGTTCAGAAATTTGTTGCCAGATAATGGGCTGGATCCAGACTACGTTTGCCATACTTAGGTCATGACTAACTTTTCATACTGATTTAAATGGGACCTAAGCATACTACTAACATAGTTTAGATCTAGCTCAAGGTTGTGATGGACACTATCATAACAGTTGATCGTCACACACTGAGAGTAACTGCATAGTCCTCCTAAGACTGAATGACTTCAGAATTGCACGTGGGGAATTTCATCACTGAATGTTCTCCCATTTATAGGAATGTGTATGAATTTTGTTTCAGTTCACAGTCATCTGAACGTGCCCTGTCTGCAACTCCAAATGTGAATGGGAGCACATTCCCCCCCCAAAAAAAAATATTCACACATTCCCAAACTTGCAACTGCATTGGGAAAATGCACATATATATTTCGATAACAGCACTTTAAGAAAAAATGCACATTTTTTGAAAAATGTGCACCTTGAAATGTGCCTTTCTTGCAAAAAAAATATGCAGTTTCACATTTCAGGCAATGCAGGGGGAAGTGTGCACTTTTGAAAAACATAATGTGCCCAGAAATGTGCACTTTTCCCATTGAAAATGCATGTGTGCTTTCCCCCCACTGAAATGAACAACAACAAAAAAACAGGTCACAAATGAAAGTGGGAGCAAGCCAAACTGAGCTTTGAAATGAAGTTGGGAGAATTTTGGTGAGCCTGAACATCCCTGGTTTTCCCATCCCTAAAAAAAACAGACAAATCTCCCTGCACATAGAAAACTAGCATTTCAGGGGGTAGGGTCTCAGCTTAGTCTTTCCTGATGGGGAATACATGGGAAGGCAATCTTATTTTGAATGCAATCACCCATTTGTATTCTAAAGTGGTACAGTCCTCACAAGGTTGCATCACATAATGCTTCTGAACAAGCAGTTTGTCTTGTAGATACGGTAGCTTTAGAAAATATTAGAATGAATAATTCAAGGAAGATAGATATATTGATGGCTGTTAGCCATGATCTCTAAATGGAACATTTATGTACAGAGGCTGTATACCTCACTTTGAATACAAAGTGATTGGACTATCATCTAGTTCTGCTTTTGAACTTCCTAGAGGCAGCTGGAAGGCCAGTGTTAGAAGCAGAGGGTTGTATCCAATGTTGTGCTTCTGTTCATGGAAGGCTCTTGGATCAAACAGAAATTTCCATGAACAGAAGCAGAGGGAGGCAATTTTTGCTGATTCCTCCTACCTCTGCAGTCCCCTGGGCACCCACCCCACCTGCCACTTGCTCCTTGGGATAAGGAGACCTTTTGAGGACAATGTGGGAGGGTGGGGTGGGGTGGTGGTGAAGGAGGAACAGGGACTTTGCAAAAGAAAAAAAGGAAGAAAGAAAGAAAAGTGCACAGACACACCCCTTTTCATTCACAGAAACCTCCACTGGATCAAAGAGCCTTCTGTGAACAGAAGGACAACATTGGATACAACCCAGGGTGCCTAACTTGAATAAATCTTTGGTCTGATCTAGTAACTCTTGCGTTTTTAGCGTGAATGTGGACATGAATGAGGTTGTAAATCATTTTACACCCAAAGGATGTAATATAAATGACTGACTGTGAAATATAGCCAGTGTTGTTAACCAGTGTTGGAGATGGCATGGATGGAGATGGCAAAGCAATTGCATATAGTGATCTTTTGTAAATGTACTTGGCATTCAGAAGCATCTCCTTTATAGCAGTGTATAGGCAGAAACAGATAGATGCATTGGCTTTGTGTGTTGCTTAAGCTCATGGAAACTTGATAAATTTGTTCACCTCAGCTTTGTACACTAACCTATATGTTTTGCTTGTATCTAGGCAATATCTTTCCACTGTTATTGAGATAGTGAGGAATATATTGAAATACTAATAAAAGGCTTTGGTGGCTTCAGGGAACTGAGGTGCTGCATACAGCAATATCAAACACATGTAGGGAGGGGAATCCAAGGTGGGATGAAATATTTTTGATGAAAGGGGAGGGGATCGGAACACAGATGCGACCTAAGCGAATTATTTCTACAGGAGATTGAAGCTGTAGAGAAATAAAGATATTCATCACTGCTGCAGCACTGTCTACCCAGATAAGAATTTTTTTAAAAAACCAGTTCCCCCCCCCAATTATTTATTTATTTATTTGATTTGTATGCTGCCTTTCCACCAAGAAAAATGGCACTCAAGAAAAGCTTGAGTGAAAATAAACCCCAGTAAAATGAAAGAAACCCCTGTGAGTTAACATAAGGGGCACAATCAAGATAAAGTTGTTGTTGACATCACTATTACTATTATTACCATCATTAATATTAAATCCAAGCCACTATTGCTGATGCTGTGAGCCAGCAAAGGGAGTGAAAAAAAAAATGGTTTGAGTGGGGATAAATGGCTTTCCTCATACAGTACTTTACTGTTCCATAGGTTTACATTCCACTCCTCCTGAATTCTGGTTTAGGTATATTTGATCATAGGATCATAGAGTTGGAAGGGGCCTACAATGCCATCGAGTCCAACTCCCTGCTCAATGCAGGAAACTAGAGGAGGGGTCTCCCATCCAACTACTAACCAGGCCTGACCCTGTTTAGCTTTCTATGCTCAGACAAGTTGAGCCAGCGTGAGCCACAGGCCTGCCCTGTATAGCAAGAGCCCTGAGCAGAAATTTGCCTAATCATGTGAGGGTTAAAACTGTGTTGGGTGGCAAAGGATGCATACAAGTCCCACCCCTAATTAGTCCCTAGTAGAGATGGGGAAGGAATCTGTTCAGAGGAAGAAACCTATTTTTGCACTTTCAAACCAATACACAACCTAAAACTCAGTTATCCTTTGGAATTCACACTTCTCCGGGTTTTGCACTGGAGTTCCCCAATGAGGAGGAGGAGGAGGAGGAGGATATTAGGGGGAAAGAGCACACACCAAATGTGTATATTAGAGAAAATGATGTTAAAAATGCATTATATTTGGGGAAATGCTTGCAAAATTGCAGATTATTCAGCATTATTGCATACAAATTTTCATGCAAATGTTTCTGTTTGTTTGTTCATGTGTGTGTGTGTGTGTGTGTGTGTGTTTTAAATCTCAGTGTATGGGATAAACTAAACTTAAGATTGGACACTATATCAAAGTTCAGGACAAACCAAACTTAAGACTGGAAAAAAAATGAGAAACTGAGAGAAACCAAAATGGACAGATTCATCCATCCTTAGTCCTTCAGAGGAGCACATGGAGCTCCTCTAAAGCTGCCTTATCAAGGCTCCCAATCATGGGGAGGTGAGAGCATCCAGCAAAACATGCTTACAAATTCCCTTAGTGCTAAGCATGTGCAGGTCTTTAGAGGATCTGAGAGCACCGGGCTCCTACATCACATTTTTTTCAGCCCACCTGTGATCAGACTGAACACCTGCATAGGGCTTAGGTGAATTAGCAAGTATCATTTCCCTCCCCGCTATGCCCTTGGAATGATGCTATGTTGTGATGTATAATCATTTCAGGGCATTCTGGGCAAAATAAAATGGTAGCTGCCATGTGAATAAAGACAAAAAGAGCACTGATGAACAACAGTGGGTGTGGGGGCCCCCACTCCCAAAATTCATCACCACCCCCTGAAAATATGAAAGAGGGAAGGCAGTTTCACTCCTCTTTCACCCTCAAGCCCTTTTAAATTTGGCTGAAAGCTCTCATCTGAGGACTTCCAGCCTGGCCCTAAATTAAAATAGTTGTAACAAACAAACAATCAAATATTGACTGGTGTGTTTCTACTGGGAAGAGGGGGACCTATCTCTTCCTGTAGCAGGTCTAGCTGCTCTGGCTCACCTTGTTGCTTCCAAGCCTCATAGAAGCAGCTAATGTCTAGTACCTTACAGATAGTGGGAGGGAGAGATGCTACCTACCTACCCTCTATATCTGCAGGGCAGAGGGTAGATCTTCAGAAGTTTTAGACTTCAACCCCTGCCAGCATGGTCAATGGTCAGGAATACTGGAAGCTGAAACCCAAAACATCTGGAGATGTACTTTCTGTTCACCCCTGCTTTAGATGCATGCAACATGCTGTTTGTTTCTCATTCATTAAGACTGTTTTATACCAGTGAGAAGGCATCAGTGCTAAAGCTTAAATCATGTTCAAGGCCACAGTGTCCAGCAGACTGACATAATGACAAACAGACAGACACACAACCCAAAAACCTGTAGTTTCCGCTTTTATATGAATGAAAAGCATAACTAAACAAGTATAGAACCCTCAGCATAGATGATGTAGTGCAAACTGGCAGTGTAAATAGGCTCACAGGATATTGGTATTGATAATTTCTACAGGTTACCAATAACAGCAGATAGCCATCTTAGGCAACATTGAAGTTCAAGCTAAAAAGAATAAATAAATCCCACCTACTACAGGCATTGTGTAAATTGTACTTCCATCCTTTGCTTTATTTGTCATTTAATAATAGGGACACACTGTGGTTGGCCTGTGAGTATACTCACTGGCAGATTTGGCATGACATCTCAATACCACCCTGTCTCTATAGAAGGGAACTAGGAGCAAGCTAAAAGAGCCTTCCCTTTGGCTATGATCGGGTTCTGCTCCTCCCTAATAAACTTGAATAGAGAGTACCCACTGTTGGTGAATGAGAGGGCTTAAGTGCTGTATTGGTGGCATAGCACCACCAGGCTGGGTAATCTACTTTGGAGGCAGCAAGAACTACTCAGAGGAATGTGCAAGCTTGCTTTTGACCAGAATTTACCTAGTTCACCCCTCCTGAAACCGAATGCCAAACACACAAACTGTGGCTGAAGTCCATACGTTTCTAAGCATGTGATGCAAGTCACAGAATAAAAACAAGTGTTCAAAAATGTGTGCATTTGAAAAATGTGCCCAAACACACTTTAATCCATGGCAGGAAAATGTGCACATTTCAAAAATGCACACATTTGAGAAACTGTTCATTAAAAATACACACAGATTTTTTTTTGCATGTGAAAGGGGGGCAGGGAAGCTCACAATCTGATATGGACACGAGTCGGAACAAGCTTCAAGGTAGAATCCAGAGAACTTCAGTCAGCAAATTTGTACATCTTTAGCTGATTTGCACATCTTTAGCTGAACAACAGTGCCAAGCTTGATAGGCAATCCTGCCAGCACTTGACTCGTGTGGCATATATGAGCTCAGTGCTCCTGCCACAAGAGCCGAGCCGAGTGCAAGCACCAGCTGAGGCACTCGCCGGACTTCCGGGACCCCGGCGCTATGTTGTTTACATAGAAAATGGCCTAATTTGAATAAATTATGGCCTAATTTGCATAAATTATGGCCTAATTTGCGCAAATTAGGCCGTTTTCTATGTAAACAATGTAGCGCCGGGAACCCGGAAGTCGCTTCCCCGGCTCAGCTCATGAGAACGCGAGTCGCGCCAGGGGAAAAGGTAGGGCGAGCGGAGCTCAGGGGGCTGAGCCCGGTGAGTTCACTGGACTTCCACCCCCCAATCAAGCTCCATGCACATCCCTAAAAAGGAAGTATGCTGGATGTGCACATGTATATGTAATGTAGCACTCTAGGCAATTAGGCAACATCTCAGAGAATTCACTGTTTCCTCTGAAGCCCAACCAGGGATCCTGCAATCCTATCTAAGAGTTCCTTCCTGGCTCCTCAGTGCCAGAACTGACTGCCAGTTTGGACAACAAATACAACAATCAGATAGTAGATACCTGGCCAAGTGGCACATACTAAAGAGACATAAGAAAAAGGAGTTATGTAGCCTGAGGGACCTCAGTGATGACCTAGATTTTACTGCCTTTCAACATTGAGAAGCAGAAGTGCTGTGGCTGAATCAGTAAGCAGTACAATGCAGGTATATGTCAAGATTTTGGATATCCTGAATGGTATGTATGATGCCTTCCAAAGCATTACAAGTCTTTCTTGGGATTTGATGTGACAGTGGAATGCATTCTTATTATTAATGTTGCCATGGGGTTCCACATGGGGGCAGTCTTCTACACCTCCAATAGAGTCAATTTGCAAGAACAGGATCTTTATTTTCACTGAGGAACAATTAACGTTTGAAGTGAGGTCAGAACATGGGGAAAGTGAAGAGCACAGGATTTGACTATGAATAATACCTGAAGTATATTAATCCCTTGCCTAGCAGGATGGATATGCAGCAAATTAAAACAGCTGTTCGCTTGTGTCAGGATGAAGGAGAGAGGAGGATCAGCAGGAAGAGAAATCAAATACTGAGGTGCTTGAGCTGGGGGTACCTGAACTAAGACTAGAGTACCTAAATTCAGGTTTGAAAAGGGGGTAAAAATGAATCTACAGTTCTACTTTGGCAAGGGCCACATGCAGACCTATGTAGCTAGTGGGCAAGTCAACTAATGAACACAAAGTGGCACAAGAAGTAATGTTCTAGTTCTAGTCCCTATTGACAAAATTAAAATTAAAAAATTACCCGGTCCAAATGGTATCCATCTGAGAGATCTTAAAGAACTTAAATTTGAAAATGGTGTGTGTGTGTGTGTGTGTGTGTGTGTAACTTGTCCCTAAAATTGGTCTCCATGCCTGAGGACTGGAAAGCAGTCAAAGTAACACAATTTGAAAAAGAAAAAGAAAAAAAAAGGATCCAGGGTGGGTGCAAGAAATTACAGGCCAGTTAGCTTACCAACTACCGGTATTCGTAAATTGGTGTGTGTGTGAACATTATTAAAGATAAAATTATCAAGCATGTAGAAGAACAGGTCTTGCTGAAGAAGAATCAACATGGCTTCTGGAAAGCTAAATCCTGCCTTACTACCCTTTTAAAGCTCTTCAAAAGTGTCAACACGCATACTTGTAGGGGCAATCTGGTAGTCACAGTATATTTGGACATTCAAAATATTTTTGACAAGGTTCCTCACCAAAATCTCCTGAGTAAATTTAGCAATCATGGGATAAAAGGAAGGATCCTCTTACGGATCAGTAACTGGAAAAAGAACAGGATGAAAACAATAGGCATAAATGGACAATTCTCACAGTGGAGGGATGTAAGACGTGGGATTCCCCAAGGATGTGCATTGGGATGGGTGCTTTTATACTTGTTCATAAATGATCTGCAGTTAGGAATAAGCAGTGAGTTGTCTAAATTTGCAAATGATACCAAATTATCCAAGGTGGTAACAAAACAAACAGATTTTTTGAAGGATTGTGAAGACCTCCAAAGGGATCTCTCCAACTGGATGAATGAAGAACAACATGGCAACTGCAGTTCTTTTTTCCTCCCAACTATGTCCTGGGAACAATTCTTCATCATGATTATCTGGAGTTTGGGATGAGCAGTGAGGTGGACAAGTTTGCAGGTGATACCAAATTATTCAGGATGGACTGTGAAGGGTTCCAAAAGGATCTCTCCGAGTTCTAAGTAAGTCTAATAAAGCTCTAAATATCTTTACATTATGGATTGATTGATTGATTGATTGATTTTATTTTATCTATACTGCCCCATAGTCGAAGCTCTCTGGGCAGTTTACAACAATTAATAAAAACAATAATACAGCGATAAAGTGATAAAGACTGGAGCAAACAATTCTAACTTCACATATACACTAATGGGGTTGGACCATTGCCGTCAGGTTGTCATAGAGAAGTCGCAAGACATTCACAAATTTATTGGGGCATCCAATTTTCATAAGGATGGTCCAGAGAGCCGTTTGGTCTACAGTATCAAAGACCTTAGCCAAATCAATAAATGCCATATGAGGGGTTGATTTTGCTCTCGGCATTTTTCTTGGAGCTGACGCGCAGTAAAAATTATGTCCACTGTCCCTCTAGAGGGGCAGAAACCATATTTAGATTCAGGGAGGGTCTCTTCTGAAATGCTTTTGCACAAGCATACGAAAAGCTTGGTCTCTCACTTAACATCAAAAAACCCAAAGTGCTTTATCAGCAAGTGCTTCATCAGCAAGTGCAAGTTAACCCTTTGGTGATGCCATCTATCCAGCTTGGCGAGGCAATACTGGAAAATGTTGATCATTTTCTCTATCTTGGCAGCTATCTTTCTGTTACAGCTAACATTGACACTGAAATCCCGCATCGTTAGAGCTCCGCAAGTGCTGCATTTTCTTGAATGAAACATAGAGTGTTCGAGGATCGGGATATCTGTAGGGAGACCAAAACGCTGGTTTATAAAGCCATTGTATTACCAACTTTATTGTATGCCTGCGAAACATGGACTAACTATAAACGTCATTTCCACCTCCTTGAAATATTTCATCAACGTTGCCTCCGGAAAATCCTGCGAATTACTTGGGAAGATAGGCGAACAAATGTCAGTGTACTGGAAGAAGCAAAGACTAGTAGTGTTGAAAAAATGATCGTTCAATGCCAACTTCAATGGACCGGTCATGTTGTTCGAATCCATCTGACTGCCATCTCCCAAAGCAGTTACTTTATTCCCAACTCAAGGATGGAAAGCGGAATATTGGGGGTCAGTATAAGAGATTTAAAGATGTTCATAAGACTAATCTAAAAAAAATGCAATATAAACATTGAGAACTGGGAAGCTCTGGCCCAGGAACGCTTTAACTGGAGGTTGGCCTTTCACAAAGTTTCTATGGACTTTGAAGAAGCCCGAGTGCAAGGTGAAAGGGAGAAAAGTGCTAAGCAAAAAGCACATCAAACGAATCCTTTACAGGACCATCTTCCATCTGGTAACCTGTGTCCTCACTGTGGGAAGCTGTGTGGATCTAGAATTGGCCTCCACAGTCACTTACAGACCCATCGCTAGAGTCTACACAATTTTATACAATTTCCTTTTTATATAATTTTATTTTGTAATTTTATCCTGGAAGACAATCTTACTTGGTCATGAGTGATCGCCTACTACTAATGGGGTTGGAGCTGGTGGTGAGTGACCAAGAAAAGGATCTTGGGGTTGTGGTGGATAGCCTAATGAAAGCATCAACCCAGTGTGTGGCAACTGTGAAAAGGTGAATTCCATGCTAGGGAATATTAGGGAATGATCTAACCCTAATCCTAATGATCCTAAAACTGCCAAGGATTAAGACGTCTTTGGGGTTTTGCCTTTCTCGCCTACATTGGGTGCCTGGAGGCGTCAAAGTAAGGCGACGATGGTAAGGCCCTCCAGCTCCACATGGAGGGCAACTGGCCGGGGGCGGACCAACCCGCCTCCGGTGCGGTTAGGATGTATTCGCCAAAATATTTAAAATATTGGTTTTTTCCCGGCCAATGGCCGGGCTAGGTTAGTACCGCCCTTTGCCCTTCACAGATCTTCAATTCAATAAATGTGGCCCTGATTTGAAACCATATACTCTGTGTCTGACTCTTCTTTATCTCACCCATACACTCGCAACTGCCAATCTCATAATGCTTTTATATAAATCTATGGTGTGACCACTTGAAGTACTGTGTAGTTTTCTGGTTAATGCAGCTCACAAAGGACATTGTAGAGACAGATGACGTGGAGAAAATGGCAGCCAAATTATTCAAGGCTTGAGGATTTCCAATGATTGTTTTCTTTTGTTTTGTTTTTAGTTTGGGGGGGGGAAGCAAGTAAGGGGGAGTATGATAAAGGTGTATAGAATTATGCATGGTGTGGAGACAATGGCACCCTTCACTCAGAAGCATAAAAACAGAGAGCTGGAAGGGACTGGGAATTTCATCTTTTCCAACCCCACTGCCAATGCCGGACGTACACTGCTACAGCAATCCTGTTAGGTGGCCTTCTAGCAACATCTGCGTACAATCCTCTAACAAAACAGAGTAAACCTTCTGAGGCACTGTTGAAGAGTTCAAAGCATCAAGCAGAACTTCGTAATGTTCGCCAAACTCTCCTTCCCTGCAGGGCCGGCGCTACCGCTAGGCAGACCCAGGCGGCTGCCTAGGGCGCGTGGCGGAAGAGGGCTGCAGCGTTTCTGCGCCCCTTCCTCGCCTCCGGCGCGCTCCTGCCCCGCCTGCTGCCTCCCCGCCCGCCTGCCGGCCACTGCCGCTGCCGCCGCACCTCCCCCCGCACGCGCGCGCCCGCCCACCACCTACCTACCTTCCCGTCATTTCCGGAGCCCCGCCGGCGTTGTTTTGGCGGGAAGAACCAGGGCAACAGGGCTTAAACAGCCCTGTTGCCCTGGTTTCCCCAGCAAAAAAAAAAAAGCGCGGGGGTCCTGTCGCGTTGGAGGAGGAGGAGGCGGCAGCAGCAGCCAGCAGCGGGGGCGGGGGGAAGGTAGGTGGTGGTGGCGGCAGGCGCGGGGGGGGGTTGCAGAGCAGGGCTGCTTTGCTCCGGAGCCCCTCCCCACGGCACGAGAGGGGGGGGCGCTAAATATAATCTGGCCTAGGGCGCCAAACAGCCCTGCACCGTTCCTGCTTCCCTGCAATTTGAACCGTCATCTCTGTGACAGCCTTTCAAATATATCAAATCGTACGTATATCAAATCACCTCTTAATCATCTCCTATCCAGGCTAAACATACTCAGCTCCTTCAACTTTTCCTTACAGGACATGGTCTCCAGGCCCTTCACTATTTCCATTGCCCTCACCTGGCTGATTCACATCACAGCAACAGTGCTAGCGGCTGCTGCTGTTATTAGATTGCATTTATTAGTTGAAGTTCTGCTAAAGGTGTCTGTAGTGACATACAATGGAAAGGCAATGAAATCAGTTTTTAAAAAAGCCAGGACATCAAATCAAATCATCTAAAAGCAGCATGGTATACCACAACCAAATAAGAAAACAGATAAAACAGCGAGTTAAATCTTGGAGTCAGAGAAAGCTTTCTACAAATATTGTTGTTTAAAAAGGCAACAAAAATGGTCTTGCCTTGATGATGAAAGCTGTAGGGAAGTGGTCCAGTGGATCTCTGTGGCAAGGGAGTTCCAAAGTTTGGGTGCCATAACAACAACAGCAACAAACAAACAAACAAATAAATAAATGCAAGTCCATATTCAGGAATGTTGTGGCATGTGGTGGGAAATCATTGCAGAATAGCTGAAATATAATTGCAGGCAGGAGGCAGCATGACAGGTTTTTAGTCAGGGGTGGACAGAAAGACCTCCAGATGTTTTGAACTTCAACTCCCAGGAACCCCTGCCAGCATGGCCAATGGTCAGGAATGCTGGGAGTTGATGTTTTCCTGGAAATTTCCTTTCTGCCCAGGCCTGTTTGATGATGATGATGATGATGATGATGATGATGATGATGATGATGATGATGATACAATCCTGTCCTTTGCCTTGGGCAGCAAAATGTGTTGGGCTGGCCCTGCCACTCGAGGACTTCCATTCAAGCTTCTGCCATTGTAGACACTACCATTTCTGCAAAGTGTTCAGGGGCTGAAGATGGGCCCTGGTAAACCCCTGATCTTCTGCACTGTCCCACCCTTGGCTGTCATCATTGTTGTTGCTGTTCTTGTTTTCCTCACCAATGAACCATTTTTATTATTTTTTTGGCCATTGCTTAGTAGTAAGAAAGAATCAAACAGAACTAGATTGTGTAAAAGGGGTCCAATGTGTGTTGGGATCTCACAGCTCCCCTTCATTAACCAATGTGGATTTGTATGGCTTGTCCAAGAAATTGTGCTTGCAGAGCCAGGGGGTGGTGTAGCTCCATGGTGGAGCACCTACTGTGCATGCAGAAGGTCCCAGGTTCAATCTCCAGCATCTCCAGGTAGGGCTAGGAAAAAATCTTGTCTGAAACCCCAGAGAGCCACTGCCAGTCAGTATTGACTATACTGGGCTAGATGGACCAATGTTCTGACTCGGTATAAGGTAGCTTCCTATGTCCCCATGTTCTTCTTGGTTCTCACCCTTCAGCAACACAGACATCACTACCCATTGGGGAACTTACGTTGTAGTATCTGAAACAAAATACCACTTCTAACCATAACAACATCACTTCTGTTTCTTAGATGAATATGCATAAGTGGACCATATATCTTTCAGGAGGGGGGGGCAGTGTTTCGAGCACATGCCTTGCATGTATATGAAGTCCCAGATTCAGTCTTCAGTTCTTTCAAGTTTAAAAGAATTTCAGGTACCTGGTGTGGTCGGTAGACCATAAATAAAATATTCATTCATTCAATTTCAGGTACCAGGTCCTGGCCAGGGCAGGGGGAAGCTTAGGAGAATTAGGGTGCCTTCAGATGCATGGTTCCTAGTGCTACCAATCAAAAGACAGTGTCTAGCTGTTTTGTCTTGTCTTCCTCATCTTATTATATATGTATATATATATATATATATATATATATATATATATATATATTATATTTATACCCCACCTTTTTTCCTGAAAGGAACCCAAGGCGGCTTACATAATCCTCCTCCTCCTCTCCATCTTATCCTCACAACAACCCTGTGAGGTTATATGATACATTTATATCCTGCCTTTTCCTCCAATGAGCCCAAGGTAGTGTACATGATGTTCCTACTCCTCTCCATTTTATCCCAAAATCGACCCAGTGAGGTAATTTAGGCCAAGAGCCAGTGACTGGCCCAAAGTCACCCCATTTCATGGCCAAATGGGGACATGAACCCAGGTCTCCCTTGATCCAGTCCAACACTCTAACCACTATACCACACTGGATCTCCTTAATGGCCTTTCTGAGATCAGGAAAAAAAAGATGGAAGAACAGGTTGGAAAACACTGGAAGATTGGCAGGACCAATTGGCAATGTAATAATTCCTCTTTCAAGGAAACCAAGGCAGTTTACATGCTTCTCCTCCTCTCAACTTGATCCTCACAACGACCCTGTGAGGCAGGTTAGGCTGAGAGTCAGGACTGGGACTAGTGAGCGTCATGGCTGAGTGGGGACTAGAACCTGGATCTCCCAACTCCCAGCCCAACACTCTAACCACTACACCACACTGGCTCTCAGCTTAGCCCAATATTGTCTTCTCTGATGGTCAGTAGTTCTCAAAGGCATTATGTGAAGAGAGGTCTTTCCGAGCCCTACTCCCCAAGATGATCCTTTTTTAACTGGAGATCCCAAGTACTGAACCTGGGACCTGCATGCAAAACACGTTCTGCATGAGAACCAGGTGCTCTGCCAAGGAATAGTGGATGCCAAACCCAGTTTCACTGATTATTTTAAAAAATAAATAAATATTGATATGTATCCTTTATTATACATCTCCAATTACCTGCTATATATTGATCCCCCCCCCACAAAAATTAAACAACCCCTCCCCCACTGGCCCTTTCAGTATGTTTACAATGTAAAGCAGTGCTTTCCTCTCCATTTCGGTTGCCTTTCTCCCTCTGAGTGATAGCCTTTTAACATGCACCCTGCTTTGGGATATGCAAAGAGAAAATGAATCTTCCCTCCCACCAGCCAGACCCTGCTTCAGTAGATGAAAAAGAAAAGAAAAAAAGGAAAAGAAAAATAGAGCAGTTTGCAATTTGCACAGTAAAAAAAGAAAAGAAAAGAAAAAGCAAACAAACACACAAACAGGTCAGAACAGTGATGCTCCGGAGTTAAAGTTAGCATTCGTGGTTTGCTCATGGTGTGTGTGTGTGTGTGTGTGTGTATAACGGGAAGCAGGGTTATTTGGCACCCGTTTTCAGCCAATGCAAACAAATTTGTGGCATAGACATTTAGTGATAATCTGGAAAGTGGCCAGAGAGGTGGTGGTGGTGGTGATGGTGGCCTTGGCGATAAGCTCATACAGGAGGGAGAGGGGGAGAGGAAAATAGTACGCCTGTGTCTTTAATTTTCACCGTGAAAGAAGGAACTCTGCATCGCAATGACAGCCTCGCTTGTTCGTGCTTTTAATATGTGATCTGTTTTCTCCAGTGGAGGGCACTCAGTGTATCGCAAACTAGAACATTAGCACCAACAAGCTCCTGAGCATCTCGTCGCTCTCTGGAAGGGGGGGGGGGGGGCGCGGCGGCGGCGGCGGCGGCAGAAAAAGAAATCCTTTCCTGAAATGAGTGGGAACACAGCAAGCCTCTCTCACACTGCACATTTTCAACCTGACCGGCTCCATGGATCAAACTAGCATGTCCGGCTTTTAAAGAGAGAGAGAGAGAGAGAGAGAGGGAGGGAGGGAGGGAGGGAGGGAGAAGGGGGAGAAAAAACCCCCCCCAAAACAGGAGGGTTTTTTTTCTTCTGCTGCCTGTGTTCGAGACCTCCCATCATCAACACCTTCTCATCGTCAGTTGCTGGAGGATGGATCGCCGTGCCTGGGAATGGCAAGAATGCGCCGACTGAGGAAGGGATGCTTGGAGCTTGGAAAGGTCCCTGCCTCTTCTTCCTCCCCCGCTCTGTCGCTCGCTCGCTCTTCCTGAGAAGTTGCTCTACCTTCATGGTCGACGCGAGGCTTGTCAGTTTCTACGGACGGACCTCTTGTTGGTGATCTACTCAATGGCTCTCAGAGGTTAACAACCCCCCTTCCTTCCTCCTGCCCCACCAGGCCCCCACCCCCCAGTCCTGTCCCCCATAACCCATCATCCCCATTCCCTTAACCCTCCCCCTCCCCAACACCTCCCCCAAATTCTTCTTCTTCTTCTTCTTCTTCTTCTTCTTCTTCTTCTTCTTCTTCTTCTTCTTCTTCTTCTTCTTCTCTCTCTCTCTCTCTCTCTCTCCCGGGAACTTTGTGTAGTTTCCTAGCAATCACGCCGGATGGCAGTGAAGGAGGAGGAGGCAGCCGGTTTTGTGTGTGTGACATGAACATTTTGATGGTTTAAAGGAAAGAGACCCACTTGGGTAGGGAAGGGGGGGAAAAAGAGGGGTGGGTGGGTGGGATAAGGAACAGCAACCGAACGACCCAAAGAACAACAACAGCAGCAACAACAACAACAACAACAACAACAGACCGCCAAGCAAGAAGCAAAAACAGTTGGAAGAAAAGGGGGATACGGTTGCGGATGACAAGAGGATGGGTGAGTGAACTTTTCTTCTCTGGGTAGGACAGCTGCAGCTGTGTGTGCCTCTGTGTGTGCCTGTGTGTGTGTGTGTACTGTGTATGCATATATCAATCATATGGCTGTTAGCTGAATAACAAGAAGAAACGGTGTGAACGCGAGTGTATTATTTTGCCAGGTGACTCACTTGCTACTTTTATATTTTTAGATTCTGAGATTTCCCCCCTCCTCCTACCCTACTCCCTTTTTTTTTGTCCCTGCAGTGTTTCTATATGTAATTCATCTCTGAATGCATGTCCTTAGTTACTTGTTATAGAACGTGTGTGTGTGTGTGTGTGTGTGTGTGCACAGACACACACACAACCCAGAGCAGTTTTGCTGTTCTGTCCACCACCCCTTTCCCTTTTTCGTTTTTCTGCCCACACATAAGTACATAAATGCGTGTTGCATCCACATCTAGAATTTATCCAGCTTTTCATATTTAGCAAGCCTTGGGAATGGAGAGAGGGGGTGCAATCCACATTCTTAACCCTTTGCTGCATGCAAGTAGGCAGACTGGGGAAAGGATTTGACTGTGGACCTGCTTTTGCGAGGGTCCAGTAGATATCTAGAAAATAAATCCCCTGCCCCAAGTAGCTGCTAGATCTCCAGCAGTCATTCGATTGTCTTCCCCTCCATCTCCAGTTGTGAAAGGTTTATTTATCTCTCCCCCCATCCCTTCATCTGTAAGCTGGAATGTATTTTTGCGTGGCTGATGCTCCTGGCATACAGGCAATAAGAGAAGATCAGAATTCAAATGAAAAATCTCACCATTAACGTGAAAAGATCAGAGACAAGAGTCAAAAGCTCTTTAGATTAGAAATCTGTCTCTCTCCCTCCCCTTATTTCTAGGTTTTAAACAGGAAGATCAGGGAAAATCACTGCATGTTCTCCCTCTCTCTGTACTGTCCCTCCTTTCATCACCCTCAACCTCATAATAATGACATTATTTATTATTGAGAAGATAATAAGCTTTTTTCAAAAAATTTGCCTGCTGGAAGAATGCAGTTAAATTGTCAGAAAGATTACAACTCTGGAAAGAGCCACCAGCTCAAACATTATTACAATGTCTGAAAAAGTCCTCTCTCCTTGTCTCTCTCTCTTGTGTGTGTGTGTGTGTGTATGTGTCTGACTTCCTTCTGCACCCCCCATACATACTTTGTGAACACACACACATGTACATGTAGGCTAGATTTTCTGAGACCTCTGCCCATAGTTATTCAGATAACGTGGAAGATGTGGGTTACATGCACATCGGAGTATCACAGTGCAATAAGTTGCCTGATATGTGAATTTTAAAATACTAAAATTGGCAGAAATTGGAAGCAGGCAGAGGGGAGATTCTGGTACAGCTCTGCACTTTTGGTGCTGTGATGGTGCCATTCACATCTAACTAAAATATTATTCTTTGAACATCTGTCTGCCATATACAATACAATACAATAACACACACATACACATGTATGCTAACATAAAATAAACCAATTGAACTATATACTGAAACATACCTGTAGGTGATAGTTATAGCAATATAAAAGCAATTATTATATATGAAAATAGGTAGGTAGATAGACAGATAGATAGATATGCATTTGTTATGACCATGGTCATGGGGTGGGATCAGGGAGCCTCTTATCCTTCTATCCTGGGACTTCCTCATGCACAAGATATGGCACAAGAGAGATTCATGCATGTCTACCATTCTTCATGGTTGGATTATGTTTAGCCTACATGAAAGAATCCTACCTTGCATTATTTCTCTGGAATATCCCCCCCCCGATAATATATATATATATATATATATATATATAGTAAAAATTTCCAAACTACTAATTTGCCATGCTATAAAGAAATCCTTTTTAAGGTCACCCATATATATCTTGAACAGCTGAAGGGATCTGTGTGAGTTGGTTTATTAAGAAACCCTTTTACTTCTTCAGGAACTATTCAAACAGCCCTGCAGCTTGGAGTCATTTTCCTTCCCAAAGCTACATCACAGTGACTTGACAAATATGTTTATTGTTCAGACCCCAGCTTCCCAGTGATAAGGATGTTCTGGCTGTATGTAGCATGCTGATGCACATGAGGATGAGTCAAAAACAGGTGGGGGGGACTTAATTCTTCTTCAAAGGTCATAAATCACACCAAGGTAATTGAATAACTGTAGTGCAGTAGTATATGTGGGCTGAGGAGAGGAGGAGGAAGCAGCGGAAGAATGGACAGACCAACAAGCATTTCCATGAAAAACAAACAGAAAAAAAAAAAAAGTGAGGAGGCAAACAGGGTGCCGTTGATTTGGCTATACCTGTATGCACTATTAGAAGTTCCACTGATGAATTAATGTGCCTCGGATTTATCTGAACGGCTTCACAATGTATGTTTGTCATCTTCTATATTGCAGGTTTTCATGTAATTAAGCAGCTGAGAGGCATGAGTGCGGTCTTCGTGCTCCTTCCTACAGTGCTATTTGTGACGTTAACAGGGGCTCAGCGGGCATGCCCCAAGAACTGCAGATGTGATGGCAAAATTGTATACTGCGAGTCTCACGCGTTCAGAGACATCCCTCAGAACATTTCCGGAGGATCTCAAGGCTTATCGTTACGGTACAACAGCATCCAAAAGCTGAAGCCAAATCAGTTTGCAGGCCTCCACCAGCTCATATGGCTATATCTTGACCACAATTACATCAGTTCCGTAGATGAGGATGCCTTCCAGGGCATCCGTCGGCTGAAGGAATTAATTCTGAGTTCCAACAAAATTACCCACTTGCACAACAAAACGTTTCACCCGGTCCCCAACCTCCGTAATCTGGACCTGTCATACAACAAGCTGCAGGCACTGCAATCTGAGCAGTTCAAAGGTCTCCGCAAGCTCTTGATCTTGCACTTGCGGTCAAACTCACTAAAAACAGTCCCAATTCGAGTTTTCCAAGATTGTCGCAATCTCGATTTTCTGGATTTGGGCTACAACCGCCTACGGAGTTTATCCCGCAATGCCTTTGCTGGCCTCTTGAAGCTAACAGAGCTCCACTTGGAGCACAACCAGTTTTCTAAGATCAACTTTGCTCACTTTCCACGTCTCTTCAACCTCCGCTCCATTTACTTGCAATGGAATAGGATCCGATCCATTAGCCAAGGTTTGACATGGACTTGGAGTTCCTTACACAACTTGGATTTATCAGGGAATGACATCGCAGGGATTGAACCCGGGACGTTCCAATGTCTGCCCAACTTGCAGAAGCTCAATTTGGATTCCAACAAACTCACCAACATCTCTCAGGAGACTGTCAATGCCTGGATTTCTTTAATATCCATCACTCTATCTGGAAATATGTGGGAATGTACTCGAAGCATTTGCCCCCTGTTTAATTGGCTTAAAAACTTCAAGGGAAACAAGGAGAGTACCATGATTTGTGCAGGCCCTAAGCATATCCAGGGTGAAAAGGTGAGTGATGCTGTAGAAACCTACAACATTTGTGCTGAAATCCCAATTGTGGTCACTGAAAAGCCCTATCAGGCACCTAAAACTCAGCAGAGGCCTATCTTCATTCCAAAACCTACTCTTCCCAAACTGGAAGACTATCAACCAACGTCTTTTACACCAAGTCCTTCTCCAGATTTCCCAACATCTGGACCAGAACCAGAGTATGAGCATGTTTCCTTTCACAAGATTATTGCTGGAAGTGTTGCCCTCTTTCTTTCAGTGGCTATGATTTTGTTGGTCATCTATGTCTCATGGAAGCGCTACCCAGCCAGCATGAAACAGCTTCAGCAACACTCTCTTATGAAGAGGCGCCGGAAAAAAGCCCGAGAGTCTGAAAGGCAAATGAACTCCCCTTTACAGGAGTATTATGTGGACTACAAGCCAACAAACTCTGAGACCATGGATGTATCGGTTAATGGATCTGGACCCTGCACATATACCATTTCTGGCTCCAGGGAATGTGAGGTATGAACCATGATCCTCCTAAATCCATTTCTGCTGCTGGGAAGGAGAGGTAAATGTTTGAAGCTCTTGAGGTGTCTCTAATCACTAGAAAGATTAATGAGCCTTTTTGCTTTTGGGTTTGCTCAGTGTGGAAGGTTATTTAATTAAATTACAGCAATCAGGATAGTGACAGTGGTTATCTTCAACAGTTCACTCGAAAAGGGTTTGCTCAAGGATGAGATGAGGTTGGAATATAAACAGCAATGATGAAGGCATTTTTGGCCTGTCTTTAGCCTCAAGCCATTTTATGTTGGGTTAAAGTTGTTGGCTTCACAGGCATTACATCTTCTGCCACACCCTTGATATAAAGGAGAAGTGAGTTGTATTTTGTTATATCCTTACTGTGTGTGAGAAACTGAATACCATAAAACATTCTGGTTTTGTGGGGGGGTCAGTGCAAAATCCCACGTCTTTTCTGACCATTTTCAAGTGTATTACCAAGTGGATGACTTTATAAACTTTCCCCCCTGCATTTTTGTCCTCATTCCTCAATGCATGTAAGAACATGGCTTTAAACATCCTCTGGGAATGTAAGGAAGGAAGACACAGTGTTAAGTCCTTCCTGAAGTGTCCTTGATAAATAATGAAGGATTTCAGTGTGGACTACTTCTTTTTGGTTGTTGTTGCTGAAAATAGGAACGTAAAAGGAACACAAATCAAAGCTTTTATTAGCAATCGCTGGATAGAGGCAGCATCTACTTACCGGCTTTTGTGCCGGTTTCAGACCTGCAGAACTCAGTCAACAACACTATTGATCTGAGACCATTTAAATCAGGTGGATGTTTTGGTTCAAGTTTGTTACAGTATTTGTTGGCAGGAATTTATCTTGCTATTTCCAGAGTCAGGAAAGGCCCACAGCTTCATAGAGGGTTGTTTTACTTGCACATGAGTAGTGATGGGGCGAGGGGAGATTGCTAATTCTGATTATGTTTATGCTTATTGGCACCATACACTTGAAAGTTGGGGAGATTAGGGTCCCCCCCCCATGTGTTAACTAGTGGTATGATTTAAATCCCCACTCATTGTGTTGCCTAATAACCCAACCTGGTGGCAGGTCTGAACTTGATATGTGTTACAGTACTGTATAATCCTTATCTCAAAATCTGCCAACATAGATAGGGGATCTTCAGATTGTGTATATGATAAGAGGCATTTACCTAAGACCAGATATAAGTCAGATGGACACACTCTTAGGTGGATTTCTGTGGCTGTACTGCAACAGTGACTCCCTCGGTTTCTCGTGCCAGCATATTTAGCTTCTATGTGCACAATGACAATTGGAACTGCAACTGAAGTATTGACTTGTTTCTTTGTAGTTGGTATTCTTTTGGGCTTTGATTCATATATCCTTGAATCTCATGATGATGATGATGATGATGATGATGATGATGATGATGATGATGATGATGATGAAAGGAGAAAGTCCACAGTATCAACAGGGATTTAGTGACCCAACAGTGGAATGGACTGAAAGGGGAAAGGAATATCCAAATATTTAATGACTAGTAATGTTTATTTTTCTGCCTACTTGGCAAATGCTCTTCTCTATCCATTCTTATGTCAGTCTAATTTTACTTTCCTCCATAAAATCCTAAAACTCAGAGAGAGAGAGAGAGAGAGAGAGAAATAAGCCTTTAAGTCCCCATTAAAGCCCTCTGAACTCAATGCATTGCTTGATGTGAGTTTATTGGGACTTAGCAAATGCTCATAGTGTACATCAAATGCCATGCTTGACAGATCACTGTAGCTTGAACTTGCTCAGTGTCAACAGAATAAGAGATGTAGGTTCTCCTCTGGGAGACTGAGTGAGTCTAGGATATTTTTCTTCCATTTTGAAATGAAACACATGATACAATATTTCAGCTTGGAAGCATGAAAGACCAGCCCCACTCTCACGTGAATTAATGGGAGGATAGGCAATTCCAGTATGTTGTTTTTGCTTCTGCTTTCAAATGACTGCTTTGCAAAAGGAACAAAAGTATCATTTAAGTAGAGACTAAATACCGTTTACCCTTTTCAGCGGCAGTAATAATAATAAAAAAAAGGCAAATGCAATATGGCCTTGACAGCAAGTGCTAAACCATATCATGGATCTTGGAGGCAGTGATAAGAGCAGGCTGGAATGCTGGCAAACCAATTACAGATGGACAATCGTACCCACAAAGCAATGAGCAAAGTCAAGGACATTTAATTCAAATGTAGTTAATTAGATGTTTCTGCTTCCATTAAATGCCCTGATGTAATCTGAAGAGTCAAGAAATACAACCAGACACTGACTTTTGCAAAGCAACAGATCTGGGGTATGTGGAGAATTGTGCTCTGACATGTGCACAGTAAATGAGTGTAGGTTTGATTGGGCTTATATAGTTAGTATTTACCTGGAGGAAGGGCTGGCTTCAAGGGCCCCTTGGCAATGTATTCCTCTGCTGTGGCCCTCCTAAGCTGGTGGCTGGTGGGTCCTTGACCATGGCAATGGGACATCATTTACATTCCCCACAATCCACAGAGTGACAAGGGGGAATTGCAGGAAATTAAATGTCTACCACCTCTAGCAGGGCTGGCACCAGGTTTTTAGGGTCCTTGGAAAAGATACACTCAGTGCCCCTCCCTCCGGAAGTCTACCTTCTCACCATCATTATCACCAGCTGCTATTGCTCCTCATCCTCTTTCTCATTATTGCTACAGCCTGCTTGCTCGACAGGCAGAGAGTCAGCAAGGAAGTAGGCAGTGGCATCTGCTACTCCTCTCTCTTGAACCACAAGTTGTCTGGGCCAGAGCGAGAGGCAGGTAATGAAGCAGGTTGCAATGGTGAAGAAGAAGAAGAAGAAGAAGAGCAACTCTAGGGGGCTCTTTTCAGTGGGTCCCTGCTGGGGAGTGGGCCCTCAGCAAGTTCTCAACAATGCCTACCCTTTATGCTGGCCCTGACCCCTAGGTAAGCCTGCAACCAAGGTCTGTTAGCACTGGTGGGCCTTGCTGGGGCACTGGGACCTCAGCAGCAGCCTGAAAGTGCCAGATGCTGATGTCAGATCTGCCCAATCTTGGTATCTATGCTTGGCTGGATGATCAGGCATGTGTTTCTATTAGGTAGATAAGTTTGCAGAGGTTGAGGGAGCATAGCTGGTGGTATCTGTAGGTAGTGAGGCAGTCCATGGGGAGGGGGAGAACAGAAATAAAGGGGGGGGAAGGAGAGACCATGAAGTCTGATAGAAGGGAGCCAAGTGCAATCCCCACTTTCTAGCAGCAAATCACCAGCTGCTATCCAATTCCTGACCTAAGAAGTAGGGTTGCCAGAGCTCAGGGATAGGCTTGAAATTTCAGGATTTCAACCCACTTCTCATGAGCTCTATTCAGACAACAGTTGGAATGTATGGACAGGGGGACCAAGATCATGCCTCTTGATCCTATCCTCAACCTTTATGAATTGTTCTGAAGTGTGTAGAAAAGGTGTGCCTGTAAGCTGTTGGCTCCAATGTCATTTCGGGCAAAGTACCCACTCTGGGTTGTAGTCTGTGAACTTTTATGGAGCTATCCATGGTGCTGAACCTATTTTGGGGATGGGGCTCAGTACCATGGATAGCTCCTTTAAAGTTCAGACTAAAACCCAGAGTGGATACACCTCCCCACTGATATTGGAGCCACCAGCCTCCAGTGCCTCTAAGCTCTCCCAGTGTGATTTCTGCTCTCCCAGTGTGATTTCTGCCCTGCATTTTTGCAGAGTACAGATCACGTGTGCATGCCATACATGCTCTGCACAGATCAATGCATAGGAATTGGGAGGCAGGGCCAGCAGACAAAAAACCACTCTTTCCCCCTCCTATCCACACATTAACTTTACCTGAACTGCCATCTAGACAGAGCTGGGGCAACCTTCTCCGACACTGGTGGAGGATGATGGGAGTTGTACTCCAGTATATTTGGAGGACACCCAGTTGGGGAAGGCTAAGCTAGGTTCCCTGGGGATGGAGAAAGGGACAGTGAATGAAAGCTGAGGGACACTGAATCAAGAGGCAGAGTATTTTTTGCTTAACTCAAAGGCTTCCATTATCAGATCCACCCCGAGCTTATTGGGGTGCACTCTGAGCTGCCACAAGCACAGCTAGGCTGTGCCCTGATACACCAGACTCCGCCCCTAACCTGTTCTACCACACCTCCTGAGGCTCAGGGTCTCAGCCTCAGGGGACCTGGCAAGCATTACCAGGAAGGGGATTGTGAGCACACCCCCCACTTCCTTGAGCGGTGAAATGTTGCAAGTGCTACACTACCCGGATTGAGTGTACTTTGGAGAAGAGAGCATCTGACTTTTCTTGTAATATTGGCTTTATTTACATGCAGGTAATTGGGGTGGCCACTGACGCAACACTAAAAAAAGAGGAAATGCAGCATCACCAAAAAAAGAGGACAAAAGAGGACACAGATTTGCATAAAATGTGCATGTTCTGATTTATGTGAGAGATGCACAGTTAGACAGAATTACCATAACGTAAATAGAAATGCAATTCATCTCACCATAGTAGGGAAGAGTATGATCAGGTGAGCTGTTTGCCTACCTTTTCTGCTGTCCAGGTGCTAACTGCTGATGGGTCATTTCAAGGTCCCTGCTGCTCTCTCTTGTTGAGGTCCTTTATCTTTGAACTGGACCTGGACTGGACAGCCAGTCCATGTTCAAAAAGAAGACTCTCATAACACTAGAACCTGGGGTTATCCAGGACCGGTGCAAGACAGTTTGGTGCCCTAGGCAAGATCAGATAATTAGCGCCCCCCTCCCACTTGAGCCCTCCCTCCAGCCCTGTGCCCATTATGAAAGCACCTCACTCACCTCCGCTCCTTCCCTTCTTCTTCTATCTGGCTGCCCCCGCCCCCAAAATGAGGGGTGGAGATAGATCCGTGCTGCAGGTGAGTGGAAGCCGCAGGTGAGTGGAAGCGGCTGCAGCAGCAGCAGCGGCAGCCCAGAAGAAAGCCCGCAGCCCACACGGGGAGGAAGCGCTCAGCGCACCGGCAGGAGGAGTCCCAGCCCGGCTCCTGCCGTGGATTGAGACGTGCGCGCTTCCGCAAACGGCTGCCCTTCTGGAGGGCAAGATCCGGGAGCTCGCCGCGCCCACCGCCGTCTTCTTCCAAGCCTCGCTGTTCCCGGCCCGGCCTCCTGCTCCTCCTGCTCAACCCGCGGTAGTTCCGGGGTGGTGGCTTGGTTCTCCCCCCACCCCCCTCACCGCGAAGGGTGCAGAGGAGGAAGAGGAGTGTCCCCGCCCCTGGGGAGGACTAGGAAGTCCAGATCCATCCGGCGCCGGCCATCTGCTCGTCTGCCGCCGGTGTTGGCGTTTGGTGGCGCGCACCCAGGGAGCTGGAGAGGAGCCACCGCAGGAAGCGGCGGCAGATCCCGCCCAGCTGCCGGTGGGCTGGCTGCGCCCCCTTTAGCCACGCGCCCTAGGCAGCCATCTAGTTCACCTAATGGAAGCACCGGTCCTGGGGTTATCCCATGAAGCTGATGGTTAAGAGACAGTGGGCCCCTGCTGGGGTGTGTGGGCCCTCGGCAGGTGCCCAACCATGCCGACCCTGGATGCCAGCCCTGAACAAACCCTTTGATTTCAAACCCTGAACCATTTGAATTTAGTACACAATATATGTCCCAGATATAAACAACTTCATTAAGCCTAAGCTGATTTACAATTGAAAGGCTCTAGTGCAACCAGATAGTGAAACATTTTCATTGTATCGAGTCAGAGGAGCTATCTGGTCAATGATTTAACTTTGTCTATCAATACTGGCCTTCTGAAGCTTTCAGTCTCGCCTACCTTTATGGCCTGAAACACATGGTGCCAAAGGAACACTGTGTACAATAAATCAGGACTGTATAGTTTGTGACCCACAGAGACAAACATAGCCTAGTAGCCATGTATTGTTTAGGAATGGGACTGTAAAGATGGCAAGGTGTTTTGCACAGCAGCAGTGCACGACGAGGCATGGAAGTTCCTTGGTGAGGCCTCCCAGGCACTTGAAGGGAAGAAAGATGGTTGTGGGCAGGCAATTGGAAACTAGGATAAGGTGCTAGTCCTCATCATTTCACCCTAAGCACCATTTAGACTTTTTGAGCATTCCTGTCAAATAATTGGAAAACAATTGATCTCCCCCCCCCCCCCAAGTCTGAGAAGATGCTGACTTGGTTGCCCTGCTGGATGACCTTTGCTGGGAGAGGGACAGGGGAGTGCAACCCTGCTGATTCTCTTGGACCCCTCAGCAGCTTTCAATACCATCAACCATGGTATCCTTCTGGACAAGTTGTCTGGTTTGGGAATTGAAGGCACTCATAGAGATGGGCGAACTCATCTAGACCCAGTTCTCGGGGTGCTTGTTCAAGGACCCCTGCCATGCGATACTGTCTGCGGCACACGGCGAGGTGCGAGGTGGATTTCCTGGTCCCCATCGCGTCAGTTCTGGGTCCCTAGTGCTGCATTTTTTTCTGTAAAAACCAAGGAAAACTAACTACCTTAAAATGGCCACAAATAGGCTATTTGCGGCCATTTTAAGGCAGTTAGTTTTCCTTGGTTTTTATGGAAAAAACGCAGCGCCAAGGACCCGGAAGTGACACACCAGGGACCCAGAAGTACCTTTTCCCAGCTCCTCTCTGGGGAGATGTGCCAAGCCGGGGCAAGGTAAGTTCCGCGGGGCTTGGGGGGGGGGAGCGGGGTGAGTATGCCCCGCTTCCACCCCCCAATTGAGTTCCATGCACATCCCTACACTACAGTGGTTCTGCTCCTACCTGGATGGCCAATTCCAGAAGGTGATGCTGGGGGATTATTGCTCTGTGCCTTGGCAGCTATGCTATGGGATTACACAGGGCTCATTTCTATCCTCTATGTGGTTCAACATCTACATGAAACCACTGTGGTTGGTTGTCAGGAGGTGTGGGCTGAGGTGTCATCAATATGTGGATGACACCCAGCACTATCTCTCCTTTTCATCAAACCCAGGTTTCATAGATTTCATATAGATTATAGAGTTAGAAGGAGCCTACAAGGCTATCAAGTCCAACGCCCTGCTCAATGCAGAAAACTAGAGGAGGGGATCTCCCATCCAAGTAATAACCAGGCCTGACCCTGCTTAGCTTTCCACGCTCAGACAAGCTGAGCCAGCATAAGCCACAGGCCTGGCAGTGTTGGTTCTGAATCAGTGCCTGGGCATGGTAATGGACTGGATGAGGTCCAATAAACTGAGACTCAATCCAGACAAGATGGAGCTACTGTTAGTGTGTGGTTTGCCTGCCCAGATGAGTGATATTCAACTTGTTCTGGAGGGGGTTGTGTGGCGTAACCCCACAATTCAGTTCCCTGGTGTATGTCTGCATTAGTATATTTAGTGAGCAGGGATGTTGAAGAGTCCTTGGTCTCGTGTAACGAGTCGAGTCACGAGTCTTTGGACCCGAGTCTTGAGTCCGAGTCCGAGTGCTTGGTCCAAAATGGTGACTCACGAGTCACGAGTCACTCCCAAAGCTGACTCCACGAGTCCCTATTAAAATCAATGGGGTTTTTTCCCAACAAAATAAGGCTACTTCAGATGTGTGGTTTAAATAAATTCTAGGCACAAGTGTGCCTTTTTATTTCAAAACTGATTTTGGCAAGAACAGACCAGGCAGAAAAACCAAAAATAACTAGGCAGGCAGAGGAGGCAGGGAACGCTAAAGCAGGCAGGCAGAGGCCTTTGTCTTGGACAATTCAATTGTTGAACTGGTCAAGAAGAGACCAGGCAGTCAGAGGAGGCAGGGAACCCCAAGCTGGCAGGCAGAGGCAGCCGAACCCAAAATGTCTGAAAGGTTGCATTTTAGGAAAATGATTTTTTAAAAAAACTTGCTGTACTTCCTAAAACTTATCCATGTTGCATTTGAGGAACATGATTTTTTCTAAATGTTTGGGCCCCATTCTGGAACGGTGAGATCTCATCACAATTCCACCCTCACTGAACACCCGCTCCACTGGTGATGAACTTGCTGGAACCAGAAACACACTCAGAGCAGCCACACAGAGTAATCTCAGGTCCTTCTTCTGCCTCTCCCAAGTACGCAACACATCAATCAAAATAAATCTTGACACACTGTTGGGGCTGCACTCCTGGTAGCCGTCCATAGTGGGCGAGCAGCGGCACACCTCGCTTCCATGCGCTCTTCGCCGGCAATCACGCTCCTCTCCACTCCCTCTGGCACAGCCCAAGGATGTTGAAGAGTCCTTGGTCTCGAGTCCCGAGTCGAGTCTCGAGTCCCATTAAAAATATTTGGACTCGAGTCCGAGTCGAGTCAGAGGGGGGACTCAGTCCGACTCACGAGTCGAGTCCTCGAGTCTGAGTCCCCATCCCTGTTAGTGAGTATAGAATGTTGAACTGAGTGGGTGTGGTTTGTGGTGTCTTGGAAAGGGTTGGGTCTTGGGTGAGGAGTATATAAGGAGTGTTTGAGTGATGTCAGAGTTAGTTGGAGTTAGTGTGGTTAGAGAGTTGGGAGTTGGGGAGTTAGGTTAGTCGGGTTAGTCAGGCCATTGTCTTTTCCTTTTTACAGTTATTCGTGTCTTGTCTGTCAGGAGTTTTGAGAGAAATCAGTGCTTCTCTGAAGAGTGAAAATATTTAGAGTATAGGGACTTAGGTTAACTACAAAGTGTTTGGTGTAGGCAGGTTTAAAGTTATTTTCTGGAACTAAGATTTTGAGAATTAAAATAAACTTATTTTTATTTTGTTTGCTACCCAAATCCTACGTGTCAGCTTGGCATTATTAACCTGCAGTACTGTTAAATCTACACACACACACACACATGCCACAATATCATAATTTTAAAATGGATCCTTAATAACCAGTATTAATCTTTTCCCTCATTGGTAGGGGAAATTTTTCATTTGACCCTCCCCTCAGCTCAAGTTTTAAAGTGTTGGTGCTTAGCCTGAGAAGGGTTTATGCATCTGGTCCTAGTGTGAAGGGACCGTGTCGTCGCAAGTTGCACTCCCCCTAAAAGATCAGGTTCATAGTTGGGAGGTGCTCTTGAATCCAGCATTGTCACTAGAGGCACAGGTGGACTCAGTGACACAGAGCACCTTTTATCAATTTAGGCTTATATATAGCTACATCCTTATCTGGACAGAGATAGCTTAGCTACAGTTGTCCATACTCTGATAACCACTCGCCTGAATTACTGCAATGCATAATTGCCTTTGATGGTCTGGGCTGCCTTTCATGGTCTGGAAACTTCAGCTGCTCCAAACTAGGGCAGCAAGATTGTTATCACTGGCCAACGTGATCATATTATGCCAGTATTTTTTCGTCTGCACTGGCTGCCAGTCCATATCCGGGCCTGATTCAAAGTGCTGGTATTAGCATTCAGAGCCCTAAATGGCTTGGGATCAGGTTACCTGATGGATCGTCTACTCCCCATATCTATCTGCCCAGAGCCCAGGGATGTTGAAGAGTCCTTGGTCTCGAGTCACGAGTCGAGTCACGAGTCTTTGGACCCGAGTCTCGAGTCCGAGTCCTTGGTCCAAAATGGTGACTCACGAGTCACGAGTCACGAGTCACTCCCAAAGCTGACTCCACGAGTCCCTATTAAAATCAGTGGGGTTTTTGCCCAACAAAATAAGGCTACTTCAGATTTCAAAACTCTGCAACTGATTTAGGCAAGAACAGACCAGGCAGAAAAACCCAAAATAACCGGGCAGGCAGAGGAGGCAGGGAACCCCAAAGCAGGCAGGCAGAGGCCTTTGTCTTGGACAATTCCACTGTTGAACTGGTCAAGAAGAGACCAGGCAGGCAGAGGAGGCTGGGAACCCCAGACAGGCAGGCAGAGGCAGCCAAACCCAAAATGTCTGAAAGGTTGCATTTTAGAAAAATGATTTTAAAAAATGAACTTGCTGTACTTCCTAAAACTTATCCATGTTGCATTTGAGGAACATGATTTTTTCTAAATGTTTGGCCCCCATTCTGGAACGGTGAGATCTCATCACAATTCCACCCTCACTGAACACCCGCTCCACTGGTGATGAACTTGCTGGAACCAGAAACACACTCAGAGCAGCCACACAGAGTAATCTCAGGTCCTTCTTCTGCCTCTCCCAAGTACGCAACACATCAATCAAAATAAATCTTGACACACTGTTGGGGCTGCACTCCTGGTAGCTGTCCATAGTGGCCGAGCAGCGGCACACCTCACTTCCATGCGCTCTTTGCAGCAATCACGCTCCTCTCCACTCCTTCTGGCACAGCCCAGGGATGTTGACGAGTCCTTGGTCTCGAGTCCCAAGTCGAGTCTCGAGTCCCATTAAAAATATTGGGACTCGAGTCCGAGTCGAGTCAGAGGGGGGACTCAGTCCGACTCACGAGTCGAGTCCTCGAGTCCGAGTCCCCATCCCTGCCAGAGCCTAAGATCATCCTCAGTGGTTCTTCTCTGGAATCCCCTGCCAAAAGAAGTGAGATGGGTGGCTACTAAGAAGAGGGCCTTTTTCTGTTGTACCACCCTGATGCTGGAATGAGCTTCCTAGAGATGCTTGCCTGGCACCTACACTGTGCTCTTTCCAGCACCAGGTTAAAACCTTCCTGTTTTTGCAGGCATTTTAGTCTTTCAGTTTCTGTTTTTAAATCTGTTATTGTATTTTAATCTTTGCATTGCTGCTAGCTTTTATCTTGGTTTTTACTTCTATTTTATACTGTGGTTTTAAACTTTTATTGTGTATCCTATATTGTATGTTATGGTTTTAATTGTTGTGAACTCCCCATTGAGCTTTGACTATTGGGTGGTATAGAAATGTAATAAATAAATAAATAAATAAATAAGTTCAACCTCATCAGATCACTGGAAGCATGGAGTCTCTGGATTTAATACCAGGTTTGGTATTAATTCTAGGAACCTGGCCTTAGGCTTTTGCCTGGTCAATGGAGCAGTGTGTTCTGCCTATTCCATGCCAGAACCTGACTTCCAGGTCAGGCTGTAGACCTTGGAAACCCTAAGCTAGAGAATGCAGGTGTGGTGTGGATTTATGTTGAATCATATACCGCCTCAGCCTGGCTCCGTCAGGAAGGGAATTTGGCAGTGGTGGAGCAGCAGCTGATAATCCCTCTATATTACCCTTCCCCAAACTGGGGGATGATGGAGTCAAACACATCTGGGGGGCACCAGGTTGTGGAAAGCTGTCCTATAAGCTCCCTTTCCATCTCAATAATATCCATAGATCATTGAACAAGAAGTCATTCTTTGTAAATTGTAGGAATCATATGGCTTAGATCATCAAGAGTCAATGATTCATTTTCCCGTTGTTTCACCTGGTCACATTGTTGGGAGTCTAATCCTTAATCTGCTACTCCCCTATTGACTACCTATTGTCAATTTGAGACTAATGGTGTACTTAAACAACCTTGATTTCGGTGGAATGTATGCAGTGCCTCTGCCTCACATTATCTGGATTATGGTTCAGGGCTTCAATTCTGTTCCGCTCTTCAAGCAGAGCAGGATGCAAAACAGCCTCTTAGATTCATAGAGCTGGAGGGGGGCTTGTAGGCCATCTTGTCCTACCCCCTGCAAGATGCAGGCAATCCAGAGCTAGAGATCCCCCAATCTCAGAAGCTGTCCATCATATGATTGGATACCTCCAGTGAGGGAGAGCCCTGAGCCAAGGTTCTGTCTGAGTTCTATTGTCAAAATGTTAAGAAGTTTCTCCTAAAGTTCAACTGAAATATACTCTCCTGTAATTTAAACCCATGAAATCTAGCTTTACCCTCTGGGGCAGCAGGGTACAAATCTTCAACCTGTTTTCAGGGTGGCCATGTGTCCTATTTTATAAAGGGCAGTCCGCTAATGCGAAGAACTTTCTGAGGACAGTCCTCTATTTGAATGTGTCCTCTGATTGAAGGGCTATTCAGCCCAAGTCCAGATTGAGTCTAACGGCCTAAGCAGGAACAGCAGGGGTCTTGAAGTTGCCCGTCAGTATTTAGCATCTGGACAGTAGAATGTGCAGCAGGAACACTTGTCACCTGGACACAATCTTCCCAGCCATGGCGAGATGTATTGTATTACTATTTAAGTCATAGTAGTTCCTTCTGCATTCGCATCTCTCTCTATAAATTAGCACATGCACATGTAATGCAAAGATGTGTCCTCTTTTGTGACAATCCTTCTGAAGAGCCCTTAGAAAAAGAAAATGCAATTCTCCATTCCTCACCAGGACACCCCCATGCACCCACCTTTGGAATTCCTGTCCCAGGGAAATATGCATGGCTTCATCACTGCTGGCTTAAAAATAACAACAACAGCTGAAGACTCATTTGTTCCAGTCTGCATTTCATCCTTAAAAATCATTAGCTGCTGCTGCTTCTACTGACGGTGTGGGAAGGGAAGTGTGCCCTAAAAGGCAGGTTAAACATCTATATCATCATCATCATCTTGACAGGCCCATCTTCTTTATGTCTCACTGCCTCTTGCCTAGGCTTTAATGTAGAAAAGGGTCTTAGCTTAAAGTGAGAGGCCTGCTGAGATGCAGGGCACTTTCTACAGGGCTACACTGGCTTTTATAGGAAGCCATTCTGCACCCTGCCCCACTTACACTGGGTGAAGGATTGCAGCCTCAAAGCTCAAAAAACAGATGAAGTTAAGCACTGCCTGGATCTCTTCATGCTAACCATAGTTAGCACAAACCACAGTTTGCAAATTTGCTTTGCGTTTAGTCGTGCTAAAACTTGTTTAGCGCTACAGCTGTGTTTAACATTTCTGCAGGCTCAACTGCAATACTAATCATAGTTAGCTGTGAAGGAGAAAGGAAGAAGGGGATGTTATCCAAGGTGGGTGTGCTCCCAGACTCCTAACCACCACGATGATGAGGAGATCAGGATGCATTGTGCCTGCCCTGCACCAAGCCTTTGAAGGGAGATGATGAAGAAAGTAAAGCATATTATGTTTCCATTATTGCAATACTTGAGATACTGGCTTTATACTCTGCCTGTGGGGAGGCTGCCAAATCTTCAGCTCAAGTCAGTGATAAATATTCCTCCATTTCCTTCTCACTGGAAAATACCAGGGACTGGATGAATGTTATTTGTATCTCTTCTATTAAATCTGGACAATTAGGGGGATGTGAAAGCAAGTGCTATAACAGCAGTAAGACAGTGCTGAAATACTAGACTTTGCTTGAATTTATCAGTGTTTGTCTCCATAGCTACCAGGTTCCACTCATAAAAAGGGCAGAGATGCACCATGTGGTACTTAGACACTGGTAATGGGAGTCCTGCCTAGTATCTTAAGCAATAAAGAAAAGGGTTCATAACTTGTAGAGGGAGAAATGGAGAATATATATCCCTTTAAATAATTAAAGCTGTCAGACAAATGCACCTCTGGAAGGAATCATATCTTGTAAGGGGGAATCGTAATTCAGGTCTGTCTCCCTGAAGGCCTGTCCCATTCATTGTACCTAAAGCTTGGCTTTTATAAAGTGGGATGATTTAGGAGGAGGAGAAAAAGAAGTCCAAGGGCTTGCAATGAAGCACTAGCATTCTAAAGGATATGTTTAAGTTACTCAACATTTTACTCAACAACAACAAAAAGATTTCTTTACAAATTCTTCCCTTAAAAAAAAAAAAAGTGGGAAAATGTTACTGAATATACTGGAATAGGTGAAAATAAAATGGTTGGTTCTCTTAGGGCGCAATCCAACGAGGCTGCCTGTAAGCCTCCAAACTCAGAGGATTATGGGCATCCTATACAGGGTGGGAGGACTGTGGACATGAAGGTTGGCTCCGTGCTCTTCTGGTTCTACAAAGCAGCTAGATGGCCAATTTCAGCCATCTAACTGTGGGGCTTCAGAGCAGGAGGCTAAGGAGCTGCCAACGGTTTCCTCCCTCCCCTCCCCCTGGAATGCCCACTAAACCCCTATTCTGAGGTCGCTCTTCCAACCTCGGAGATGCAGCCGGCATGGTTCTCTCCATGCCGGCTGAGGGGTGCAGAGGAGGGCACACACAGCATGGATCCCCAGCTCTGAGGTTGGAGCTGTTTTCTGACCTCGTAGCTGGGAATCCAAATGATCATATGGTCCTCTAGATGCTCTCTAGGGGCCATAGGATAGGATCACTCTGTCCATAGTCATTAATGGTCTGTGTTTTTCTTTTTTCTATTGATTTGGCTGTGTGTCTGTCTGTTTATTTTTGAAATTCCTAAGCCTTTCTTTTTAACACAGCCTATTTGTTAGGGCTTATTTTATTTTTTTAAATACAAAAACAAAGTGAGCTAATATTACTTCTCCTGTTAACCCCTAATAGAATCACCAAGTTAGAGTGGGTCATGTAGGCCATCTAATCTCATCCCCTGATCAGCAGTTTTTTTAAGGGGGGGGGTGTTATTCCATCATAAGTTGAAAGCACACTATCCCTGTGACCTGGTGGCCACGTGTTTGCTGGCTGCGTGAAGCGACCCTATGTGTGTACTGATGTGCATACATGGGACTCCTCTTTTTGTAAGGAGGAATCCTATTCCTGGGACAATCTGGGTCCCACCCTCATGTGTACACTGATATGCAGAAAGGTTGCCGGATGTGTGTGCTGAATGGACAGCCAGTGGATTGTGTGGCCAGCACACATGTTGGGGTGGGTCTAGCTGCCCTGATTCTGAGCCTTGCTTATGCATGCTTTCAGCACATGAGGGGGTCTGTGTGATAACTTCTATCTTACTCAGGTGGTAGCAGGAGTGTTAATCAGTACTTCAGTAGAAGTTACTGGTCGGTAGCTGAAAATACCTACCTATTGTCAATTTGAGACTAAAGAAACTCAAATGATATGGATATTGAAATGGCAGTGTAGGCTCCCCTTTTCTCACTGAAAATGATCACTCCAGATTTACAAAGTTACATAGTATCTACTTCACTTTCCATATGGAGCTTCTGCATGCATGAGGGTTGTACGAGTTGTGCTTTTCCATTTATGCCATTGGGGAAAGTGATCAAATCAGCACAGACGTTCCTTTGTGTGTGTCAATCAGGTGCTTCTATTAAGGGAAACTGGGCTGAGCAGGGGTGGGGGACATTTTCCGAAAATCATCCTTATCAAAGTCAGTGACTTTCCAGAGTGCTCCTGTTGGCTCAGATCATCCTTGAGGCCAGTATAGGAAGTGCTACCCTCATTATAAATGGGCTTTATGCCATATATGGGGAAAGGGGCATAGCTCAAGGGTTGAACACATGCTTTGCATGTAAAACTGAGGTGATCGGAGGACATTCTCCTGGTGGTTCTACATGGGCCTATGGCCCAATTGGAGTCCACCAGGAGAAGAGCCTTCAGTGTGGTGGCTCCACTTCTATAGAACTCCCTGCCTCTGGAGGTCAGGCAGGCTCCAACACTGTTGTTTTCAGCACCTGTTGAAGACGTCTTTGTTCCAGGAAGCTTTCATTGCTGACCAGCAAAGTTAATGTTATCCTGTTTTTAATATATTGTTTTTATTCTTTTATCTGTTTTATCTTTTTATTGTTCACCACTACAGAATCTGTCTAGATATGGAGCAGTATACAAATGCTGTATTATTATTTTTTAAATCAATCAATAAAATGTCCAGGACTCAATCACTGACATCTCCAGGTATTGTAGAAAAGGAAAGTCTCTGTTCTGAAACCCTGGAGAGCGTCCACACGTCAGTGTAAAGCAAGACTGAGCTACTTGGACCAATGCTCTGATTTGATAGAAAACATTCCAGGATATAAATGTATTCACATACACAGTTGAAATTTGCACATGGGATGATTGGGTACCCACCCCACTGATTGTAATTATTTGAGATTAAAAAATAATAATACTCCACCTTTTTTCCAATGCTACTTGAAAACTGAAGTGACCATGAAAGTTACCTGCTTCAAGAGCCCTTTTGACCGCCTAGCACAATCAGTTAATATTTGATTGTGTTCTGTTTGTGTCCTGCTCTTCCGCCAAGGAACTCAGTGTGGCTTATAGTGTTCTCTCCCTACTCCCTTGTTATCTTCACAACAACCCCGTGTGAAGAAGATTAGGCTGAGAGTGATTGGCTCAAGGACACCTGGTGAGGTGGCCAAGCAGGGATTAGAGACTAGGTCTCCCTGAACCTAGGCCAAAATATCCATTACATCACACTGACTGGATTGCACTCGATTATCCACTCGTTTCTTGCAAAGTAAAGTTACCTGCATGCAATATTTGTTAAGAGGTTTGGGCAATGAGATTTGGCCTACCAGAAAGCCACTATATTTGAAGTGAAAAGTAAACATGGAGAACATTCAGCTTGGCCCTGGAAACAACTGTGAAAATCTCTGAACATTCATCAGAACATCTATTCCCGTAATCTCTAGTTCAAAGCAATTGTTTTTCACAGCATACATATTGCTTCAAGTTAACAGATATCGCTGAGCCCATGGGGCTCTGGCCCCAAACATATTTCCTGGGCCCTGGATCTATTCCCCAGAACCCTGAGAATCCATTTGTGCCAATAGAAGGTTTCCCCCTGCTCTGAATTGCCAGGGGGATTGCAAGGGGGATTACAGCTGGGGAGGGACAAGTTAACCTCCTCTCCCCACATGCTGCACCTCCCCATCTCTCCCTTAGAAAATAATAAACATTATTTCCATTGGTTTGGGATGATCTGAGGAAGGATGCAAATTAATTTAGAGTTTTCCTGTATTTGAGTGATCTGGAAAAGAAATCAATTGGCTGGCTCTGCCTCCTGTGAAATTTAAATAAATCCTAGTAATTATTTTATATTTTATATAAATTATTTATATTATTAGATATAAATCAACATATGCAAATCCTATGCAGATTTCTGTCCTATGGGCCTGGGGCCAAATTGTTTGAGTGCCTACTACTGCCCCTGTTTGATATAAAAGGATGCATACTATAGAGGAGAACTGACTCCAGGGTTGTCAAACTGCCTTCTCATGTCCCCCCTTCTATGATGGTCCCCCCCACAGGTTTATTGAGCACCTGTGGGGTGGGAAGTGGCAGTCAGATCATGGCCACCATCTTTGTTTCTTACAATGTCCCAGAAGTTGAGTCATTCCAAGTCATTATGGTGGGGAAATGGCCAGTGTGGCGTAATGGTTAGAGTGTTGGACTGGGACTCAGGAGACCCAGGTTCTAGTCCCCACTCAGCCATGAAGCTCACTGGGTGACTTTTAGCCAGTCACTGACTTTCACCCTAACCTACCTCACAGGGTTGTTGTGAGGATAAAATGGAGAGGAGGAGGAGGAGGAGAAGGAGGATTATGTAAGCCACCTTGGGTTCCATGCAGGAAAAAAAAGGTGGGATATAAATATAATAAATAAATAACTACTACAAAAACATGAGTAACATGATTGACAGGGTATTATCAGAAACGAAGATGGTGGTTGTAAGTCTCCTGCTGCCTTTTGCAGCATTATTATTATTTTTTTAAAATGGTCAGGCATTAATGGTGGACACTGCTGGGAGGCCCAGCAACTGTCTGAAAATGTCACCTGATGATCCCAGGCCTGTGGGGTGCAGGGAGAGCGAGCGAGCAGGCAAGGAGAAGAAATTTAATTCATTTTATGCACTGCGCAACTCTGTAATCTTTAAAGAGGCAGTGTGGGTAAGAACTGGCTAGAGATGTACACTATTATTATTATTATGCATGATGTGGAGGAAGTGAAGACATTTTCCTCCCTCTCTCATAATACTAGAACTAGGGTTGTGCACGGAGCTCGATAGGCGGGTAGAAGTTTGGCGAACTCACCGGACTCACTTAACCCCCCCAAGCTCTGCTCGACTTACCTTTCCCCAGCTCGGCTCGTGTCCTCACGACCCAAGCCGGGGAAAGGAACTTCCGGTTTCCAGTGCTATGTTTTTTACATAAAAAACAGCGTAAACTATGTTAAAACGGCCACGATTTACATAACTGGAGCTACATTTTTTACATTAAAAACAGTGTAAAATATGTTAGAACAACCGCAATTTGCATGGTTTGCATATGCCATGCAAATTGCAGTTCTTCTAATGTATTTTAGGCTGTTTTTAATGTACAAAACATAGCACCAGTCACGCAAATCGCGGCCGTTTTAACGTAGTTTACGCTGTTTTTTACGTTTAAAACGTAGTGCCGGGGACCCAGTATTCCGACAAGTGCCTCAGCTGGTGCTCACCAGAGGCTCGCTGAGCACCCCACAAGCCGAGCGCCAGGCTCGGTGCCCATCCCTAACTAGAACCCAGTGGGGTCATCCTGTGTAGCTGATTGGTGGGAGATCAATCCAGGACAGATAAAAGGAAATTCTTCTTCACACAGCACATAGTTAAACTATGGAATTAACTTCCCCAAGATGTAGTAATGGCCACCAATTTGGAGGGCTTTAAAATGGGATCAGACAAATTCATGGAGGAGAAGGCTATTGATGTCTACTAGCAGTGATTGATTGGCTATATGCTACCTCCAGTATCAGAGGCAGTATGCCTATGTACTCCAGTTGCTGGGGAATATGGGCAGGAAGGCTGCTGTTGCAGTCATGTCCTGCTTGTGGGTTTCCCGTGGACAGCTGGTTGGCCACTGTGTGAACAGAATGCTGGCCTAGATGGACTCTTGGTCTGATCCAACATGGCTGCTCTTATGTACTGTGAGAAGTCCATGGGAATTAAAACACATTTGAAGAATGAAATGTCTTTCTTCTGCTTCTTTTCAAGAATGAAAGTAAGATATCTCTATGGTTTGGATAGAACAGGCCTTGAATTGGGGGATTTATATTGTAGTGTATTTGCAGATGTTGTGGTGGTGATGAAGTGTCAGTGATTGGCTGAGATGCCTGGATATCAAAGAGGGGCGGGATGGACATGAGGTTCTCTGGAAGCCACTAGCTAAGCTTCTGCAATTCTAGAGAAAGACACAGTAGGCAGAAAGACCACCCACCACAGAGATGGAGAGAAGAAAGGGAACAGAAAAACAGAAGGTAATGAAAGCTTGGGAAAGCAATGTGAAGCAGGGGGAGTCCTAGGAAAGGAGAGTTGGAAGAGGGAGTGGTGTGGATGAACAAGAAGAAGGAAAGGGCACAGAATGGTAGGAAGAATACTTGAAAATATTAGTGGGCAGAGATAATAGGTGGGTATGGCCAAGAGCAGAGGTAGGGAAGGCTGAAGTTCATAAACTGATTTGAAGTGTGTGTGTGTGTGTGTGTGTGTGTGTGTGTAGACCTTTAGTATGATGGAATATGGAGCTTCTGCATTCTGATTTAAAAGCCCCAGCATAGTCAGATGCTACCAGCCTCAGCCCCATTTCTTCTGAACCGCATGATCCTCTTTGCACCCAACATGTCAAATTCTTTTGAAAATGTGCCATAGGCCACATAATTGGGGGACCTGCTCCCATTACTTTTTGTAAAGCCTGATTCACACAGAGAGCTAGCATTTGAGCTTCCTTCAAAATCCGATCGCTCAAAAACATGACACAAGCTCCCTTAGAAATATCTGTTCTCTATTGTTTCCATTGATAGAAGCATGAAGCTAGAGGAGAAAAATAAGACAATGATACAGGTGTATGTTCAGCACAAAGAAAAAAGAAAAAAAAAATCCTCCCTCAGTCTTCTAGCAAAGCAAGTGTATGAAGCTCTGTATTACAATCTGGGTTAACATGACACAGACTTCCCTTCCTATATTTTTTTCCCCTTAAAAAAAAAATCAGCTGCCAGTATCATTCTGAACCCACTCCCTACCCACCAACGATTATTTATTTATTTATTTATTATATTTATACCCCGCCTTTTTTCCTTCAAGGAACCCAATGTATTGTTCACAATGTTGTGAGGTTTTTTAACCTCTTTATAGTAACTTTTTTATTTTATGCATCTAACAGGCAAATACTTATACAGTAATACCTTGGATTGCAAGTAACTTGGTTTGAGAGCGTTTTGCAAGACAAGCAAATTTTTAAATATTTATTTATTTTTTACTTGATATACAATCAACGTCTTGCAATACAAGTACTGTAGTACGGCTTAAATTAAAAATCTCTGTACAAATTTTTTGGGGGGGATTTTGTTTTGATAGAAGTGTGTTTTGGATTACAAGCATGTTTCCGGAACGAATTATGCTCTCAATCCAAGGCATGACTGTATTAAAATGATGACTGGCAACACATCATTATTTTAAATTATAAATAAATGCTCAATCCTATGGTCACTAGAGATGCTGTCTAGACAGCCATAGGAATGGCTGGAGTCGGAAAAGTGCTCCGAGGTCAGAACTGGGACTCCGACTTCGGAGCACCCTCCCTCCAACCTCGCAGCTGGCGTGGTTATTTCCACGCTGGATGCGGCTTTGAAGACTGAAGACCAACTTTGGAGCCAGTGCTGGGGGGGGAGGTGTTCCAGGTGGGAGGGGAGAAGCAAGCTCCTCACGAGCCAGTGTAAAACACTTAGACAGCCGAAATTGGCCATCTAAGTGTTTTGGAGGGCGGGAGAAGTGCAGAGGCAATCCTTGCCTCCATACTCCTCCCACTGTTGCAAAAACATGCTAGATCTTAATGTACTCAGTTCATATCATGCACATTAGGCAGGAGAAAAAGTCTGGCAGTGGTCTAACATGGTTTATTCTCGAGAATAGTGAGATGTGGGAGTATAGCACTGCAAAGCCGCATCTCGACATGGATGCTGAAATCTTATAAATTGAAACAGTATCTTCTGATGCAATCTCACGCATGCGCCGTACTAACACAAATTTCTAGCTCTGAATGGAAAAATACAGTAAGATAAACAAAACCTTAAACATGCATTCTAAGCAACTGGAACAAAGGTTAGCCAGGGCAGGCTGCCTTCTCCAACCCTCTACCCTCCCCTGTCCTTGCTAAAACAGCAGAGCGAGATAAGCAAGAAGGCAACATTCTTCAGTTTTATTTCTCTGTCTCTATTACTAGAACAGGGGTTAGCCTGAACAGCAAAAAGTTGTAAAGGAAAGCATTTCATTACTTTTAACTCATTAGTTACTGAATTTTTACAACATTGGATGTCCGTAATCCTCCAAGTTCAGAGGGTTACAGGCAGCCACACTGGATGGTGCTGTTACAAAATTAGTGTAGGTTAATATAATAATATAGGATGCCCAGTAGCAGGGTTCCCATTTTAATCCAAATTTGAAGACTAGGCTCGAAATAGATTTGCAATCCCTGATGTGCAGGGAGCTATGCAGTTTTGGCTTTTTGTTTGGGTTGGCTTTCCCACGAGATGTGTTTTATCAGACTGTTGGTGGCTTTTAGATGCATTTGTTTATTGTATATTTTCAAAAAAGAAAAAATGGGGGGGGGGCTAGATGTTTCCTGGGTCTTTTTTTTTTTATCGCTGTCTTTTTATTAACTGTGAAGTTTATTTGTTATGTGTATTTCTTTTTTAAGCATGGTACCTGCCTTGAGAGGTTTCTTGTTGCTGTTTTACCTTTAAAAGTCCCTTAACAATATGTTAAATTAATAAGATTTAAAAAAAAAAAATCCTCAAAGGTGAGGAAAATACCTTCTGCACTTGCTTAAGTCTACATTTATCTGTTTATGTGCTCCAAGTTTGAGTCTTGGCATTTAATAGACACCAGAGTTGAGTTCTGGTGAGCCTTGTCACAAATACTAGGGCTGTAGCTCAGTGATAAGAGCGCCTGTTTTGCATGGAGAAGGTCTCAGGTTCAATCCCCGGCATCTCCAGGGAGGGCTGGAAAAACACCTGTCTGCAATCCTGGAGAGTCACTGCCAGTCAGAGTGTTGACAAGACTGGGATAGATGGACCTATGATCAGACTCAGTATAAGTCAGCTTCCTATGTTCCTAAATTTAAGCACCCTTCAAGGAGTCCTTTTGGGACCTTAAAAACCAACACATTTACCATTGCATGAAATTTATATGGGAAGAGACTTCTTCACCAGAAGCAAGAGAGAAGCAGAAAACCCTTGGGATGGATTTAGCTCTTAATGGCCTGAACTGTTTAGAAAATGAATGACTGTGCTATGGAAATGAGTCCAGAACCTTCCGCAAGGCTGACCTTTCCTGTAAATGTCTCATTGCTTTTCCTGAGAGGACAGAATGTGAGGTGGAACAACCTGCTCATTTTAACTCCAGAGACTGTTTTTACTTTATGCTGCCACCTGCTGAAAGGAGGTAATGACTAGTTTTAAGCGGAGTTGGAAGGTATAAGGTTGAAGGAACAAAAATAATGGTTATGTGTTACATTGCATACCTTAGTCCCCTCTGCTTGAAAAGTCAGAAGTCTCCCAGCAAGAGGCTGGATGACATCTATGCGGTTTTCTTTGCCCACTGCTCACCATCCCTAGAAAACCACACACACACACCAAGTTAGAGAAGATGCAGCATTTCTCAGGATCTCGATCCGGAGACTGAAAATGAAGTTTCTATGAAATTCCAAGGGAGAAATGGAATTAGACTACAGGAGTTTGTTTGTGGGAGAACACTTACAAGACTGCACAACCCCCTGCCTTTTGTTGTTCCCTTCATTCCAGTTCTGTCAGAAAGCCAGATGGCTCCAGAAGGAAGGGAGAACACCCGATTCTCCTGCTGATGGGACTCATTCACAGTGGGTTTGCTCAGACAGCAAGCACCCAGATGGTTATGTTTCTTGCTTCCCTGTTGGATACATGGAGAGATCCAATGTATTTTTTCACACAATTCCTTCTCCAGGACCTTCCTGTTTATGCTAGCGATCCCACGGGGAGAATACAGATTACACACTCTCCATGGGGATGGCAATGAGTAATCACGGTCTCAGCTGTTATGACAAAAGGACTTCTATGTGCAGGGCTCCATCCACCATCACGTTCCGAGTTGGCAGGAATGATGAATGAGTTCCCCCTGGCTAAGTTCATAAGTGACGCAGTATTTGTTTTAGTTTTCTAAGATTTTTTTGTGGGGGGGAGCCATCTCTTCCCCTTCCCCCTGAGAATTCTCTTCCAGCTCCTAATGCAAGCCTGGGGGAGCTCCCCACCAGCCCTCCCCACAGATTAACCCTTTTCCAAAGCTTAACCTTGTGATGGGTGATGGTGGTGGAGGCTTGTAGGGCTGGTGTCAATGAGCACAAAACTGGAAGTATGGCCCAAAAGGAGGAGACTGAGGGCTTATGTACCGTACATGCTGTCAAGTGCTCCTCTTCCTGGTTCAGCAGTTGCAGCTGATTCTGGTTCTTCCTTGTCTGCAGCTGAGACTTTCTCCTCCTCCCAAGTAGACTCTTGCTCCAGAATAGACTCCTGAGTGGACCATAGGCCCAGGGTGAGGAACTTTTCTCAGTCCGAGGGCAAAATTCTGGGAAAGGTCTTGTGGGGCGGGCGCATTCCATCTGTGGACATGGCCAATGGCAAAGTGGTTGTGGCCAGGCAGAGTGGGTGGCCCAAAATGCGATTGTCACAAATTTTAAGGCTACTCAGAAGCAAGTGAGACAAGGCTTCTTCATGTCTAGGCAGAAGTAAGCAGCTTTGACTCACTCAGCAGCACTTTCAAATAGCATCCCAAGTACCAAGGCTCTGCATGTCTACTCATAAGTAAGCAGGGCAAGCTTCTGCAGGACAAGTCTCAGAAGGAAGCAGGACTGAATTACTTAGCCACTTCCTCCTCAGCCCCGCCCCCATTCCCCTGTAGTGAAAAGCTTTTATCTAGATCATAAGCCTGGGGAAGAAGCTGGCAGATCAGATGGAGAACCCCTGTGAGCCATTCCCCATCCCTGCCCTAAGTGAAAGGGTCTTCTGGTAACCAGGCAGGAGCCCTGATGATGACTCTGAGTCTTCCACCTAGTCCGCAACTGCCTGGGATTTGGAGAGCCATGGGACAAGGGAGGAGAGTTGGACACCAAGGCAGCATGTGGGATAGAGCTGAAGGGGTTTTTCAGGACCCTAGGCCTGATAAATTAACCCATGTGTCAGGCATCTTCATGACAGGACTCCTTAGGCTGCCCCATGTTTTCTGTGCAAATGGGGTCTCCTTGGAATCCCAGTCCTGCTCCTCCAAAAAGGTCTCCCCTGAGGAAAGCCTGACACCTGATGACAGTGGCAACAGAGGCAAACTGTCAGGGTCATCTCGTAGCAGAGCCAAAAAGCCTTACCTGTAAGGCCTGGATGATTCATCACCGCTTCACATTTAAGGCAAAAGGCAATGGACACTACTGAAGAACATGGGAAATGTAGCTTTCCAGTGCTTCTTAGCTCAATTGATTCAGCCAGGATTCACTTATGTAGTTTATGGACACAGGAAGGCTGTTTTTCACCAGCATCTCTATGACAAATTGGAACAACTGCTCCAACCCTCAGGGCAGGCAAATGAATTTATTCTGATAGTCTGCTATCTTATGCAATCCATGGTCAATTGCTTTCCGTGGCAGAAAGCATACACACACACACACACACACACACACACATATATATATATACCCTGACCCACTCTTTTAGCTGAATATTCTTTTAAAGTATGAATGCTTTAAAACAGCATTTCAAAACAAATTTCATGCACCCTCTTTCTCCTGGAGGAAAGTAACATCATTAGGCAGGTGTATCATGCAACCAGAAAATGGAAAGCAAAAGAAAATGAATGTGTTTGGTGTTAGGAAGTGAATATTTAAATAGCTTTGGATTGAAAACTTTTCTCAGATTTGCAGCTTCAGCATGCTAAATTTGGTAAGAAATCTTTCATTTTGAATCTAAGGTTGACATATTAGTATGTTTACTTTTGTTTTAAAGCTTTCAAATGTTCCATTTCAACTTCTGATAGTTGACATTTTGATATCAGTGAAGTTTAGTGTTTTGAGTTACAGAAACATTGATTTTAGACATGGCTGCTTCTGAATTGCCAAAAAACTGAAACCATTGGAATTTGGTGTGTTGAATTTGGTTAGGTTCATGGTTCAATTGACAGACAGTTGAACTCTCCCTCTCTCCCTCTCCCCCCCCCCTCACCGTTTTTATGTTTCCAAATTCAGGATAGTGACTGATTTTCAAAATATTGAGAGCTAATTAGGGTTGCTTGATGAATTTGATGTTTGTGAATTCTAATATTAACCTACCTGGTTTGCTTATTGGACTGTTGTGCGGATCAGAACTTAGTTATTCACAGGCTTGCACACTTCCCAAATGTTCCAACAAAGTTCTTGGTTCAAAAAATAAATAAAATTCAAAGTTGCTTAAAATGTGCATTATACACACACACACACACACACATGGATGGGAAACACATTTAGGAGTGTACATTCTGTGAGAAAATATATTTAGAAATATTTAAATTCAAATTTACTTGCAGATATAAGGGGGGGGAACCCTGTGGAGTAATGCAAAAATGGAAAAGAAGCAACTTATGCATGACACATGGAAAATTGATATGGCTTGATTTTGTCCATCCCTAGCCCCAATCTAGGTATAGTTATGTACAACTAGTCATACACAATGCACAGTGGCACTGATGCATACCTCTATGTGCATCACAAGATGCATTCAGCCAGTTCAGTGGCTCAGATGTACATCACGATGTTGATTCAGATATATGTCTGCCTTGGCTGTGCATAGGAAGCCTGCTTCTTTCTGCTCATGGATCTCACTTGCTGGTTCAGGGTGACTGTCTATTTGTATTTGCCTACCCGGAGAAAGGAATGTACAGAAGCACCAGTGCTCTTAGTTCAATTACCAATGCCTTTCTCTGACTTGAGCAGAGAGAAATTGAGTTTTCTGCTTTTTGCATCCAGACGAGGATAGCTGGGAGCAGTGATTACCAGCCAAGGAGAATGGAGATATGGTGGGAGTCACCTATAATTTGTATTCACTCTACTGACTCAGGGATTTGAGGTATGATTCTGGACACATGTGAAACTCTAGAACAAAACGTAGTAGTCTATTCCTGTGCCAAATGTAGTCTATTCCAGTGCCAAATGGCTAGGAGGGTGGCTACTAGGGGAAGGGCCTTCTCAGTTGTGGCACCCCATCTCTGGAATCAACTCCCCAAGGAGGTGCACCTGGTGCCTACTCTTTATTCCTTCAGGTGCCAGGTGAAGACCTTTTTATTTACCCAATATTTTACTGGTTAGATTTTTATTCCCATTTTTATTATCACTGCTGTACCTCCAGTCTGATTCATCTGGGTGCTTTCTTTTATTGTATTATATCTATATATAAGAAGGTGTCCTGACTGACTGACTGATCAACGCCCAGTTCTAACCGTTTAATCTAGGAACGTGAAATCTTGAAGGGACATTGCCTTTATGACGTAGACCCCCCACTAAGGAAGGATTTTGGGAAGTTCCGTCCCTAAGGGGGTGAAAAAAGGGGGCAAAATTGCCCCACTCTCATATCTGCAGTTCTGCAAATAGGCCTCACCTCATAATTCCTGCAGGAGCCAACTTGCTGCAGGAGCCAATAGCAGTAGTTATGCAAATAGTCCATTGAATGTTCATATGAATTCCTGCAAGGGCCAATAGGGCTGGGTATGCAAATCTCCCCTTGGCCATTTAGAATGTTCTCTGAGGGGGTGAAAAGTTTACATGACGGGGTGAAAAGGGAGGGAAACTTTTTAAATGACTGACTGACTGTTGTGTGGAGGGCATCGTCGCATAGGCTCCATCACGTTTAGACAGAACTACCCCAAACTTGGCATGCTCACTCTTCATCACCTGTAGACTCTCAGGATTAACCCGATTTTTCTTTACGAACAGATATTTCTGTCACAAAAGATTTCTGCTGCCAGCACCCAGCCTAAACATTACACATTCAGTCAGAGACACTGCATCTTTTCCATACATGTTTCTTTTAAAAACAACAATTATACCAAATGCTAAAATCCACTGCAAGCGCAGCCGCAGGCAACAGCTAGTTGTATTTATATTTCTATTTTAATGATGTTTTTGGTTTTAAGATTGTTTTTATCCTGTTTTTCTTGTAAACCGCCCAGGGTGCCTTTTGGCTGATGGGCGGTAAATAAATATATTAAATAAATAAATAAATGTAGGCTGAATGATTTCTCTAGTTAAGAAGAGAACAATCCTATGGTCCTTAGAGAGCATCCCTGAGACCATAGAATTCTTTAGAGTCCTCCCCGTCTGAGGCCATAGACCAGTGTTCTCCAACCTTGGGTCCCCAGATATTTTTGGCCTACAACTCCCAGCATGCCCAGTGTTCTCCAACCTTGGATCCCCAGATGTTTTTGGCCTACAACTCCCAGCATGTCCCAGCCAGTGTAGCTGGCTGGGGCATGCTGGGAGTTGTAGGCCAAAAACATCTGGGGACCCAAGGTTGGAGAACACTGCCAATTAGACACTGCTAGCTACAACCTTGGAAGGGGAACTCTGGAATCCGATCCTTCTCCTGCCCCCTCACAGCTGCCGCAGAAAGAACTGCAGCACCTGCATTAAGAGGTAGCCAAAGTGAGGATATTGGAGAGGACTGAATGGGAACATTGCAGTGGGCAGGGAGGGGAGGAGAGAGGAGAGAGAGCAGGATATGAGAAATCCTACGGCTTCTCTAGCTTCAGTCCTGTTCCCACCAGTGTGCCTCCGCTAGATGGAAGGCCCATAGGTGTGTGGGGATGGGGAAGAAGGGATGACTGCCTCAGTCACCCTTCCTGCTCTGCCAGCAGAAACCTGGCAGGGCACCGGATGCTTGGAAGCTTCTGAGATCAGAGGCTTCCATACAGTGAGGGGAAAAAACCCATAGGATTGTGCCCTAAGTTATAGTTCAAGTAAAACTTAGGTGCAAACTCTTTTTCCATGCATCCAACATGTATGTGTGTGTGTGTGATTGATAATATATATATATATAGGGTGGCCGGGTAACCAGCCAGATGGGCGATTAATAAATATAATAAATAAATAAATAAATAAATAAATATGCATTAGTACACACACACACACACACACACACACACGGCATATCTGTGTCCCTTTTTGTCCTCTATTTTGGTACTGAATTTCCTCTTTTTTTGGCAATACATACGTGGTGGCCACCTTAAATGCACCTGAAACAGTCTTAGTGTTACCATGGTCTCAATTCCTGCCCCTTCAAGCATATACTAACGCATATGTATAGATGCAAAACAATCCTGAGAAGTAGGTTAGGATGAGAGAGAGTGACTGTCCCAACAGTTCACCCAGTAAGCTTCAGGGCTGAATGCTGACTTGAGCCTGGGTCTCCCTGGTCCTAGCTTGATGCTCTAATGGGTAGGCAACCTGCAGGCCTCCAAATATTTTGGTCTACAACTATCACAGCCCCTTACCATTGGTCATGCTGTCTGAGGTTGATAGTCTAAAACATCTGTATGCCACCAGGTTGCTTGTCCGTGCCCTAACCATTGTACCACACTGCCTGTCTTACCTTTAGCACTGTCAAGAGCAGCTGGAACTGGTAGACTCAAGTAAACTGGTATCTGGAGTTTAGGCATGAGAATAGTATAATGTTATGGAGCTATACATGTGTGCCTGTACCCCTTAGTTGCTAATGAGTTTAACATTACATTTTGAGACTAAACTACTGTAATGGTCTCTACCTGGGCCTGCCTTCAAAGAGGGTTTTAAAACTTCAACTGATAAACATACAGCCAAACGGATGCTTGTAGAGGGGCGGGTGCAGACATTGAGACCATATAACCATGATACTGTACCAGCTGCATTTAGGGTGGCCACTTATGCATTGCTTAAAAAAAGAGGAAATTGAGCACGAAATGCTCAAATGGGGAAAAAAGGGAAAAAGAAGAAGCATATACTAATGCATATGTATAGATGCAAATTTGGAAATAAGTATTATAACATGCACACACAACCATTTTACCATAGCGAGCTAGGTAGCTTCTGACCTATGTGTGTCTGCTCAGGCTGCTGTCTGTCCATGTGCAACTTCCAAACTCCGGCTTTCCATTCTTCAGTGGTTCTTGATCTTGAAACTGGACTTGGACTGGGCAGCCTTTCAAACAGAGGATGCCTTCAGATAGAGGACTGTCCTCCGATGGTTCTTCAAATGGAGGGCTGTCCTTTGTAAAGTAAGAAACAAGGCCACACTAGGTGTATTTGCTGCCTATATGTTTCTGGACTCAATTTAATGTATTAGTGTTCGGTTTGGAATGAAGGTATTTGAAGGACTGTCTGCACCCATATGACCCTGCCCAGGCCTTAAGATAGGCTCCTGCAGCCCTGCTTGCAGACTGGGAATCATGATCCATCAAACTGGAAGGCACTAAAGAAGGACATATGGCTCCATTTTTGTTAGTTTTTAAGCAGACCTTAAAGGGGGAAAAAACTATTTGTTTAAAACTGCATTCTATTAAAAGTATGCTGTGTTTTAAACTGCTGGTCCTTTCAGGGTTTTTTGGTAATTGGATTATTTTATTTGTATTTTCAAATTTGTTTTGTTTTTAACTATCTTTTGTAAGCCATCTGGAGAAAGCTTTGCCCTGAAAGGTGGCAGAGAAAAGTACTTTAACAGTGCAATCCAATGCATGTCTACTTGTTTTGAACCGCCCAGAGAGCTTCTGCTGTGGGGCGGTATAGAAATGAAATAATAATAATAATACTTAGAGAGGATTTCATCCAAATAAATAAGTATAGGATTGCATAAATAAATAGAGCAGATTGGAAAAATTTCTGCTCAGGCAAAAAATCTAAGGAATTCAATAAGACTAAGGAAATTTCTCCAGCAAGTTCCATACATCCCTAGGGGAAATAACAATCTACCAACTGAGAAACCTATATGTGTGTGTGTTGATCATGAGAGTTACATACAAGTGCCATCTGAGCTTCGTATGAACACACCAGATTTGTACCATTTTGTCTTGGTCTGATATCGACAGGATTTCATTTTTTAGTTCTTTTAAAAATATCAACAACTGTATCCAAATATAACAAAGAATTGCCTGCAGCTCCTCAGGTACTGCTTCGTCCCAGCGGTTTTCTGCACTGCAGCAAAATTGTATGATTTTAATGTAAATTTCTTATCTTTTTTTTCTCCTTCCTCCAACATTATCATTTTTCCCCTTCCCTGAGCCTCTAAATCATATGTTAGGAGTCTTTGATTTCAAAAGCCTTGTCAATGTCACACATGAAATAAAATGTAGAAATGAAGGCACCTCTTGTGTTCTCATAATAGGAACGGAAATTGCACAAATCAAGCCAAGAAGCAAGTTGCTGGCAATTTCAAATTAGTAGCAATTTGCCTATGGAAACAAATTCTACACCTTCCCCCCCCCTCTCTTTTCCTTTTTTACTTGTCAAACATGAGTGAAGTAAAGGAAAAGAAAAACTTGGCAGTCTAGATTAACCTTTTGCTCTTAATTATTTGCCCCAATAATGGATCTCTCTCCCCCCGACCCCCCGTCTCTCTCTTTAAAAAGCCTCAGAGAACTAGGTCAGCATTTTAATTTTTATTGATATTTTCATTAAGTATTTCCTATCTCAGGCAGTAAAAAAACAACTTTTTATAGTTGGACATTTTAAAGAGGGCTGAAATAGCTTATTTCTGATCTTTGCTTCTCTGCAAAGGTCCTCTTAAATGGATAGGTGTGATGTGCAAGGGAATGTCTCTAATTGTGAGTAATAGGCAATGATAGAATATTTTATTGGGATATAATTAATCCTGTTTTCCACATTAATGGTGAACATATTGAGAACACGTTGGTGGTAAAACAGTGTCAGATCAGAAAATACCTGTATTCAGATCAGGGAAAGGATGGAGCCTGGGAGGGCCTTCGGTTCTGGAAGGATCCACACACTTTTATGTTTTCCAATCACCTTAGGTCAGTGGTGGACAGAAGGTAGATTTCCAGATGTTTGGGACTTCAACTCCCAGAAACCCCTGCCGGCATGGCCAATAGTCAGAATTTCTGGGTGTTGAAGTCCAAAACATCTGGAGATCTACTTTCTGCCCACCCTTTCCATAAATGATGAAGAAGTGAGGGAGAGAAATTAGCAGGAGATGGAGTGTTAGGGCCCCAGGCTGGAGGACTGCTGCTGAAATACAATCTATGGTTGGAAATCCATACATTTCTGAACTTGTGATGCATTCCACAGAACAAAAAACGTGTTAGATGATATGACCACATTTGAAATACATGCAAATAAAAATGTGCCCATTTCCAAAATGAGCACACACACTCTGTAGTCAATGGGTGCACATACAAATTAGTATGTTTAAAAATGCATAAATTACTGCACATATTAATGACAATGTATATGGAGATACATACAGATTTTTTGCAACAACAACAACAAAAAATTACAACCTTGTGCAGAAATGGGATGAGAAGAGCCTGGCTGACACAGATCCCTCCATCCCTAAGCTTCCCAGGAGCTTTCTGGGGAACTGCAGCTCCAGTCTGCTTTGCTGCATACTCCATTTTACCCTTCTGCTTCAGGACAGGACAGGTCAGCCAATAGACAGATAGTCCCCCACCTGATATAAGGCAGTTTACTATGTTGGGGGATGCTTCAAGGTGAATTGGCAGATAAATATGAAAGAATTACCAGTAATAAAAAAACACACTACCTGGATGCATGCACCTATCCGGTGCCCTCATTCTAGCCATTTCCCCATGGATTTATCCCATGGGAGCAGGGCTGATGACATGGGTCTTTCCCCACAGAATCCATATCCTCCCTCCCAGTGGAATGCCAGTTCATTGGGAATGACCTATATATGATCAGTCCTGTACCCTTGGCTTTGAGCCTTTAAACCGAGGGTGCAGAACCACACCGTGGGGACCAAATCTGGCCCTCCTAGGTTCCCAAAATAACCCTCTGGTGCTCCACAGAAGGTCCCACCCCCTTCCCCTCACCCTTTCCTCCAACCACCAAATGATTGATGGTTCCCTGGCTTTTGTGCAGCTTTCCCTCCCATTCTAAAAAGGTTGAAATGCCTTTCCTAAGACTTAGTTATCAGCAGAACAAGCTTTAACCTAAAATATGTTGGTGTGGGGTTTGTTTGTTTTTTTGTATTTTGGCCCCTCCCCTGGAATGCAGCCCCTGAAGCTTCTCCAAAATGGAATTCAGCCCTGAGGCTGAAATAGGTGCTGAAAGAGGCTTTAAGCATTGTATTGGTGCTTTTACATGAACTCATGGAAAAGTGACTCCATTTGGCCTTCTGTAAGTTTTAAAGAGCACCTGTGTTATCAGAGATTTTCAGCAGATCAGGGAAGATACCATCTCTGGAAAAAAACATATTGCTCGCTGTGGGAAAGAAACATGGCTTAGGATGCATAACAGTGGTGGTTTGTGAAGTGGTGTTTCTTCTTCTTCTTCTTCTTCTTCTTCTTCTTCTTCTTCTTCTTCTTCTTCTTCTTCCTCTTCCTCTTCCTCTTCCTCTTCCTCTTCCTCTTCCTCTTCCTCTTCCTCTTCCTCTTCTTCTTCTTCTTCTTCTTCTTCTTCTTCGCCACCTCCACCTCCACCTCCACCTCCACCTCTTTTTTTCCTTGAGGAAATCATCAGCCACCACTTTGAGGTAACTAAAGGGTGGGGTGGATTCTAATCTTTACCAGTAACTGTTGGGAGGTAGTAGTAAAGACAGGAGCACCTTCAATCAGACTGTGCAAGCATTATTTCAGTGACCCATGCCTGTGCTGGGAGTATCTAACCAGTCAGCTACCATATGCATGCATGGTAAGCTTGCAGTAGCAAATTCCTTCTGTAGGTGCTGCTGGTGCCTACAGAAGAGGCAAGGAGTATCACCAGATGATCCAGAGGATTTCTAGAAACTTTGTTTCTAGAAATCAGAAGAGGCCTACAATCTAAATGGACTCAAAGGAAATAAAGAATCCTCTCAAGTCTTCTTTCTTTCTTTCTTTCTTCTTTTCTTGGTAGAATAGCAATATCCTAATTTATAAAATGTCACTGCACTTTCCCCCCATCCATTTAATGGCAGTGCCCTGATGGTTAGCAAGCACCATATTATTTTAGCTATATTCATTTCCTATTATTGCATTTCAACTTGGATTTGATGTGGGTTAGGCTATTTTTATATACCACCTCTTCTGTCCACTGTAATCCGAAAAGGAGGCAGCAAGTGCTTTCTTTATTGCTATGCAGTAGCAGCTATGAGAGCCATGGAACAAGCTATATGGTAGGGATAGGTGACTGGAGGCCTGGAGGCATCACTTGGTCCCCCAGAAGCTTTCCATCTGGTCTCCAGCACAGCTCCTTATTTCAAAGACATCCTCTTATTATTAGTCACTTTTGCTCATGTAAGCCAAGCCACAAGCAAGCGCTCTTTATGCTGTTCCTCCAGCAAATTCTACTGTGAACGAACCTGACCCACACCTCCCGAATCAATGTGTGGATCGGCACATAATTATCTGGAGGTTTTCACACTTCTCTGAATTTTGTGATGCAGATCTCAGCTCAGAAACTGTACCAAATATGCATTTTAGGATGAAATATGTTTAGAAATGCATACTTTGAGATAAAATAGTTTGATAAATGTGCATTTTGTTAGAAAATACATTATAGGGATGTGCAAATCAGAAAAAATACCAGCTTGTCAAGCTTTTCCAATTCCCACTTTGAAGTTTATTCCAACTTGGGTCCATACTGGATTGTGAGGTGTGTGTTTTTTCCTAGCATGGAAATTCATATGCATCTCCATGAGCATTTCTCTAAACGTACATATTTTTTGAAATGTGTGCATTGTTCTCCCATTGACTAAAGCATGTGTGTGCATATTTTTAAAAATATATGCATTTTTAAAATATATTTTTCGAATGTATTCATTTTTCAAATGCAGTTTTCTCAATGTGTAAATCAGATTGCAAGCTTGTAAATATGTGGATTTTCAATAACAAAGTGCATTAATATCAGCACTCAGTTCTGTGGGTTGAGAATTGGGAATGCTTGTATAAATTTATGAACATACACATTTAAATGTGTGCAGCTGCATTTGTGTTTTACGTGCGTAGAGGAGAAATAACGAGTCAGACACGGTTGTAGGGTACAATTGGTGGTAAAATGAAGGGCCACATTTATTGAATAACATCAATTGGAGATCTACGAAGGGATAAAAGGTGTGGATGCTAATTACACCGGCTATCAGCCGGTCACCATTGCTATAGGGCGAAACATCCAGCAAGGCGGGTGACGGCATCCAAGTCATCCCCTCCTTGCTTAACACCTTGCTTAATAGCAATATCCTAATTTATAAAATGTCACTGCTGGAAGGTCTTTCCTGCAGTCAGCCTCGACCGGCCCTTGAGGTACCACCAGGTGAGGTAGGAAGACCTCAGAGACATGCCTTATCTCCCCAAAACCGAGCCATGAGGCAGTCGGCGGCAGGAGCCTCGGGCACGCCTCTCACCTGAAAGGTGCCATAGGATGATCACCTAAAACTGCCTAATCCCGCACTTAACCGCCAATGTGACCGAATTGAAAATGCCACTAAGCACCCAAACCCTGAAATAAAGTGTAGAGTAGGCGAAACACAAACATTGCCCCCGGCCAATTAGGACAATGAACCGAAATTCCTACTCAGCCCCTGGAAACAGGCGACCAGTAAAACCTACACTGCAAACAGGGATAGGAGGGAGGGAGCCACTTTAGAAAAGAGACAGAAAATGGTGGGTGCAAGCCTAATATCGGCTCTGCCACCCCATCCACTCTGCCTCCTGATTGGTGGATAGTAATCAGACCATTATGGTCTGATCGTCATTCTCCCCACTCGCAAATTTGCCCACCACCACCACAGCTACGCGTGGCAAGGGAGGGGATTTTTGTTTGTTTGGTTGGTTCTTTTTACTTAAAGAAAAGCTTGGGTGATTTCATAGATTTCATGGATCTGGATGTGGGGTGCAGAACATGGGTAAGGGGCATTTAATCTTCCTCTTCCCCTCCCAAAATTTCAACAGTTAGTGAGAGAAATAAATGGAACAAACTTGGTTTTTCCTTCTGCTTAAAAAAAGTAAGTCAGGGCTGATACACACAGGACTATATTACACTGGATGGGAGGTTAAACCCTTCCCTCCCTAGCCTAATCTCCCCCCCAAAAAACCCCTCTACCACACACAACAGTTTGTGAGAGTTACAATAAACCCCTCACTGATGCTAATGGGAATTTTTTTTCAAGCACAAGTTTGTTCCATTTATTTATTTATTTGTTTGTATGCAATTTTCTCTATGTCTGCATTTTTATTTTTATTTTATCAGAGAACTGCATTGGAAAATTTGTAGAAGTGCAAAAAACCAAAGGACAATTGTGTTCCTGTTCATGTATTAATTTGGGAAGTGAGAATTAGATCACTCCATCGTAAAGTGTGAACCAAACACATTTGGTCACGCCTCTGTTGCCATTCATAGTGGGGAGATGGTGTTCAACAATTTCTAATCTCAAGGGAGCATGTCAGTGGGCAAAGCCAATATTGGCCCTTTAGCCCTTGCTAAGTTCAAAATATGGCCCCTTAAAAGAGTTGCCAATCAGAGCAATAAGGTGGTTCCATGTCTTTCCAGTCCCTGCCACTAGGGATTTCCCCTTGGACTGATCCTTCCCTTCTGAAATCTTCACACAGGATGTTGATTTAATACCAGCAGTCATATATTCTACCACTGACGATGCTTTGAGAGCAGGCATCAGACTGAAGTGCACAATTCCCGTGTATGCAACTGGTGATGATCAAACCAGTTTCATACACAGTTCCATAGTATTCACTTTGGTGTCACAGCAGACTTCATTTGAGCAAAAAGAATGCTCACTGAAAAATCAAAACACCCTGTTGGAAACATAGTTTGAAACTCACAGGCATCATTAACTTGTAACAAAAAGAGAAGCTGAAGTCAAAAGAAACCAAGCAGTAGGTTTCCAAATTAACCCCAATATTTATCATATGGAGTTTATGGTGTATCACCGTGATGGCAAATGAAAGTCTCTGCATGTTACATCAAAGGTGAGGCATCCAAAGCACAAGTGATTCACACATCCATAGCCCCCAATTCTTAAAAATGTATGATTCAGCATTAGCAATAGAACATTGCTGAGTTTCTAGAGCCAGTCACAATTTACTGTGCTTTTCTATAGAACTGTGAACTTTGCATGCCAGGGTGAAAGAGGGGTGATGAAAGAGCCCTTGCTCTTGCCTAAAGTTGCTGACTCTCCTTCAGTTCACTCAAATTTTTTGATCCACCCATTTAATACCTAAAAAACAACAACACAATTGTACATTGAAGTTAGTTTGGGAAGAGATGTGCTTAATGGATCCAAAATAAGAATTAACATTCAATTATGGGGAAACTGGCAAGTGTCTTAAACTAGCCATGTGAGATTCCCTTCCTCACATAGCAGCTCTCCTTATAAACCTTTTTTTTTAAGTGTTCTCATTGAATGCTCAAAAAATCTCAAGCATTCTTTTGAGTCTTCAGCAAAAACACTTGATTAACCCAAATGAGTGAAGCTTGTAGGCAGAAGGGTCTTACTAGATAAAGCAGGGGCCAACAGTATCTGTACATATCTGAAAATGATGTCCTTGGGTATTTCTGAGCATGTGTAGGCACATTGTTCAGCTGCCCAATTAACCAGGCATATCTTTCAAAAACCCATCAATAGGTTTCTGATCAGTGAATCCAACCCATTAATTGATTGTGTCTGCAATCCTTTGAACTCTTACATGGGAGTAATCCCCACTGAACACAGGTTGCTTCTGAATAAATGTACAAAGGCTTGTGCTGCAGATGCTTGCAACCCTGCCACATGCTGGGGCTGTGTATGGACCAGACCCTTGAGTTTTACTTACAGGGTATGATACCATATGTAATATGCACTGCTCAGGGCTAAATATCTTCTGTGAAACTTGGAAGCTTGATGATAGCACAGGAAAATGTGACCCCGACTCCCCTGAAGTAATTAATTTAAGGTGTTTTTTTCTTTCTTCCTAATTAGAGTTCCGCAGAAGCTGGGTTATTTTCACTTGCATCCAATTAAACACTCAATCCTTTTGCTTTCCCCATATGCTACTGTCTGATAAGCTTTCTTTAGGACCGCAGCCCTGTTGAGAATAGTGCTGGATTTAATTCTTTTGTTTATGCATAATGTATCCCTTAGTTTCAATCTTGTTGTCTTGCCTAAACAAAGGTCTTTCAATCATGAGAAGAGTTTCATAGGAGCTTAGGGCCAGAGTTCCTGTGGTTTTTTTTGGTGTTTTAATGTTTCTCAATCATGCTTTGTTTGCAAAATAGGGAATTTTCTTGGATATATATTTGTTACAAGAAGGAGAAAATAAAGGGGGGTAGGGGAAGAAACAACACCTGATCATGCTCAACTTTGATTGACAATGAATTATGTTGCCCCATGTCAGAAGTAGTGTATACTCCAATTCTTCTTGTATACCAGAGATATTCCCCATTTTCTAGTCCCTGAGAGGAAAAAAGATGAATAATCTTATCTCTAATGCTCACCTATGTCTGATAGGGATGGACACTTCTGTCCATTTCAGTTTCTCTCTGTTTCTCATCCCCCCCCCCGCCCAATCTTAAATCAATTTGTCCAAAACATTGAGAATTGTTCCAATATTACATCTGGTTTATCCAAAACATTGAGAGTTCCCCCACCCACACCAAAAAGTAAATCCTTTCCCCACTGATGACATCAAATTGAAAAAAAGAAGAAGAAGAAACACATTTTAAAGCTGATTAGTAGAAGCTCATTTTTGGAGATAGCAGTCAAACAACATTTAGAACTTTGTAAAAGACACATAGGATGTTTACAATGCATGTTTAGACAGAGAAACATCCTACAAGGCCCAGCATTCCCCAGCCAAACATGCTGGCATTTGTAGGACTTTTTTCCATCTAAATTTGCATAAGATTCCACCCTTAGGGCAGAATCCAATGGGGTGCTTACGCCCCTGCCAATTCCCTTCTGCCCCATTGATTCCCTGCTGCAAGCAGTGGGTTCTGTCGATTGCATTGCGCAAACGGGACCCATCACTTATGCAAGAGGGATTTAGCACTTCCTTGGGGAAGCCCTGAAATGAGCGGAAACACTTGTTTCTGGAAGGAGGCAGGTCAGTGGAGTTCACCTTCCAGGAACAAGCATTTGTGCTCATTTTGGGTTGCCCCAGATCAATACACAAAAAATAAAAAAATGGAGCCACTATGCACCGCATCCTTCAGCTGAATGCCCAGGAAAAGCACCCAGATCACCTATTCATTAGGCTGGCCCTACATGTAAGGGCCATAGCAAAATGGTGGCGCACATGCTTTGCATGAAAAAGGTCCCAGCTTCAATTTTTGGCATATCCAGGTAGGGCTGGGGAAGATATCCTGAAGAGCAACATCCAGTCCATGTAGACAGTCGTCTGAACTACATGGACCAATTGTCTGCCTTGGTATGTTAGCTTCCTGTGTATAGTGATTAGTGAACAGGATTATATTTCCACATGTATTTGGATATGCAGTGATATAACACAGGGTGGGTAGTAGACAGAGTTTCAGACTATGACTTGAAAAAACCCAGGCTCAAATCCCTGTTCAGTCATGAAGCTCACCCTCTCTTCAGTCTGACCTACCTCAGAGGATTGTTGTGAGAATAAAATTGGTGGTGGGACCATATATGCCCTGGGTCCTGGGAAGGAAGGTGAGATAGAAGTGAAATAAATAAAATTAATCATTGAGGGCAAATGATGTCAAGTGATAGCAAGTATAAATGAAAAGGTGGATATGTTAGCATGAAGTGTAAAAACAAATTGTCAAAAAGAGAGGTGTTTCTCAGTATTGCTGGAAATGTTTGCCAAAAAATGGTGCGTGCGTCTTCCCCCCTCTCTTTTTGCCTTTATCCGAATTCTAAGAGCATGTTTCATCCCACATATGAAAGGAAAAGAACATTTTCTCTCTAGATTCCATTTACTAAGTCAATGTTTATATTAGTCACTCTGGAAACCAGCACATATTTTCTTCTGTATGCACCAGGCTGTGGCTTTCTTTCAAGAAGAAGTTATATTATTCATTTATTTTTTATTTTTTTAACTCAGGTAGGCAACTTAAGATTCCCTGCATCTCTATTTTGCTCTGCATTTGATTGTTAATTAGAGTGGATGCAAAGGCTGCTTGATCATCCTCTGTAAATCAAGCAACATCATGACTATCAAAGAGAAAGCTGTTAGACCCTTGCTTGAGCACCTGTCTTCTTTTCTTCAAGTCAGATTTGATTTTTAAAAAAAATGTTGCATGTTTGATGGCTTAAGCTCTGAATCACTGTTATATCCGTCTGTTTTGGTTTTTGTTTTTGGGTTGGGTTTTTTGTTTATTTGATTGTTTTTTCCCCCCTGTACTATGCTAGATATGGTTGACTGGATAATGCTTCATCCTGAGTTTTTATGCAACCTAATGTTCCTTGTTTTGGGGAGCATTCGGACCCCCCAAAAAAGTGCCTCAGGCAAGGCAAACTGTGCATATGAAAGGCTTTTGTTTGACTGAATGTTTTCCCCAGGCTGTTAGGATCAGTATAAGAATGGATTTCAGGTTTCAGCTACTGAAGGTAAATAAGGACTTAATCTTTCCCGTAGCAAGGTAAATGCAGGAAATCTGCATAACAAAGGAAGGCCTAGTGCACATCGGTTAGCAGTACAAAAGCCCCAAAAAGGCCTAAGGCCTGTAAACTTCAAATAAGCATTACAAAGCATTGCACCTACCAATCAGTGCAAGAAGGGAGGTCTCTCTCTCTCTCTCTCTCTCTCTCTCTCTCTTTCCCGTGTTTATTCCTCCCTATGTTGCCTGGCGATTTGAACTACTATCTCAGTGAGCCAGGTGCCAGCCAGGAGTGCTGGGAAAACTACATTTCTCAGCACTCCTGACAGAACAACAGACTACTGCCAGCTGAGCTGAGGATGCTGGCAAGTTCAGACCTGACCTTGCAATAGCTCAATTGATTTCCCTCAATTGATTTATCTTCTGTTTGAAGGAGGTGTTTGCTATTGTTCTTGGCTATCAAAAAAGACTAAGATGACCTGTGATGACCTCCTATTCTTCCCCCCTAATTATTTCAGTTGTTTGGGATAAAATGGACCCCATAAAACCTATTCTTATACAGATTTTGGGAGGTTTTAAACCCCTGGAATGTTTGGTTTATAGAAGGAAAAGTGTAAAAGGCAGGTGGCTGAAATTTTATAACATTGTTCACTACCCTGTTTTAGGCAAATTCCTACTAGGGCAGTAGGTCTAGTTATGTGTAAATTACACAGCAAAATGTGAGCCGGGGATAAGACCCCGAATGCAGGATGAGTTAAGAATAATTGGCAACCCCTCTTTACACATGTGTAATAACAGAGTTCATAGCTCTCGCTAGACTAGTCAGCTCTAAAATGGAGCAGCTTCCTGCTTAGTAATTCAATTCCCTGACTTTGCTTTTTTTCCAGCTACTAGCAGTTTGATGGAGGCCTTTGCTAGAAAGCTTGAGCTTCTCAACTAGCTGAGAAGAGTGAGCCTCACAGAAACCACTGTTCAGAGCTCCTTCCAAGCTCTTGTTTGCATGTCATTTGTTTGTTTTATAATAGAAATTTCTATGCAGCCCTTCAAGCAACTTCCGAAGACAGCTTCCAAAAAGAAATGAATATGTAAAAATCAAATCAAAATGGAATAAAACCAGTTAAAATATATAAACAACACACCAGAGAGCAGCAGAATTCTAAAATGAGCAGTGTAAAACCATGAGTAGAAATAGAATAGATTAACAATGCAATGCTATACATCCATGTATACTTAGAAATTAGCCCCATTGAGTTCATTGGGACTTATTCCTAGAGTCCCAGGTAAGCGTGTATAGGATTGCAGCCTCAATTAATCAATTAAAAAGGCTGAGGAAATGATTGAATTGACAAATACAAAAGGAGGACCAGAGTTTAACTTAGCTCCTCCCTCCCTTCGGTCACCTACCAATCAGTGCAAGAAGGGAGGTCTCTCTCTCTCTCTCTCTCTCTCTCTCTTCTTTCTTTCTCTCTCTTTCCCCCGTTTATTCCTCCCTATGTTGCCTAGCGATTTGAACTACTGTCTCAGTGAGCCAGGTGCCAGCCAGGAGTGCTGGGAAAACTACATTTCTCAGCACTCCTGACAGAACAACAGACTACTGCCAGCTGAGCTGAGGATGCTGGCAAATTCAGACCTGACCTTGCAATAGCTGTGTTATCTTTCCATCCTTTTTCCTCACTATGCTTTCCAGGCTCTTTTTGAGTAAACAAATAGCTCATTTTCTTTCTTTCTTTCTTCTGACTGCTTTCTGCTTTGCTCTAATTCTCTTTAATTCATTCATTCATTAGATTTATACCCTGCCTTTCCAACAAGAAAATGATTTTCAAGGTGACTCTAACAGTCCCTAGATCAGTCAATCTTTCCCAACCATGAGACTGCCTCCTTTCTTTCCCCTTTGTTCATTTGCCAGCGTGGCAGAGTGGTTAGAGTGTTGGACTGGGACTCAGGAGATCCAGGTTCTAGTCCCCGCTCGACCATGAAACTCACTGGGTGACTTTGGGCCAGTCACTGACTCTCAGCCTAACCTACCTCACAGGGTTGTTGTGAGGATAAAATGCAGAGTAGGAGGAGGATTATGTAAGCCGCCTTGAGTTCCTTGCAGGAAAAAAGGTGGGGTATAAATATAATAAATAAATAAAATAGTCTCTTACATAGTGCCATGCTTCTCCCTGTAACCTTTTCCTCTCCTGATGTGGGCACTGGCAATTCCTGTACTCTGGCCTTTCTCTGCAGATGACTAGGAAACCTTAGGATCATTGCAGGACATGTTCACACAGTTGTCTCTTATAGGTAAGCATAAGTGCTTGAACCTTCCGGAATATTCTATTGATGACTACAAGACTGAAAAGCGATGGAAGGGAGATTGACTTTTCGATGAGCAGTGGGAGCTAAACTGTACAAGGTGTGGGCAACCTGATCTTCAGGTAGAAATGCCCATGACATCTGTGCATGCAAGATCTGTGGGGTGGCATATTCCCCTTCTTCCCCACTTTACTGGGAGATGTCCGAGACCTCTCTAAATTAATTAGCTCTACTGTGTCTTCACCTAGCACTCTTTTGGCTACTGCCTACTGTTGGAAGCAATCCATGTCTTTCCTCAGACATTCCTCGAAGTATCAAGACAGCAGGGGTTGGTACAGAATCCTCTTAATTAGAACACCCTGGTAGGAAGTGAAATGTGCCAATTAAGAGATTATCCCTGCCTTCTGATCATCATAGGAGTATACTGTGCCAGGCAGAAGCAGGGTCTGTCTGAAATTGGCTGTGAAAGAAAAGAAGAAGAAGAAGAAGAAGAAGAAGCCGCCATGGAAAGTGGGATTTTAAACATATGTGCGCCTCTGCATAGACATATATGCACATGCTCTCACTAGCATAAAATACAGAGACAATGTCAAAGAGAGGTTGCCCCACTGGAAACACTTCACTTCCTCTCTCTTCACAGTCTCCATCTCTCTGTTTCCCCACACTTTTCCAGTCTCTTTTCCCTTCTTCTCTCACAGGAAGGACAACACCCACCCCAGGACATAGACACAGGCCATAGTGTTGAGGAAATGGAGTTCCTCAACTTAGAAGTGCCACCATTAGAGGAAGATAGTAGTATTTACATATCTTGTTGCAAGGTATGGATGGAGAACTTGTGGCCCTCGAGATGTTGTTGGACTCAAATTCCCATCAGATCGTGACAGCGTGGCCAGTGGTCAAGGATGATGGTAGTTGTCTCACAGCATCTGGAAGGCAACAGGTTACCCACTCCCATTGTAAAGTTTACTGAAATAATATGTGCAAAGTGCTTTGAACACTCTCAACTGTCTCATAAATTAATATATTATTAGCCAAAGGCCTGTAAATATCTCGGATAGGGAAGAATTCAGTCCTCACCAAAATCATAGGTGGGGATGGAAAATGTCTGGAACAGGTAACAGCAGGAGAAGAACATTGCTAGGTCAGATATAAGGTCCATCTGGTTCAACTTTCTGTTTCCCATTGCAGGCAAGATGATGACCCTGGGAATACCAAAATCAGGGCATAAAGGCAATCACCTGCCCCTTCTGTTGCATCCCAGTACCTGGTATTTTGGAGTGTGCCACCTCTGAACATGTTAGATGCTGTATATGCAAATTATCTTGGTGTCACACAACATGTATTAAAACATAACAATATCTTAAAAATCTAACCCAATCCAAAAAAGTCCACCAAATACACACTATTGAGAAATAAATAAATAAATAAATAAATGGAAATGAGTCACAGGATCTAAAAAACCTACCAGCCAATACAGGAGCTAAACCCAGAATCATTGCCATGAGGCCTGAAATAGGTAGGGATGTATGAGATTCATTTCAGTTTGTTTTTGATTAAGATTTACCCAGTTTACAACTTCCAGACAGTACATGGACTCAGACGCAATGTACATTCAAAGTCTGTACATTTCCAAGCTTGCAATGTGGTCCACAGACACACACACCTCATGCATTTGACAGCATTTGATAAACATTTGAGAAAGGTACATGAAAAAATGCATACTTTTGAAAAGTGTGCACAAACATGCTTTAATCAATGGGAGAAGAATGCATACATCTTAAAGATGCACACGACTGATGCATTAATTTGGGGAAAAAATATACATGAAAGTATGTACAGATTTTCATGCAAAGAGGAAAAAAATGAAGTTTGCAATCTGATACTGACTCGAGTCGGAACGACCTTCAAGATGGAATTCGGAGAACTTCAGCAATCCCGGGTTTTGCTGATTTGCACATCCCTAAGGGGAAAGCCTTTAAAGGGTGTGCACTGCATAGCACCATAGTGTGCATGCATGTGCACTTGTGTGCATGAGCACTGAAGTCAAGATGTATCCACCCACTCAGATATTAAACATCCAGAGACCTGACAGAGGGGAGCTGAACTCCGAAGAATGGCAACACAAGAAGATCAAACTAACAAAATGTTAAGAGTACATCTTCCAAATGTTTAGAAAACGGACTGCTCCTGGAAAATAAGGATGATAGTAGAGCAAGCTATGGTGTTCCAACTGCCCATTCTCCTATAGTTCCACCTTGATAGAAGATATTAGCAGAGTTCAGAACTACCTCTGAGGTCTGGAAACAATGTTGTAAGGGATGAACATATACAACACTGTGTAAGATAAAGACAACCTTTTGGTTTCACTCCAGAAAGTTTTGGTGGACCAGGTATGCATTTCTTGAATAGATTTCAGAATACAGAATCACTCTGTACATATGTTGAGGTCTCTGGCATGGTGAAGGGCCTCCAGCATGCCACAGACCTCCAGGCATTCAAACTGGTGGGTCTAATGTGGCCTGGGGATATAACATGGCTACATTAGGCTTTGTCTCTTATGACCAGAAGACTCCAGCATGCCAAGGGAGTCAAAATCTGCTGCCCCTTCACCATGCCAGAAGTGTGGGTCCTCTTGTGCATATGTGGTGAGTCTCCACTACACTCATATACCATGTGTTGTCTAGAATGGTCCTGCAACACACTGGAAAGTTGTGGTCCTGGACTGGATTTTGGTTGGATTATTTATCCCAATTTCTAGTGCCATATTTCGAAAAGCTTGTCCTTGCAAGCCTCTCCCTGCCCTTAGCTATTAAGGTACAAGAGCTTTTGCCTGGAAGTTGGCAATCTTAGTAGAGTAGTAGGTTCGAGTTCAAGAAAGCTAATAAACAGATGTTTGAAAATACCCTAAAGGCAAATTTTAAATCAAATCAGTTTTATTGCGTGGGTGGGGTTCTTTCAGGAGAATAACCATATTTGTACTCTTGCCTTCTCTTTTTCCTTTTTATTGTTTTTTTATACAACATTTATGAGTCTGAGCTAGCTCTTTTTAAACTTGTTTTATGAAGGACTTAGGCCTACTTGTAAGTAATGGCCAATGTACTTTAATTGGCTAGATCTCATTTCCCTTAATGCTTAATAAAATAACTTAAAGGCTATCTAAAAATAAAACTGATGTTTATGTTGCACTGAAACAAACAATTAACTATAGGAGCATGTCCTTGAGCAACTTAGACTTTTTACAGTGCACATTTTGTACAACTTCTCTAGAGACAGATAATAAAATCAGGGAGAAATCCAAAGGAGAAAGCGTTATATAATTGGGTGACTTTAATTACCCCAACATATACTGGGTAAAAATGCATGTTCAGGTCTAAAACCAAGAACAAAAAGTTCTAGATATCTTCACTGACTGTGTCCTAGAACAGCTGGTCATGGAACAGACCAGAGAGAAAATGAACCCAGACTTAATCCTCAATGATACTTGGGATGTGGTGCGAGATGTTAGTGTTGTTGAGTTGAACCATTTGGAAACAGTGACCGCTGTGCTATCACATTGAATTATATATGTAAGTAAGCAATTGCCAAGCAAGTTCAATGTCATCACATTTGATTTCAAAGAAGAAAAATCTCAAACATAAGGGGACTGGTAAGAAGGAAGTTGAAAGTGAAAGTTGAAAGGGGGTCAGATCTCTCCAGAATGCTTGGCGGTTGTTCAAGACCACAATGGTTTATGAAGCCATTGTATTACCAACTTTATTGTATGCCTGAGAAACATGGACTATCTATAAACGTCACTTCCACCTCCTTGAAAGGTTTCATCAACGTTGCCTCCGGAAAATCCTACGAATTACTTGGGAAGATAGGCGAACAAATGTCAGTGTGTATTGGAAGAAGCAAAGACTACTAGCGTTGAAAAAATGATCCTTCAACGCCAACTTCAGTGGACCGGTCATGTTGTTCGAATGCCTGACTGCCGTCTCCCAAAGCAGTTACTTTATTCCCAACTCAAGGATGGAAAGCGGAATATCGGTGGTCAATATAAGAGGTTTAAAGATGTTCATAAGGCTAATCTTAAAAAATGCAATATAAACATCGAAAACTGGGAAGCTCTGGCCCATGAACAATCTAAATGGAGGTTGGCCTTTCACAAAGGATCCATGGACTTAGTTTGAAGAAGCCCGAGTGCAAGGTGAAAGGGAGAAACGTGCTAAGCGAAAAGCACGTCAAATGAATCCTTTACAGGACCATCTTCCATCTGGTAACCTGTGTCCACACTGTGGGAAGCTGTGTGGATCTAGAATTGTCACTTACACAGTCACTTACGGACCCATCGCTAGAGTCTACACAATCTTTTTTAGAATTTCCTCCTTTTATCCAGGAAGACAATCTTACTCGGTCACGAGTGATCGCCTGATGATGATGAAGAATAGAAACTCAGCTAGAATGTACTGTATACTGCAGTTCAGAAAAAGGTACTGCCAAGACCAAGAAGAGGTTAACAAGCACAGCCAAGGAAACATTTAGAAGCTTCCTACTTCAGACAATGGATGCCTTAAGTGACGAGAACAAAGGGGGACATAAGCATTGGCAAAAAGGAATAAAAGCAGATAATAAGGGATGGAGAGAAAGAGAAATTTTGAGGAGCATATCCTTAAAAACATTAAGGACGCGATCCTATGGGGATGCCCATAACCCTCTGAACTCAGAGGATTGCGGGCATCCTATGCAGGGCAGGAGGAGCGTGGAGGCAATCTTTGCCTCCCTGCTACTCCCGCCCTGCAAAGCAGCTAGACGTGCTGATTTTGGCTGTCTAACTGTGGTGCTTCGAAGAGAAGGAGCAGGAGGGAAGTGGGCTGTGCTGCCACTAGGATACCCCTGTCTTGATGGTGCCAGTCTCTGTACCTCACCCAGAACACCCACTAAACCACTTCTCTGAGGTTGCTTTTGCAACCGAAAAATCCTATGGCCCTCTAGAGTCTAGACGCTATCTAGGGGCCATAGGATCACATTGTAAGACCAACAATAAAGAAAATATTTAAATACATCAGAAGCAGGGAACCAGCTAGGAAGGTGGTTGGATGGCTGGATGAGAAGGGAGTTAAAAGGTGTGCTAAAGGATCATAAGCAGATTGCAGAGAAGCTGAATGTATTCTTTCTGTTTATCTTCACTGCAGAAGATATCAAGCAGATAACCACCTCTAAAATGACATTTTCAGGAAGGGAGTCTAAATAACTGAGGGAAATACTGGTGACAAGAGAAGATTTTCTGAGTCTTATTGACTAATTTTTTAAAAAAATAATCAGGTCCAGATGGTGTTCACCCGAGAGTTCTTAAAGAATTCAAAAATGTAAAATTGATTATCTTTTAATGAAATTATTATGTAACTTCATAATTATAGATTGGCCACTATACCAGCTAGCTTAACACAGGATTGGGATTGGGGACCTTCCCCCCCCCCCCCGGGACTGAATTCCAGTTTGGGAAAGACCTCAGTGGCTGCATTCCAGCAATAGTTGTGGCTACGGGCACAGGGGGTGGGGCCAATGACAGAGTAGGTATGGCCAAAGCAAAGTGGGTGGGGCTAGTTGTAATTTGTACATTTTCCCACTGAGTACATTGAATTTGGACATTTTCCCACTGAGTATACAAAGCACAGCTCCGTTCTATGCATGTTTCCTGAGAAGTAAGACACAGAAACAGACTTTTAAAACACAAGCCTCAAGTTTCCATACCTTCTCCTTACAGGACTGATTTAAATACCTTGTTCTTTAAATAATGTTACATGTTAAAGTTATTTATAGAGCAGGGTATTTAACATTTAAGTGCCTTTAAATCCCCTCTCATCTTTGATCACTTGGAGATTGGAGCTAAGAGTGGGGTTACCCTGCACTGTGCTGAGCAAAGGCTATCTTTCTTCGGTGCTCAGCAGGGAAATCCCAGTTCTTATCTCCGATCAATGACTGGATATAAGAAGGGTGTTTCCTGCACAGAGCTGGAGGGATGAGGGGTGAGGCCTATAGAAGAAGCTTGCAGGCCAGATAGAGAACCACTGGAGATTCCAGCCCATAGGCTGCAGGTTCCCCATCCCTGGCTTAACACCTGTTTCAGGTAAATTGGTGGAAAGCATAAATAAATAAATATAACATTATATAGAACAAGTGTCGCTGAATAAAAATAAACATGGCTTCTGAAAGATATTTTTTTTTCTCTTTCTAACATTTTAGAGCTCTTAAACAGTGTTAATACTCATGTGGATGAGGGTGATCCAGTGCACAGACATTCAAGAAGCTTTTGACAAAGTTTCTCTCCTAAGGCTCCCAGGACCTTGGAGAGTCACTGCCAGTGGATGGATGGTTTGACTCAGCATAAAGCATCTTCCTATTCATATTACAATTTTGGTTATACTACTATGTGTGAGCAAGTACTGGCTCAAGAGAGATGTGAAAGTCTGGAGAGAAGAGTGTGAATGTTCATTTTAAAGAAAGATATATTTATTCCATCTCCAGAACAATTTGTTAAATAGAATGTGGACAGAATAAGGACCTCCTCCCAAAGTGCCTCCAGAGGACATCCCATGTGCCAAGCTTACCTTGGCATGTGGACGAGGTTGCAGGTGGAGAAGAAGAGGCATGGAAACACAGACAGCCCACATTGATAGGGCGGGGGAACTATGGGGATCGTAAAAGGCAGCTGGACCCCTCCCAGGACTGGTGCAAGGCAGTTTGGTGCCATAGGCAAGATCAGATATTTAGCGTGCCCCCTTCCCACTTGAGAGCGCTGTAATTTTTTTTTTAGGCATTTCTGGCGCCCCCTTTAGCCCTGCGCCCTAGGCAGCTGCCTAGTTGGCCTGATGGTAGCACCGGCCCTGACCCCTCCCCAGGCCTCTTTGGATTTCTGTCTCCCTCCTTCCATGTTTTTAGTGAAGGCATTACTGGTCGCTCTGGGGAGATATTTTTGGCCTACTGCCTCATTGGTGTATAGTGGCAGGTCTTTTTGCCTACTTTGCACTGACCTGATGGGGAAGATTATTTTTCAGGGGGTTGGTCACATTCAGTTGGCAGGCATTTGTGAGCACCCAAAGGCACCTTTATGGTGATTGGCAATGCCCGAGGCTTGTTGTGCAGGGCTATTGGACCTGAGGGTATGATACAGATGGCCTTTGAGGCAAACTCAGCTCACCTGCTTGGCATTTTGGGGGCCCAGGAGGAGGTGTGACTGGGATGTCTCCCTATTCCAGCATTGGTGTGGGCCTGAGCAGTGGTGATTGCATGGCTGCCACTCATCAGGCTCCTCATCTTTATCATCATCATAAATTTGTATGCTGCTGTGCCCCACAAAACGTGCAAAAAGTGGCTCACAACATGACAGCAATACAACAACAGCTATATGGCAGCTACAGCATGGTCCTCTCCATTCTGGGATTAGCTGTACCTGTTGAATTGGGCTGGTGCAGATGGAATTGGGCTGGTGCAGATGATAAGAATTTACCAAAATTCGCCAAGTTCTTCATATTCGAAAGGGAAAGGACTTGATACTTTTTTGTGTGTTTGTTTTTTAATGAATGCAAGAGGGAGCAAAACAGGCACATTCACCCATCCCTAGCTTTCCCAGTATCCCTACAGGCTAGCTGCCTGGATTTCCTACACAGACTCCCCTTGCAGAACTTTTTGTTAAATAAATATGACTCAAGTTGTTTCCATATGGCTGTGTCTCATCTCTTTATCTCTTCCTTCACATGCAATAGAGAGAATGTTTTATATTTGAATGACATTTTTATCCCACCCATCCTTCAAGTTGCTCAGCATTGCATATATTTCCCACAAACCATTTGCTTTGCAAAGCTTTGGACAGTAATGAACCATTTCCACAAAATGTCATGACCTCTTTCTCCTCATGCCAAACTGTGACACCATCCTTTGCTGTCTCCAACATAGATTTCATAGATCATAGAGTTGGAAGGAGCCTACAAGGCTATCGAGTCCAACCCCCTGCTCAATGCAGGAAACTAGAGGAGGGGTCTCCCATCCAAGTAATAACCAGGCCTGACCCTGCTTAGCTTCCCACGCTCAGTCAAGCTGAGCCAGCATAAGCCACAGGCCTATTCCCTTTAGGATACTTAGCACTGTGGTTCTTAAAACCACTGTCAATCCCATCATGTTGGAACATTGGTCTCTTTGAGCATCATCCAGGACTCATGGAATCCCATGACATAATAGCTAACAAAGGAAAACAAATCAAGGAGCATATCCTACAGCCCCAAGGAAAACCAGATGAGTGAGTTAGCAACACAAGGATCCAAAAAGTGGTTCAAATATTCTACGGTATTCTATGAATGTCACAAAGAGCCGATGTTTTTGCCAAAGTCTTATCTCAATAAGGAAACAATGAATATGGTCATTGAAATGATCAACAAGAATGTGGTTGCATATTTTTGTCCCAGATGACCTCATTATAAACACATGCTGCATGGAATTGAAAGAATGAATCTAGTACCTGGTGACAAATGGCCAAAACAGACAGTATTTTAAATGTGTGTCTAGCCCCCATGTATTCTTTTCATTTTTACTCTAGGGTAGGTGCAGGGTCCCTGATCTAGACCAGGCCCTAGTATGAGTGGGGTGGGGCTTTTAAGATCTGGATCAGGGGCCCTCTTACTCTAGAGAAAAAATGAAAAGAAGACATGGAGGCTAGACGCACATTTAAAATACTGTCTGTTTTGGCCCAAAGTTTCCTTTGTGTAAAGAAAGCACTCACAACTACATACAGGCCTGTGGCTCATGCTGGCTCAGCTTGTCTGAGCGTGGAAAGCTAAGCAGGGTCAGGCCTGGTTATTACTTGGATGGGAGACCCCTCCTCTAGTTTCCTGCATTGAGCAGGGGGTGGGACTCGATGGCCTTGTAGGCCCCTTCCAACTCTATGATTCTATGATATTCTATGATATTCTATGATCCTGTATTGATATGTTAATGTAGTGCATGCCACAACCACTAGATGTCCCTACATGCTGGACAGAGTCCAGGTATGGTAACAGAGTGAAAGATTAAGAATGAGAACTGCGTGGACACCAGAAAACTCTTAGGTTATGGCTCTGGTTATAAGTAACTTCTGGAATCTCTCTGATATTTTGGTGCCTTGAAATTAGGAATTGTTGAGGAATTCATTTTTTTTTTCAAATTCTGATATGGACTGACATGATTCACAGCTCTTGAATTAGTGTGCAGATCAGAGTGTAGTTATCCGTCAGATTTCACATTTCTCCAAATTTTGCAATGCTGTTCTTGATTTAGAATTGTACCAAAATCTGTATAAAAATGTGTGTTTTAGGATAAAATGTTCAGAAATCCATGTGTAGAGAGAAAATACATTTAGAAATGTGAAATTTAGAAATGTGTGTTTTCTGAGAAAATATGTTCAAAAATATCTATTTAAGTGCATATTTTAGTGCAGAATTTATTTAAAAAGTAGCAGGCCAATGCGAGCATAAATCATACTTGTGAAAGTGACAGGGCTGGATACAGAAGGACTGATCCATCCAACCTTACTTGGCAGTCACCAGTGTTTTGAATGGTTTATTTAAATGTCCACTATATATTTCTGGAATATCATAGACACACATCAAAGGTGCTTGCAAGCTGAGTCCCCCCTTCAGTGCCAGGTGGACTAATTCAGTTTGCACCTGATCATTCCAAACCATGAATGGATAATTCCAAACCATGCAGGGTCGTCATCATCATCATCATCATCATCATCATCATCTACAGTATTTGTATACTGCTCCATATCAAGTAGATTCCAGAGCGGTGAACAGTAAAAAAGATAAAAACTGATAAAAGAAACAAAACCAAAAAATACATTGAAAACAAAGTAACAATTACAATGGTGGTTGGAGAGCAGAGAAAGCTTCCCGGAACAAGGAGGTCTTCAGCAGGTGCTGAAATCAGCACAATATCGGAGCCTGCCTGACCTCCAGAGGCAGGGAGTTCCACAGAAATGGAGCCGCCACACTGAAGGCTCTTCTCCTGGTGGACTCCAATTGGGCCAAATGTCCATGATGAAGCACCAGGGGCATGCCATCTGATGACCTCAGTGACCAGGAAGGTTGGCATGGGAGAGGCGCTCTCTCAGGTAACCTGGTCCAAAGTTGTTTTGGGCTTTGTACACAAGTACCAGAACCTTAAACCTGACCCAGTAGCAAATAGGTAGCCAGTACACTGCAGTTCCTTCAGCAAGGAGTTGCATGCTGAAAAGGGGCAGCTCCCGACAACAGCTGAGCTGCTGCATTCTGCACTAGCTCCAGCTTCCAGAGCAGCCTTAAGGGCAGCCCCACATAGAGCACATTGCAGTAATCCAGTTTTGAGGTTACTAGTGCCTATATCACTGTGGCCAAGCTATCGCTGTCCAGGAGAGGCTGTAGCTGGCAAACCAATCGAAGATGGGAAAAGGCACTCCGAGCTGCCACAATCACTTGGGACTCCAGTGAAAATGATGGATCTAGAAGTACCCCCAGACTACGAACCTGGTTCATATAAGTGTCAGGGGAATAGCAGGAGCAGTGTTGAGGGGGGACTTCTCTCCTATGCTTCATTCTCCGACATTTATTAATTAATTCTACAACCTCCTATGATTAGGATAACAGTAACGTCCAGGACCTCAACCTAATACATAATATATAGTAAAATTCATGTTTTGGGAATCACAAGTAGGAACATGTCCTGGCTTGGCCAAGGATTGGACACCATGTCTACATTCACTAGAACTTGCTGAAATAGAGAGAGCCATTGCCTCTTGCAAAGTTGTTGTCACTGTTAAACATGTGTCGCTTGGCTTGAGTTATACATGTGTCACTCCCAAGTGCTTGCCATACCTATATACAAACTCATCTATCTGATCAATGTCATGTGGGCCTTGCTTTCCTTTCTTGGTTAATACATTAACTTGCATGTTTCATATTCATAAAGACAATAGGCTGGGGTTCTATGGGGTATTATTTGATTTGGAGCACCCTCCCTCTGCCCTTGCAGCTGGCACAGAAAGAACTGCACCGACTGTGCCTCCAAGGTCACAAGAGTGACCTCGGAGCCGGAGTTTTGTGGGCTGGGAGAGGGGCAAGGATGGGAGGAAACAGGCTCCGCCAGCACATGTAGTATCCTGGCGTCACCTCAGCCTCAGAGGGTTATGGGCAGCCTCATTGGACTGTGCTGTTAATGACTTTTAGAACATTGTCAGTTATTTATATATTGTGTGTGTATGTATACACACACACACACACACACTAGCATTTCTTCACAGCTTGCCTCATTCTGCTCAATCTGCTGAGTGTGGGCTTAGACTAACTGCTCCAGGTTATACACTATATCAGTGTTTCTCAACCTTGGGTCCCCAGATGTTTTTGGCCTACAACTCCCAGCATGCTGGGAGTTGTAGGCCAAAAACATCTGGGGACCCAAGGTTGAGAAACACTGCACTATATTATCATTTCAGGCTCGGTTTTGCACTCCCAACACCTGAGTCCATGGATTAAGACAAAACAAATCAAACAGTAAATCCAAATTTGGTTACACATAAACAGGAGCTGCCGTATTCCGAGTCAAACCATTGGTCTGTCTAGCGCCGTACTGTCTAAGGCCTCGGTACCCTCCAGGGCCTCAGCCTTGCTTGGATGAACTAGGGTCACTTTTATCAAAAGGATAAACATGTCAACAACAGGAACTGCAAAGTGATAGTGTGGGAAAGAGACCTTAAAGGTCATGCCAACATCTGGCCTGTGTTGTTACTGAAACAAACAAGTATTACTAACCTCCCTGTCCGTCCGTCCCCCCCCGCAAACATAATAATAATAATAATAATAATAATAATAATAATAATAATAATAATAATAATAATAATAATAAAATACACCCCACCGGAATGTAGTTCTCTCAGGTCTTTGAAGATGTCTTCAGGAGCTGATGGCATTAGTTCTGTGACTTGTTAAGTGGCTCTGTGTTGTAGCATTAGTCGCAAGATATGCAAGCTAAGGATCAGTGAAATAATTGTTTAGTTTAATACTTTGAGGTACTGAAGTACTTTCTTGTTTGGAGATGGAACTTTGCCCTCCCACACCCCAGCCAAAACGTTCTCCCAAAGTTACTCAATTATTGCAAGGTGTTGGTGCCAAGTTGCCCTGCTTATTCACCTCACTGAGTGGCACAGAGATTCCTGTGACATTTCTAGCTGCAAATCATTTTTTTATTTTTATTTTGGTTCCACTTTTTAATTTAAGTTTTTACGAGTGCCTTATGGACCTTTGCTTTTTGATTAAGGAGTATGAGAGGCATAACATTAAGGGCATGGATATATATGTGGAATTCAATTGGCTTATTCTCAATATTATTATATTTCTGTAAAATGCTAAAACTCAATTACAGAATAGAATAAGCCATCTGGACCTTGTCACAGCTACTGTATATAACATACATATGGAGGAAATTGCTTATTGATTTAGCTGAGTGTGAACAAACTGCAGCTAGAGAACCACAAACATATCCTTAATACTAATAGATACCATCAAAACCAACATGTTGTACTTGAATCTTAGCTACAGGGCATCAAGTAGAACTAAAGAGCTTTAAAAAAAAAGTGTGTACTTTATAAAGAAGCATTTAATGAAAAATGTCTTGGCAATGGGAGTGTAATGCATTTAGAGACAATTGTGCATGTTTGTTTTAGAATGCTAACAGTATATTGGATTGCAGACTGATAGCTTAATAAACCAGAGACTTCAGTTAGTGGAGTGCTTTTATTTTAATGGAAATAGCAAGCTCAAAAACAAGATTTCAGGACAAATACAATATCATAACCTTTAATGCATCGAACTACTTTTCCTGTGTTCCCAAAGTCTATTTAGCCAGACATAAATACTCAAAAATCTTATTAGGATTTTAAGATGCGCATGTGGTCTTGGGAAGTAAAACCCACATAGGGCCAAATTTATCAGGATCCTTGATAAAGCAGGCTCCATGAACACATGGGCCATTCTACTCACATTTAAGTGTACATGAATAAGGACATAAGAAGAGCCCTGCTGGATCAGACCAAAGGTCCATCTAGTCCAGCATTCTGCCTGCACAGTGGCCAACCATCACCCTGTGAGAAAACCTTGCCCCTTGGCCACATGGATAATACCTGAACACATGTTGTGATCATGCAATCCCATAAGAATGGCCCCTTCTGTGCTACGATTCCATTATCACACACATGTGCTTGTACACATGGGTTAAAAAAATGTGTACAAACATATACAGCAAGGTGTGCATGTGCACAATGGGTCTGAAGAAAGCCCTGAAATCAAGAACGGAAGAACAGCAAATTATTAATGCAGGAATTTATTTATTTATTTATTTGATACATTTTTATACCGCCCAATAGCCGAAGCTCTCTGGGCGGTTTACAACAGTTAAAGCCATCAAATACAATACAATATAAATATAAAATTTAAAACCACAGATTAAAAACAAACAGCAGAGCTAGCAGCAGCAGTTACAATAACAGAGTTAAAAACTACAAGATTAAAATGATTAAGTTGATTAAAATGCTTGGGAGAATAGAAAGGTCTTCACCTGGCACCGGAAAGAGTACAAAGTAGGTGCCAGGCGAACCTCTTTGGGGAGCTCATTCCACAGCCGGGGTGCCACAGCAGAAAAAGGCCCTCCTCCTGGTAGCCACCTGCCTCACTTCCTTTGGCAGGGGCTCTCAGAGAAGGACTGCTGATGAAGATCTTAGTGTCCGGGCAGGTACATATGGGAGGAGACGATCCTTTAGATACCCTGGCCCCAAGCCATTTAGGGCTTTGAATGTTAGTACCAGCACTTTGAATTGGTCCTAGAAACAGACTGGCAGCCAGTGCAGATGAGAAAGCACTGGCATAATATGTTCATGTCAGCCAGTCCCCGTTAATAATCTCGCTGCACTATTTTGGGCCAGCTGAAGTTTCTGGATCGTTTGAAGGAAATGTCTTTTAGACAAATAATATTTCAAAGCCTCTGAAATATTATATGTGAGATGACAGGATGTTTTACACAACCTCCATCTGCTGTGCCTTCACACTTTCTTTGGTTGAAGACCCATCCCTCAATTTCATCCTCTCAGTTATTCAGCAACCTTACCTAACACCTTCTCCCTCCCCTGTTCACCACTTCATGTGGTCCCATGTGCACTTCTTTACATCCTGGTGTTCATATTGTAGGAAGAAGCATAATAAGCTGCCTTATTTGGCCACAGTAACACATGCCATTTGGATTACTGTAACAAGCTCTACGTGGGGTGGCCTCTAAAGAGTGTTCGGAAACTTCAGCTGGTTGAAAGAGCTGTACCAGACTGCTGACTGGGGCTGGCTACAATGAGGAGCACAGAACTAGGGATGTGTGCAGACCTCGATTGGGGGATGGAAGTCCAGCAAACTCACTGGGCCCGACCCTCTAAGCTCCGCTCAGACTATCCTGCTTCCCCGGCTCAACTTGCATTCTCATGAGCCGAGCCAGGGGAAGCGACTTCCTGGGTTCCTGGTACTACGTTTTTTACATAGAAAATGGCATAAGATATGTTTTACATAGAAAAATGGCCACGATTTGCACAAGTTAGGCAAAGATCAGCCACTTTTAACATATCTTATGCCATTTTCTATGTAAAAAATGTAGCTCTGGGAAACCCAGAAGTGCAGTGAGCGCCCCGGCCTCATCTGGAGCTTGCTTTCGGCCCGACTCGACAGTCAGAAGTCTGACTGAGCGCCAAGTGGTAGGGGTGTACCCGCTCACCTCGAGGCGGGCGTAGCGGGCCAAAATCAGCCCCGCTCACACCCGCCAGAGACTCGCGGGGCCTTACCGGGTCTGGGGCTCCCTTGGCTTGCCGCCTTGAGCCCACTGCGCTGGCCATGCTGGTCCCGTCGCGTCACTTCCGGCCAGCTGGAATTAACAATTAACAATAAACAACCAGGACCTGATATAACAACTAACATTAAAAAAAAACCCATCATGTGCCATCAAATGCCTGGGAGTAGAGGAGATTATTAACCTAGTACGGAAAAGATAATGTTGGTGCCAGAGAGACCTCGCTCGGGAGAACATTCCATGAACCAGGACCTCCCACTGAGAAAACCCTCTCCCTTGTGCCCTGCCCACCCTCTGAACCTCTCTTGGAGGAGGCACTCAGAAGAGCTCAGATGATGATCATAGTGTATGGATAGGTTCATACTGGAAGAGGCATTCCATCAAGTATTGTGGTCCTGAGCAGTGTAAGGCTTTATATGTCAAAACTAGCCCCTTGAATTGGGCTCAGAAACGTACAAATAGCCAGTGCAAGCAGGCCAGAATTGGTGTTATATGCTCATAATTTCTGGTCCCTGCTATCAACCTGGCCGCAGCATTTTTCACAATCTGCAACTTCCAAACCATCTTCAAAGGCAGCCCTATGTAGAGCACATGCAGTAATCTAGCATGGAGGGTACCAGAGCAGAGACTACTGAAGCCAGGTTATCCCTCTCCAGACAGGGGCATAGCTGGGCCACCAGCCAAAGCTTGTAGAAGGCACTCTGTGCCATGGAGGCCACCAGTGCTTCAAGTGACAACAATGACTCCAGGAGAACCCCCAAGCTATGGTGGACCTGCTCCTTCAGGGAGAGTGCAACCCCATCCAGAAGAGGCTGAACACCTTCCATCCAGTCAGATGAACCACCCAGCACTAATAGCATCTCAGTCTTGTCTCCACCTCTGTTCTCCAGCTACTATGTTATATTGTCTGAGTAAGGGCGAGCAAAACTCACATCCTGGTTATCAATCTATTCACACATATTTGTTGTCATAAAGGATTTTTTTTTTACAGGACCATCTTCCATCTGGAAACCTGTGTCCTCACTGTGGGAAGCTGTGTGGATCTAGAATTGGCCTCCACAGTCACTTACGGACCCATCGCTAGAGTCTACACAATTTTTCTTTAGAATTTCCTCCTTTTATAATTTTCTTTTTGTAATTTTATCCTGGAAGACAATCTTACTCGGTCACGAGTGATCGCCTACTATTTGTTATCATGTGTAGTTTGGCCTTAAGAAGATGCACAGTGCCAGCCTCTCTCTTTCTCTCTTTCTGACATTGAGGTGAGCTGTATTCTTGCCTATGACGAGCATATGCACATCCCCATGAAAGAGCAATTGAGTAAAAGTGTGACTGTATTATGCTCACTGAAAGATTTAGCTCAGCAAAGGTGCTACGTTACCATGTTAAGCATATAATGGCTATGATGCTATTAAATTAATAGGAGCTGCACCAATGGCTATAATGTATTAATGAGAGAGAGGGAGAGGGAAAATGAATGCATTAGCTGCAAACAAATGCAAGTACAATTTTCTAAATTCTTAATTTGGCCTTGAAAGTGTTCCAGCTCATCTGTTTCTTCAAATGAGAGCTCTCTAGCCATTACTCTTTGTCTGGAGAGTTTTAAATTAACAACTTCATGCCAGCAGGATTAAAACATCTGTTCGTGGCTGGGGCAAGGATGGGGGCAAACTGTTGTGGATGTTTGTTGGTGTCTGCACTTAGTTACCACCAAGATGTATGATTGCAATCCACTGAGATCTGTCCTTCTGCCACCCCTCTCTCTGAATGCAGACTTTTCTTCTTCTTTTTTTAAAATCAGTCAGCAGCACTCCATGTGTATATATTCTGTCATTGAGCTGCGATGCACACATCATTGACTCTGCAATAGTCTGGTGGGATTCAAGTGACCATTCCAGAGCAAACAGTTTGAAGATTACAATGAGAAAGACTTAATTTCTAAAATAAGATGTAAAGGGATCAGACCTCTTGTCAAAACTGTACCATTCAAAAGGAAGAACTTGCTTTCTATCTCAGATGTAGCATTGTCCAAACTGAAGATGAAGGCATGTTTCCCATTCTGTTTTGATCTCATTCTAAGGGGTTGGCTTTGCACCCGTGTTCTGCTCTGACCAGTGATATCATTCGGGACAGGACTTTGGGGCAGAAATCCAGGGCCCCACTCAGAAAAATGAAGTGAAGGGTCCCCAAACACAGCAGGGCTGCTCACCACATCTGCAGTGAATAAAGTAACACACATTGCCACCTAAACACGGGGTGCTCAGTTAGATAATTTGAATTAAGGGAAGTAATTCATAGTACCATCTAAAGAGCCCCACCCCCACCCCTAATGAGTGGGGTCCAAATAGGTCCAAAGTCAAAAAATTACCTACCCATACCACTTGGAGAGTTACAAAAATAATAATGTCAGAATCACCGCATGAAGAATTTATTGTCAATTTCAATCCATGCCAATGCTTCCTCTTACAAGATTTCTGATGCACACAAGCAGGGATGAACATTTATTAAGATACGTTGTGAACATGCAAGTCCCAGAAAGCTTTCTTTTTTTGTGCTGTGATTCAATGTGCAAATGTCCATACACATTTGTAACCATGCACACACACACACACACACACACACACACAGAGCAACCTGCACATGCCCTTTGCATTGAACAAATCTATTTAAAAAATGAGAAGTCGGGTGGATTGCTAATTAATAGGTTCTACTCTGCAAATAAGATTAGAATATGTGGGCCCCCAAAGTTCACAATATGTGGGGCCCTAAAATCCAGAATATATGGGGCCCGAAAGACCAGAATATGTGGGGCCGCACAGTCTAATGGTCTGACCCAGTATAAAGCAGCTTCCCATGTTCCTACTGATTTCTCTTGGCTTCCATAGATTTCATAGATCATAGAGTTGGAAGGAACCTACAAGGCTATCGAGTCCAACCCCCTGCTCAATGCAGGAACCAATTACAACACTTGTTCATTATGCTGAACTATTGACACATAGACCCTCAGCATGGGCTCCTGTCCCCCACTGTCCACTGGGTGCAATTCTTATTTGTTTCCCGATGCTGTGCAGGTATCACATTTGGTTGATTACATCTCTGTAAGTGTAGCTGACATATCAATAGACCAAGTTATGGTGCATATTAATTGAAAGTGAATAATCTGTTTAGTTAATAGCAATACTTAAGCACATAACATCTTCAACGTGCTGTACAAACATTAACTAATTAGTACCCCCAACACTCCAACGAGGTGTGTAATTATGTGCATTATTAGAGCTGGTGGAATTATTCCTTAGGAATAAATTAGCCAGTAGAATTGGCTTTTTTCCCAATTCAGAAATGTGTATGAATCTCAGCCCTAATATAATTTGCAGCTCTTTGGTATGGTAATAATACTAGGATGGGGCCAGCTAGATTACGTAGCCCAAAGCCCTGCCACAATACTAGAACTTCCATATTCTAGGCATTTTTCTGACTACTAGCATTGCCAGCTACACTTGGTCATTTTAATGAGATATTTTATTGTTCTATTGGTTGGTTTAATTGTATTTTACCATTGGTTTATTTTGTGAACTGCTTTGGGATGGTGATGGTGATAGTGATGATGATGATGATGATGATGATGATGATGATGATGATGATGATGATGATGTTGCTGTTATATGAAAAGCAGTATAAAAAGTTCTGAAATTAAAAAAAAGAAATAAAATAAAATGTGGGTGGGAAGTGGAGGGGCTCTGTCCTTTGGAAAGTGGTTTCCGAAGGAGGTGGTGGAAAATTGTCATCCATGCTGGCCATAAGTGTTTGAAGGTAGGGATGAGTGACACAAACATTGTGCATGAACAATTTGCTCTAGAACAACATAAGAACATAAGAAGAGCCCTGCTGGATCAGACCAAGGGTCCATTTAGTCCAGCATTCTGTTCACACAGTGGCCAACCAGCTGCCCACAGGAAACCCACGAGCAGGACATGTGTAGCAGCACCTACCCCCCATATTCCTCAGCAACTGGTGTACATAGGAATACTGCCTCTGATACTGGAGGTAGCATATAGCCATCAGGACTATATTGAGAAGGCCATTGAGAGCCTTCTCCTCCATAGAATGTATGGGAAGCCCATCTGAAAGAAAATGGCAGTAGACATATCTTAATATCCTCACACTGTGGATAGTTAGGACTTGAGAAGATGGAGGAAGATCAAGAACAGAGAGAAAGTATGCCTTTGGATCCAGATCTAGAATATTTTTTCTTTATTTTGTGGAGCTCAAGGCAGCATATTCATGGTGCCCAGGTGATTTCCCACTCAGGCACTGACCAGAACAAGATCAGCTTAGCTTCAGCATGGTTGCTGCACCATGTACCTTCAGACCATGGGCTATAGTTGAATTTGTACTAACATTTCTCTTGAAGCAGCAATTAATAACAAAACCAAGAAATTTACCAGGCACAGAAGGAGACAGGTACATCCCTCTTTCAGATAATGTATCCTAGAAATCAGGCAGATAGTGTCTGTACTGCAGGCCTAAAAGCGAGTGTGGGTTTATTGTGGGGTTATTGTGGCTTGACCAGATGCCTAAAATAAATTCATTAAATCAGTAGAAGATAACTCTGTGTGGAGAGTCCAAAATATTGAAGAGGAACCAACAATGACTTCAAGAGAGGATAGTAGATACAACAGGGTACACATTGCCCACTCCATGTGTGGAAAGAATGTGCAGAAGTGGCTCTGTGGCTGTGCAGGCCCCATCCACCATGGGAACCACCTCCCGATCCTCTGAGGATATGGTGACATGGGTTCACATCTGGTGAACATGGATTCTCAGCATGCACAGATGTATGCATGGAAAGGTCCTACACTCTGATGGAAATTGTAATATTGCCTGCTTAAATCAACGAGGTAATGTAACCACTAGTTAGAGTGGGAGGAAAGGGTTAATTGAACAATCCCCAGGGTGCATGTTTTGTAACCCCTCCTCCTTAGTCTTCCGCCCTCTCTGTGGCCAGCTCTCTCTCTCTCTCTCTCTCTCTCTCTCTCTCTCTCTCTCTCTCCCCCCCCCTCCAACCTGATGGACACAGGTCTGAGCTGGCTTCCAGCCAGTGATCTCCAATGAAGCAGACTCTTAACACCAAAGACTCTAATCTGACTATATGCATCCTGCATATATGAATAAACAGACTGTAGGTAAAACTAATAAATGTCTTTCTTAGTTTTAAACCTTGTATGGACAATCCATTCCTTTAAAAAGCCTTTTAGCAAGGGTTTAGCAACCCACATGGTGATAACCAGTTTCAATAACCAGGCTGCATATAAGGGGGAAAACTCTGCTTTGTCCTAACCAGTATAGGATTGACTCCTTCCCATATCCTCCAACACACTCAAGGAGGCACCCCGCTGAATACATCTGTGCACATGGAGAACTCACTATCATGAATGTCTATTGAACATTCTTCAGAGGAGAAGGGAGGCAGCACATGTTTCCATCGATGGGCAAGGCTAGGCTGCACTTCCCCCCAAAACCCTTCTACACCCTTTATCAAATGTCTGGAGGCATTTTTGAGTGAACCCGCACTACAGTCAAGCAGGTATGGCTCATGTTTATTTCTGTGGTTCTTCTTGAGTCCAGCTGGCATGGATTTTGATGCACTGCTATATGCAGAAGTCAAACTTTTGAACCACATCAGAATACAAACATGTTTGTCCCCCCCATGCAGGTTACCACAGAGAGAGAGAGAGAGAGAGCTTTTGCTTGTTTCATGTTCTTTACTTCTCTCTTCCTCTTCAAGACTTACCTGGCCAGGAGATGGGAAAGGGATAGAAGACTCTCTTTGTCTTTCCCTCCATGTCCTCACTCCTTCTGCCAGTGCCATGGGCAATGTTCCCTGGAAATTCTTGGAGGGGAAGGGGGAAGGAAATGTTTTAGGGTTGGGGATTTTCAGGGGAGGGTAATTTCAGGACCAGGGAGGGTTGGCAGGGAGGTTTGGAGTGAATCCTGTAATTCTTATCTTACTCATATTGAAATCCAAACCAGAGAAGAATTGTTGGCCCCATGAAGCTCAGTGTGTCTTTTTCAACAAGCTTTATCAGCCCCTAAAGCACATATCCAACCTTGAGCTCAGAGAGCATTGTTGGCGTCCCTAGTTACAATAGGGGATGTGGAATAAGGGGGTAAACCAAACTATACGCAGAAGGTGTGGGTTCAGAGGAGGAATATAAAGGACAAGAGAGGGGACAATAGAACCTGAGGTTCTTAGCAACTGGTACACAGCCTGCCCATTCTCCTCAAACAGTATTCCAAGTCTTTTCTTGATCTAGGAAGGAGCGTGAATGACAGACAGAAAATCTGAAGTGGAAACGTAGTTGGGGCTCACTCTTCTCTCACACAGAGGTTTATTGGTTTGAACTAGAACATTTCTCATTATCTCTGTTGCATTTGTAGTTCTGTTTTGACTTTCTTGTCAGCTTGCTACCTCAACCTTTCCTGTTTTGATTTCTTCCCATTGTGTGACACATTCACTCCTCCACTAAACTGAGGCTTAACTCAGGTTACACTTAAAAAAATAGAGAAAGAGAGAGAAATCTTTCTCTCAGTGCATACAGAAGGGCACGGACTATTGCCTCAGCTAGGGGGAAAGTTTATTTTAATTTTAACCCCCTTTCCCTGTGCACACTCCAATCTTCAATGAAAGGAAAGTAGGAAAATGTGTTCTATAATGCGGCATTGTGCATCTGGGAAGACCCGGAGAGATTATTATAGTAGGCAACATTGGGATCATTAGGGTAACCATAGCAACCCAAATCCTTTTTTAAAAAAATACACTTTGTGGTGAAATTATTTCAGATTTGTTGCCTTTCTTGTCAAATGCAATGAATGTATGTATCTCCACTTGCAACATGCATTTCAAATTCAGTTTTTGTGTGACTTTGACAAAGATTGATTTTAATGATGCTCCTTAAGAAAGAAACACAAATCAAAGTTAGGAACTTAACAAGAACATAGAAGATGGGACTGGAGGAGCATCTAACTAAAGTTTTAGTCTTGGGTACAGAGCCAAGCCACAACCCCCCCACACACACACATATAAAGATAGGGATGGATGGATGGATTTCATAGATGTCATAGATCTGATAGAGTTGGAAGGAGCCTACAAGGCTATGTCCAACCCCCTGCTGAATGCAGGAAACTAGAGGAGGGGTCTCCCATCCAAGTAATAACCAGGGCTGACCCTGCTTAGCTTTCCACAATCAGACAAGTTGAGCCAGCATAAGCCACAGGATGGATGGATGGATGGATGGATAGAGAGGCAGACAGATAATTTCAGTTTCTCTCAGTTTCTCATTTTGCCCCATCTTAAGTTTGTCTATTCCTGCATATTGAAAATAAAGTTTGCATGAAAGTTTGTACACATTTTTGTAGCTATTTCTCCCAATAAAATGCATTTCCCCTAATGTGTGCATTTCTGTTTGAAAGTGCAAAATTAGGTATGTTGGCATTTAAATGTGACCTGAACAAATTTCACCCCCCTTTCCAATTGAGGATTCTTATCGTTTAGGGCAGGGGTCTTCAAACTACGGCCCGCGGGCCGCATCCGGCCCGCCGGGTCTTTTCATCCGGCCCGGCGGCCGATCAAGAGTTGTGAGGGAAGGGGGGGGGCTGAGCCGGCGGGGGGGGGGCATGGGCCGCTGTTGGGCCGCCTGTCGGGCCGCCGGCCTGCCTGCCTGCCTGCCTGCCGCCCTGCCGCCCTGCCGCCCTGCATCTCCTGTGTGGGGGGGAAGGCTTAGCCAGTAGCGGGGCGCAGGCTTTACTTTATCCGCCTCGCCGCCCGCCGGTCCCGTCACATCACTTCCGGCGCGGCGGAAGTGACGCGACGGGACCCTGCTCCGTCGCGTCCATCCTGGACCCCGCCCGCGCTGTTTTTCAAAACTGAGCGCGGGCGGAGTCCAGGATGGACGCGCCGGAGCAGCAGCGGCGGCGGCGGCGGCCTCGGCGGTGGCGGTGGCCAGGTAGGACGGCGGCAGGGATGAAGGCGGGAAGCGGTCGGTCGGGAAGGCGGGAAGCGGCGGGTTACGGTTGGTGGGAAGGCGGGAAGCGGCGGGTTACAGTGAGTGAGTGCGTGGGCGTGAAGCGGGAAGCGGCGGGTTACGGTGGGTGGGCAGGAAGGCGGGAAGCAGCAGGTTACGGCGGGCGGGCGGGCGGGAAGCGGTGGGTTATGGTGGGTGGATGCATGGGTGGGAAGCGGGAAGCGGCGGGTTACGGTGGGCCGGTGGGCGGGAAGCCACGGGTTATGGTGGGTAGGTGGGCGGGAAGCGGCAGGTTACGGCGGGCGGGAAGCGGCGGGTTACGGTGGGTGGGTGGGCAGGAAGGCGGGAAGCGGCGGGTTATGGTGGGTGGGTGGGCAGGAAGGCGAGAAGCGGCAGGTTACGGCGGGCGGGAAGCGGGAAGCGGCGGGTTACGGTGGGTGGGTGGGCAGCGGCGGGGGGGGCTTTACCTCATCCGCCTCGCTGCCCGCTGGTCCCGTCGCGTCTATCCTGGACCCCGCCCGCGTTGTTTTTCAAAACTGAGCGCGGGCGGAGTCCAGGATGGACGCGACGGAGCGGCGGCGGCGGCCTCGAGCGGAGGCTGTGACAGAGGCACCGGCAGCAGCAGCAGCGCGCAGGGGACCAGGTAGGATGGCGCCGGCGGGTGGGGTTATGGCAGCGGCGGGGGGGCTATGGCAGCAGCGGGGGGGTTATGACGGCGGCGGGGGGGTTATGGCGGCGGCGGGGGGGTTATGGCGGCGGGGGGGGGTTATGGCGGCGGGGGGGGGTTACGGGGGCGGGGGGGACCTGCGGTGGCGGCAGGGGCAGCGGGGCGGTCTTGCAGCGGGGGGCGGGGGTCCTGCGGCGGGGGGTCCTGCACCAGCGGTGGCGGCGGGGGGGGCAGCATGAAGGAGGCGGCACAGGGGAGTCCCAGTGAGTCCGGCCCCCCAACAGGCTGAGGGACAATGAACTGGCCCCCCGTGTAAAAAGTTTGAGGGCCCCTGGTTTAGGGGCATTACACACTGGAATGTCAGGTTTTTCTATGGTTGTTCTATGAGTTATAATTAGAGTTCATGCAAAAAACATCATTGATTTGTTTCCAATGAAACTTTAAAAAACAAAAACCCAAAACAAAATGTGGGTTCCTCTGCAGATACATACCCAAGGAATTTTGCGTTTTGAGACTAGCAAATTATGTGGGTTTTTAAGCAGATGCCAAATGGTCACCTATTAGGGGTACTGTAACAGTGTATCCAGCTTGCCAAAGTTCTCTGAATTCCATCTCAAAACTCATTTCAACTTGAATCTGTATCAGATTGCAAGCATTTTTCTTCTTTTACATGAAAATTCGTGTGTAATTTTGTACATTCCCCCCCTAAATGTACATATCAGTTATGTGTACCTTTGAAATGTACACATTCTTCTACCCGATTAAAGCATAGTTGTGCACATTTTTCAACAGTACACACTTGTATGCACATTTTTCAAATATATACATGCTGTCTTTTGGGGGGTCCAGGAATCACATTGCAAGCTCAGAAATGTATGGAATTTGACCGCAGATTGTGTACAGGTCTGTGTTCAGTGCGGAAGGTGCAAACTGGGTAAAATCTGGATCAAAAACAAACTGAAACAGTCTTTTTCATACATCCCTAGTTGGACTAGATGTCCTTTGAGATCCTTTCCAATGCCATGATTTTATGATTTCTACATAGGATAATGTCCATGCACTCCCTCCTCTCATGCAATGGTGGAATAGGATCAAACTGCACAAGTGGTAATTCAGGCTTTAGGTGGGGGGATTACATAGAAATGTAAGCTGTTCAATTATCAGACCAAAGAGCCAGTGTGGCCAAGATCCAGTGTGGCGTAGTGGTGAAAGTGTTGGACTGGGACTCGGAAGATCTGGGTTCTAGTCCCCATTCGGCCATGAAACTCATTGGGTGACTTTGGGCCAGTCCCTGACTCTCAGCCTAACCTACCTCACAGGGTTGTTGTGAGGATAAAATGGAGAGGAAGAGGAGGAGGATTATGTAAGCCGCCTTGGGTTCCTTGCAGGAAAAAAGGCGGGGTATAAATATAATTAATAAATAATAAATAAAGGGATGTGGAATCAATGAATAGGCTTATATTCACTCCACTGGTCTTTGCACCACACCAGTAGGTCAGACACTCATGTATGCAAGAAGTAGTGATACCTCTGGTGCACACAACATGAACATTCAAAGTATGCTATTGAGCAATATCAGCAAAATGCACTAAGAGGCTTGTGCACCTACCTCTACTTTAGTAATAGAAAGTAGATATCATAGTTTAGTCTTCAGAGTCTTGGGCAATTTTGTATTCCAGACATGAAGCAAAAGAAATTGGTTTTCTGTCACATTTCAACTAAATAAAATCTTCCCATCCGTAATATTTGCTCTTTTGCTAACTGGTCAAACACAATATGGTTAGATGAGAAGCATTCAGCTGGCCAGTGGGCCAACAACACGTTCATGCCTAAATGAAGACCTCTCCAGTAGTGACAGTGCATGGCAAGTGTTTCAGCTGCAGAGTCAGCTTACAAATATCCCCCAAGCAAGTTTCCCTTTTAATGTTACCAAGAAAGACCAGCAAGCAGACATGCCGGTCACTTTCACAGCTGATTAGTGTTTGTTTGTTTGTTTGTCTGTTTGTTTTTCATTGTAATGTTTGCTTTTTTGTTGTTTGTTTTTCATCCCTGTAATACCTGATTTCAGTGCAACTGTAACATTCTTTCTTGGGAGCCACTGATTTAAAAAAATAAAATATTATTATTTTTTAAATCGGAACATTCAAACAAGAAAGACTAACTTCCCTACCTTCCCAGCTGTATCATAGGAATGTTGAGTTACTTATGTTGTCTAGTTTGATGATGGGCTGGATGAAGGAGAACAAGCTGAGGTTAAACCCAGACAAGACAAAAGTTGTTGTTGGCCAGTAGAAACTCTGACTTGGGAATTGGGATCCAACCTGTTCTGGAAGGGATTGGAGTTCCCCTGAAGGATCAGGTTCATAGCTTGGGAGTGCTCCTTGATTCTACACTGTTCCTGGATCTTCCGGTGGTAGCAGTGGCAAGGAGTGTGTTTCATCAACGTTGCCTCCGGAAAATCCTGCAAATTACTTGGGAAGACAGGCGAACAAATGTCAGTGTACAGGAAGAAGCAAAGACTACTAGCACTGAAAAAATGATCCTTCAACGTCAACTTCAGTGGACCGGTTATGTTGTTCGAATGCCTGACTGCCGTCTCCCAAAGCAGTTACGGTACTCTACTCCCAACTCAAGGATGGAAAGCGGAATATCGGTGGTCAATATAAGAGGTTTAAAGATGTTCATAAGGCAAATCTAAAAAAATGCAATATAAACATCGAAAACTGGGAAGCTCTGGCCCATGAACGATCTAAATGGAGGTTGGCCTTTCACAAAGGTTCCATGGACTTTGAAGAAGCCCGAGTGCAAGGTGAAAGGGAGAAACGTGCTAAGCGAAAAGCACGTCAAATGAATCCTTTACAGGACCATCTTCCATCTGGTAACCCGTGTCCTCACTGTGGGAAGCTGTGTGGATCTAGAATTGGCCTCCACAGTCACTTACGGACCCATCGCTAGAGTCTACACAATCTTCTTTAGAATTTCCTCCTTTTATCCCGGAAGACAATCTTACTCGGTCACGAGTGATCGCCTGATGATTATGATGTTTGTATAATTACGGTTGGTGTGCCAGCTACAACCCTTCCCAATTTGGACTGACTTGTTATCAGTTATCCATGCTTTGTTTACATCACACTTCGACTACTGCAATACACTTAACCTGGGGCTACCCCTGAAAAGCGTCCAGGAGCTTGAATTGGTGCAAACTGTGGCAGGTAGGCTACTAACCAGTGCATAGAATCAGGACCATAGCACCCCTGTCTTGAGAGACCTGCACTAGTTGCAAATTGCTCTCCAAGCTCAATTTCAAGGTGTTGGTTTTAATCTTTCAAGTCCTAAATGGTTTAGGACCAGGCTAGCTAAGGGATTATCTGTCTCATTATGTACCTATCTGGTTATTAAGATCTGCAGGAAAGGCCTTCCTGAATGCCCCATTTCCCACATAGGCCCATGTGTCTGGCACACATAAAAGGGCTTTCCCCTGTGAACTACAACCCCCCCCCCTCTTTTGGCTTTTAGGAAGGATGTGAAGACACATATCTTTTTTTTTTTCTTAATCTTTAATTTGGCCTTTTAAATTATGTAGTTTTCATGTTTATTGTTTTGACTAAGATCAAGTGTATATTTTTTTAAATGTTATTTGTTATTGTTTTAAGGTTTTATTGTTTTCAATCATCGTACACTGCCTTGATGGTGTCCCCCCCCCCCGTGAATAAGGTGGTATATAAATGTTAATAATACATAAATTACTTACAATTTCACTTCATTTCAAATTTTGGGTCAAAAAATGTTAACACTCGAGAGGGATGAATTTGTATTCTCCTGCATTCATTTTTTTTTAAAAAAATAAATAAATCTGAAGTTCTTTCCATCCTGAATATGAAGAAATGTGTGAAATTATCATAAATGAACTCAAATGAGTTTCCCACGCACCCATCTGCACCAGCCAAATTCAATAGGTGCTATTCCCAGCATGGAGAGCACTATGATGATGTACCTGCTTGCTGCGAAAGATGAACCTCTTAGAAATGGAAAATGACAAGTCTAATTAACCACTACCGTGGTGAATGTACAGAGATTCAGACCCAGACCTTTAAGAACTAAGTGTTGCATCTGGATAGATGGATATATCTTTTTTTCCCCTCCAACATTTTTTTCTTAGATCTTAATTTCGTTCTGTCACAAATATGGAGAAATCTGCATTTTTAAAAAATAAATAAATGATCTGAAATGAAATTCTCATTCATTCCTAGTCAACACCCAAGCTTAAAATGCTGTATAGTTGAAATAATACAATTGCCATGTTTTTGTTTTGTTTTGGGTTTTTTTGGGGGGGGTTGCTTTTTTGCATGGCTCAACAAATACATTTAATTGGGAAGGGGGATGTTGAAGAAATATATTATAGAAAGCACCATCAGTGCTCCTGCACTTCGAAGGGGATATTTAATGAAGGCTAGTTTTTTCGGTGTTTAAATTTCCATTTGATTTTTTAAAAAACTTCCTTAACTATCCTAAGGACCTTCTGTGATTAAAAATTCATAAAAGTGACTTGTGACTTGGCCAAGTAGAAATGGAACTGAACAGCACAATTCAAAGGTCACATTAATTAAGGGAGTGACTCAGCAGAGGTATTCCATGCCTGTTTCATGCTAACAGAGCTGTCAAAACACATAAAGCCATAGTGGTGTCTTTGGTCCCTATATGCTATTTATTATGGAAGGTTCATTGTGTACATGGAGTTGCAGGATTCACTTTTATCCTGTGATGGCTTGAGAAGGATGAGCTCTGTTTAGATCTGTTTCTGTGTGTTGCTGTTTTGTCCATTACAAAATAGGTTTGTTTTGTTTTGTTTTTAATTGATATGAACTTGAAATAACAGAAGGCTTATAATATTGCTGTTAAATAAGGGAGAATGGAGCATATGGTATTCTATCAATATTAAACTTAATATTCCAAAACATAGTAAAGATCATCTTTCAGTGGAAAGATGATACGTAACCCAGCCTCATGAAATCCTCCCCCTCCTCCTCCTCCTCCTCCTCCTCATTATTATTATTATTATTATTATTATTTATAAGTATATGTGTTATTATTAACTGTAGCAGGTTACACTGCAGGATAGAACCTTGCCAAAGGCTCCCTAGTGAGCTTTGTGGAGGAGTAAGAATGTCAGTTTAGACATAATAACAAATGAAATAAATAATAATAAAATGAATAATTGCAACATCTCAAATCACTCCCCGCATTAATTCACAATTGTCTTTTTTGCTGTAATTAACACTTCCCCATTCATTTTCCTTGCAATATCTTTTTATACTTGCAGTGCTATCTCAGATGGCAGCTATTTGCTTCAGAGGTATCATTTTCAACAAACAGCACCTTTGCAGGAGATAGCAATTGGGGTTGGAGTTGGGGTCAGTGGGAATCATGAAACACTATGGAATAAAGTCAGATCAAAGCAATTTGAAATTCCAACATCCAGAAATAAATGTTGATGAGGGAATTTCAAGAGCATCCCTACCGTTAGTTTTGGTATTGGGCAACTTCTCTATCAGTCTGGCTTTCATCTGGAACACACTGTGGACCTAGGGCAACTCTGCGGTTTACATGTTTGTTGCAGGAAACTCTGGTGTATGCATGAAGGGCATGTGCATGTACTATGACATGTGCATAAGATGTATTCAGTATGGATGATGTATACACTACATAATTGCTTGCATTTATTTTTCATAGATTATAGATCATAGATTTCATAGATCATAGATCATAGAGTTGGAAGGAGTCTACAAGGCATGCTGGGAGTTGTAGGCCAAAAACATCTGCGGACCCAAGCTTGGAGAACACTGTGCTAGAGGCTGGCTGGTGATATCTGTAAGAAGAGTCTTTGCTTCTTAACTCTAGCAAATTAGCGCTAACCATTGTGCTTCATGGACTCCTAGAATTTAATGTAAGGCATGAATTAAAACAGGGCTCCCCAACCTTGGGTCCCCAGATGTTGCTGGCCTACAGCTCCCAGCATACCTAGCCAGCATGGCTAATGGCAAGCGATTCTGGGAGCTGTAATCCAGCAACATCTGGGGACCCAAGGTTGGAGAGCCCTGGATTAAAATATACTGGTCCAAATTCAGCTAGGGGCTGATGCATGCAAAAATATGTTTTATTCATGATGGATGGGGAGCTCCTTGGGTACCAGTATCTATCGGAACGGAAGCATCCCTGACATTATTTTCAACTGCAATTGAATTTATTAGTGAGGCGACATTTTATCATCTTTGTTTCGTTGCAATAATTTTACAATAAAAACATATTCTAGTTGTATTTGCAATGTGTATCCCTAGAACCAATTCTCATTTCTTTGCTGTAAAATAATAATAATAATAACAACAACAACAACAATAATAATAGTTTCTTTTTTGTTACAAACCCTTAATATCTGATTGCTTATTCAATAATGCTTTGAAATGTGCAGGGTTCCCTGCTACATTGTATTAATGCATAGATCATACTTTAAAAAAAAAATCCAAGTTGAACAGTATTTCTTTCAACATGGATTATATTATTTTTATATATATTTTACAGTGAAGACTGAGAAGTCATTGGTTTAGTAATTTTCTTTTTATGATGAATAGTGGTTAAAAAGTGCTGGAACTGCTGCTGACTTAAAATGTTTTAAATGAAGATTATTAAAGCAAAGCACTTCTATGCAGTGTGAGCACAGGAACTGGTGGAGACGGCAGTGGAAGTATTTATGCTCCCTATTACTTCCTCAGGGAAGAGGACTTGGAGAAAGAAAAGAAAAGAAATTTGCCAGGTGGTCAGTTTCAAGCTGGCAGCAGCACCAGCTTTAATTTCATGTCTTCCACTTCCCCACTCCAAAAATGGCTTACAAAATATCCTACAGACATCCTCCTCCTCCTCCAACAGTTAGAAAAAATTTCCTGATGTCCAGGCGGAATCTGGCTTCCGTGTCCTGCAATCTGGGATGATCAAGAAGATCCTGCCTCTCCTCAGTGTGACAACCTTTCAAGTCCTTGAAGGGTGCAATCATATCTCCCCTCAGTCTCCTCTTTGGAAGGCTAAACATGCCCAGTTCTTTCAGTCTCTCCTCATAGGGCCTTGTCTCCAGTCCCTTTATCATCTTTGTTGCCCTCCTCTGAACCCTCTCCAGTTTGGCTACATCCCTCTTAAAGTGTGGTGCCCAGAACTGGATGCAGTACTCTAGATGAGGCCTAACCAGTGCTGAGTAGAGGAGAACTAGTACTTCATGCGATTGGAAATGATACTTCTTTTAATGCAGCCCAAAATAGCATTTGCCTTTTTTGCAGCCACATCACATTGCTGGCTCACATTCAGCTTGTGATCTACAACAATACCAAGATTGTTCTCACTTGTAGTATTGTTGAGCCAAGTATCCCCCATCCTGTAACTGTGCATTTAGTTTCTTTTTCCTAGGTGCAGCAGCACTTGGCATTTATCCCTATTAAATTTCATTTGGTTGTTTTCAGCCCAGTATTCCACCTATCGAGATCACTTTGAATTTTGTTTGCCTTCCGGAATATTAACTGTTCCACCCAATTTTGTTTCATCTTCAAATCTGATAAGCATTCCCTGCACCTAAGTATTCCCTGCATTTTCTCCCTCTCCCCGATAACATCTAGTAATACAAAAAATATGTTGTGATGTCATCTTGCTCCCAGTTTTCCCACCACAATCTGCAGCCAATGAAATGGGAGTGTGAATGAGGAAAACCAGAGCATAGTAGTGACATCACACCATCCATTTTGTATTGCTAGAATCTCTTTACTAAATTCTAGTCATGCTTTGGGAAAGAAAAGAGGAGATCAGATTAGGGAGGAACCATAGCTCAGTAGTAAAGCACATGAGTTACATGCATAAAGGTCCCAGTTTAACAGCTGGCATCTCCAGGTAAAAGCAGATCAGGCAGCAGGTGATGGTAAAGACCTCAGAGAGCTGCTGCCACTCAGGTTAGAAGACAATACGGTCTGGGCTAGAAGGACAAATAGTCTGACATGGTATAAGGTAGCCTCCTACATTCCTAGATGCTGTTGGTTTTGGCTGGTAATCACTAGGAATTAATAGGGATGCTTGAGGAATCTGCACAGTACAGCATTCTTTTTGAACTTTATGAATCCACACTATCCAGAAAAATCAACAGATAGGACTATCTTTTCCCCCAAGTTTGCATGCCACTTCAACTCCTAAGATGCAATTATCTGATCTCCATGGGAAAACACTATTCACATAATAGCATAAGAACAATAAATGTAATTTTTTTGTGCATCTGTATGTGATTCTGGATATGAAAAGGGAATATATTTGCAGTGCTTAGGTTAGACAACCAGTCATTGTGCTAAAACCATAGGGAAAACAAGTGTCCCAGCTAGACACATGGAAAGGAAGAGCATGCGGAAAAACAGATGATTATTCAAGGGAGTTAAAGCTGATGGCAAAAAGAAGAGGTGTGGGGGAGGAGGCATAAATTAGAACAGTGAGGGGAAAGCCAAATTGTGTTGAGGAAAGAGACCAGGATGCAATTAAAAAAAAAAAAAAAAAGTTCATATAAAGATGTGTTAATTATGGTATAAGTTTCATATAAATACCATGTACCGTATGTAACTACGACCGATACGTCATTGAGTAAACCTATATATGGAGAGTGCATAGCAATCTTCATTATACAAATGAAATGAAATTCAATTTAAACTGCAAAACACAGACAGAATGGAAACACGGAAATAGCCACATATAATGTTGTATTCCCTCCCTATCCTTTTTTCTTCTTGCATTGTGTCTATTATTACTTTGTAAGCCAGCAGGCAGGAAGTATTTTCTTTTTTATACAGAACTTAGTAAAGTTTAGGTTCTTTATAAATTACCACCGCCACCACTACTACTGTTACTATCACTACCAGAAGAATTTGAAAAAGGCCATACTGGATCAGACCAAAGGCCTAGCTCTTCCTGCATTCTGTTCCCACTGTGGCCAAGCAGATGCCTCTGGGAACCCCACAAGCAGAACATGAGCACAATAGAAGTCTCCCACACATGTTCCCACCTGCCACCATCCACTGGTATTGACAAGCATACTGCCTCCAATACTTAAGGTAATATCTAACCATCTAAACTAGTAGCCATCAATAGCCTTTCCCTTCATGAATGTGTCTAATCCCCTTGTAAAGCTGTCCTAGTTGATGGTCATTGCTACATCTTGTGGTAGCAAATGTGATAAATAAATTCCTTTTATCTGTCCTGGACCATCCACCATTCAGCTTCATCAGATGAACCTGGGTTCATTGGATGATTTTGGATTCTTTCTCCATGCCATGCATACTTGTATATGGCTCTATCATGCCCTATGTTACTCACCTTTTCTCTAAAATAAAAAGCTAAAAATGTGATCATTTGGGCTGCCCTTTTCTGCACCTTTTTCCAGCTTGATAATGTCCTTTTTTGAGCTGCAGTGAGCAGAACTGTACATAGTATTCCCAGTGTGCTCACACCATAGATTTTTATAAAGGTATTATGATATTTTCAGTTTTATTTTTCATTCCTTTCCTAATGATCCCCAATGTAGAATTCACCTTTTTAACAGCAGCCATGCACTGGGTCAACATTTTCACTAAACTATCCACCATCGCCAGCACCACTACTTCTAACCAACAATGACAACAACATAGTTCCAAACTTAAAATGAAACATGTGGTAGATTAATTCTGAAAGAGAAATTATTGGCAATATTTTAGATGCAAAGTAGAAGGAAAAAAACTATCTATACATCGGAATGGGCAAATCTGCCAGTTAATACATTCTCCTGCATTATTATTTTTTAAAGCCTAAGTAAGGTTTTTGGTTTTTTGTCTTCTTTCCCAAATGTGAACTTTGTCAAGTTTGGTCAATTCCTTTCAAAAACTATCTGAAACAAAAATTTCACCCTGCTGCAATAGGTACAGCTCTTCTCAGCATGGTGGGGACCATGATGTACCTGACTAGCAAATAGCTGTTAAAGATGAGAAGCCAGTCAGAAGAGCAAAAAAAAGAACAGGAGTTCAGTGAGCATCAGTGAACAGGATGCTGAACTAGATGGACCTCCATTTGTTTTGATCCATCAGGGCTCCTCTTATGCACATATTTACATGTGTGCTCCAGGTAGCATCATTATAGCTCTGGTGCAACACAATTGCTGTGTTAAATGTGAAATCAAAGGCAGATGTATTGTATTTATTATTAATGCTTAAGCCATGGGCCATTCGCATACAGAATAAATAAAAACAATATTAAAAAGTACAACAGTACAACAATAATTTAAAAAACTACAACAGTACGGCGGTTTAAAAAAAACACAAAAAACCTTACAGAAAATCACACATGATTCTTACATGTTAACAGGATAAAATAAATCAAAGGCTCTCCATCGTAAGAATGGGTTGTTGAAATGTTCCCTAGCAGTTACTTTGCAGCCAGCTCTGCAGCATTCTAAAAGCTATTCTTATCCAAACAGAACATGAATCATTTACATGTCGTTTCACAGAGTCACACGAATGTGAAAAATCTTGTTCTGTTAAATGCAATGAACAATTTGTGCTTCACATAGAAAGGGAAACACTCTGTGTGGCCCAATCTTTCATTGCTCATTTAGGAAAATCAGTGCAAAAGTCATTTTGGAGTCTATTGCTCCTACACTCTGTCATCTTCATTACACAGTTTAGTTTGCATTGTTTGCTTAGTAGAACAAACCCATAAAGCCATAAACAAAGCACAATATGGAGTACAATGGTAGGAAATACATCACAGCTAGTCAGTTTCAATTTTCTCATCAAATGTTGCCCATTTAACATGGTAGAGTGTGTTGTCAAAAAAGCAGGTAACCTATGTGAAAAGTGATGGGGTATTTTTTGGGGGGGGCTGCTTGGAGGGAAGAAGATTCTCAGCCTCAGAACCATAAAGTTATCAGGCAAACCCCAAAGGGCACGTCTGGAAGCTCTACAGTCCTAAAGGGACAATCTTGGGGTGGCAAGGGCCATGGGGGGGGAAATATTTATTCCACCAACTGAAAATGAAACCAAAGGCTGCTATGGTTTCTGCCCACATGCAACATTTCCTTTTCTTTCACATGTCCTAGTTCAGGGCTGGGCAATGTCAGGAGGCGCAGGGAGCACTCTGTGGTGTTCCCAACAAAAAAGCAATACTGCTTTTAAAACATAATAATAATTGCCAGTTTGCCTCCAAAATTCATCAGCAAACTGCTCTGTAGTGCTACAGAGCACTTCAAGGGTTAAATTATGCTTGTTTCCAAGTGTGAAGACAGCACCGCCTGAGCTCCTGCACCTAAGCCCCACCCCACAACTTCCCTGTGCACCTGGCTTCGACTCGAGTTAGGGCCTGTATAGGGCTTTGCAAGCACATTTAGCTGAATGCACTTACAGAGGTTCCATGACTAGAAACCCTGATCTCATATCAAAATCTAACCAGAAGCCAGTCACATGGGGACACTGGGGGCAGGGATAATGTGTGTACTCACTTTCTCCTACACACTTCTGCCCTACATGTAAGCAGGTGAACACGTAAATAGGGCTTTACTGTTTCTGAATCCTTACTCTTTGTGATAGTCAGAGCTGTTGGCTGTGTGAACAGTTCCTCAGTGTGGTGTTCTAATCTATCCTTAAAGCCCTGATCCCCATAATAGTGATGGCATATATAGAGAGAGCTGAAGGCACTTAAGTGAAGTTTGCTGCAATCGGATCTGATTCAAGAATCCAGTATTGATCCATTTTTTGTTCCCCCCCTCTTCCATATGGTAGACAAGTATAGTTGATCCTGACAGTATTAACTATTACCAACATCTCATAATTAACAAATGTCAGAGTGTTGAGAATGTGAGTTGAGTGGATCTGTGAAAAAATGCATCATGCCAGAAAATAGTCATCTGTTTGCTTTCCACATGCCCTGTGCACAAGCACACCACATTGATTATTATGTATTATTATTTTTTTATTCATTACTGCATTTATATAACCCCTTTTTTCCTCTTGCAAGAAACTAAAGGTGGCTTACATTGTCCTTTTCCTCTCCCCTTTATCCTCACAACAACCCTGTGAGGTAGGTTAGGCTGAGATTCAGTGACTGGTAACCCAGTGAGCTTCATGGCCTAGTGGGAGCTAGATCTCCTGAGTCCAGGTCGAACTCTCTAACCACTACACCACACTGGTGCAGTTATGATTATATCCCACCTTTCCATGTGTAATACTCAAGTAGCTATGATTATGCCATTAGTCTGCTCACTTTTGGCAGTGGAAAGCTCTTGAGTGCAGCTTCTGAATCCACATCTTCAATCTACCAATTTAACCATATGAGTTAGAGCCAGTGTGGCATAGTGGTGAGAGCATTGGACTGGGACTCGGGAGATCCGGGTTCTAGTCCCCGCTCAGCCATGAAACTCACTGGGTGACTTTGGACCAGTCCCTGACTCTCTGCCTAACCTACCTCACAGGGTTGTTGTGAGGATAAAATGGAGAGGAGGAGGATTATGTAAGCTGCCTTGGGTTCCTTGCAGGAAAAAAAAGGCGGGGCATAAATATAATAAATAAATAATAAATAAATAAATGGGAAGAATATCCTGTTAGAGATGGATGGATCCATATTTCAGTCCAGAATATGTTCAACAGACCCAGATATATTTGCCTCTAGCACCTTACTAGAGGCTGGATGGTTTTAGTAGCACCAGAGTGCCAGCTGACATTGTAAGCTGAACTACATGTTCAGAAATACCTTCTTCACCCACGTCATGTATTGAATGAAAACATCGTGCTTCAGCAGTGCAAGGAATGTCAGTCAGTCAGCCAGTCAAGTTTGTTATTGCAGAACCCAGGATCCATCACAAAAAGAACTGTGAATTGCTTAAATGCCAATTTTGTTCTCACCCTGCAGGTCCTTGTTATTTGTTATGCAATTGTTCTAATTTCATTTTGTCTATTGAATTTTTCATGGGAATGTTTTGTTCCAAGGATGGAAAAGTCTAAACATCCAACTGGATCCCTGGAATTTTCTTCCTAGCCCTTGGAGGTGCACCCAAAGTAGGTCTTTAGATTCTGGTTACTATCAGGGATGGGGACTCGGGCTCCAGGACTCGACTCGTGAGTCGGACTGAGTCCCCCCTCTAACTTGAGTCGCACTCGAGTACCAATATTTTTAATGGGACTCGAGACTCAACTCAGGACTCAAGACCAAGGACTCGTCAACATCCCTGCTTGATGCCACCTGCAGGTGCTGTCTGGACCTAGTTGCAGTAACAATCCAAGTTTATTTTTTTAAATCATCTTCCTAATGCAACCTTTCAGACATTTTGGGTTTGGCTGCCTCTGCCTGCCTGTCTGGGGTTCCCAGCCTCCTCTGCCTGCCTGGTCTCTTCTTAACCAGTTCCACAGTTTGAATTGTCCAAGACAAAGGCCTCTGCCTGCCTGTTTTAGGGTTCCCTGCCTCCTCTGCCTGTCTGGTTATTTTGGGTTTGTCTGCCTGGTCTGTTCTGGTCAAAATCAGTGGCAGTTTTGAGATAAAAAGGCACACTTGTGCCTAGAATTTATTTAAGCCACACATCTGAAGTAGCCTTATTTTGTTGGGAAAAAACCCCATTGATTTTAATAGGGACTTGTGGAGTCAGCTTTGGGAGAGACTCGGGACTCGGGACTCGTGAGTCACCATTTTGGACCAAGGACTCGGACTCGAGACTTGGGTCCAAAGACTCGTGACTTGACTTGTGACTCGAGACCAAGGACTCTTCAACATCCCTGGTTACTATGCCTATAGAACTGAAGTTAAATGCAGTCAGTTCATAAGTCCTGCTGCAATTTAATAACTCAGTAGGTCTGCCATCTAAGCATGTTCTTTACATCAGGGTGGGTAGAAGGTAGATTTCAATATATTTTTGACTTCAGCTCCCAGAAGCCACTGCCAACATGTCCAATGGTCAGGAATGTTGGGACTTGAAGTCCAAAATATCTAGAGATCTACTTTCCACCCACCCCTGCATAGCATGCTTCTAAAACTATGGACACCAAAAGCTCCCCATGTGTCTAGAAGCATCCAGTGCAGAGACACATAAAATGTCAGGAGTCTGCAGTGCATTTGTTACAGAAAAACAGATTAAAATCAAGCACAAAAGGAAAGCTCAAAGATCAACCGCCTTCTAATTTGAACTACATTTTCTTTTCAAGGACGATAGGGAAGCTTTTATGAGTAAAACAAAACATAACTTTATTTTTAAGACACAAGTTAGAGAGAAACAATGGAAAACACACACACACACACACACACACACCATTTTGAACTGGGTGATGATAGAAGTCCTCATTGCTATGATCCTTCAGCTCAGATATTACAATTCATATCCTGGAGCACACCGCCTAGATCTCAGCTGCAAGATTAACTACACATCTTATAACTATAGAAAACATAAGGAGAGATGGGAGATGATTCAAGAATATAATGATGTATTTAAATAGATTTTTGCACCCATGTTTTAAATATCTCCCTCTAATTAGCAGATATAGGCCTTCCATATGTTCCATTCCAAGCAAGCCTCTTGGAATTGGAGGTGATTGTTAGAGGATGATTTATTGGAAATAGTGTGTTGTGTTAAAAATACAAACCAGAAGAGATTTGGAATGAAATGGCAGAGTCAAACTTGGCAGGTTTACTTCACAGGGGTTTCCCAGAAAACACATTCCCTGCTTTGATCCAGACCTTCTACATGAGGACGATAGCCAAGTCTATGGCTTTTCATAGTGACCTAGGGATGGGATGGATAAGAATTTTGTTTTGTTCATTAATAATTAAAAAAATGATCTTACTGAAATCTACAAATTTCTCCATAGTCAGGAAAGGAAGAACTTGAGATTTCTTCTCTTTTCTTTTTTATTTAATATCAAATGTGGAAGAAAGTGAAACTGAAAGATCTGTCTATCCAGGCAGAGAACTTTGAGTGTTTAGCTCTCAAATCTGGGTTTGAATCCCGGTGTATTCAATCCTGTTTGTGCTGCTGAATTAGGGCTGCCACGCCCTCCTCTCTTTTTTCCTGGCAGGTTCCTAATAGCTAAAGAACTAGGTCCTCTCCTTGCTAGGTATAATGGTACCTGTTGAATTTAGCCAGTGCAGATGGGTGAGAACTTTGGTTCCCTTTTTAAAAATACAGTAATACCTTGGATTGCAAGTAACTTGGTTTGAGAGCGTTTTGCAAGACAAGCAAATTTTTAAATATTTATTTAATTTTTTTTACTTGATATACAAGCGACGTCTTGCAATACAAGTACTGTAGTACGGCTTAAATTTAAAATCTCTGTACAAATTTTTTTTGGGGGATTTCGTTTTGATATATTTATTTATTTATTTATTATTTGCATTTATCTATCGCCCATCTGGCCGGCAAACCTGGCCACCCTGGGCGATGTACAGAAAATAAAACAGAACAACAGAACAGAATATAAGAGTGTTTTGGATTACAAGCATGTTTCTGGAACGAATTATGCTCTCAATCCAAGGCATGACTGTAGAAACTTACCAGCATTCACACATTTCTTCATAAAGAAGACAAACAGCTTCTTCTTCTTCTTCTTCTTCTTCTTCTTCTTCTTCTTCTTCTTCTTCTTCTTCATTTACAGTATTTGTATGCTGTTTCATTTGTGCAGGTAGGAGCGAAATTGAAGAGACGAGACAGTAATTATGGTTTCAAATCAGGGCCACATTTTATTAAATTCAAAGATCTGCGAAGAGAAAGTGCGGGATTAACTAAAAACAGGCCAAATGGCCAGTGGAGCATATCAGGGCGAAGGCATCCCAAAACCTGAGGGTGGTGCAGTGACTCACCATCCTCGAATTACACACACTTGGTGCTGGGGGATCTACCCAGTGTCACCGCCCCACGGCGCCGTAGGACAACCGATGTGGGTGAGAAGGGTAGACCCCAACGGTGGCCATATCTCCCACATATGGAGCTGCAAGACATCAACATCAGGGAGCCTCAGGTTATCGCCAATCACTTTCAAAGGTGCCATGGGATGCACACTGAAACCCTAACCCTACTGCCTATTCTCCGCACTTACCTACCGCCAAATGTGACCGAATTTAGTAAAAGGTAACTCAAAACAAAAAACCCACCACCAAGTCCACAATGTAGAGTAGGCGAACACGCACACTGCCCTGAGCCAATTAAGGCAGTGAGCCAAAATTCCTACTCGGCCCCAGAAAAGGCGACCAGAGGAGCCTACACTGCTTTATCGGGAGTGGAGAGAGGGAGCTGCAAAATGAAAGAGGCAGAAGGTGGGGTCCACTGTGCATAAATATTACCTCAGGGCCCCACCCCTAGTGCCGATAATTGGGGGGCAAAAAATTCACCCCATGCCCTGTGATTGGAGGGTGCAAGTCACCCCATACTGGTCTCATCCTCCCCTCCCCATGCAAAATCTCTTTCCCCCCCCACAGGAGGCGTGGGGGGGGGAAGAGAAATCTAAGAAGATTCTGGAGCGCTGAATAATACAAAGATTTTTTAAAAGAACAGAAAAAAGAATAAAAGCAATGCATTGACAACAAGGTATCATTAAAACTGTGATTGGTCAGAAGGAATGCTTCCCAGAACGAGGATGTCTTCAGCAGGTGCCCAAAGCAACACAATGCTAGAGCCTGCCTGACCTCCAGAGGCAGGAAATTCCAAAGAAATGGAGCCGGCAAAACTGACAGATTTGATCCATTGCTGTAATAGACATGCTTCTAAAGATAAAAAATGGTGGAGAATCCAAAATCTGCAGGTGAATAGCCCTGTTCAGGCATTCAATAATAATAATAATAATAATAATAATAATAATAATAATAATAATAATAATAATAATTATTATTATTATTATTATTATTATTATTATTATTATTATTATTATTCAACAACGTGTGAAGAAAAGGAGCACTTCAGCCCCATCCCTCTCCTCCATCACTCTTTACTCATGGAAGGTGACCGTCTGAAGAGGCGAGACACCTGAATCCATCTGTGAAGGCTCTCCATGTGAGCCACGATGCTGAAAAGTCTTTGTAGTACAGGCTCACGAGGAGAGCCCCCACAGATACAGGAGGCATTCCTCTTCAGACTGTCACCCTTCATGAAAGCCCCGTCTTTTTACTGTAAAGTCTCCTCTCTCCAGCACCCTGTAGCCTCCTCAGCTCCCTGGACTTCAATTAAAGCCCAAGTGAAGGCATCATGAAACAATTTTAAGATCAGCAAGATAGGGTCCCCTCATTTGCACACCTGTGAGAGCAGTTAGGTGGGCATCTGCATGAGAGAGGCCCTTTTCCACAGTGGCACCACGCATCAGGAATATGTTGCTTGCGGGAGTCCACCAGACCAGACCCCATCATTGCAGGGCTATAAGAAGGCCCTGAAAACATATTATTTTACTTTGGTCTTCCCCTGATACGTTTGCTGTTTTTGCTGTTTTTATTGTGTTGCTGCTGTTTTTATTGTGTTTTTATTGCTTTTAAAGATCGTATCATTTTTTTTTTATTATGTGTTTTATTATTGTATGCTGCCAGGAGGGCTTCTGCCCTGAAAGGCAGCCAAGAAATATTTTAAATAAATACATACATAAATGAATCCTCCCATAGCAGAGTTTAACATCTAGAAATGTAGACGGGCTTGGAGGCTGCAGAGCAATGGAGAGATGTGTAACAGAAAGAAAAGAATAAAGAGCACTCTCAACCACATTGCAGTAATTAGGTAAGTTCAAACACAGCATGAAAAGAAAGTTAAAATAAATTATACAATGCCCCGAGAGTGAGGCAGGACAATGGAAGCTATGGGAAGAAGGACTGGAGAACCAGTTTGTTTTGCTTTTTTTGGCAGAGCACCAGGTCTGCCTCTTCCCTGGAACTAGACACAACACTGTCTCCTCACTCCTGCTACAGTGCTTTCAAGAAAGTAGTGGTATTGTAAGCATCTGACTTAGAGACAAGATATATCAACAATCACCCCTCATAAATTTAATGTTTGGAAGTTCCTGTGGAAAGTGTTGAGTCCTGAAGAATGAGAACTGGGGTTGAGCTAAAATTTCTCAGAATACGTTTTTTTCCCCCACAGAAAAGTTCTGAGATTTTTCTTTTCTTACCCCCCTAGAAAGAAAAGGACACCTTGCAGATTCCCCCTCCCCCCGGCAAATTTTCATCACATTTTTTTTCTTTTAAGGCTACCTCCTCCTCCCCATAATGGCCCAGAACAGTGCTAGGTATGGGGCACTGTGGATAATGCAAAATGGGGGTCAGGCTGCCAATACAGTTGAGGGTGTTGCCACTTGCAGTGGGATGTCAAGGATGTTTCCCTGCTGCATTGAGCAGGGGCTTGGACTCTATGGCCTTATAGGCCCTTTCCAACTCTACTATTCTATGCTTCTATGCACTGCCACTGCAAGTGGCAACACCCTCAACTGTATTGGCAGCCTGACCCCCATTTTGCATTATCCACAGTGCGGCTGTCCAGCTGCATCTTGAATGCTTCCAGTGTGGGAGATCCCACTACATCCCTAGTTGGTTCCATTGTCATATTGCTCTGACAGTCAAGAGGTTTTTCCTGATGTTCAGCCAGAATCTGGCTTCCTCTAACTTGAGCCCATTATTCCGTGTTCTGCAATCTGGGATGATTCGAGAAGAGATCCTGGCCCTCCTCTGTGTGACAACCTTTCAAGTACGGTCATGCCTTGGATTGAGAGCATAATTCGTTCCGGAAACGTGCTTGTAATCCAAAACACTCTTATATCAAAACGAAATCCCCCCCAAAAAAATTGTACAGAGATTTTTAATTTAAGCCGTACTACAGTACTTGTATTGCAAGACGTCGCTTGTATATCAAGTTAAAAATAAATAAATAAATATTTAAAAAATTGCTTGTCTTGCAAAACGCTCTCAAACCAAGTTACTTGCAATCCAAGGTATTACTGTACTTGAAGAGCGTTATCATATCTCCCCTCAGTCTTTTCATCTGAAGGCTAAACATCCCCAGTTCCTTCAGTCTTTCCTCATAGGGCTTTGTTTCCAGTCCCCTGACCTTTTTTTTTTTTTTTTGCCCTCCTCTGAAGCTTTTTCAGATTGTCTGCACCTTTCTTAAAGTGTGGAGCCCAGAACTGGGCGCAGTACTCAAGATGAGGCCTAACCAGTGTTGAGTAGAGGGGAACTAGTACTTCATGCAATTTGGAGGCTATACTTCTATCAATGCAGCCCCAAATAGCATTTGCCTTTTTTGCAGCCACATCGCATTGCTGGCTCATATTCAGCTTGTGATCTACAGCAATTCCAAGATCCTTCTCGCTTGTAGTATTGTTGAGCCAAGTATCCCCCATCCTGTAACTGTGGATTTGGTTTCTTTTTCCTAGGTGCAGCACTTGGCATTTATCCCTATTAAATTTCATTTGGTTGTTTTCAGCCCAGCACTCCAGCCTATCGAGATCTCTTTGAATTTTGTTTCTGTCTTCCAGAGTATTAGCTGTTCCACCCAGTTCTGTGTCATCTGCAGATTTGATAAGCATTCCCTGCACCTCCTCATCCAAGTCATTAATAAAAATGTTGAAGAGCACTGGGCCCAGGACCAAGCCCTGTGGTACTCCGCTCATCACCTCTCCCCAGTTTGAGAAGGTACCATTGATAAGCACTCTTTGAGTCCGATTCTGTAGCCAATTGTGGATCCACCTGATAGTCATTCCATCTAGCCCACTTTCAACTAGTTTGCTAATCTAGTTATCAATTATCATGGGGTACTTTGTCAAAAGCTTTGCTGAAGTCAAGATATATTATGTCCACAGCATTCCTACAGTCCACAAGGGAGGTTACCTGATCAAAAAATGAGATCTGATTAGTATGGCAGGATTTGTTCTTGACAAATCCATTCTGGCTTCTAGTAATTACTGCATTGTTTTCAAGGTGCTTGCAGACTGACTTCTTTATAATCTGCTCCAAAATTTTCCCAGGGATTGATGTCAGACTGATTTGTCTGTAGTTCCCAGGTTCCTCTTTTTTGCCATTTTTTGAAGAAAGGAACAACATTAGCCCTCCTCCAGTCATCTGGCACTTCACCCGTCCTCCATGAAACAAACAAGAAACATGCAAAAAAGAAAAGAAAATGAAAATGGTTCATTAAAAAAAAGAAGCTGTACTACAACCCCTACGAATGGTGAGCCTTACCTGTGAGAAATGGTTGGAGAATCTCCTCCCCCTGAAGAAATTCAGGGAAATTTCATTTGCGCATGGTAAATAATATCATCTCTCCCCAAGTGAATGTGGATTCAGATGAAATCATAAGCCACCGCAAATAGTTAATGGTAAATAACATCAAAAATCAATGCAAGACTGCGGACTCATATATTTCCTCATTGAACAGCTTCAGATTGTTGTCTACAAGCACTCTCAAAAAGATAAGTGAATTTAGGGCACAGCTCATGGAATGCCTTCAGGTTCAATATTAATATTTAGCATGCTGCCTCCCCCATGACACTAAGCACTCTAAAGTGGCATTGCCATTATGAGAGTAATTTCTGTAATGTTGTTTAATGCAGTTGGGGAATGATGAAGAGGCTCCTGGATTTTGCTGGATCTTTTACATTTTCTTCTGCATTATTATGTTTTGCTAAAACATTTCAGAACAGCTCGTGAAAAAAAAAGAGCATCCAAATTATATGTGCCATGTTTTTCCTCAGACTCCCTAGCTGAGCTGACGGAGGTGGTCTCGGTGGTGATGCTGAGGTCCCTCAGGCTGTTGGTCCTGGGGGATGTTAACATCCATGCTGAGGGCACCTTCTCTGTGGTGGCTCAGGAGTTCATGGACTCCATGACAACCATGGGACAGTCCCAACATGTCATCATCGGCCAGCCCAACGCATGTAGCAGGGCACACTCTAGACTTGCTTTTTTTCAGCTGGGCATGGAGATGGTGATCTGAAGGTGGGGGACTTCGAATCAGTCCCCTTGTCATGGTCAGATCACCACCTTCTGAGATTTAGGCTAACAGCAACTTTTCCCCTCTGCAAGGGTGGGAGACCTATTAAGATGGTCCGCCCCCAATGGCTAATGGATCCTGATGGTTTCCAGAGGGCTCTTGGGGGTTTTCTGGCTGATATGGCTGGCAGTCCTGTCGAATCCCTGGTCAATCTCTGGAATACTGAGATGGCCTGGGCAGTCAACACAATTGCTCCTGAGTGCCCTCTTTGTAGTAGAGCTTGTCCGGCTCCGTCGTATACACTGGAGCTGAGAGTGATGAAACAAAATAGAAGACAGCTTGAGTGCAGGTGGAGAAAAACTCGTAGTGGATGCAATCAAGCCCTGATATGCGCCTATAGCCAGGTATATCTAGAGGCAGTGAGGGTGGCAAAGAAACAACATCTCACTGCCTCTATCTAATCATCTCTTTTCTGTCCAGAGGGAAGTCTTAACCTGGTGCTGAAAAGATAGTAAAGTTGGCACCAGGCAGGCCTCATTGGGGAGATCATTCCATATTTGGGCGGTCACCAGCAAGAAGGCCCTCTCCCACATTTTCTCCTGAGCCTCCCACAGAGGAGGCACACGGAGGAGGTCCATAGATGACAAATGCAGTGTATGGATAGGTTCATGCTATAAGAGATGCTCCATTGTGGTCCTGAGCCCATGTAAGACTTTATAGGTCAAAACCAGCACCCTGAATTGGGCTTGGAAACTTACAGGTAGACAGTGCACGTGGACCAGAATCGGTGTTATATGTTCAGACCTTCTGGTCCCTGTTATCTGTCTGGCTGCCAGATTTTGCCCAAGCTGCAGCTTCTAAACCATCTTCAAAGGCATAGACCGCATTGCAGTAATCTAGCTTGGAGGTTACCAGAGCATAAAGAACTGAGGCAAGGTTATCCCTGTCCAGATAGGGTCATAGCTGGGCCACCTGCTGAAGTTGGTAGAAGGCACTCCATGTCACTGAGGCTACTGTAGGGACCGTAGGATCGCTTCCTAAGTTGACCAGAAATATAGGTGCTCATGAGAAATACTTGCATATGACTTGAAATGTGGGGTGGGGGTGGGAAAGGGGGAAGTGGCTTCTCCCTAAATGACCCCCTTGGAAATGTCTAGCTTCCTTCATTTTCCTTTATGACTGCCCCACAGTGGAGAACATTATGAAAGCAGCAGATAATATTTATGACCTAGCTACATGCATTATACAACAGCACTTCTTAAACGCAAGAAGATATATTTGTTAGCCTCAAAATTATCTGAGTATGACCACAGAATACAGCAGTTAATAAAGGTCTAAATGTTTAATGACATCAGACTTGCTAATTTGTGAGTCCCTCCGGGATGGGAATATTTACTAGGTGGTGACTGTTTATCATTAATTTTGCTGTCATGATTTGAAAGCTGTGTGATTTAGTGGGTAAGGCAATGAAAATATTCCTCTTCCTAAATAAATGAGAGGGTTGGGAACCGGGGTTGTCACCGTGTGAGGAACTGTGGCAGGTTTCCATGTGGCTATAGAGCAAATGATGCAGGAGTCTTTTCTATGGATCAAACCATCGAGAAGTCATAAATAAAAAGAGAGCTCTACTAGTATATAAACACAGGTCCAATCATGGGGATAGATTGTCATCATGGCAGAGGCTCCTATTTCTTCTTGCAGCCATGTTTCCTGTGGAATTTGGCCATTATTTTACATATCAAAAGCAACCTAATTGTGGCTCTTTTTCCAAAACACACAAAGATAGGAACTTTAAGGCAATGATCTGCACTACTTTTTTTTTCATTTAGGAGCCACTTTAGCTCCAGGTATCACCACTGAGGCCACATGGGGATCTTTTCACAGACCATGGTGTGTGTGTGTGTGTGTGCGCGCGCGCGCTCTCTCCTCTTTCCCTCTTCCATTCAGGCAGTGACTGTGTTCCAGACTCAGCTGGAGTCCTTCTTTCTTTCTTTCTTTCTTTCTTTCTTACTTTTTCCTGCAAAGAACCCAAGGCAGCTTACATAATCCTCCTCTTCCTCTCTGTTTTATCCTCACAGCAACCCTGTGAGATAGATTAGGCTCAAAGTCAGTGACTGGTCCAAAGTCACCCAGTGAGCTTCATGGCCAAGTGCTTGGGGACTAGAACCCCAATCTCCTGAGTCCCAGTCCAACACTCTAACCACTACGCCACACTGGCTTTTCAGGCCTTTCCTCCTCCATCCTCCCCTCCATGTTTCCAAGCAAGGCCTCATCAGTTAGTCATCAGGTAGGCAAATTCTGGCAGGCTCACTTGGTCCTTGGACTGAGATGTATCTTTTATTTGTTACTGAGTGTTCTGCTCTAGATAGCAGAGGTCCACATTGCTCTCTCTCTCTCTCTCTCTCTCTCTCTCTCTCTCTCTCTCTCTCCCTTGCCTGCACATTCAGTTGCCCCTCCAGCTCCAGCACCTGTGCACCAGTATAGCTAGCCGATCATGTTGCTCTTCACCTCTTGAGCTCTCCCCACCAAATCTAATTTGATTGCTTCTGCATTCTCCCGCTCCTCTCCTTCCCAGCCACCTTACAGCTGATGACTGGCAGGTCGGCTGACCACCACCACCCGTCCACCTCATGGAGTCCTCTGGTAGCCCAGATTACAGCAGCCAGCCCACCACTAAAACAAATAACCAGGTAAAGCTAGGGAGTCCCTGCCGAGAGTGAGCAGCTACTGCAAAGGGAGAAAGAGAAGAAGGAGGAAGGGAGGAGAGAGAGGGGTGCAGAGGGTGACTGCAATCCACCAGTGGCCCCTGAGAATTGGAGTGAAGAACACTGCTTTAAAGCATTTCTACATGTTAAGTACAGTGTTGTGTAACCTTGTGGCCTATGCTAGTAGCTCAGCCAGACAAGTTTCTTCCTGAGAAATTGCACCGAGCAGGTTTGTGAAAACAACAGAAGCTGTTTTTATTGCCAAACAGGGAAAAAGGGATACATACAAGGCCATTTCATGCCATAACCTGTAGCTTTTACCACACGTCGTCTTGTTTCCATAGTAACACCTGATATACACAAACACAGACCTTCATGCTATTTAGTAGATCTAGATACTGCCCCAAACATTGTGGAACTCATGATAATTAAACACACATTAAAGTAGTAAGGAAAGTAGTAAACATCTGAAATAGTAATACAAGGTCACTAAATCTTCTGAATGTCTGAGCCCTCTCTCCAATCTTCAGGGAGGGTACACAAATGTAACAAATCCAAAAGCTGGTTTTTTGCACAGGCTTCATTGGTAAACAGTGATCCATAAGCACTGAAAGCTTAGACATGGTATAGTTGATACTGTTTTACCAGTGGATGGTGAGTTGTGCCCATCTTACAGCCCCCCCCCCCCAAGCCATAGCCAAGTGGTGGGGCCTTCATGTTGGACCATTCTATCAATGTGCTAAAGGTGACTTACACTTTTAAAAAATGGCACACAGTTTATAGGTATGAAAGAAAGCAGAAAAAGGACAGGGAGAAAAGAGGAAAACAAGCATATTCAGGTACGACAGTGAGTGCATGGTTCGGTTGTGGGAGAAGAGGAAACTGACTGAGGGTGCCTTGCTGTCTCATCATCTCTCCTTCTTCGAAGTGGAATGGCTGTTGATTGAAGGAGTTCAGGGAGGGGAGGATCCAAATTCAGGGAGGGAACCACATTGCAGGGACGGGTGAGAATTTCATTTCACTTTGGTTTTTTATTAGAATTTACCGAAAGTCACGAATTTCTCCATATCAAGACAGAAAGAACATGAGATTGTTTTTTTTTTAAAAAAAAATATTGTTGTTGTTGTTGTTTGTGTATAAACTTTATTGTATACAGCCATAGGCCTTTACAAATAATTAAAATGTAAAATTTATAAAACAGTATAATTTAAAAACATTATAAATCAATAAATCTACATAAAACAAGCCATTTTACATTCCTCTAAAAGTTTAAACCCTGAAATCTAAAATATTAACATTCAAGATACATTATTGTTTTTAATAAAATAAGAACGTAGATTCCTCATTCCTAGCTGCCAATGCAAATTTGGCTACTGAATATGTCATCATCATCATCAGGCGATCACTCGTGACCGAGTAAGATTGTCTTCCGGGATAAAAGGAGGAAATTGAATATGTAATAAATACGTAATTGTCAGCTAAAAGTCCAATTACTATTTCCTGAGGAGTTTGCTTTGAGAACAGCTGGTTTATAAATGACAAAAAATTAGCTCTTGTCTCCTGATACAGGGGACAATACAATAAATAGTGCATTATATCTTCAATCTGGGCACACCCAAAGATACATTTCCGGTCTACGACTGGAATTCTGAGGTATCTCCCATCAAGAGATGCCAAGGGCATAAGCTGGAGCCTAAGTTCTGTAAATGCCCTACGAAGCTGGGGAAAGGTCAATGCCTCAAAATAATGGGATCTTGCATGGTTGACCTTAAAATGTGGATATCAGATAGAAAATTGTGCCCCGACGATAGTTGCCCTGTCTTGATTTGAATCATGATCGATTGTTGTTGTTGTTGTTTTGTCGTCATCATCATCATCATCATCATCATCATCATCATCATCATCATCATCATCATCATCTTTTTATATTAAATGAATATGGAAGAAACCAAAAACTGACAGATTCATCCAACAAGGCCCATGGCTTTGAGTGCTTACCTTGTACAGGAGATAGATAGAACAAAACTGATTCAGCCAATTTTGGCATCCTAACCTGGCCATCCAGATGTGGTTCTACTTCTAATATGTCTGGAGGGTGTGTGATGTCAGCATTACCCAGAAGGTTGCTATGTTTTTCAATGCAGTTTTAAAAATTAGACCAAAGATGCTTGCAAATGATCCTTGACTTTGCTCATTTAACATTAAGTGCATCCATGCAATTGTTGTCCCTATACTGTTACGAGCATATATATTTTTTGTCTGTCTGTGCATTTTCCTTTTATTTGTAAAGAAATGTAAATGCTCTTTGTACTAATTTTAAAGAATCTATCTATCTATCTATCATCTATCTATCTATCTATCTATCTATCCATCTATCTTAGTTTATTAACATCTGGGTTTGACTTCCTATGTATTAAAACATGTTACTGCTGAAATTAGGGTTGCCACCACTTTATTCTGACCGGCTTCTCACCTTTAACAGCTCTATGGCAGGCAGGTCCTCTCCATGCTGAAACTAGCTGCATCGATTGAGTTTCACCAGTGCAGAATGGTGATAATTTCATTTCAGCTCAGTTTTGATAGGAATGTTCCAAAATTCACAAATTTCTTCATATTCAGGATGGAAAGAACTTGAGATTTTTTTTAAAAAAAAAAATTAAAAACTGAATGTGTGAGAAAGCAAAACTGACAGATCCATCCATGTTGAAAAACAGGATGTAAATCAACTAAAGATATAAATAATACAGTTCTGCCCAAGGACTTTCACAGTGCACGTATTTATGAGCCCAAATTAATCAATATACTCCATATGCTATAGCCTAGGACCCAGGCTGAATTGGAGGACATAGACATTTCTTATTTGTCATAATAGGGTATTTATCCTGTTGTCATATCCCCAGCAGGGAGGAAAAGTGAAATACCAGTAGCCATGACTGCAGAAAGAAAATTATTTTGCTGTCTGGATCACAGATTTCAGCATTATGAGCACAGGTCTAGAGAAGGGTATGGGATTTGGATGAGAGGCATGTGCGCAAATGGAATGTGGTTGAACAATGATTCAGTTGCCTCTTAAATCAACTGTGATCTTTAGAACTATCCAGAGGTCAGAAAAGTTGTGTGGAAAAAAATGGACATACAAGGAAAAAATTCCTTTTCTCTTAGCTTGAGACCACTGGATTTGGTGATTATACAATGCAATGGTGCCTCCAGAATTCTCAAGAACACCCAGAATAGGATGTAAAACTTCAAAAGGAATCAAATAGAATCCAGCAGTTAATTAATCACTCTGCTGTTAAACCTATTGGGGATCTAAAGGCTTGGATTGTCAGGTTCACATAAACAATGTAATTAAATCTCACTAACTACCCAAGTTGGGTTCTTGTCTTGTTGGGGCCCAATCATTACTCTTCTTTCCAATTCCATACAATTGCTTTTAAACCAGAAATAGTTCAATTTAAGTACAGTAATACCTTGGATTGCAAGTAACTTGGTTTGAGAGCATTTTGCAAGACAAGCACATTTTTAAATATTTATTTAATATTTTTTTACTTGATATACAAGTGACGTCTTGCAATACAAGTACTGTAGTACGACTTAAATTAAAAATGTCTGTACACATTTTGGGGGGGGGATTTCGTTTTGATATAAGAGTGTTTTGGATTACAAGCACGTTTCCGGAACGAATTATGCTCTCAATCTAAGGCATGACTGTACATTTTTATAATTGTGTCCAATTTGCATATTACAGTCTGGTTGCGGAATCTGTGCTTTCTTCTTACAGAAATTGGGGTTTATGATAGAATTGAAAATATTTCACTGTGTATTCCTTGGACCACACTTTGGGGTATGGGAATTCTATGATTATGTAGACTTGATGCCGATACTTGCTCAATAATCTCTGATTAATTGCAGATTTTTCAGTGGTTTTTTAAAATGATTTTTTTTTTAAGGATGTAATGGTCTTCTTAGGGTACAATCCTATGAATGTTTAGACAGAAAAAAATTTCCTACAACTACTGGGAGTTGTAGCACTCCCCCCCCATTCCAAACTAAAGCACCCTTAGTTTCTTATTTTGTAAACCACCTTGGAGACTGTATGGCAGGATTAAAATATGTTTTAAACAAGTAAAATAAATAGCAGACTGCATCACAAACGAATGTGGAACTTAGGACCACATTTTAGCTTAATTGGAATCAATTTTAAATGGCATTTAAAATAAATTGAGCTGTGGGACAGAAGGGAAACCACAACCAGCTATTCTGAGAAGCCAACTCCATCAGGCTCCTCCCTCCATTAATCCCATCAGCTGTCACCTGGCAGCAGCCATTCCATCAGGCTGTACCTGTACCGAGGGAGAGAAGGGAAGCAGAAACTCTCTTCCATCAGCTCTGCCAAGAGACAAGCAACTTTCAGCTCTTCCTCTCCTTGAACTGTCTGTATTTCAGATGGTCATTCGTAAGAACTTTGTAACTAAGGACAAGTGCCTGGATTTGCCTTCTCCCCCCCCCAAACCCTGTCTCTCTGGTGTCATATATTTTAGATTGAAAACCTGAGGGCAGGGACTGTTTAACTATTGATCTTTGTAAGCTGCTCTGGGAACCTTTTTTGGCTGAAGAGCAGGGTACAAAACTTTCAAATACATAAAGAAATAAGAATTTGACCTTGCAAGAAATGAGCAATGATCTCACTGGTATCGAGGGTGATGCATGTGGTGACTGAGGACAGAGTAGAAGGGAAGTGGCACCGCATTCTTGCTTCATGAAGATTTGAGTCAGGATCCTTGCTGCTTTACATAGAAAGCAGCCTTATACTGAGTCGACCCATTGGCCCATCTAGCCCAGACTTATTTATCTGACAGGCAGCAGCAATCCAGAGTCTTCTCTCTGCACCTACTACCTAATCCTTCAACGAGACATGCTAGGGAGTGGACCTAGAACCTTCTGGATGCAATTTTTTCTGCTCTCTGTGGAACTATGGTCTGGGGTGGGCCAAAGAATTGCCAAAAGGGGGGGGGAATTCAGCACACAGGGAGAGGACACAGATTTGCCAAAAAATTGCATATGCAAACATAAAAGCATGTATGCAAATGTGGAAAATATCACAAGAATTTATATAGAAATATAATACATCTCACCATGGTGGAGAAGACTGTGACCAGGTGATCTTGTTTGCCTGCTGCTCATTCTGCCATCCTGGTGCTAACTGTTGGTGGGCAGCGTCAAGGCCCCTGCTCTCCCTTCTGCAGGTTCTTTATCTTTAAACCATACTGGAATGTAACAGCCCTTGAAATAGAGGATCATTCAAAATAGACAACTGTCTTCTCACAGCCATTCAGATAGAGGACTCGGTAAGTAGGACATATGGACACCCTACTACGGTCGTTCCCATTCTCCCTGGGAAACACTGTGTGTGGTAAGGGAGGAAAGTGATGCTTCTCTTGACCCCAAGTATGAATCACTCTTGACAGAAGTGGAAAGCTCTATGTAATAAACCCATGCCAGACTTAAGAACTGGAGGGTGCTGCTGGTTGGAATGAGCAGCCAACAAGAGTAAATCAAAACAACATCTTTAAGAAATCATTCTTCTTTGGAGCATCATGCTAAAGGTCATTCAGAATGCTAACGGCACACCATGCTTCAAAAAATGATTTAGGCACATTCCTGTAGAATGCAGCCCTCCAAGGCTCTTAGCCAAGTTTGTCAGACCTTGTCTTTGCTACTCATTAATCAAGGTCCCTGTAGCCCCCAAACTTCAAGAAACCAGCAAAGAACAGCAAATGGATCATTCCATAAGCATTCTTATTCTCGAGTGTTTCCCTCTGCCACATCAGATACTATTTCCCATTACAGAAAAGGTACTGGACTTTTAAATGGTCTATTATTCTGATGAAGGGATGTGTGAGTTCCTGTTGAACTCTTCCCAATGGTCAGTGGAAGAAACCATTTTCTCCCAGATAAAATGTGCCAGATAAGAAAGAATATGGCCACAATAATAATAATAGTAATAATAATAATGATGATGATAATGTACTGTATGAAAGAGGGAACAGAAAGCTGCAACCTAATTATTTCTTCCCATCACTAATTTCCATTAGAACTTTGGGGCATGTAATTGAAATATATATTGACTTTCAGATTGAATTGTTCACTTATATATATTATTATTTTCCAAAGAAAAAAATGGATGTGTTTCTCAGCAGGTGAAGGAATAAAGTATCTAGGGTGTGTGTGGAGAAAATGCACATGCACAAATGTTCTGCTTAAGCAAAGCTTCATGTATGGGCCTTTTACTAACCTAAAGGGGTTACTTAGGGGTTCTATGGCATGCTGAAGAGATGAATTAAGACAGCCACCGTCCTATGAATACTATGAATACTTATTTAAGATTAAGTCCCACTCAACCCGAAGGGTTTTTAGCTGTAGAGTTCACAGTCAAAAGCATGTTGGCTCAATACAAGCCTATGGCTCACGCTGGCTCAGCTTGCCTGAGTGTGGAAAGCTAAGCAGGGTCCGGCCTCGTTATTACTTGGGAGACCCCACCTCTAGTTTCCTGCATTGAGCAGGGGGTTGGACTCGATGGCCTGTAGGCCCCTTCCAATTGTATGATCTATGAATCTATGTGATGGGGGAATGGGATTGCATCCACTGTACCCAAGCCCTACCTTCTGTATTTTTGGCAGAAGACTTGAATAATGTCAGGTGCAAGACTGAGGACCCCACTTTTTACAAGGTTCCTGATCATGTGGAAGAACTCTACTTGATTTCACCTTTAGTTGAACATTTTTATTTTTCTTATTTTCTATATTGTTTGTTTCTTACTCCTTTGTTAGCTGCCATGGGAACATGAATTTACATTGAATGCATGGGGTATAAAATATGAAAATAAATGCATAAATCTCTAGCAAATTAACTCTGCCCTTAATATCATTCTAAAGCAGCCTTCCCCAACCGGGTGCCCTTCAGATGGGAGCTGGACTACAACTCTCATCAGCCTCAGCCAACATAGCTAATGCTCAAGGATGATAGGAGTTTCAGGGCAAAACATCTGGATGGCACCTGGTTGGGGAAGGCTGCTCTAAAGGAGGTAGCTCAAAGGCAGAGCCAATGCTTTGCATATATACAGTCCCAGGATCAGTCCCCAGCACCTCCAGTTAAGGGATCCCAGGTATCAGTGTTGAAACCTCAGGCAGCCATTGTAAGTCAGATTAGACAATACTGAGCCAGATGGACAAATAATACTCTGACTCCATACAAGGCAGTTTTCTGTGCTTCCCATTCTAACATCTAATGCACTCTTGTGGGCCTTAATAGAGCAAACTAGAATGAGTTGTAGGCAGACGTGTGTGCCCCAACACCTCAATTTAAAAATTAAGCACTGGTTGACATGGTTTTCTCCAAGGTCTGATAACTCCTGCTCTGGGGCTGTCTCTAGAGCCCACACCACCATCTGGCTGAATGCTTCTGCTTGAAGTCTAGATAAAGAAACATATTTCCTAGCTGCATGTTCTTGTCACGTTGGAGAGTTTTCTGTGAACTGGGATAAAGTGAAGGCATGCATTTAATTCCCGCAAAGCTGACTGCATTTCTGAAACAGTCTTTCCCGTTTCTTTCCTTTTTAAAACCAAAGCCATGCTACGTAAGGTCATTGGGAATTTTTTACTCTTTCCTTGTTTCACAAGAAGCTAACAGATTCAAACAACATTTCAGTTCCATCGCCCAAGGTTATCTTCCCAGGTATCTTTCAACATTTGCTGCAGGATTTGGAGAAACAAATAGATTATGCATGTGGTGGTGACTATTATATAAATATAAATTAACACATGCATTTTTTCTGTAAATTATGTCCTCTTTTTCTATTATGTGTTCTCTCTTTTTCGGGTGATGAAAAGCCGTACTTATTTTCAGGCATTTTTCCCCCAAAAAATGTACACATCAACTGTGCACCTTTTTAAAATGTACCCATTTTTGAAACATACTCATTTTGAAATATCTGCATGCTGTTGAATTGATATATATTTTTTTGGTTCTCAAATCACACTGCAAGCTCAGAAATGTATGAACTGACTGCAAATTGCATCGGAGTCCATGTTCAGTGCAGAAGCTGTGAAATGGGTAAGATCCTGATCAAAAACAACCTGAAACGAATTTCTTATACATCCCTAGGCCCAGCACTCCATCAGGGAATTCCCTCAGGGGAATAGAGTGGGAAGACCTATCCCTCAGTGAGGCTTAGATAGGGGTGCACCATGGCAAGGGGCCATGACTTCACTCAGACAGAGCAAGGAAAATGTGTCCAACACTGACAGCTGTGCAATCTTCCTTGCAGCCTTCACTGTATTAATGTAAGAGCTATTCCTACTTGTGCAAAGCTGGTTCCATTTACTAGTTTACACACACACACACACTTGACTCTACCTCTTCTATGCCTTGAGTATACTTAATCCCTGCTGGGATGTTGAGAGACTAAGGGAGGAAAAAGCACCCAGGCAGCTTATGCTCATCGTTGTAGACTTTTTTCTTCTTTTTTTAACCATCTGGGGGGTGGGCCTGGTGGGGGGGTGGAGTTCCTGGAAAAATGGGTGGGGGAAGGTTTAACACGCCTTCTGGAGCACTGTGGTCCTGATTCAAAACCTTTACTCTCATGCTACATGGGAAACTCTCATGCATAGCTACACTACACGTGATTAGGAGACCACTTGGTTTGGCCCTGTACTGTCTCCTCAGAATCTCTCCTCACAGTCTCTCTTTGCTCCTCACAATCCCTCTCCACAATCTCTCTCTGTAGGGAGATTCTGAGTCCTCTTAGAATCATCCTACCGTGTCCCATTAGGGTCAAAAAGGGTTGAAATGCTGCCATTTCACCTGAAAGCTGCACATATAGTCCATTCTTTCCCCACCCTTTCCTGGGAATATGACTTTATAAAATTCCATAGGCTAAAATTGGGTGAAAATCACCTTAAAAAAATAAATAAATCTACAAATGCCTTATGCTTCTTCTGGGGCAAAGCATATACTACATCTTCTCCCTCACCTAAGATGATACACAGTTTTCCAAAACCATTGTACAAATGGAGAAATGTTACTACAAAGGAAACCCAATGTAAATCTTTGGGAAAATAAAACAGACAATACCTGTCAAACTTCTGGTGGGCACTCTTCAACATTTAAACTACGACAAATAAGCGATTTCTTGCCCTTTCTACCCTAAAATTGGTACAGATGATACTCAAACCCACCTCTCCTACACTGCCAAGTTTCCAAACAGTCTGTTCAGCCATTTTCTTAGTATAAGTCATATAACTTAATGCCCTCAATCTCTGGTTATACTGCTGTAATGTGATTCAGCTGACCCACAATTAATTTCCAAACCAGGCACCATGGAATTGCTTCAGTTATGACTGTACTGTTGACAATATGATCAGGATGGTGTGTATTCCCCACCAAATCAAGTACACAGAATTCAAGGTCCTGTGAACTTCTGCTTTCATTTTAAAGCCAGTCAAGCAAACACTGGTTCCAGCCCTTCTGACAATAAAGATAGGCTTTCAAGTAAGTAGGAAATGTACAGTGAAATAAAGGGATCTGCAGATTTTCTACATTCTATCCCTTTATTGTTGTGCCCTGGGCTTGTTCTGCCCTGCTGCATTCCACTCCTCCTGAATTCCAGTTTAACCAGGAGCATTTCTAAAATTAATTGTTCAAAATAAGCAAATATATGCATTGTATTAATGTGTGTGCTTTATAGGGGCCATGCCATTCAGCTTTTCTAGGAAGAGAAGCTAGAGGAGTCTTTAGAGTAAACACAACCCTACATGTGATCATGTAACATAAAATTGTACCTAATCCCACTGACAGGTGCTGGAGGGTATGAACCAGAAACCATACCATCCTTTCTGGGGGAGTGGGGGAGAAACCTTGCCATCAAACCATTGATTTTTGCAAATGCTTTTCCACCTCACTAGGCTAAGCCTATAACAGTCATTTGAAATGGGCTCACGTGTATAAACATTTGCAGATGTGACTCACCAGCACCATATGTTCTTTGAATCAAATGCAGTATATGGGTTCATCACTTTTAATAATGATAACGATTGCAGGATGGTGTCCAATACCAGAAACATAAGGCATCTGTTGTATTACTGGCATTGCCCAGCTTGCTGAAATAACAGTTGAGCATCACTGAGGCCACAATTTACACTCAATATGTGACATTTCTCTGTGTTGATGCTTGAATGTATAACTAAGTTTGCAAAGAAATTCAAATTAACACATTACCATAAACCTAGAACTTGAGATCCCCCCCCCCCCGCTTTTTATAGAGTGATTGCAATTGAGAGTGGAACTCCCTGGACTCTTGCTCCACATTCACAGGAGGAAAATAAAGACGAGTCAGGTATCTTGAAAAAATCAAATACATGCCTTTTTCTGGAGACTCATTGGACCTGCAATTGATGAAGACCCACAGTGTGTATAGATAAGGATGGGTGAGAAATTTGTTCAGTTCACATTACCAAATTTGCACTTCCTAAACATGAACCAGAAATCAGTACTTTTCAGACATTTGTGATGCACAGAGCAATCCTATGGCCCCTAGATAGTATCTAGAGCAGGGCTCTCCAACCTTGAGTTGGATCCCCAGATGTTGCTGGACTACAGCTCCCAAAATCCCTTGCCATTAGCCATGCTGGATGGGTATGCTGGGAGCTGTAGGCTAGCAACATCTGGGGACCCAAGGTTGGAGGGCCCTGATCTAGAGGAATGTAGGATTTTTCAGAGTCCCAACTCCAAGGTTGGAAAACAGCTCTAATCCTCAGAGCTGGGACTCTGCACTCAGAATGCCCCCCCTCCTGCAGCCAGCATGAAAAGAACCATGTTGGCTGTGTCACTGAGGTCATAAGAGTGACCTTGAAGAAAGGGTGAAGAGGACATTCCGGGGTTGGGGAGGGGAGGAGACCAGGATCACCAGGATATGACGTATCTTGATGGTGCCCCCGACTCCTTCCCTCCCTGTCCAAAGCACCTCAGCTAGACAGCTGAAATCAGCCACCTAGCTCATTTGCAGGACAGGAGGAGTGCAGCAGAGGTGATCTCCACCTCTGCACTTTTCCTACCCTCCATAGGATGCCCATAATCCTCTGAGTTTGAAGGTTTATGGGCATCCCCATTGGATTGCACTTGCAGTCACAAAATAAATTGTGGAAAACTGCATACATTTGTAAAAGTGCACTCAAAAATATGTATGTCTGGAACAGTGCATGCACAAATCAGTATATTTGGGGAAATGTGCACAACCATATTTTATTCATTGGGAAATGGCTTGCACGAAATGTGTGCATTTGGGAAAGTGCACATAAAAATGCATACATTTTTGCATACAAATACCGGTGTATACAAAAATATATGTAGCTTTTGTGTTAGCCGATGATCACATGCATGGATCACAGCAGGCATAATCTCAGAAGATCCATTTCTGGTCCTATTTCACACAGGAAGGTATACCTTTTCCAAGATGTCATTTGCAATTATTATTAATAATAATATATTATTATTATTATTATTATTATTATTATTATTATTATTATTGGATGGGGGTGAATTCCATTTGGTTCATATTTTTGCACTTTATATGCACTTCCCAATCTAATATGCAACCTGGAATGCAACTATCCTACCATTTTTACACTTCTCTGAATTTTGCAATGCAGTTCTAGGATTTAGAAAAAAATGCATACAGAAATTAACTTTCATTACATTAGGGACCATTACATTAGTATACATTAGGGAAATTTGTTTGCAAAATCCATATATTAGGGAAAATTGCCTTTGATGTGTATATTATCAGAAATGTATACTACAAAAGATGTGTACGTCAGGGAAAATTACATACCAAAGGAAAAACATTATGTAACATTGTTTGCAAAAAATGTGTATATTAGGGGAAACATTACAAAAATGTGTACAGTATGAAAAATGCATACAAAAAGGTGAATATTAGGAGAAATGCATAAAAAAATATTCACACACATTTTCATGGAGTCTTTTTAACAAATCACACAGGGATATGAAAATGGGATGGAACAAAGTTTTTAAAAATGGAGTTGTAGAAAGCAAAACAGAGAGATTCATCTATTCCTATTTTTATAAGTACTTGTTTAAATAATAATAATAATAACAATAACAACAACAATAACAAGAGCTGCTGACCAATTAACAAGGGCTTCTTTGACCAGTACATTTTAAGCTGTTAATCTAACTGATTAGTTGACCAAGCATTCCAGTCCTAATTTGCATGCATGCCTAAGCACCTTCACATATTCTGTATATACATATATTGTACAGTACTCATGAGTAGTGACATGGGCAATGGTATGGCAACTTCCACTAGGAAGGATATAAAAACATGTATTTAAAAACAGTTGGAGAGGATCTACAATCAGACCAGGCCCACACTTTATTGCTCCACTGTGTTTTGAATACCACATTTCTGTTGTTGTTGTTGTTGTTGTTGTTGTTGTTGTTGAATGAATTCACAAATGTGCAGGTGTAGCAACTGACTGCAATTTGCTTTTAAGGTGATAATGCCACAGCAGTTTCTGAATTAAACTGATTAAGCAATACTGGGATGCAGCTCACAAAATTGCAGATGTAGATTTGAATTATTCTGGTAATGAATTCTAAAAGCTTTGTTGGGAAGGCATTACACCCATAGAGTAAAAATAAAATAAAAATCCCTGCAGTACCCTCGATACATTAGAATTAGAACTCAATCCATATGTTTTATGGGGCAATTGTGAAAGGCAACACTCAAGAGGACCTGTTTTCTTGTATGGCTTTGATTTCCTTCTGATTGTATCATATGGATATATGACATGGGTAGTACTGTTTATTGTGGCTGATAGTAGCTCTTCAGCATTTCAGTTTAGGGCTCCACTGAATTGACCACCTATTTCTCAGCCATTTCATCCACCTTGAAATTGGTTATTTTGTTCCAGCTATATTTTGGGGATGAGAGAGACATCTTCTGGAGAAAGAGTGAGAACAGCTGCCATTTTGCTTTATCCAGAAAGCCCTGTGGTGAGGAGCTGTTTGAATTTTGGGAAATTCAAAATAGCTGCCACCCTTGCCAATCACTGGGGGCTGCCATTATAGTGGACAGCAGTTGAATATCTTCAGAAAAACACATACTTTTTTAGAGAGTGGGTGGATCATCCCTCTAGCCGCTCATTTCATTCCAGATATACAGTGTTAATTACTCCTCCAAACAAAGGCCAGAGATTGAAGCCAGCTTGTTAAAAATATAAAGCCACAGTATGCTGTTCCATGCAGTCCTACTTTAAAAAAAACCAAAAATCTGAAGTAGTAGGAAACACATTTTAAATGTTTGTATTTCTCTATTTATTTATTTATTTGAGTTGGAAGGAGCCTACAAGGCCATCGAGTCCAACCCCCTGCTCAATGCAGCAAACTAGAGGAGGGGTCTCCCATCTAAGTAATACCAGGCTTGACCCTGCTTAGCTTTCCACGCTCAGGCAAGCTGAGCCAGCATGAGCCACAGTTTCCTCATGTTATCTGAATCACCTGGGGAGTAACACCTGAACAAGGTTCTATATTCTATGCTCCTATGTATTTGTGTTAGAGACATGTAACTGATAACTGATCTGAAAGAACTTCAGTATTTGTAGACATGATGATGATCAAGTTCATTTGTTCTGCAGTTTGGTTGGTTTTCAAAGATGAAATGGAGAGGAACACAGTCTTTCCTGTGTCCCAGGGTCCTAATAATCTGATGGCAAAGCTCCATTTTTTCTCCTCCATTGATCCAATTTATTTTCATTTCTATCTGTGCTATATGGAGATGAATGCATTAGTCACTTTGGGGAAGGTTGAAAATTATATTTTATCAAATGCACAAAGCTGCCAGGTTTTGTACAGTACACAAAACAAAACAAACAGAAAGCAAAGGAGAGAAAATATCTGTAGGTAACAATATCAGCCATTTCTTCTTAGAAAATTGAAACTAACCTATGTGACCGGAGTTCAGAGGTATATTTGAAATTACTTAATTTGATCATTTACAGTTCGGTGCACAAATTCACCCCCATTCAGGGATAAATAAAATATGAGATTCAGCTGAGCTGAAATCTGTCATTTCGGCTCACTGCATTTTGACTTTTCTTTCCTTTTTTTTTTTTTTAACCTGTTCTTATGCCTGCGATCTAGCAAGTGTTGTTCATTAAGTGTTGTTATTCTCGCCTCACTGCTCCAGCATTTTTGCAATGGAAATGGAAAGGAAGGTTGGGATCCTAGGTCTCAGGGATCCCAGAGTGTCTCAAGGTAGTGTCTCAGAGAGTGTTTCTTTGAGATAACTACCCCCTGCCTGGAAGAACAACAAATGCCAAGATCTTTCAATATTACCCCCTTGCTGACAGTCTTGGCCTTCGCTTACTCTATGAACTTTTGCCCACCAGGGATAGTGACCTCGTTGCTGCATATACACTCACTCATCTTCAAATGTGGAGTGAGGTGCAGTGCGTCAAGAACTACAAGCTGAATTGGCTTTCAACTTCCTCTGACCGCAGGCAGGTAACAAACTTGAAACTGAATTACATTTATCTCAAGATTTAAGTTGGAGTATCGAGCACAATAGGTGTATTTAGAGGCAGGTGATGGAGAGGGCATATGACAGGAGACTGTAAGCTGTTATGAATGAACAGGTATGCCTGTCTGATTACTGAAGCTCCACCCAGATTTTTAAAACTGTTTTGCTTCCAGCACAAATCTGCAAATGTATTGTATATCTTGTTGGGGATTGCTAAAAGAGCTGGGAGAGGATATTATGAGATATTATCTCTCCCCTCTTGCGTTTGCAAGCACAGCAGAGCAGACCCCAACTACAGTGGGAAAACGTGAGTGTGCGGAGCTGCTGGTTAGAACAGGGTCAGCGATTAGTGGGTACAGACTGCCCTTTTGGCAGACTGGATCTTTACCTGGCTTCCCCCTTATACTACCAATAAGACAAACAGTCTTTTGGAGGTTAAAAACAGAGTTTACGCACTCAGATCTTGCAGATTGGATACAGGCAGGCTTAGGAATGTATTTACAGTTGTGCAGGAATCATTTGGTAGTCAACGTGTTCTGAACTTGGGAAAGGTTCAGACATGCTACTCTCGGCTACATCTTTAGCACATGCTGCAGTTACGGATTCATGGCTCAGACTCAGTTCCCGGGCAGGAAGAGCAGGCATTGGCCAAGCCCACATCCTGCCCCGGAGGACGTCTGGGTAATGTCCACAGAGTGTCTACTCTAGGAGGCACAACTCTGTGGTCCCAATTACGTCATGCACCTATACATGGCATGTGAGGTTTTTGGCTGCACATTCCCTACATATCTGACAGTGTGTATAAAGTCCTAGGAGGAAAATCCATCCAATCATATTTTTTTTGGTATTTCTTAAATATCACACCTGCCATAGCTATGCTGCATGCATGGGTGTTGATTTCAAGATGGCAGTTCCACACATGTGCAGTGCACACTGCATAAAAAGCCGCAACTGAACATGGCTCCTACTGTTACCCTTGTTGCAGGGTTAACTAGCATTGGACCTGCTGCAGACGAAAGGCCTGACCACATGCGCCATGGCAGGTAAGGGGGTGCATGGCATGCATGTCTGACTTCTATGTGAATGCAGTAACTTCTGTTATATTCAAGGAAGTACAAACAATTTCCCAAAACCCAAAGCAGGGGACAAATCAAAAAGGATAAAACCAACATAAAATGAGAACAATACATTACACCCAGAGGCTTGCTACGATGTAACATTCACAATCTCTTCTAAATCTCAGCAGAAGTGGATTTTCAAAGTTCCTCACATCAAAGGTTTCAGAGCTTGAGACTGTAGGAATGGATGAGAATTTCATTTCAGCTCATGGTTTGTGTTTTGTGTTTGTTTTGTTTTTATCAGATTATACCAGAATCTGCAAGATTCTCCATATTCGGGACAAAAGGAAGTGAAGGAAGAAGCGGGGGGGCGGGGAAACGTGTGAGAAACCAAAATTGACAGATTTGTCCACCTAGACCCAGGCTTGAGTGTTTTGCTCTTAAAGTGGATGTGAATCTCTGTGCATTCAGGCACGTTAGTGCTTAATTAAGTTTGCCACCTTCTTTTGCCCTTCATCTTTAACAGCTATATGGCAGAGAGGTACATCATGGTTCTCTCCATGCTGGGAATTGCTGTACCTACTGATCTTGGCAGATGGGTGATAATTTCATTTCAGTTCATTTTTGATATGAATTTAGCAAAATTCACAAAGTTCATATTTGGGAGAGAAACAGCATGAGACTTAAAAGATTCAGACGTGGGAGAAAGCAAAACTGACAAATTCACCCATCCCTACGGAGCCAGTGCCATTAAAAAGGCCCCGATTCTGGCTGCTGCATCCATACTTGAAGCAGGGATGCAAGCAGTTCCAGCGGGCCAGACTTCAGCTGGTGCACGGGCTCATATATGTTTAATTGTTTGCATGGGTGGACCGCTCTTGTGCTGGAAGAAGGGAAGCTGTGCCTCCATCACAGGTGGAGCAAGTCCCTAGCTGCTCAGCTCCACTAAATTACCTCAGAGGTCCACAGTTGCCTTGCTGCCTAGTAGGATCCGACCCCCAACCTGCATGGAGAGAACTGCCCTGGCTGCATTTATGTATTTATTTATTTATTATATTTATACCCCGCCTTTTTTCCTGCAAGGAACCCAAGGCAGCTTACATAGTCCTCCTCCTCCTCTCGGTTTTATCCTCACAACAACCCTGTGAGGTAGGTTAGGCTGAGAGGCAGTGACTGGCCCAAAGTCACCCAGTGAGTTTCATGGCCGAGCGGGGACCAAAACCCGGATTTCCCGAGTCCCAGTCCAACACTCTCACCGCTACGCCACTCTGGCTCTCTGATTTACTTCTGATTTAGCATGGGATATTTCACATACCTTCACTCTCCTTCAACAGATTTTTATGGGCACATCGTCTCTTATGAGCAACTGAAATACTTGAGAGATTTAGGATATTGTGCACACCCACACCCAAATCGAGATGTCTTCTCCATATACCGACAAAACAGACCATCAAAGCCCCAAGGTTGGAAAAATTGACCTGGGAGAAGGGGAAAGGGTATGTTCCAGTACCGGAGAGTCCAGGATAAGATTCATCCTGAGCCTTTTTCAGCCTCCTTTTCTCCCCCTCCAAAGTGTCCTCGCTAGACAGGCTGAAAAGCCCATCTAGCAAAAATAAAGGAGATTGGAGGACGGGGAGGCGAAGATCCCCTCTGCCGCCCCACCTACCCTGCCCTCTTCAGCCCAGCAAGGCATGGGAATCTTATTCTTGGCAGCCTCTGAGTTTGGGGACTTCTGAGTGGCAAGGGCGCAGTCCACAGGATTGCACCCTTACTGTATTGTTATCCCACTTTTCAGACAGTTATTGTCTCCCATAGTGGCTCATATCAAGCAAAGGCGGGGTCTGTCATCAGTAGTGGTGGGAGAAGAAACAGGGATGCTCAAATTTGCAGACATTTGCCAAACTCCATTTTATATCGCTCAGTTTGTCTTGCTCCCGTTCTTGTTTTGCAACCTGTTTTCCCCCCTCCTTTTTCTTCAAATGGGGAAAATGAGTAATTTTAATGGGGAAAGTGCACATTTCTTGAAAGTGCAGACTCCCCCCCCCATTGACTAAAGTGTGAAAATGTATATTATTATTTTCTTGAAAAATGTGAATTTTAAAGTTCACATTTTTCAAAATACACATTTTTCAAATTTGCAATTTAAAACACACACACACACACACGATTCCCCTTCACGTTCAGGATTGTGAGAGGGGCAAGTTTTGAATGCTTTGCGAACTGAAACAAAATTCTTCTACATCCCTCCTAGCCAACAGGCTTACAAAATAAAAGACAAAGCACACAAGGGAAGGGGATAAGAGGGAAAAGGAAGAGGAGAGAGGCCAGAACAAGGTGGTGAGCTATAAGTGGGCATTTAAATGCACTTTGCAGCAGACTGATCTTCCCTCGTTGGTCTTCCTACTTGGCTAGTAATTGATGGTTATTAGGCTGATGGATGGGGCCAAAGTGTTTGTTCCCTTTACTTCAGCATTCCCAGGGCTACAGGCAGTTGGAACTGAGTGTTCTTTCTGGCAGGTAGTGGGAAATAAGCTCCTTACAATTGCTCCTTCTTTGGCTAATGTATGGGCAGGGTTGGTCACAGCTTTGGTTTGATATTATACAAAGGTAGCAGGGGATGCAGGCTCCCAGCGGCCCTTGGTCCCCTGGCTGGTGGCAGAAGCCAGAGTGTCTTCCCTTCTGCTTTCTAGTTCCAGGGCAACAATTTTTGATGCAACTTTACTTTGGTCTGCAGAAATGAGTGGGATTAACTTTGGATTCAACCCCTTGGATTGAACTGCATGATATTTCTGTCCCTGATACTACTTTTGAATGTGATTGCATTGTGCAAATCTTTTGAAAACCACAGTGAGAGCCTCTCAGAGCTCTAAAGCAGGAGACATAATTTCTGAATTAATAAATTAAAGAAAAGTGGTAACCGGGCTAAACTGTGTTTAAAAACCAATGGATTCCTTTACTCTCATATCTGTGAGAATACACAATAAAAACAAAGAGGTTGGTGCATCTCACAAATTAATACAAAAGGCGAGACTTTAAATCAGAACCTTTAGACTTTGTCTAGTAAAACTATACTATCATCAAGGTTTTTGTGACCAAAGTGAACGGCTTCCTGGCTTTGCAATCACACAGAGCAAGAAAGAAGAGCTATAAGGGGCTATGAGGTGCCAAATCTTCACTAGTGTCCCTGGAACTAAATGAATGTGGCATGTACCAGGCACTAGCACTGCAGCCAAGGTCCTTTAATTACTATGTGGGTGAAGGGAATGTTTTGTGTTCCAGTTTTTGGGGGGCGGGGAGAGGCACTTGCTATTCTGTCCCCAGGAATCCAAAGATGCAGAGAGACCATGGTGTAGAAAGCTAAAAAGCAAAGAATGTGTTTAATCAAAAACTGTTCTCAAAAGAGCTCTTAATAATTGCTTTATTTTAAAGCAACATCTACATTTTACACCATGAGAAATCTGTCAAAAAAAAAAGAAAAAAAGAAAGAGGGTGGGGGAACTAGTTGATATTTGTACTTCAAACTGCTAACTTGAAAGGCAGGATTTTGTCTAATAATAATAATTTTAAGAAACTACAGTTCTGCCTGTCATCAGATGATGAAACATTAATTAAACACTCATGTTTTTTTCAGTTTGATCAAATCCTAAAATCAGAGCGGTATGAACCTTTCCTTCTCATATAGATCTGGTGAAAAACAAAACAAACTCTGTGGAGTGCAATTTTATGCATGTCTGCTCTGAAGTAAGTCCTGTTGAGTTCAAACATTTCTCAGCTAAATGTGTATACGACTGCCATCTCAATGTAGCATTGCATAAAACTGAACTACAAGTTCAGGTGAAGAATATGGTCCAATCAGCTTGGGGTTTTGCTATCGGTGAAGTTTGACTGCAATCTTGAGATGTGACAAAACTCTTGTGTGGATGCCAGTGACATTCAGTCTCCAGCTGTTTCACTTGAGGATCAGCCTGTAGATTCACTTCTAATTCCATTCCAGGTGACGTTTTGGAGGCCACTCAACTTTGCCCTGTGGAAGATTGGCATCAGAGGGCCAGAACTAGGTGTGAGTGTGTCAGATTGTGCCCCTATCATAGCACTATTCAGGTGTTCTTAATGTAGGTAGACTCTACATGTGAGGAAGGTGGGCAGGGATGAGTGTACTTGCTCCACCTCCGTTGTCACACTCCACATGTTTGTCCCAGGGTTCTAAATCACATAGAGAGCCTCCATGAATAGAGAAGGCTCCTTGCTTCAGAAAGTTGCCCTCGGCACATGGAGGGTAATGTGCACTCAACCGTGCTTTCCAAACCTTGATGTTGACTGAAAGGAAATTACTGAGGTAAGAGCTTGCAAAGAGGTGTGGTATAATGAGCGATTCTATGCTCATTGCTCTTTCTGTGAGATGGGGCAGATCTGTGTTTAAATGAGAGCTGTGTGCAAAGGGCCTCTCAAACTTCTCCTCCAGGGGGAGGAGGAATTCTCAACAGTTTCTCACAGGTAGGGCTCATAATTGGCAGGGGGTGTAGCACAGCTTCTCCCCCCCCCTCTCTCTGAGTATATGTTGCTACTGCAACTGGCATCATCATCAACTGTATTGACAGTCTGGATCCTATTTTTATCCGCCACAGTGCAGGTGTGAAGGGGGCAGTGTTGTATCTAGCCCCAGGGAAGAAGTTCAGTGGAGGCTGGTGACTCCTGTGTCAGTGGGGCTCCTTATCCATTACATCTTTTTCTTCGAGCTTCATAGGAACTACCCATGGTGCTCCATAGTGCTGAACCTATTTTGGGGATAACCTATAAAGCTTGAACAAAAGGTGCAATGGATAAGGAGCGGAGGAGCCCCACTGACACAGGAGTCACCAGCCTCCCTTGGAGCTAGTGCTGTGGCAAAATCTGTCCTCCAATTTCATGAAAGTTTTCTTCTCCCATGGAAAAGGCTTCCATTGTTGTGCCTCATTCTCCGTGTGTCTTATAATTTGTTTTTGTGGTGTTTTTGAGCTTACCTAATCACTGGGAGGCAGCTGAGGGTGCTGTGTGTGTGTGTGTTTTCTTTCTATTACACATCTCTCCATTGTTCTGTAGCCTCCCAGGCAGGCTGCCTAGACTGCCTGATCTGAAAAAGCCCTATAGGAGGATTACTTCCCCTGGGCCTTGATTGAAGTGTGGGAAGCCGAGATTGTTACAGGCTGCTGGATAGATGGTTGTACAACAAAAGACATGACACTCACTCACACTCCTTTGCCACCTCATATGCAAGGTAAGCACAAGAAACCTGAATCCAAACCATGAGCATTTCAATCAAATTTGATTCTCCTTTGAATTTCTTTTTGAAAACAGTGTATTTTCTATGAAATTAAATGGGAATGGTTAAAAAAAAAAGTGGGATACATTTTCAGTACAGCCCTAGTTTAAACACTCAGATATGCCACTGCGTGTGATGCCTGACCCAGTGCTACTGACTGTTCAGATGAAAATTCAGAGACCATGGCATCCAACAACCCTGTAGATCCTCCTGATACTACTGACACCCCTTGCACCTCCAGGGAAGCTCCACCAGGTCCTCCAGTACTGGTGGACTCTGAGGAACATCCCCCATTGATTCTGAGGGTGAGGCCTGGCCAAGCATCCACCAAGCCCTAGATTGTACTGGAGCCAGAAGGTGGGAGCACAGGCCACCATTCGGAGGCAAAACTTGCACCTCAAGAACCACAGCAACCAGGCTACTGAGGAGTAAGGACTCCTCATGAATAGGATTCTCTTCATAAGGAGGCTGTCTTTGGGAAGCCTCTGATAAGCTACATCTGAGTCTTGCATGGGGTGCTGGAAGTTCCAGCTCATAAGTCCTCAGTTGGGATCTACTAGCTGCTGGAAAAGCAACTTACCTCAGTACCTTGTACCTTGAAAACTTGCTTTGATCGCCCATGCTGCTGACTCTTGGACTCCTGTAAGTAACCTCAGACTGCCTTTGACCACGCTTCTTGTTAAATCCTTATTTGTACTGTGTTCTGAGAACTTGCTGCCTGTGACCTTGGACTGAGTTGACCTTTTATGAGGCATTTAATAAATACATAAATATTTGTACCACTTATTTTACATTGGCAGTGGGGTAAATTTATTACCCCCTTTAGCTTTCCTCCAAGCCCATGTAAAGAGGACACCATCACACCTAGTTTGTCACAGAGACAGCTGGTGAGAAGAGGAAGTATGATTGCCAACACCACTTGCTCTGGTGTTAATTAGGGATACATCTCCCCCACCCCTGGCCCTTCCTTCCACCTGAAGGTGGGAGAAGACTGCAGTAGAATTGAGGAGTTTCTGCTTCTTATTCATTATTTTACATGTGACTATCTGATAGTAATGGTCCCACATTCACATAAATTTCTGCTTTAGACTTTCATTCCCTGCCCCTCCCCCAAAAAACAAATAAACAAAACTGGAATTGGATTCAGTTGTGTTTGCTGATCAACATTTAAAACAAACAAACATGTACCATGGCACCATACCAACATTTCCCCTAGAGGTGGTCATGATTCTTTGTGAGTGTTGTGATAATAGGAAGCCATGTGTCTGGTCTCACCTGTCACCTCAACCATAGATCTCCCTCCCAGTTCCTAGAAATACATCTCCCCCCACCCCACACACAATACAAATTGACAGATCTAGCTACACCTTATTCCCATGTATTAAGGACCTATTCCCTGGCTCATTGATCATATCTGTTTGTATATCTTGTCCCACCTTAACCTTCAAAACTGACCATTAGCCTTGCCTTGGAATAATGAGGTAGTTTGAGATTTCAAATACAAATAAACATTGCCCAGGTCTCCCTGGTAACATGCAATGTGGAATGGGTGCTTCCTGCAGGCTGGCAGGCAGCTGATGTATCAATGATTTCAGCCGACCACACTGCAGCATCTCGTCTCTCTCCTTGCTGCCAGCCAGAGGAATACACACAGTTAAAGGGGGAGGGGAGTATAATAATAATCTACCTGTGACCTAACTTAATAAGAGTGCTCTCTTTTCTTCAAATAAGGCCAAAGGACAATGGGGGCTGGCAAAAGAACCAGCTTGCGAAGCTGCAAAATGAGACTGATACCACCCAAACTTGATGTAAATTAGAGTATACAGTGTGATGGAGTAATTAAATATTCCCATAGAGGTTTACAAGTCCCAGCTAAGCTGTCTCCAAGGCAACTCTGTTCATCAGACCACCGTGGGCAGGATCTATACTGCTATATCTCTGGGAGAATGACTGCAGCAGCTTGGCAAGAGTTTCTGACTCCCAATTGTTTGATGATGGCAGTAACAAAAAGGCTTTCCTCTCTTCTCTCCCCACACCCTCACTTTCTATTTAGGCTGTTAGAACCTCTGTTTGGTAGTAAGTCGTATGGCAGTTCATACTAGCATATGTAGGGCATTTATTTATTTATTATTATTTACATTTATTAATCGCCCATCTGGCTGGCAACCGGCATCCCCTTGTATGGCTCATGGGGTGTAGCAGGTCATTGGCTCCACCCCCTGAACCACCATTTTGCATCTGGTTCCACCCCTGGCCACTATTTTACACTTGGCTCTGGTTGGTGGACCTCAGAGTTCCAGTGAACACAACAACCAAGTAACAGCAATATCCCAGAAGGCTGAATTCTGCCCATGCCTTCCCTACACTAGTGTTTTCTAACCAGTAATGCTTTTCAGTATGTGAGATGGCACAAGAACCACTGGTTGGTCCCTGCCCCCCCCCCACTACCCTAGACTATATAGGTCAGGCCTTAGAAAGCTGTAAGTGTTTCCGAGGCCCAGCTTGACAGACTGCTACCCAGTCAGAAGAATTTGCAAAACACGTCAATCTGCTTAGGTGACAATCTGCTGCAGGAGACACAACTGCAAACTGAAGTCCAGTCTTATGCTGGGGAATTTGTGGGAGCTTTCTCCCTTCCCAAACCCTGCTATTGTTAATCCCTGGTTCCTTGCTTATCTGTGTCATGGCAGGCTATTGAAGATTGGAGCCAGTAGTGTATCTGGTAGCATTGGACTTGGATGGGTGTGGGGATTGATGCTCAGATCAGGAACCCAATTAGCGACCTTGGACATGTTATCTCTGAGCCCCACCTCACACAATTGGTGCTCAGAATAAAATGCTCTTTGATGGAAGGTTACAGATTATAATAAATTCACTCCTTGCCAGTATAAAATAAGTGTTACTAATATTTATTCATTTGATTTATTAAATGCTTCATAAAATAAATTTATCTAGGTGTTTTACAAATAATAATTAAGAATAGTAATAATAATAATAATAATAATAATAATAATAATAATAAGCAACAACAAATAAAATCACATTAAAATCAACAGTATAAAACAATTAAACATGCCAACATGCCATACAATACATACAATATCAGACATAAGAGGTAAAACCACAATACAGGGACTAAAACAATAAACACAAAAATACTAAAATGTTTTTAAAAATACTTCAAAAGATTTAAAAAGCCTGAAAGTCTTAGCCTGACACTGAAAAGGTGGCAGTGGGCACCAGGTGAGCTTCTCTAGAGAAAGCATTCCAGAGCTGAGGGGCACCACCAAAAAAGCCCCCTCTTGTTGCTACCCTCCAATCCTTGGAATAAAGTTGGCATTTGAAACACACAAGCCAACAATATAGAAAAACACACCCTAGGAGGAAAGGCTGAAGTGACAGATTATATTTAATCTAGAGTAGAGAAAACTAGGGCAGACCTGAGAGCACTTTTCAAAGACTTGAAGGTGAAAGGCTGCCACAGAGAAGAGTGCAAAGGTTTGTTTTCTGCTCCCCAGAGGGCAGGAATAGATCTAATGGGCTTAAATTACAGGAGGGTAGATATCAGTTGAACATTAGTAGAAAGTTCTTGACTGTAAGAACAGTTCATCAATGAAACCAATTGCCTAGAAGTAGGGAGGTTGGAGAGATCCACAACTGATTCAAATCTATGAATTTGGATTTCTATGAATCCAACCTGCAGATTCCGCGGAGGACCGTCTTTTTCTGATTCATGCAGATTCCACAGATTTTCAGAGGTGTTTTTTTTTTTTTTTAACTTTCCAAAATTGTCCTCAAATCTAGTCATACAAAAATATGAAAGTTGCTGGAAACAACACCTTTATTTTTAGGGGGGAAAAACACCACAGGCACAGTGTTGGATATTTCCCTGATCTCTCTTCAGCCTCTGCTATGTAGCAATATGCGTGCGTGCACACTTTGCTCACTGATAGTATCCTGAGCTATGTAAAATACGTAAAATGTTACACATCAGTGAAAGTTCTGTAAATTGTGGTGGACGTTTTTGTTGACTTTTATGGGGGGATCCAGATCCGTCAATGCGTGAAAGATGCCTGACCATCTGCAAAACACAGATGGACCTGATTAAACAAAATTTGTACATCCCTACCTAGAAGGGCTCTCCCTTGCTAGAGTTCCTCAAGTAGAGGCTGAGCAGCCATCTGTTGGGGATGATTTAGCTCCGGATCTCTTACTTAGACTGGGAGGCTAGACTAGATGGCCCACGGGCCTCTCTCCAACTCTAGGACTCTCTCCCCCAGCTCTATGATGCTAAGTGTTCCATACCTTTCAATATTATACAATTGACAATAGGTATTCATAAGACCCTTTCTCAAACCAAGGATCATTATCAGAGTGCCTCCACCCCTGTCTTATCTCTACTTGTATACATTTACCCCATAACAACTTGTCCAGCACTGGCCTCTGAAACTATGTGTGTCATTTGATTTCTTTTTATTTTATTTATTAACACATTGATTAGCTGCTCTGCAGCCATAGCTCTCAAAGCAGCATACCGAGTCACAGGCAAATACAATAAATACAACAGAATGCAACCAAAATACCCAGCAGCCCATTGGAACAAGGAATTAATATAGCCAGCATAGATAGAAGTAAAAAGGCCTGGGTAACTAGAAAGCTTTTCACATGGTGCCAAAAATAAAACAAAGGTGAACCTGTCTGGGAAAAGATTTTCACAGCGAGGGTGCCACAACTTACAAGGTCCTGTCTCCTGTTACCACCCACCTTACTTCTGATGGCAAGGGCCCCATAGAGCAGGGCCTCTGGAGTAAAATATTAGCTGGGCAGGTCTTGCAGAAGCAGGCAGTTTGCTAACTGATCATAAGTCTCCTTTAAAAACCATGAGAGAAACTTAAAAAATTTTTATGGAACATTAAGTCTCAGAATAGATCTGGTTATAAAACAGCTACAACACAAAGTACATTTAGTAATGTTAACAATCTGGATAGCGCTATTGAGGGTGGTGGAAATGAAGGACCATACATGGCATTTTCTGTTCATGTGCTCATATTTACACAGCAGTCAAGATGTGCACTAGAGTTGAGTGTCATCTGTCCCCCACCAATGTAGTTAATATCTACAAACTCGGGAGAAGTGCACATGTGTGTATGCTAATCAGATACTTTTTAAAAAGCACCAGCAATATCTTCCCAATAATCAAAACAGGGACATGGTGGGGTTTGTTTTATTATCTTCAGAGACCAGCAACAGGAAGTAGGGACTTGGGGAACATATGGTGGATAGAGTGTTTGGACTTGAACCAGGGATGAGGAACCTATGGCCTTCTAGATGATGTTGGACTCCAACTGCCATCAGTGAGCTAGGATGTAAGTTTGTTTCAGTTCTTTTTTAAAATTATTATTACATCAACAATACAATACAACATGACACCAATCATGAAGTAACCTGTCATTAAGGAGTATTAATTAGGTCTTTCTTGATGGTTACCTCTTATTGTGGATCACTCTGTTGGCTAAAGAAGTCCAGGGTTGCTAGCATGCACCTTCCGGACCAAACTTGGACTCAATCTGCTGTTGAAGTCTCTACATTTCCAACCTTGTAATGTGATTTGCAAACAAAACAAAAAAAAACTGTTTGACGGCATGTGTACATTTGAAAAATGTGTATGAATATGCTTTAATCAATGGTAGAAGAATGCATACATTTCAAAGATCTGCACAATTGATGCGTACATTTGGAAAAATACACATTGATTTTCATGCAAAAATTTTCATGCCACCTACCTCACCAGGATATTGTGAGAGTACAATGGAGTGGGGGGGGGGATCCATATATGCTACCCCGAGGTCCTTGTAGGAAAGGTGAGATATAAACCTCATGAATCAATATTTTTTGGAGAATGATCATCATGTTCCCTTCCTTTGAAGGCCCTTCCTTTAGGAAAAGGCCATAGCTCAAAGACAGAGGGCATAGCTCAGTAGTAGAAAACATCAGTCACTGGCATCTCCAGAGGGGGCTGGGGAATACCCTTGTCTGAAACCCTAGAGGGGCACTGACACTCAGTGTAGACAATTCTGAGTCAAATAAACCAATGATCTGGCTTCATACAAGGCAGAATCCTACATTCCTTCCTGTGTACTGGTTTGGATCTACACAGCTTTGATCCTGATCCTAACATGGATGAGAGAGAGAAACATCCACTTTTCATACTGCCCATCCCTCCAATCTGAGACTGATGTTATTGCCAGTACACTACTGCCAACTTGTGCAGCCAGTGTGGTCTAGTGGTTAGAGTGTTGGACTAGGACTTGGGAGATCCGGGTTCTAGGCCCCGCTCGGCCATGAAACTCACTGGGTGACGTTGGGCCAGTCACTGACTCTCAGCCTAACCTACCTCACAGGGTTGTTGTGAGGATAAAATGGAGAGGAGGAGGAGGAGGATTATGTAAGATGACTTGGGTTCCTTGCAGGAAAAAAGGCAGGGTATAAATGTAATAAATAAATAAATAAATAAATAAAAACTTACACTCCACTTTTTAAACTTTGAAAGATTTCTAAGGTGACCAAAAGGCAAGGAGTGAGAGCCTGGCTCTAGAAAGACCTGTAGGGATACATCTTTTGTATTGCTACTTCATAACAGAGCCAACCTGGATCCTAATTTCACAATTGGATCTGCACTGTAGCAAGGTTTAGGAGCTGCCTTTTTTGTTTAGTGTGGGTGAGCTGCAAGCACAGCTAGGGACCAAATTAACAGGCTGATTGAAGGGCTGTTAAAACTCAATGTATTTTGCTTTGTTTTCACAGCAGAGCTATCATTTTTCTCTTTGGATTAAGAGCCACTGAGGCTTGGCTTATTCTACACTTCTCTGTTTGCTCCATTCTCCACTCCCATTCCAATTCATTGCTGGGGTGTTCTACAAATAACTCCAAAACTCGGGGGGGGGGAATACATGGATAGAATTGATGCTGTTCTCATGTTTTGCTTCTCTCCTGCTTTTTCTGTCTTCTGTCTATTGGGTTTTAATATATTTTTTTGTTGTCTTGGTCATCTTACATTGTTCAAAATGGGATAAAGATATGTATAAGTAATGTTCAGTGGAAGTTATGATAATCTCTTCTATCCCTACCTTAGAGAGAGATGATTAAGAGAATGAGAGAGAGAGAGAGAGAGAGAGAGAGAGAGAGAGAACTCAAATTAGCACTTTTCAAAATGGCTACCAGATTTCAAAAATACTTCTTTCTGCTTTAAAACTATGCCATATGTCTGTCTGGCTGTGCATCCATCTAGGTTTTGTTGCCATGCTTCTTGATGTGGTCCAAAAGTGTGAAATTAGGTTTCTTCCCCATCCCTATGCCAAGGCCAACTGAGCAGTGCTATGCAATGCCAGAGTCTAGAATGGTACCTTTAGGAAAATGGTACCTTTAGGAAAATGGTACCTTTGCATATGCAGTTGTGGATACAAAGGTACATAGCTGAAGTAGTTCTGAATAAACTAATCTAGAATTCACGGATCATATCTTTTACATGCCCTAGACTCCTTGGGCAGGCATCTCTAAGGTTCTGGGACATAACTTGTACTAATTGTGGTGGTGGTGGGGGAATAGTAACACTACAGTAAGTAAAAAATAAATAAATAAATCCACATCAGCCTGCTGGTTCACCCACAAAGCCGGTTACATAATCTCACCAAAGAAGCAACAGATGTATCAGCTGCTTGCTTAAAATTAGCCCCATTAGTCATGTTTGCCACACCTCCTTTTGTGCTCCTTTAATCTTTTCTGCATAGATATATTTTTAGAGGAACTTGCTTCCTTCAAGATCCAATCCATACTGAGAAAGGCGGCATCAGATACTGACTCTTAAAATTAATTCATGTTTTTAAAAAGTAATAAAGTAATACTGTGTGACATCTCCCTAGCACTGATACACACACACACACACACACACACACACACAAATGATTAGAATGAGAATCACTGATTTATCAAGAGATACTTGCAGAGGAGGGGGTGAAAATTCATGCTCCCAAATGTAGGCGGTGGGGATTTCCTGTTGTTTTGGAGCACTGAACCTCCCTGCCAGGGGTTAGCATTAGCTGTAGGTGGTGGGGAACAGCTTCTTTATTTTTTCAAATTATATTTTATCTCGCAGCCTCTCTGGTTTTATTTATTTATTTTATTGCATTGGATAACTCAGATGACATAGACAGTGTTCAGGAAAGCTTATTGCAGAATACATCTTTCTCTAGGGCAGCCTTCCCAAACCTGGTGCCCTCCAGAAGTTTTGGATTACAACTCCATTCATCTTTAACCATTGGCCATGCTGGATGGGGCTCATGAGAGCTGGTGTTCAGAACATCTGGAGGGCAACAGATTGGAGAAAGTTGCTCTAGGGTTGATGGTCTAGGCAGTAAAGAATTCCTGAGTCCTACAGTAACTCTGACCACCCAGGTTGGTCCTTGGTTTTACTCACCAGGAAATGCTATAAAGGCTTCCTGTTTAGTTCCTGGACTGGGTCCAGTTTGACTCCACCCACCTGCTCATGGTGCAGGCTTACTCTTCCAATTCTGACTCCTGCTTGACAGCTAAGGTGGCCAGGTGTCCTACTTTACAAACAACAGCCCTCTGTTTGAAGATGTCTTCTATTTCATGGGCTGCCCTTTATCTCTGTAGTCCCAACTACCAGAGCTGAGTATCTTCTTATTCAGGATGTGATCAGGTCTGTATGAGGCCAGGCAGGTCTTCCCCTTGCTGTGGTGTGCTTTTTTTGTTTTTTGCCAGGAGGCAGGGGATACAACCTCCCAGTGGCCCCTTGGTGCTATGGCCAATGGCAGAGGCCAAAGTGTGATCTGCCACCCCAGATGGAAAGCCTACCTGGATTCCATGTGGGGGAGGTGCCTACTGGGGAGCTCTTATACTTGCTTTGAGTAATTGTTTCCCTTTCATTCTATCCCACATAACACTGCCTCATACAGAGTCAGACCAACACAGCCCATCTAACTGAGTATTATGTTCTTTGACTGGCAGCCTCTCTCCAGTCAGGTGTGTGTGTGTGTTTCCTTTCATCTGTTTTCTGATCCTTTTGGCCAGAGATGCTGGGCATTGAATCTGGGACCTCTGCTGGATGCAAAGCATGTGCTCTAACACTGAGCTGTGGCTCCTCCCCTCAAGTCTTCTAGCTGCTTAAGAGAGTATGTTGTTGTTGTTGTTTACAGTATTTGTATACCGCTCCAGAACAAGCAGATTCCGGAGTGGTCAACAATAAAAAGACAAAAGCAGATAAAAGAAACAAAAACAATATGTTGAAAACAAACTAAAATTACGTTGGTGGTTGAAGAGCAGAGAAGGCTTTCCGGAAGAAGGAGGTCTTCAGCAGGCGCCGAAAGCAGCACTCTCTGAAATCGACCCCGCAGGTAGGACCGAAACCACTGTAACACAGTGCCTCCAATACCCAACCCACGGAGTCGATCCAGGAGGATACCATGGTCAATGGTATTGAAAGCTGCTGAGAGATTGAGTAGAATTAACAGGGTCACGCACCCACTATCCTTTACTCAATAAAGTTCATCCATGAGGGCAACCAAGGCTGATTCAGTCCCATAACCAGGTCAAAACCCAGACTGGAATGGGTCTAGATAATCAGTATCCTCCAAGAGTTAGGACTGGAGTGATGTAAAAGTAGACTTTTGGCTGAATTTTGAAAATGGGCAGGCACATTTAAGCCTTGGACCAGCTTAGTGAGTACTTCACTAAGAAGCACTCCTATCACTGAAGAGTATATGCCCTCTACTCGATATACAGTACATCACATCATGGGCAGTGTGTTAATTTTTACATCCATTATAGATAGTGCAGGTACCAATTTTCACCTGGAATTTCCTCTGAATGGGCACTTAGCTAATAGAATACACCATCCTGCCTTACCACAAAGGAACTTTGAACTAGTTGGAATGAGCTAACAGAATGAGAAGATGGGAGTTGCTAATTATCATGGTCAAAAGTGGTAAAAAGTGCAGTAGTGGTTTGGGGAAGATAATAATTTCAGGTCCTTCCATGTGTGACAGCTGCGGGGAAAAACAGTTGTATTAAGTAAGTAAGTGCATGGCTAAAAGCTTGATGATGTGACAAGAAAAAGCCCACCTGATTGCGCCCACATGCTCAAACTTCTAATAGCACTGAGCAGAAATTTCAGAAATGTGTGTTGAGCTTTCTGCTTAACCTTTTGTCTCCTAGGTTCAGAATGGACAGTCAAGCTGAAAATCTTTAGATAGATCCTCATGGTTGGTTTTCTCCCACCATAATGTGACTTGTGTTATTTACTCCATGGTGAGATCCATGTGGTGTAATGAAAGGTTCACAATGGGTTTCCCACCCTCTTCAACATATTCTCAATGGCATCCAGTTGTGAAATACCATCCCCAAACATGTTGAACAAGACTCTACTTACAGATACTAGCTGGAAACTATGTTGTTCTTAACAATAAAGTATCTTGTGGCACCTTAAGACTAACAAATACATTGTGGCATAAGTGTTTGTGTACTGCATTCCACTTCTTCAGACATGTGATGAACCTCAACCTGGCAGATCTATAAGATGCTACAATTGTTACAATGGAAGGCACCAGATTTAGCCATGTGGAGTGGAAATCCATTGACCTCATGAAGAAACCCACAGAGATACAAACAGATAGCATCTTCTAGATCTGCCAATTTGAGGTTAATACTTCATGCATCTGATGAAGTGGACACTGTCCACAAAAGCTTATGTCAGGATACATTTGATAGTCTTTAACATGCCACAAAATACTTTGTTGGTTTTGCTGCAACAGACTAACATGGCTACTTGTCTGGAAATTGTATTGTGTTCTTCCAAGCCTTTGGTCACATATAAGGGCTGATGCCTCCCAAATGAGGCTGTGCACAGAGATCACCATCAGAGGATGTCTTTATGTTCTCTGTTGTCAGAGGTATGTGTCATGACCCAGGGCTCTGCTTCCTCTGATATGGACCTCTCAGAACTAGAAGAGGATGTGGCCACAGAAGCACCCATTGATGTCCCTCTCTCCTCAGGGCCTTCAGCCCCAGAAGAGATGTCCAGCTGTGCATGTGCCCTGACATTGTCAATATTATAATAAAATGCCAATTGCTTATGCTCCTGCAGGAAGACTTAAAAAAAAAAAATCAACTAAGCAATGAAACTGTCCCTGTTATTGTTAATAATGAAGAAGAAGTCGTTAGGATAAACTGAGGGAAAAATAGACTATTCAGGGCCTTTAAAAGTAAGACGTATTTATTCTTTTTAAAAGTGCACAATTCCGGAATCTTGCAACTGCTTGATTCCAGTGAAGAAAATAAATACAATTAAAAATTAAGAAAAAAATAATGTTATTTTTTAAATGTTTTTTTATTTTTAAAATGTATTTTATATTTCCAGAGCTACACTACTGTGAATTTCAATATCTTGAGAACCTCAAAATATGAGGATGAATCCAGCAGAGGTGGTCTTTTAAGAGTATATCTACAAAAGAAACCTATAATTTGGAAATCTCTTACAGGATGCTAGCCTTAGGGAGGAAAAACCTATGGCCCCTACTCATAGGGCCTTAGGATAATTTGGATTCCCAAATCCAAGGTTGGAGAAAGCCCTCAGAATGGAGAATAAGAGAAGTGACCCCCCCCCACCCCACATCTTTGCAGCTGGCATGGAAAGAACTGTGCCAGCTATGCTCCAAGGTTGGGAGAGCAAGCTCAGAGAGTGGGAAAAGACTAAGAGAGCACTTTAGTGGCTGGGCGGGGGAGGAGACTGCAGAGGCCAGAATACGAGCTATCCTGAGCTAACCCATAAGATTACACAGCACTCCACTAGACACAGTGCATGCAAAGTGTACATAACCAAGAAGTTGCTTCTTAACAGGAATGGATGGATCTGTCAGTTTTGCTTTCTCCCATATTTATTTATTTTTTTAAATTATCTCAAGTTCTTTCTGTCCCTTTTATGAAGAAATTTGCAGATTCTGATAAGTTCTTATCAAACAAACAAACAAACAAAAATCTCACCCACGTGCACTGGCAAAATCTTCCATGTAGGTGTTAAAGATGAGGTCCATGTCAGAAGAAAAGATGTGGCAACCATAACTCATCAGCAAAGATATGGTTGAATTCATGGGGATTCAAACCCAGGCTTTTATGAGCTAAGCACTCAAAGCCCTGGCCCTGGCCGGATGAATCTGTCAGTTCTCTTTCTCCCACATTTTTAAATCTCAAGTTCTTTCCATTCCATCTATGTAGAAATCTGTAAATGTTGTTAAGTTCTTATCAAAAAAATGAACCAAATGAAATTATCACTCATCCCTGCCTTTTAGAGATATTCAGGTGTTTAATCATCATCATCATCATCATCATCATCATCATCATCATCATCATCATCATCATCATCTTACAGCTTAAGAGAACAATCCTATAGTTGCTGGTGAGTGTCCCAGGGATCATAGGATAGCTCAGATCCTGCACACCGAGGTCAGAGACAGCACTTCGACCTCAGAAAGGGGAGTCAGATATTCACCCTCTCTCCCTGCCCCCTCACAACTGGCATGCAAAGAACAGTGCCAGGTGCCTCTCTAAGGTCCGAAACCTGACCTTGGAGAGTCGGAACAGGGGGGTTTCCTGTGGGTGGGGTGGGAGGGGAGAGGCCAGGGTACACTGGAGAGGCCAGGGTACAAGTTATTCGGAGCCTTCTCCAGCATCCTGTCTTCTCCCTCCAAAGTGTCCTCACTGGACAGGGCACAAAGCCCGTCTACCCTGAAAAGGCCATCTAATGAAAATCTGGAAGGATGAAGGATGGGGAGACAAAGATCACATCTGCCACTCCTCCCACCTTGCTGGCTTCAGCCTAGCAAGGGCATGGGAAACTGGGAAGCCCCCAAATTCAGGGGCTTTCAAGCAGTGATGGCACAATCAATAGGATTGCACCCTAAGTATGGTTTAGTATGATGCCTGAACTGTCAAAACTGATTTTGGCTCAGTCAGCAAATTAGAATCAGAAATCATGGTCTGACATAGGTTTGCAAAGACTGGTTTATTCTGTAGTTTGGTGCAATGTCTAAATAGTCAAATGAAAGATGTATCCTTTGCTCCATCTCAGGAGGATGCTGCACCATAGGGATAGCAGTAAAGTTACAAAGCTCAGTTCTATGGCAATGGAAAATAGAAACACAGTTTGCCTGTTGTACATTTAGATGCTCAAAACATGGTTTGTGTCCTAAATCACGGTCAGCGCAACCATGGTTTGGCATGATGTCTGAACCGAGCCATAGGGCGATTGTATTTTGCCAAACCCATTCCATCCACTGCAGCAATCTGTGCAGTGGGCTTGACTGTTTCTCCTCAATCCCATTTGCTGATGACTGCAGAATCAGTGGACAGACCAGAACAAGTCATATTTCAGAGCTCTGCTGTGTCATAATTAATGCAGGTGCAGGTGGGCAATTAGCAGCAGGTGTTTTGTATTAGCAAATCAGAGCACTCTTGGGGAGGGAAGGTAAAAGAGAAATGTGGTGTATAGGGAGGTGGGGAGAGAGGGAAAAGCATGTCATTAAATGGATAGTGTTGGAAGCTTCCATTTAAGCACAGCATGTGTTACAAGATCCTGCTCAGCATCCAAAACCATAGCTTATGCCAGCATGTGTGCCTGCAAGTGTGTGTGTGTTTTCTTCTCCCCAAGCCCTGCTCCTTGGAAACTGCAGTATTTTTGGGACAGATTCTTGTGTTAATTACTCTCCAGAAATAGAGCTGAAGTTGTTTGGCAGGGTTTTGAAGAGAAGAATGAAGGATTTGGAACTGGATGTAGAGATTTTGGTTTTGTTGTTGTTTTAAAGAGAGCATTGTATATGTATATACAATTTTGCTTTGTTCTTTCACCAGGAATCCATTATCAAGGTATATACTGCAGTGGTTAGCTTGGACTGCAGGAAGGAAAGAATGCCATTCTCTCCTGTTTGCCAAAGCCATTGTTTGGCCATAGTTATGCAAAGTGTTTTGCCCAGGCAGAACATTGTTGGTTGAACAAGGGCATCAATCCAGAAAAAGTTAGTTGTTGTGATTAAGCCCTATTGTGTTCAGTCACACTTAAAGTCTATTAGCCTAACATAGGAAGCTGCCTTACGCAGAGTCATATGACTGGTCTGTCTTGCGCAGTATGGTCTACTGTAATTGGAAGGAGATTTCCGGTGTCTCAAGCAGAGGGAGATATCTTCCCATCACCTGGTACCTGGTCCTTCTAACTGGAGATTCCAGGGATTGGATCTGGGACCTTCTACATACAAAGCATGTTCTCTACTATTGAGCTATGCTATGGTCCCTCCCATGTTGGAAGATGAAAGGGGAACAAAGGTATGTTGAGCTTGACAGACTATATTTCCTTTGCTCTTCCATGGTGAGCAAGTTTGTGTTACATTTCTATCCCATCTTTCCTCCAAGGAACTCAAAACTATGTTCCTTCCTTCTGCCTTCATTGTATCCTCCTAATGGCCCTGTGAGGTAGGTGAGGCTGAGAAATACTGACTGGCCAAGGTCACCCAGTGAGCTCGTGGCTGTGTGGGGATTTGAAGCTGAGTCTTCCCAGTTCTAGCCCAATACACTAAGCACTACACCACACTGCCTCAAACTACAAATAATTAAACCACCCAGAGAGCTTTGGTGTAAACTTCCCAGAGAGCTTTGGTGGTATAGAAATAATAATAATAATAATAATAATAATAATAATAATATTATTATTATTATTATTATTATTATCAACAACACACTAACTAAACACAAGAGTGAAAAACATAAGGAAACACAGCGTGAAATGGTTTGAAAACACTTACAGGAATAGTGCAAGATGACTGATTGAGAACCGTTTTTGTTTTGGCTTTTTGCATAAAGATCTGAGCAACAGTGGAACTTGCAACCCATGGAGAAATAACACACACAGGCAAGAAATATGTCTCTCTCTCTATTCTACTCTAACTGGGGGCTTGTGGAAAAATGAACTACCAGAATATTGGAACTTTTGCTCAAGAATTGTATCAAGTATGATTTGATGATTGATACTGTAACTGTCCAATCTCCCTTTCCCTGCTCGCTCGCTCTCGCTCGCTCCCTCTCTCATCTATTCTGGCTATTTCTTAACTAAAAAATGAATGAAATGAATGCCTGCGCTCCATTTTTTCCAACTTTTAATTTGTTACCAAAAGACTGCATATCCCTACAAAGTATGGATTGTAAAATAAATGAACATATGTAAATAAGTTTGTGTGCGCGTGTGCGTGCGTGCGTGTGTGCATGGGGGGGGGGTTCTGTAGCTGCTACTGAGCAAGATAGGGTTGTTGTTTTTTTGTTCATTTGTACTGAAAGACAATAAAATGCATAAACATTTTTTATTTTGTATGAATCATAGTTGCCTTTTTTGTTGCAATTATGATGGTAGAAGCAGCAAGGGGCAACAAAAAATAATAAAGCAAGCAACATTTGCTTAAAAAAAGATTTTGTATTGAGAGGCAGAGATAATAAATTAATACACAGGCATAGATCTTAACAAAAGATTCTGCTATATGTTCTGAAAATTAGATTCTGCACTGTACCAGAACTAAATATCTGAACAATTTACTTTTAGGAAAGGATCACTAGTCAGTTTAACAAAAGGCTGAACTGTTAGTTGCAAACAGAAATATGAATATTATGCAGGGAATTGCTTCCTTTGCTTACAGGCCAAGTACATTAAAAAAAAATGGGGGAAAAGAAGCAGAACATGTTGTTGCTTTATAATGTATGATACTGATTGATTGAATTGTAAATTTTTTATTGTTTTACACTTGTTGTGACTTACACCCTTGAAAAATAAATAACTTCTATAACAGCACTGCACCGGGAAAATTAGGGGACACGTTCTTACAAAGTATATGTATTCAACATCACATTACTTAAAGCATCCATAATAAGTATAATATAAAACTTTTGCTAAAACCAGTGTTGCAAATTACAGTCTGTGACTATCACGAGGTCAAGTTTAGATAGATGAAATAAAGCTATACTTGTACAAGGAAAAAAAATATGATTATGCATTTATCAATTACAAGTGCAGATGAAATTGCCAGTGTTACAACTCCCACTGGATCAGATTTGCATTTACAAATCACAGGTATGCTTGTGTACGAGAGTGAGTGAGAGTCAGTCCAATACATAGCTGTGAGATTCAATTCACCCTGATGTGCTTTCATTTCTTTATTTTAAAGCAGGGGTAGGCAATTTGTGGCTCTCCAGATATTTTGGCATACTCCCATGAGCCCTAGCCAGTATAGCAAATGGTAAGGGATGATGGGAGTTGTAGGCCAAAACATCTGGAGTGCTACAAGTTGTCCATCCCCGTTTTATCAGATAGCAGTCTTTGTTTTCCACGGGTTTTTCCATGTGTATTTTTCCAAATGTGCACATCAGTTGTGCACATCTTTGAAATATATGCATTCTTCTCCCATTGATTAAAGAGTATATTTGTGCTTCTTTTTTTTTTAGTTTTGGGGTCCACAAATCACATTGCAAGTTCAAAAATGCACTGACCTCGACCACAGATTGTGTCTGAGTCTGCATTCAGTCTGGACGGTGTGAACTGGATAAATCCCTTTCAAAAACAAACAAATATCTCATGCATCCCTATTAAAGAGTATAAAATTCCCAGTTAAAGTTGAAATGAATCTGGAAGTCAGATTATGTGTTGAAACTCAAACACCTGGCAGTGAACTCGGACTGATAGAATCATAGAATAGTAGAGTTGGAAGGGGCCTATAAAGCCATCGAGCCCACCCCCCTGCTGAATGTAAGAATTCAAGTCAAAACATCCCTGACAGATGGCTGTCCAGCTGCACCTTGAATGCTTATGCCTCTACGTAGGGATGTAGCTGAGCAGCCCATCAGACAGGAGCAAGGCCCAAACTGGGCCTGCTCGCGTCCGACGGGCTGCTCAGCCACGCGTGCGGGCTTTACCTGGGCTGTCCGTCAAGCGGAGAGCTTCCTCCCTGTCCGATGGGTCCCATCGAGTCATTTCCGGTGCAGAGGAAGTGACGTGATGGGACCCTGCTCCGTCACACTGGACCTCCCGCGCTCTGTTTTTGGCTGGGGAAACCAGGGCAACAGGGCTGTTTAAGCCCTGTTGCCCTGGTTCCTCCCGCCAAAACAGAGGGTGGGCGGGGGTCCAGCGCGACGGAGCATTGGCTCCGGTGGCAGCGGCGGAGTGGCAGAGGCGGCGGCGCGCAGGACCAGGTAGGTGGCGGGGGGTCCTGGCGGCAGCGGCGGGGGGGTCCGGTGGCGGGGGGTTTTCTCCGGCGGCGGCTCGGGCGGCGCGAGTGGCGCGGACAATGCTCCGCGCCGCTCTGAAGAGCGGGATCGGGCTGCTGCCGCTTGCGGGGGGGCCCGAGCCCAGAGCGAGCCTCAGCCTACTCCAGCTCGGCCCCACCACTACTCTAGAGTGGGAGAGCCCACAACTTCCCTAGGTAGTTCATTCCATTGCTGTATTGCTCTAACCAGTCAGGAAATTTTTCCTGATGTCCAGGCAGAATCTGGCTTCCTCTAACTTGAGCCCATTATTCCGTGTTCTGCAATCTGCGATGTTCTGCACCCTACAGAGACCCTGGCCCTTCTCTGTGTGACAACTTTCAAGTACTTGAAGAGTGCTATCATTTCTCCCCTCAATCTTCTCTTCTGAAGGTTAAACATGCCCAGTTCTTTCAGTCTCTCCTCATAGGGCTTTGTTTCCAGTCTTTGTTGCCCACCTCTGAAACCTTTCCAGTTTGTCTACATCCTTCTTAAAGTGTGGTGCTCAGAACTGGATGCAGTACTCAAGATGAGGCCTAACTAGTGCTGAGTAGAGGGGAACTAGCTGGTCAGCATCCTGTCTTTGAAAACGGTCCATGTGTTATACAGATCTTCACCTTGAAATCAGTGGAGGGTGGCAACTATTGGAGATGTGGGGGGCAGAGGGTCGTCCACTGACAGTTTGAAAAGGTCACCAAAGGTGGAGCCAACTACATCTTGGGCCAAGCAGGCAGACTGCAATGCATTTATAAACACTGGATATAATGCAGTATTCAACCTCCTCTCCTGAATTTCTTCAGACTCCTAACCCCGAAGGGGGGACACACTTTTAAATCCACCTGAGAATCTTGAGCCAATCAGGCAGACTGCCACCTCTAGTGTTTTGCCTCTAGTGGCAGACTTAGGTGTTTGTTGAGAATTTTGACCTGGCATTTGGGGGGTGGGGTGCTTTGGAGAAGAGAAAAAAAAATCCCCATGTCCAGAGGGGAGCATGAACATTTGTGAGGGAGGGTACTTTACTTTCTTAGGATGTGTAGTGCTGGCTCCTGGTTTTTGAGGGCCCTTGGGCAAGACACCCTCAATGCCCCCCCTCCCTCAGTAAGTAGACCTTCTCACCGCCATTGTCACCAGCTGCTATTGCTCCTCATCCTCTTTCTCATCATGGTGACCACTTGTTTGCTTGACAGGCAGAGAGCCAAGGAGCAAGTGTAGGCAGTGCTGGCATCTCCCACTCCTTCTCCTCAGCACCACCATTGTCTCAGCCAGAATAAGAGGCAGGTGAATGAGCAGGTTGCAGTGGTGAAAAGGAAGGGCAACTCGGGGGGTGGGTGTCTTGCCAGTGGGCCCCTGTTGGTGAGGGGGCCCTTGTCAGGTGTCCAACCATGTCTACCCTTGATGTCAGCCCTAATGAGGTGGTTCAAGTGCTTCCCCCCTTTAAAATACAAACTAACAAAAATATAGGAGCTAATCTGCCACTACCATAGTAGCTTGAGTGTGTGTGGCAGCCCTGCTGCTGAGAACTTTGAAAAACTAGTCACTAATGCTCTCAGGAATAACATTACACATGATTATGTCGCATCGTCCCCAGGGGCATTTCCGGTACAAAAGGATGGTTGTCCCCATTACATAGGGTAATGTCACTCTCAAAGGCATTAGTGATTAGTTTTTCAAAGCACTCAACAGGGCTGCTACTCACATTCAAGTAGGTATGTATGAGAAATTTGTTTCAGTTCATTTTTGATCAGGATTTTACCCAGTTTGCACCTTTTGGACCAAACATGCACTTGGACTCAATCTGTGGTTGAAGTCCACACATTTCTGAGCTTGTTGCAATGTGTTCGACAGCATGCATACATTTGAAAAATGCACACAAATATTCTCTAATCAATGAGAGAAGAATGTGTACATTTCAAAGATGTGCACGACTGCTGTGTACAATTTACTCCAGTCAGCCAAGACTAGGCTGGCAGGTACTACCCAGAGGACCTTCTTTTCTGCTGCTCCCAGACTGTGGAATGGCCTGTCGGAGGGGACTCGTCAACTAGATAGTCTCTTGGCTTTTAAAAAGGCCATAAAGACTGACCTCTTCCGACAGGCCTACCCAGTCGAATTTTAAGAGTTTTTAGGATACTTTTAAAGGTTTTAAAGAATATTTTAATAATATTTACTATGTTTTAACTAGTTATGTATTTTATATTTATGGTTGTTCCCCGCCTCGATCTGAGTGGAGAGGCAGGTAAGAAATAAGATGATGATGATGATGATGATGATGATGATGATGATGATGATGGGTACATTTGGGAAAAATATGAATGAAAATATGCACATATTTTCACATGGAAAGAAAAAAACAACAACCCAAAGCTTGCAATCTGATATGGACTCTAGTAGGAATTTGCTTTGAGATGCTGTGCTGATTCACACATCCCGACATTCAATACTGTGGTGTCAGAATAGCTTCTGTAAAGTAGCTTCTGTAAAGTTTTTTTAAAAAGAAAAGGAAATGGAAAGGCCCTTTAAGAAATTACCCTGCAGTGACTATGCTGACTGGGAATCATGGGAGTTGCAGTCCAAACACATCTGGAGGCTGCCAGGTTGGAGAATGCTGTGTTAGACATGATGTTAATGCCATCTTCAGTCATAGGATCATACAGTTGGAAGGGGCCTACAAGGCCATCGAGTCCAACCCCCTGCTCAATGCAGGAAACTAGAGGAGGGGTCTCCCATCCAAGTAATAACCAGGCCTAACCCTGCTTAGCTTTCCACATTCAGACAAGATGAGCCAGCATGAGCCACAGGCCTGTATCTGAGAGCCAGTGTGATGTAGTGGTTGGAGTGGATTGGAGTGACCCGGTTTCAAGTCCTCACTCGTCCATGAAGTTCACGGGTGACATTAGGCAAGCCACTGACTCTCAGACTGCAATGATTCTCAGGATGACTCTCAGGCTGCAATATCCTACCTCACACGAGGTTGTTGTCCGGATCAAATGGAGATGAGGATGATCATGTATGCTGCCTTGAGCTCCTTGGGGGGAAAGGTGGGATATTAATGTCATGAAGAAATAATAAATACAGAGTTGTAGCTGGGATACATCTGTGGCAAAAACCATGGAATAATGGTTTTGTTTGTTTTTTCAATTCCCCGACCCTGCATATTCACCTTATTTTTTATTTTAATTTTTTTTGCAAAACAAGGAAAAGCCTCTTTTGCTGCCCTCGATTTAGCTTGAGATGGAAGGTTCCATCGTATGTTTAGTTAAAATTCTACTCCATTCAGTCCTAATGCTTTGTTGAGTAGCAGGGGGTAAATTCTTGTACGCCGTGCCCAATTGCTGCTGAGGACAGTGCAGAAGGGATGCAATTGTTTACAGTAAATTTGCCCTCTTAAACGAGGACATGCTGTTAATGAGACAGTGTTTTGGAGGAGAACTTCATTAGTCATTTGCTATTCTTGTCATGGCTTAAGAGTGAAAGCTGGAATTACTGGATTGGTACTATTAAGCATCCGATCAGGGTCTCAGTGTTGCAATACATTGGGGAACGTGTGGGAAAGTGTAGGAAGCAATTCATTGAATGTGGGTTCTTTGTTGTTGTATTTAGAAAGTATGAAATGTACATGGTGGTTTTCACCTGCTGGAGATGCTCACCCTCCCGCATTTGCACATGCAAAGGGGGAAATGAAGAGTCGAGACACATAAATATGGTATAAAATTAGGGCCGCATTCATTTAATAATCAAAGATCTGCAAAGGGAAGAAGTGCGGGTGCTAACTAAACTGGCGGCCGTTGGCCAGTGTATATGGGCGAAAACATCCAAGATCCAAGAGGGGAGAGGGAAGGGTGGTCACCCACCACACACACACAATGGTGAAGAAAATGTGGAGAACATTCTCTAAAGTGACCTTTCATTTCTAGAGGGATAAAAAAGGAAAAAGAAATCTCAGAATTTTTCTGAGTAAAAGGTCTTCCAATTTATTTATTTATGTATGTATTGTGGCTGAGCTCATTCTTCAGGATTCAGCACCTTCTCCAGGGTTTTCCAAACGTTAAATTTCTGAGGGGTGACTGTGGATACATCTTGTCTCAAATGCAGATGCTTTTAAAAACACGGCTTTCCTGAAAACCCTTTAATAGGTGTGAGGGGGCAGTGTTGTGTCCAGCTCCAGGGAAGAGGTTGAACTAGTACTGTGCCAAAATCTGTCCTCCAATTTCCTGCAAGTTTTCTTCCCCCATAAAAGGGGTTTCTGTTTTGTTTACCTCATTCCCAGGGCATTTTATAATTTATTTTGAATTTCTTTTGGTGTCTTTTTTGAGCTTGCTTAATCACTGTGAGGCAGCCAAGAGTGCTGTGTGTGTGTTTCTTTCTGTTCCACATCTCCCCCGCCCTTATTGTTCTGCAGCCTCCCAGGCTGCCTGCACGTCCTGATCAGAAAAAAGGCCTAGGGGAGGAATTACCACATGATGTCTTCCCCTGGGCTTTAATTAAACAGCAGGAAGCTGAAGAGCCTACAGCTTGCTGGAGAGATGATTGTACAATGAGAAATAGGACAGTTGTGCACATTCCTCACCCCCCCATCAATAAAGTAAGCACAAGAACTCCATACCCAACCCATAAGAATTTCTCTGAAATGTTCTTCTCCTTTGAATTTCTTTTTGAAAGCAATTTCTTTTCTATCAAATTGAATGAGAATGTTCAAAGGGGGAAAAATGTGGGAGATCTTTCCGGCAGAGCACTAGTATATTCATCAATAAACAGATATCACAAAGATGACATAAATCTCCAGTGTTTTCTCCTCTAAAGGAAAGAGATCCTGTATTATTTACCCCTATAACTTCCTAACACTTGGGGAAATGGGGAACCCCAATCATGCGCATGAAACACTAATTCCAGTAGGAGGGAGAGCGGCTTGACAGAAGGTATGCAGTAGAATCAGGGATTGCCTGTAGCAGATGGGTTTGCTAGCATCCCAAGATTGTGGCATCTTCAGTGAACCCGTTTGCAGCTGGTGATTAGGCATTATTAGTCGTTATTCTCATCTCAACACTAAAACACAGATACATTTGCAAAGGCAATCCAGATGTACAAAGAACAGAGCCTCCATTAAAGCAAGCTTACTCTAAGAGTCGTTTCATGATTTTATAAGGGTGGGAGTGCGTTCCAAAAATTCTTGATTATGTATTTGGGTAATATCTTTTTAAACAGTATCTAAACTAGCATCTGCACTTGAAAAGGAACAATTAACAAGGGGCTAGGAACAGGCATAATGAGTAGCTTGTTAGCAAAGAATTAAGCAATGTGGGACCAGTATCAAAATGCAGAGAGACCCCCTTAAAAGTTCACCTCTTTTGGGCTGTATGTTATTACTGGAAGCTATTTCTTTCATCTTACTATACTTTTACAAAATACGTGATATTAGCATCATCAAGGTAGATGGCAAAGAAATAGAAGAACGAACAAACAAACAAAAACACCATCTGCAATGCCCAATAAATTGGTCTCACAAAATAAAGCTACATATTCTTAATCATTTCCTGAAAGTGGATTTTCTCCTAACCTTTTAATAATATGCAATAGTAGGTCATTCTCTGAGTGCAAGAAATGCATACCCATGCAAACCTACATGAACTACAATCCTTAAGCCATTTCTCATTCATTAGTCAACATAACTATGTAGAGTAAGCAGTTTGGGGGATGTTGCAACATTTAGGGATCGAGTTTATTATGTCACTTTTAAAGTCACTTACACATAGCATGTTAAGTGATATCTGAATCATAGCAGTCAAGTCATAGGATGAAAAATAGGGATGCTTCAAAATGCCATCACATCTGGGTAAGAAACCTATTACATATTTTCTTGTCTTTATTATTTACATTTCTTAGTCACCTATTAATTTAGTCATCTAGGTCAGTGTTCTCCAACCTTGGGTCCCCGGATGTTTTTGGCCTACAACTTCCAGCATGCCCCAGCCAGCATAGCCAGTTGTAGGCCAAAAACATCCGGGGACCCAAGGTTGGAGAACACTGATCTAGGTGATATACAACAATTTGATAAAAATAAAAAATAAAACACAAATCAAATAGGGTTCCAGAGACACCTCTTTGAACTGAACCAGGAGGACCTTCTCAAACTTAAAGTGAAGACTCTAAAAGAGGTGTGGGCATTGAGGTCCATAGGCCAGGATCCAATGGGGCCACTCCAGTACCACTGGTTCCATTGCACTCCATTGAGCAATGGTTCGCCACTTGCACAATGGGACTTTTGCACTTCTAAAAATACCCCTGAAAATGAATGGAAACTCTAATTTCTGGATCAGGACAAGTGAGCAGAGCTCCCTTCTGTAAGCTCTGACCATTTCCATTTTGGAAATGAGAGTGGTTCCATTCATTTTGGGGTTGTTTTGTGTGTGTATGTGTGTGTGTGTGTTTAATGAAATGCAAAATCCCCATTGTGCAAGAGGTGTGTTTTTTAAGTGCACGGGCACAACAGGATACTACCCATGGTATCCAGGTTTTTCTTGATGATTTAATTTTTTTTTAACTTTATATGATATATATATATATATACACACACACACACACAAACACACACTAGGAATTTCTATTGAAGGGCAATATAGTCATTTCTGCCATACATACATTTGTACTGGGAACATCAAGAAGAATGGAAGCAAAACTTTAATATTCTGAGATTTTACCAATGAAAGCACTTGTTGTGGACCCCCTTGCAAAAAATAAAAATAAAAATGTCACTCCTCCAGCAATCTGCTAGGGCTGGATTTGCCTGATTGCCTTAAGAACCTAAATAGAGACATGGGGTTGACATTCCAATATCACTACAATTGGAACATAGGGCTGACGGGGAGGAGTGATATAAACCACCCCCTCCCCTTGGTCTCTCTCAACTTGTTTTGGCAGTCAAAACAGAGGACCAGAACAAGGGTGGAGGAGAAATTCTCCAAGTTCATATTTTAATGCAAATGTGCCTAATTTAGCATTTGTGAACCACTATGCAAACTGAAACTCAGTTATCCTTCAAAACGGGCTCTTCTCTGAATTTTGCAATGGAGTTCTCCAATAAATAAATAAATAAATAAATCCTCAAAACTTGATATGAACTGAAATGAGGAACTGAGAGAAATGGAAATTTACAGATTCATCCCTAGGCCAGAAGCCCTCACTGTTGGCAGACTGACCTAACTAACATCAGGGCAATCCTGTGGCTGCTAGACAGCATCTAGAAGGCCATAGGATATTTCGAAGTACCAGCTCCAAACTCAGAAACTCACTCCAAGGTCGGAGCTGGGACTCTGAGCTCAGGGTGCCTTCCCCCACCCCACCCCCACCCACCATAGCTGGTGTGGAAAGAACCATGCCAGCTGCTTCTCTGAGGTCACACACACAACCTTGGAGAAGGGCTTTTGTGGATGTTCTGGGAGACGGGGCAGGGAAGAGACAGGCACCACCACAAGGATATGAAGTATCCTGGCAGTGCCTCAGCCTTCTTCCCTTGCGCTCCAAGGTGTGATACTTGTCTTAGACGGCCAAAATCTAAGTGTTTTACAGTGTGGGAGGAGTGCAGGGGAGGTGACCTTCACCTCTGTGGTTCTTTGTCCACAACCTGTTTTACTTTTCATTCGAATGGGGAAAGTGCACATTGAAAATTGCAATGTACTTGGGTGTGCACTCAGAACGAAGTATATAATGTTTCCCAGTTGAAGTGTGTCTGTGAACACTTAAAATAAATAAATAAATGCATGTTTTAAAACAGCCTGTGTATTTCTAAAAGTACTTTTTATTGATTTTTCAGCATAAAATCAGCAAACAATATCACATTGTGGGAATGCAATCAGATCAGCCACTCATGGTTCCATACCCAAGTGTCCATACATTCTATTGCTTATTGCTTACATGTGCAGGTGACTTTCATGAGGATGGGGTGGGGGGAAGGAATGCAGTGCTGAAGAAAAAAAAAGTTCTAAAAGAGGAAAGACCAACCCCCCAAGGACCCTTGGGGCAATGGGATCCTTGGTGGATGTGAGCTCCACCCCAGCCATTTTTCAGCAATGCAGTCTCCCACCCCGCAGTCCAAGTCAATGGAGAAAGTGTTCCATTCACTTGCATGGGGGGGGGGGAATGTTCTCTGTGTGTTCTTGATCCCCCCCCTTCCCAGCGGAGTCTGGTGACTCCTATTTCAGTGGGGCTCCTTTTCCATTACAGGTTTTATTTGGAGCTTCATAAAAGCTATCCATGGTGCTCCATGGTGGTGAACCTATTTTGGGGGTGGAGTTCAGCAACACGGATAGCTCCCATTAATCTCCAAATAAAACCTTTAATGGATAAGGAGCCCCACCAAAATAGGAGTCACCAGCCTCCCTTGCCCCTTCCTCTCACGCTCCTGCCAAAGTGCTCCTGTATCAAACCCTTTCCTCTCCTTGCTCTTTCTATTTTATCTTGATTGCAAACCTTCTCTGTCCAGGGAACTACCGTAATTCATGTCAGTGTTCCAAAGAGTGCACAATGCATTGTTAACATTAAACTAATATAAAAATAGGAGAGAATGCTTGTCTTCATGCATGCATTTTGCCCAGGGATGTATGCAAACAATCAACAGGATTGTTAACTGCACTGGGTTTATTCTGATAATGCAAACAATTCCATTATCTCAGCCTAGTTATTACTGGTTGTATACCACTAATTGGTTTATGAGCAATGATTGTGTGAGAACATTTGTACAATCAAAGAGGAATTATCTACAATGCCTTCTAGTCACAGTAACAATCAGCCTGTTGCAGTGTCTAGCCTGGAGTAAGGATGGGTGGATCTGTCCATTTTCAGACAGATTTCCTGCTTTCCCCCAAAACAAAGTCCATTCCATACATGTTCTGTGGGGATTTTTTTAATGGGGAAAAGAAATTTGTACGTATTTTTCTGTGCACTTTTCAAATGGGCGTATTAAAGGACACATTAATGGATGCATGCCCCTCCTTGACTAAAGTATATTCCCTAGAAATGTACCATGTTTTTTGCATGTTAATAAATCATCATCATCATCATCATCATCATCATCATCATCATCATATTATTATTATTTATTACCTGCCTCTCCATCTAGATCGAGGCGGGGAACAGCAGAAAATATAAAATACATAAACTAAACAACACAACACATACTATTAAAACATCTTAAACATTGTTCAAATGAGTGCATGTCAATGAATACATTTTTCTTTTTCTTTTGTGAAACAAACCTCAAGGCCAGAAATGTGCAGATTTCTGACAGGAAATTGTATCCATGGTTAGTTCCGGGAGTTGCGGACTGGGTAAATCTATATTTATTTATTTCTTTTTCAAACCCTCAACAGAGCAATTTTCTCAGCCATTCCTAACTGGGAGACATCTGGGGGCATTTGCTATTCATGTCTTTTGGAGAAAACCAGAACCATTCTGTGCCTTATCCGGAAAGTTTGGTGATATCAGCAAGGGAAGCAATTGCTGCTGCAGTCCCTGCAGCACGGTTTCAGGATTCTTACCTTACTAGAGAATGACATGGGAAGAATGCACATTTTGTCACCTTCCTTGCTGCTCAGTAAAGTAAGGATCCCCCCCCTTCTATTTTTGGTGTTTTGTGTCATTATAAAACATGAACACTACTATCGTGGACTCCCAGAAAGAAAAGCTTTAGCCTGGCCTTGTGCATCGAGATTGTGTTTTGGTAAATGTGGTAACAGCTATCATCACTCTTCCGGCATTGCTTACCCATGGGTGGGCGATGGTCAGTATAAGAGGTTTAAAGATGTTCTTAAGGCTAATCTAAAAAAAATGCAATATAAACATCGAGAACTGGGAAGCTCTGGCCCATGAACGATCTAACTGGAGGTTGGCCTTTCACAAAGGTTCCATGGACTTTGAAGAAGCCCGAGTGCAAGGTGAAAGGGAGAAACGTGCTAAGTGAAAAGCACATCAAACGAATCCTTTACAGCACCATCTTCCATCTGGTAACCTGTGTCCTCACTGTGGGAAGCTGTGTGGATCTAGAATTGGCCTCCACAGTCACTTACGGACTCTACACAACTTTATAGAATTTCCTCTTTATATAATTTTCTTTTTGTAATTTTATCCTGGAAGACAATCTTACTTGGTCACGAGTGATCGCCTACTAACTAGCAGTTCCTGGACAAAGCTGGAAGAGTTTGGGTGGGAGGAAACTGAACTGGGGCTTCCTACCCAGGACCACTGTAGAGGGTCTGAGAGGTGAGGATCAGAAAATAGGGGCTGGGAGGAATGGAGCCCCTCAGAGCTCCTGTAGACTGTAAGGCTAGCACTGGCAAAGTGAGGTAGCTCTTCATATTTTCCAAAGCTGTCTAGAGCACTTGAGGCAAATCTACATATTGTGCCTCTTCTATGCTTACAACTGACTTTCCGCCCACACAAATCCCTGGTAGGAGTTTTGTGACTTTCATAGCTGCATTGCAGGCAGAAATTCAAAAGGAGAAGCCTTTCCAAGTATGAATAAATATAGCGATGAGGCATGTGTTAGCTACTGAATTTCTCCTCTCAGGCAGCTGTTAAATTCATAAGGAGCCCAGCAAGAAAATGAAGTGGCAACAACCTTAAATATGACTGAGAGATTCAAAGGTCTACGTGGAACAAGGGTTTACAACATATACAGAGTTTAGTTTTATATATATATATATATATATATATATATATATACACACACACACACACACACACACGGCCGGATTAAGAGCATTATGGGCCTGGTGCTGAGGATTTTGGTGGGCCTTTTTATGGAAATAAATAAAATGAAGACGCAATTTTATATTAAAACAAATTAAATATTTTAGTCAGCAAAGAAGAACAGTCAGCAAAGAAGTTACACAGTCAACAAAGTTAAGGTCATTCACAAACTCCAAATATTGCTTTCAGCTAGCAACAAGCAACCTGCATTTAGCCTTCACACCAGCAACTGGTGTACATAGGCATACTGCCTCCGATACTGGATAGCATAGAGCCATCAGGACTAGTAGCCATTGATATCCTTCTCCTCCATAAATTTGATGGGGGAAGTGTGTGTGTGTGTGTGTGTTTGTGTGTGTGTGTGTGAGAGAGAGAGAGACACACACACACACACACAGAGTTAATCCAAGTCTTTTCCCTAGTCAAAATTGCACCTGAAAAAAACATGTTCATGCTCATTAGCCCCCAAGGAGAAAAAGGTCCTATGCAGGTTTAGACAGAAATAAGGCCTACAACTCCCAGAATACCTCAGCCAGCATGGCCAGTTGGCAAATGCTGAGACTTGAAGGACTTACTACTTCTGGCTAAAGATGCATAGGATTGCATTGTTATTTTTCATCCCTCATCCCTCTCTATTCCTTTTTCCTTGTGTGCTGTGTCTTTTTAGACTGTAAGCCTGCAGGCAGGGACTGTCTTCCTTTACCGATCATATGTAAGCCCCGCCAGGAGTCTATTTGACTGAGGAGCGGGATAACAATACTCTAAATAAAATAAATTTAGTAAATAATTAGTTTGAAATAAGTCTTTAAAAAATAAAAAGATGAGCATCTATAACCGTGCACCTGCCCATACAGGTGCTCGCAGAGTATAAAATATTTTTTAAAAAAATAAGGAAGAAAAGGTGCTGCAGCAACCAGCACCAACCTCGATGGGCCCCAGCCTGTCTCCTGAGCAGGATACTGCAGTGGGCTTGGGAAAGGCGTATGATTAAAGTCCCCAAGCACCCTGCAAATATTTTACTCAGAGGAAATGCTACTGCCAAGGCAAGGTAAGGGGGGGGGCTGGCAGTGGGTAAGGGGGAGCCCAGCCGCCTCCCGCTGGCTTGAGAGAGCTCCGGCAAGGCCCCCCCGCCTCTGCTTGTGGGGCCCTCCGCTGCCGCTGCAGAACCGTCAGCCCCGCTCCGGGCGACCAGCAGCATGCCTGGGGCCACGGGGGCAGTCCAGCGCACACGCACACACACACCCCGGCTCCCTTGCCTGCGCAGCAGAACCGGCTTCCCCACCCAGAGAGCGGCCGGCTGCTCCAAGGGCACCCTCCCACTGGCCGGGCCCCGCCCAGATGCAGGGAGGCTGATGCCACCGCCGCCGCCCGCCCGCCTGCCCCGCAGGGGTCTGCGTGGAAGGAAGGAGCCCCGGCCGCCGCCGCCGCAGTTCCAGGTGGGCCGGACTGCTCGATCGCGCCCTGGCTCCGCGGCGCTCGGTGGCGTTCTCCGGAGGAGCCGCTGAGGACGGGCCCGCCTGGCCAAGCGCGCGGCGGCGGCGGCGGCAGGGCAGGAGGAGGTGCTTCCCGCAGGCCCGCGTCCTTCTGGGCTGCCGCTGCAGGCGCCGCTTCTCCGAGGCCTCTCTGCCAGCGAAGTGGTGTCGCCCCGGTTCAGGCGCTGCCCTGCTGCATCGCGCCGCCCTGCTTTGCGCCGGTGCCGTGTCCGGCAACGCCCCACAGTGGGCCAATTTTGTGGTAGGGGCCTGGAGCTGCAGCTCCAATAGCCCCTATCTTAATCCGGCCATATATATATATATATATATATATATATATATTCATTCTTCTACTATGAATAGTCATCTGCCAAAGCTGAACTGAGAACCAGGAGTTGAGCCAAGGAATCAGCACTGACAAACACGTAGAAATACATCGCTGCTCAGATAAGGTTCCAGCCCAAACAGGAAGACTTTTTATGGCTGTTTGCACATTGGAGGGCCCAATGGCTAGCTTGGGTGGGCAGGACCAACCCAGAGCCTTCGGATACTCATGGCCAAGAAGGTGCTTTCAAACTGAAGTTCAAATAGCTCATCACGGCATGGGGCAGCTGCACAGGGAAACTGAGGTTCCTGGATCTCACTGCCCAGAGGCTTGATAAATAGCAGGGCAGGCTTGAGGCTGGAAATTTTGTGCAGAGGGGCCCTAAGTATCATTATCATTTTCATTATCATCATCATTATTATCATTTCTATACCACCCAATAGCTGAAGTTCTCTGGGCGGTTCACAATAATATATATGGGGAGTGGGGAATCAATGCAGAACACATAAAGCCTGAAGATAGGTAGTCAATACATTATAAATGACTTGATCTTACAAAAAATTAATAAAACACACTTTGATTCTATATTTGTTAATTAAGTACTTAGTCCTTGTCAGTTACTCCAGTGCATTTATATTTTTTGGGCAGAACACTACAGCAATTGGGTAAAAATACTGCCTGAGTCCTTCTTCCTTATATTCCCATAAGGGCTAGAGACTTTTTTTTTTTTAAAGTATGTTTGTATGTGGTGGCAAGGGAGGGGGGAGAAAGCTGAATATTCAGGGAAGGGACCTTGATTATGCAAGAGAGGGCTAGGTCTTCAAAGCATTCCCCCTCCAACACTGATGGCCCCTGTAACTGGGTAATACAAGCAAGTGTTAATGGTGCCATTTAAGAGTTGAGAATGTCATAATGACTGCCTCTATGATATCTTGCCAGGAGGTCACTACAATGCTGTAAGAGAATTGCCGACACAGCAGTCCTGGCTAAGTAGATGGAAGTATTCCCAGGAATGTGCCTTCCTAATAAATGGATAGCTTTTAAATGTTTAATTAAAAGGTTATATGTTGTTTTTATTGCTTTGGGATGTTTTGTCATCATTGGGTCAGTTGTATAGCACAGAGTACATTTTAAGGGCTGGAATTAGAGTGCCATCTTGCAGCTCAGAAGCCATTAAATAATCCACACACATTAAATTTAAAAAGCAGAGCAGGGGGAAGGCTAGGGTTTTCTTACTAGTCATTTGCGAAGGGCCTGTCTCATGACATCATGGTCACCATAGCTGGCAGAAAGAGGTTGTGCAAGCTAAGGCCAGGCAGATGAGTAGCTCAAGCAGACCATGACATCAGAGCAGATCAGCCAATGACATCAACAGCCTTGAGCTGTAAAGTGTATGAACAACCTTTGTTAAACCATTTAAGAGAGTAGTGGTTTGCTTTCACAGGCCAAGTTCAAAATATGAGAGTGTGTCCTTGTGATGCTCACTGCAGTACATAAGCAGCCCAACAGCCTGTCTTGGGTGGATTATTTGCCTCTAGTCTCCTGAGCTGGAGTTGAGGAAACAGTGAAGGAGGCAGACAGGCATGTAAACCCCACTATACCATAGCCAGATAAACCAGCCCTCCTGCTTCTGCCCAGGAATGCCAGAACCCTGCAATCTGTGCCTCTTGACAGCATGTGATATAAACACTGATACCTTGATAACATGTGTTGTAAGATATTGGTGACATGTGATATGATATACAAGTATTGCCTAGACCAGGATTAGAGAAGCTATAATGGTCCTGGGGCCAGGTTGACTCCCCTGGTCCAAGCCAGTGGGATGGATGACATCAATGAATGGGGGCCTACCCCAAACCCCTCTTTGAAGCCCCTCCCCCTCCCATGACATCATCCTCCCCACCTATTTTCTTTTCTCTATCTCTCTCTGCATGCAGAAAGGGGCTGGTCCTGCAAGCACCTGCCAAGTTGGGCACCTCCTTTGCATACTGCTTATGTCCCATCTGGGATATGAGTGGAGAACAAAGGAAAGATACTCAGAAACTGCTTGCAGGACCAGCTCCTGCAACTGCCTACTGAATCCCTCTCCTCCTTCAGGTGCTGCCTGCACCTCATTTGGAGGTACAAGCAGCACGCAAGAGAAGGAATCCCCGTGTTATCTCCAATCTTTGATTGGCAATAACAAAGGGATTCCCCTGTGCACCTCTTGCCCTCCCATTTGGAGGGGAAGCAGTATGAAGGAGAATTCTTTGTTATCTTTGATCACTGATTGGAGATAACATGGGGATCCCTCTCCCCTCCCAGGGCTTAGGGAGGTGGTGTGGTCCAGACAGGGTGTCCAGCCATCTGCAGGCTGGATTGGAACCTCTGTGGGCAGTGGGCCATATTAGATACACAGGCCAGAGGTTACCCACCCCTGTCATAGACACAATGAGCTTTCAAACAAAACTCTTTATTATTTTACCTGGATTTGTTAGAAACCTGATATTTTAAGGTCAATCTGGAGATGGAGATGGGTCTGCAATCTTCTGGAGGCTGCAACTTTGGTAGGGCTGCAAATTTTGGAGTGGGAAAAGGAGGCTATGGTTTAGAGCTGTTTGCTTTCATTTTTCAACCTCTCAGCATACAGGTTCATAAGTTCACCCCTATCTCCATGGTGTGGCAGCCTTTGAAGGCAGACCTACAGCAGCAATTCTGGTTTGTCAATTCAGATGTTATGGCAAACCAGAGTTAGCACAGATCATGGTTTGCAGACTCACCTGAAACCATGGTTTCTGATACTGGTTTGCCCACTAATCATTGTTTGCCAATGTAGGCATCATGTCAAAATGTAGCATCCTTAACCAAGATTAGGCATGAAGTCTGTATTAAATAACTGTGACTGTGCAGTATGGTAAAGTACATGTAAACAGTACTGTGGTGAGAGGAAATTTAATATTTTGAGGAGGATGCATTTGCCTCCCAGGGACAGTGAGGGAGGAAGAACCCTTGTTGCTACTGCTGTTAAGATGGCTAGCTAGTTAGAAGCTCTAGGCCTGAATTATGTTTTTATACTAAAATAGTTTATGTTCATTTATAAGAATCTGTGTCTGCTCTTATTGGAAGCCAGAGAACATCTTTGAATTTCTACTGCAGCATGCAAAACAATGTCATTGTTGAGTTCCTGATGCAGCTTCTGCGTAAGTGCTGCTTATGCTACACAGAGTGGGTCTTCTCTTCCTTCTCAGCTGTTTTTCCAGGTGTTGGCTGATACCAACATGTGCCATCTCCCCCTCCTGTGGTCCAGCTGTGTCAGACAGGTATGGCAGCACAAACTACCAGGGAGCAGGCATGGACAAAACTATCAAATTCAATTTTGCTCCTTTTCTCCTTTTTGCTCCTTTTCTCATTTTTCCCCCAAGGTTAGGGTTGCTCCATTATGTCTCTGCATCAGTTTGTGATTATTTTTAACACTCTGTATGAACAGCCACATGTACTTTGGTGCTCATTTCTCAAAATATATGCATCTTGTGCATAGTGAACATATTTTTGTATGCATTTTTCAAATTGTATGCATTTTGGAAGGCGATTTTCCCTAAGATAAAGCATCCTTGTGTACTTCTCTCTGTACTTCTCTCTGTAACATATGCACATTTTTACTACACCGATTTGATTTTTGTACGCATGCCTGGAATGTGCAAACTCTGATTACAACTTCCAGAAAAGTTTGGGTATTGATATTCGGCTGCATTCCAATTCAAGTAGTAACAAACTGGAAAGTTTTTCATTTTAAAAATTGTGAACTGAATTTATTTCTCACTCACCCCTATAAGGAAGGGGGCAGAGATAAGAGCAACTGCTTTGCATGCAGAAGGTCCCTTGGCATCACCAGTCAAAAGGATCAGGTAACAGCAGGTGATGGGAAGACCTTTGGCTGAGACCTTGGAGAGAAACTGCTGATCAGAGTATATTGTATTGGAATATATGTAGAAATAGTCTGATCTGGTGTAAGACAGCTTCCTATGATCACCATGCTGTCTCTTCTGGGCTAGCACTAAGCTACAGTGCCCAACTTGGGCTGTATGGTCACTGGTCATAATGTTGAGCACCTATTTTGTGAAAAACATGTTGAATATCAGCTATATTGTTGCTGCATGTAAGCTCAAATTACACCCACCCATGACCCTGGTGCCAAACAATTTAAGACAACAATGCACACAGTAAATATGGTGCATCATGCAGAAAATTAATTGCAGTGCCAGAGGTTCACAAGGTCTTCTAGGCTAATGCCAATCATGCAGAATTGAGCGGAGTGATCTCACTCCTCCAAGTGAGGTCACTGAGGGAAATCTTAAATTTACTCTTCATTACAGTCAAATGTTGAAATTTCACTGAAGTAACCCCTGGCCATCTGGTGTGCTGTATATCAAGTCAATAACATGGCTTCTCTCACACAAAAAACGCTAATTATTATTCAGACATCCTTGAGAGAGGAAGGGGTGGGGGTGGGAAACCACAGTATCAAATCCCTCTAAACAGATATCTTCCTCCACTACCTCCAAAGAAGAGGTCAATTTTAAAGTCAAGGGGGATCCCAGGAATTATTTTCTGAAAGATAATCAGAAATCAAGAATGCTTGTTAATTTCATAGAATCATAGATGCATAGAAAAGTAGAGTTGGAAGGGGCCTACAAGGCCATCGAGTCCAACCCCCTGCTCAATGCAGGAATCCAGGTCAAAGCATCCCTGACAGATGGCTGTCCAGCTGCACCTTGAATGCCTCCAGATTAGGAGAGCCCACCACCTCCCTAGGTAGTTGGTTCCATTGTCTTATTGTTCTAGCAGTCAGGAAATTTTTCCTGATGTTTAGGTGGAATCTGGTTCCTGTAACTTGAGCCCATTATTCCGTGTCCTGCAAACTGGGATGATCGAGAAGAGATCCTGGCCCTCCTCTGTGTGACATCCCTTCAAGTACTGGAAGAGTGCGATCATATCTCCCCTCAGCCTCCTCTTCTGAAGGCTAAACATGCCCAGTTCTTTCAGTCTCTCCTCATAGGGCCTTGTTTCCAGTCCCTTTATCATCCTTGTTGCCCTCCTCTGAACCCTCTCCAGTTTGTCTACGTCTTTCTTAAAGTGTGGTGCCCAGAATTGGATGCAGTACTCAAGATGAGGCCTAACGAGTGCCAAGTAAAGCGGAATTATCACTTCATTTAATATGCCTTGATTACTGATTGGCATCTAAAGAATGGCACTGAAATGCATGAGGCATTTGTGGTACCACAACCTCACATCAGTGATTTTAATTTATGTCCATATATTTTCTACTGTGTTCTGAAGGTGACTTGGTATATCCTGTATAGAAGTCAGAAAAGAAAGTATACTGGAGATCTGGCGTGGGGTGGAAGGCAGGAGCAAAATATAAATAGTTGGCACATATAAAAGCTTAGAGTTGAATGAAAGGGTTTTTCCCTTTCCCCTTTCTTTCTTTTAATTACTGAATTGGCTTTAAAAAAAACTTGTGGGGGGGAGGAGGAGTTGAGCAATTCGTAACAGGACATTAATTGCAATGTTCCTGAATGCATTTCCTTTGTAATAAAGACTTGATGATTATAATACTTTCCCCTTTGAAGTATTTCAAAGGGGTTTTTTTTTTCCTTTTAAAATAATAATAATAATAATAAAACACATTTGTGCTGTAAAACACCATCATATGGGGAGTTATTTCATGTCCATTGGCTTTAGTGGGCATGGGATAATTCCCTGTTTAATGCTTAATAAAAAGGTTATTTGCTGGTTTTAGTGCTTTGAGATGTTTTGTTTTCATTGGGTCAGTTATATAGCACAGAGTACATTTTGTGGGCTGGAATTAGAGTGCAGCTTTTCATCTCAGCAGGCATTAAATAACACACTCATTAAGTAAAAAGGAGGAGGGTGGGATTTAGTGTTTTCTTACTAGTCATGGGAACACAGGAAGCTGCTTTCTACTGAGTCAGGCCATTGGGCTATCTAGCCCAGTACTGTCAAGACTGACTGGAAGTGACTCTCCTGGGCTTCAGGTGGGCATTTTTTTCCAGCCCTACCTGGAGATGCCAGGGATTCTGCATGCAATGCAGGTGCTTTTCCATTGAGTAATAGTCCCTAGTCATTTGTGAAGACCATGCCATGACATCATGACCACTTTTGTTGACACAGAGGGGTCATGCTGGCTAGGGCCATGCAGCTGAGTGGCTCGGGGGGGGGGGGTTGTGACTTCAGAGCCAATGTCATCAAGAGATTTTAATTTTAAAGTGGACAAGCAACATTTGTTAAAAGAAGTCAAATAAAGTGAGTACTAACCTGTTTTTGTTTGTTTGTTTTGTTTTGTTTTTTGTTTCTTTCTGGCAAGCTCGACACAAGCCCAGTCTAGAATATAAGAATGTGCCATTCGAGTTCAGTCCATATGCAATGCCCGATTCTCTGCTTGGAATTCCAGTTGATTTCATGGGATTCTTACATGCGCCAACACATGTAACTGAAGCCCATCTTTTGTTGTTTGAAAAGTCACTTTGGAGGTGATTAAGAGTGGGGAAATGTGGGGGGGGGGGAAGGAGGAAGAACACCCTTTTCCTAGGGTGGCCACTTATGCATTGCTAAAAAAAAGAACAAAAAAGAAGGGAACACATCACCAAAAAGGCAGATGAAAGAGGATGGACATCTGTATAAAATGGCTGCATGTTAATTCCTGTGTATAGATACCAATTTAGAGAAACCATTACTATAATTTAAATAGAAATACAATACACCTCACTGGGGAAGACTGTAAGCAGATGACCAGTCTTCCTGCTCTGTCTCACACACCCTCACAAACACACACACACCATCACCACCACCAAGCAGATTGTCCTCCTGTAGTTCCCCGTCCCTGCAGGGAAAAAGGTCACTTGGGGAAGGATAATTTTGTATGGAGAAAGAACATTATTAGTAGTTGGTGGGAGAGGGTTATTCCGAATCCTTCTGGCAGCTGATCCCCCCTCATCAGTGGCTTCTGCACCGCTGCCCAATGAGTAATTTCTAACATCCCAGTCAAAGCTGACTTACTGTCAAGCATCCAAGTGCTCGCTGTCTCCAGGGCCCTTTGTGTAATGGATAATTCCAGCAAAAGCAGAAGCAGAACTGTGCACAGGAGCCTGGGGCAGAGTGGGCATCATACAGCTTGAAGAGAAGGCATGGGAAGGTCTGGCCAAGTCACAGTAGTTTTGAAAAGCAATGGCCCACCAAAAAGGTGGGGAGACAGCCAGGTGGTGTAGAGGGGAGGGATTAACACTGGGGCTTTATCAGAGTCGCTCAACATCTTAGTCTCCATGTAACCAGCTGGAGATCTTCAGCTATTGGGCGGTATAGAAATGTAATAAATAAGCAGATGCTGTTTTCCTTAACATGAGATGAAGCTTCTCTCCCTCCCCCGTCTGTCTTCTGCTCTGGCACTTTCATCCTTAGAACTAGAAATGATTGGCAATTCTCATTCTCTCTCTCTCTCTCTCTCTCTCTCTCTCTTCTGTGGGACTCTTATCTATTAATCTACCTATGTAATCTGATCAAATGATTGTAAGTATCCTTGAAATTTCTACAGGTTTCACTTTAGGAAAAAGAAATTATGGCAACAGTATCCTCAAAAAGCAAGCTCATCACTGGTGGGAGAATCAGTTTGGTGGCGCAGCTAGAGATTTGGCCTTAGACTGGGGACATGTGGATTCAAATACCCACCCAGTCACAAATAAAACTTATTGGCTGGGTGACCTTGGGCCAGTCGCTATCTCTCAGCCTATGCTACAGAGCCGTTTTGAGGGAGGTTGGGCTAAAATGTAGTACTAGAATTGTAGATGATGATGTTCTTGCTGATGAAGATGCTGCTGCTGCTGCTGCTACTACTGCATGTGATGCTGGCTTGAGGGTTGGGGGCCACTTGTGCTTGTCCCCACACATGCACACAGACATGTACATATACTATTTATTTTTATTTATTATTACATTGATCTCCTGCCTTTTTTCCCCCTCTTGCAAGGAACCCAAGGCAGCTCACATGGTCCTCCTCCTCTCCATTTTATCTTCACAACAACCCTGTGAGGTAGGTTAGGTTGAGAGTCAGTGACTGGCCCAAAGTCACTCAGTGAGCTTCATGGCCAAGTGGGGACTAGAATCTGGGTTCCTCGAGTCCCACTCCAACATGGTAACCGCTACACCACACTGGCTGGCGTGCATGCATGTCTGTGTGTGTGTGTGTGCGTGTGCGCGTGCACACACACACACACACAGAGCAGCAGCAATCCTGATACAGATTGCTTTTTTTTCTCACTGCTAGAGAGAGAGTGGAGAGTACAGGTGGTGGGGAAAGTGTTGGGTAGTGGAAAATTTGGCAGCACTAAGGGAGTCCGGTCTCCCTTGGAGGCCACAATAAAGGCCTTGGGGGGCACAGGGGGGCACAGGTTGCACATCCCTGGACTAGATGGACCTGTAGTATAAACCAATGCATCTTTCCTTACATTCTCATTGGCCAGATTTTCATCTAGTATGTGTAGCATAGCAGTGGATGTCTGTGGACACTTTAGCCCAAGTACTGTTAACTTGAAACACAGATCTTTTTCTTGGTTTCCTAGTGTTTCTTTACTATGTCAACAATTTCCCCTAGTTTTGTATTTTAATAAATTGTGCCAATAAGGCATACCAAGGGCAATTTGGAAACAGAAGATGCTTACAAACCCTTTCCTTATTCATGAGTGCTTGCAATTTCAGAGCAATGGGCCAGTTACCTTTCTTGCTGGTGCAGTCACTTCGTTGATTGGCAGCCTGGCAGATTTGTGAGTGCATATGCATGATCCCTGAGACTGAATGTTGATTAAAGTGTGTGATGCTAGGATCAGATTAAAAGGAAGTTCTGCCAAGGTTTCACGCTGCAGAAGCTTATAAGCATGCAGACCTACACCAGGAAAAAAAAAAGTTTTTCCGATGCTGATGTAGATTTGAATAAATTCTTATATTCAGTAACCGGGACACAGAGCACAGGATTCTACTCCCCTTCTTGCCTGGTTTAGCTTTAGTGGCTTCAGTGGCTTGATGCTGTAAACCCTGTTTATGCAACAAATTGGGAACAGTGAATGTACGTCTGTGTGGTGGGGAAGGAGTCATGGTGGTATGCTGTTTGTGACAGATCCATTCCTTGATCCAAACCAGTGTTTTCAGAATACCTTGGGTTAATCATGGGCTATTCCATCTCAGGATTTACACTAGACCAGAAGGATAGTGGGATTCTAGAATCTGCTCAAGATTGTATACAGGGAAATATGGATGTGGAAGTCAGCAAAACTCAAGCTCACTGAAGTTCCCTGAATTCCATCTTGAAGTTCATTCTGATTTGAGTTTGTATTAGACTGTGAGCTTTGCCATTTTCTTTTCACATGAAATTGTGTGTGTATTTCTGTGCATATTTTCCAAATGTATGCATCAACTGTATGCATTTTTGAAATGTATGCATTCTTCTCCCATGATTAAAGCATATTTCTGCACATTTTTGTAATGTACACATTTTGAAATGTACACATTTTTGAAATGTATGCATGCTATCGAACACTTTTTTTTTGGGGGGGGGTTTCCACAAAATACATTGCAAGCTCAGAAATATATTCACCTTGACCGCAGATTGTGTCTGAGTCCATGTTCTGTCCAGAAGGTGCGAACTGGGCAAAATCCTGATAAAAAATGAACTGAAATGAATTCCTCATACATCCCTACAGGGAGGTATCCTCAACAAACTCAGCCTGCACACATTCTTTGGCTCTTTGAAGCAGAGATGACATGCTTACCTTCTATGCATGTAAACCAGGTGTAGGGAACTTCTCCTCTTTGGAGGATGACCTGGAGACCCCCAATCCAAGCACTGCAGAGGAGCTGGCTGTGTCTGGGGACCTTGAGGTGAATTGGGGGATCCTGAGCCCTTGTGGGACACAGCTGTTGACTTTCACCCTCAAAACATATTTACTTAGCCCTATCTCAGACTAGGAGGCAGATGCCGAGCAGCCACCTGGCCCCACAGAGTATGGTGTCCAAAGGTAAAGACTCAGATTGCTGCCGGATTCAGATGTGCTGGCTGGAGAAATAAGGACCACTCATGAGTAGACCTTTCTTCAGGTGGCACTAGTAGCCTGCAGCTGTACTCTGGGAGAAGCTCTGAAGGCTCTGGTTTAAAAGCCTTCAGTTGCAGGCACTAGGTACTGGGACAATGTCTACCAGTTTCCTGCCTTGTAGTTCCTTGCTAACCCAACTCTTCCTGTGTTTGACTTTGGGGTAGGATGTACAGATTTTGTTAAATCCATTCTATCTGTGTTTCATGGATTGAATGAATGTTTCACGGATTGTCAGGTGTCATTCATTCCATTCTCTACTCATTGATGGAATCAAATTTATATATTTTTACCAGAATTCCATTTTACTTGTGCTACTGCACAACATTAGCACTAATGTGCACTTGTGCAAATGAAATGTGCTAATGCACATTAATTAATGTGAATTAGTGCAAATCCACCACCCCTACAAAGTGAAAAACCAGTCCTCGAGTCCACGGAATCTGTGTGACTCAGAAAAAGCTGGTCTGTGCAGAACTCATTTGACTCCATTGTGGATTTCTCAAGCATCCCTACTTTGGACCACCTACAGTACTTGCTTTTGGAACTGACCCTGCCTGGATTCTTGGAACTTTGTCCCAGCAGCCCCACCATAATTATGCAGGACAGAACCTGTAGTCCTCCAGATGTTATTGGATTAAAAATCTCACCATCCCTGACCAATGGCTATGCTGTCTGGGGCTGATGGGAGTCAGAGTCTAACAACAATTGGGTGGACACAGGTTCCCCAGCCCTAGCAGAGGTTCTACATGTAGCAGAGGTTCTACATGGGTCTGTCTTCTGCTCTGGCTGGGAACCTACAGAGAGAACCTACATCTGTACAGGTTGGATGTTTGTGGAATCTGTTCAGAAGAACTGATGGACAGATGGAGGTAGGGGGGTGTCCTTGATCTTCCTTACATGCACTGGCAGAAATCTATGCTTCCCTGCTAGGACAAACAAACAAGAGGCATGGGGGGTATAATTTAGATTGGGACCCCCCTCAATGTGTTGTGTGGGGAGAAGGGTTTTATTTGGTTCAACACTGAGAAGCTATTTGTAAATTTCCCCAAAGAAGATTGCCCACAGAAATTGCCCACTGCAATCACTATAGAAATCTAACATTTCAGTGTAGCCAGGATTGAACACCAGTGTGTACACACACACACACACGGTAACAGAAAAGAGAATGGTGAGCAAACAGCAAACAGCAAATAGATACACTGTAACATTTTATTGCAGGGTCCTACAGATGTGAATGAAAAGTCTGAAGCCATTATTGAAAAGATTCACCTAATGGTCTGTACTTCACCAAGCTGTATGTTCTCTCCATTACATTCAGTAGGGAAAATCAAGTCCTTGCAGGTTCAAAATAACAGGATGGGGAGAAGACCAGGCCCATAGGTCCTCCACAGGGATATGGCCTCCCCCACTCTCCTATCTTGTCCCTGCAGCATTGTTAGCCAACCCTATGGATCCTAATGGTGTGTTTTGTTCCATCAGTTTCTATGGAGGCTGATGAAAGATACTGGCATGTGGGTGGGGTGAGGGTGTTCTAAGCATGGGAAGGAAGGCCTGCTGCCCTTTCAGGTCCCCCACGGTTATGTTTAGATTGTGAGCAAGTGTAACAAATCTGCGGTGGATCTGAAGCTCTGTGAATTCACTGCTTTGTGTAGTTCTGATATTCAGTTGTTTCCAGATATCCGATTCCCTCTTTCATTGCAAGGAACAAAGAGCAAGTTCTTGAAAGTTCAGCTCATCAATCCCCAGTTAAGGGCTTGCAAAGGTCAAGGAGAGTGACAGAGATGCTTTACTAAGCCACTTCAGTATCTTTGGCAGAGGAGCAAGTAGACACCAGTGTCAATGGTACACGTTCCTTCCCCTTGCCTGCCACAGTGGCATCTGTTAGTGGGGCTTCTGTGCTTCTCCCTATTGCCTGGAAAAAAGTGTGATATTGCTTGACAGATGGGAGTGGGGTGGAGAAGGAGGCTCAGAGGTTGAAACAAGGAGGAGAGAGAGAGAGAGAGAGAGAGATGCTTTAAAAAGAGGAGGGAAATCATGCAACCAGATTTTCAGTGCAGGTATGGGAAATCTCTAAGGATCTTCCCAAATTTTCCCCATCCAAATTTATCTCCAGATTTTGGATTACCAGTTCTTGTTTCTAAGGTGGAACCAGTGCAGTAGAAATGTACCATTCTTATAGGTCTAACCTGTGTATTATCCTGGAGTGTGATTAATAAATGCTCTCCAAGCATCACATGAATATGCTATCTTCTTTCTTGCATGAAATGGCTCCCTTAGAATCAAAATGGAATTCTGAATTTCAGCTAGCATAAGGCCTGATCAGCAATGACTAATGGTGCTCAGTCCTGAATAGTGTTGAACAGTGCTGAATATCACCACTGTGTCTCACAAAGACCACTGCAGCAGTCAGTGTGGTGCTCTTTCCAGCTTCTTTTCTGGTCCATTCTTATGAATTAGTTGAGGCACTCAAAGGACCATTACGTTTGGATCTGGGAAGGTATTCTGAAAGGAGATGTTCTGCTCTGATTCAGGGGAGTATAGGAACTGGAAGGGCACAGGGGTCCACCTAACAACTGCAAGGAGAGAGAGAGAGCAAACATGGATGTCTGATTTCCTGAAGACACACACTGGACAACTGGCCAGTAGTATCTGTTCAGGACTTAATGTTGTGGGTGGTAGAAGTGGGGATGTTTCTGTAATTGTCGCTCTTAAACTTTCTTCCTGGAAACTGAAGTTCCAAAATACCCAGTCTTGTCCCTGAAGTTCAACCAATGCGGTAGGAATCTTCTATTATTTTTGTTTTAATTAATAAATTTTGTACAAAGTACAATATATTAAGGTGGGATAAATCAGCCTGTTTCCAGTCCATGTCAGTTTCACACGTATTCTGCTATAAATCCCTTCCATCCTATTTTGGCATCTGAGCTCATAAATTAACATAAATACTCGCCGGATATGTGCACATATCTTTCAACAGCAACAGCAACAACAACAACAACAAACCAGGTCAGGGAAAACAATAAATATGGGTGAACATTATCTCTAAATTTATTATTTCAAAACATGAAAAGACACTCCAGCTTTCAATAAACCTATCCTCAAATATTTGTTCTTCTCTAGCCCTTATATAATAAGTTAATTTCATCATTATTGCCTCATCCCAGATCCTAAAACAAACAAACTAACGATCATACAGAGGAGGGGCAGATTTTTCCAAAATGAAGCTATTGAGACTTTTGCCCTGGTCAAAGATAAATTACATCCTCCTCCTCCACACAATATTAAATAATTAAGGAATATCCTAAGGGGATCCATTGGAAGCTGGTAACCTGTTATCTGCTTAATGTAAGAACATAACTGCACCCCACCCCCCAGGGCTAACTGACATCAAGGACCCTGTGGGGAAGAGGAAGGAGTGAAGGCGGCAGGAGCAGGCAGAGGGAACATCAGGGCCTGCTCCGGTTGGACTGCCCCCCCCCGGGCTAACTGACGCTCTGTTTTTTGTTTTGTTTTGTTTTTTGTATTTAATTAGACTGGCCGGGTGACCGGCCAGATGGGCGATTAATAAATATAATAAATAAATAAATAAAATAGACTGTACATCGCTCAGAGTGGCCAGATGACTGGCCAGATGGGCAATTCAAAAATAGAATGAATGAATGAATGAATGAATGAATAAATAAATAAATAAATAAATAAATAAATAAGAACATAAGAAGAGCCATGCTGGATCAGACCAAGGGTCCATCTAGTCCAGCATTCTGTTCACACAGTGGCCAACCAGCTGCCCACGGGATCCCACAAGCAGGACATGAGTGCAACAGCACCCTCCTGGCCATGTTCCCCAGCAACTGGTGTACATAGGCATACTGCTTCTGATACTGGATCTGGTTGTGTTTTACACAACCAGATTCCAGCAAGATTTAATTTTAGCACAGTGCCAAAAATGTGCATATAATCTGCTCCACAAGAACTGCATCTCCAACATCTATCATGTTCTAAACCATATATCTTCTTAATTTTGTAATGTGTTAAATATAATTGATGTAATATCTTAAAATAATTGTATTTCAAATTCATTGCAATTATGCTTTTTGTCATACTTTCACCAATCCATTGCCAGACTTCTGATGGTAATGCCAATCCTAAATCCTTCTCCCATTTGACACTTTTCTACTGCCACCAATACTCTTACAATACTTTAAAATAGGGATGTGTGAGGAGTTTGTTTGAGGGCGGTAATCCAGCAAACTGGCTGGGCTTGACCTCCCAAACTCCATCCCCCTTACTTCCTTCTCCAGCTCGACTCACATTTTACTGAGTCGATCTGGGGAAGCGACTTTGGAGTTCCCGCTGGGCCATATTTTCCATAGAAAATGCTGTAAGATATGCAAAAGTGGCCGCAATTTGCATAACTTGTGCAAATTATGGCTGATTTTAACGTATCTTATTGCATTTTCTATGTAAAAAGCGACCCGCTGGGAAGTTGGATGAACATGTGATGTTCAAGCTTGTTGAGGTTCTCCAAATTCCTCCTCAAAGCTCAGTTAACCTCATTCACGTTCCCCGAACATGAGCAGAAGGAAAAAATGCATTTTTAACAGTGTGCATCATTCTCAGTTGAAAAGTGTGCATATTCTTCCCCATAGACTGAAGTGTGAAAATGCAGGGTTTGGGGGGAAATGTGCATTTGCCCAAGTGCACACTTTCAAACTTGAACACAAGTTTGGGAAATTGTGAAAAATTCAGATGGATTTCATTCCTGCTCATGTATCAGAGTTGTGAATGGGACGTGTTCTCATGATTCACAAACAGGAATGAAATTCTCCAACATCACGAACACCCTGATTGAACATCTGCACAAGGGCTACTTTCTTCTGGTGGTGGTGTGAGAAGAGGTGGAAAGGAACTTACAATTTACCTACTTCTTTGCTGTGCAGCCTTTGATGTATGCCTCTTGTGTAAAATAATAATTCCGTTCTATGTTACTACTTAAAATATGCATGATTCTTCAAGGCGATTCAGTGGCCTGTAGTGATGTGCTTTTGATCTGCAGCAGACACTCTACTGCAATAATAATGGAATGCTGATTACCATAACGATGCGGTGAAACCAGTGAGTGTACATTTACTACTGCAAAGGTGACAATAATCAAACCAGAGATTGGAGGTCAAGCTAAGGTACACGGAGACTGAGAATACAAGCTAGTAATTAGAGTGCAAAGGTGGGACTCCTGGGGCTTTCTTTAACGAATGCTAGCAGGCCCCCCCCCCCAAAAAAAATTCAGATGGAAGCAGAACACTGATTATATCCATTTTACTTTTATATTAAAAAACACACACAGAGAGAAAAAGATTCTAGCCCTCATGAATATCGAGGAATATATGAAATGAGACCTGTATGCTCTTTCAATAATAGAAAAGGAAGATATCTTTATGTGGGGTAGACAATGAGAATTGTCTTGCAGGATCAGGTCAAAATCCATCTAATCCAGCACTCTGTTTACAATAATGGCCAGCCAGATGCCAACCCTCGTAAACTCCTTGTTTGTTTGTTTTCCCTCTGCTATGCAACATTCTCTTCCATTTTCCTCTCCTAGACCAGAACTGCTGTTGTTGATGCAACACCAAAGTGTATTTATACAAATGACTCCCTTTATTTCTGAAGTTCAGTCTGTGAGTGCCATTGGTCATGTAATATGTATGTAGCCAAAAGGCACCGCTCATGCATGAGAGGCAAGTATCTGCAGGCTTGGGGGGCATCTGAAACTTTACAGAAGAACAAAAACCTTTTAGAAAAGAACCTGAAGCATTCTTTAGAAAAGACTCCAAAACAGCCCAATAGGGACTGAATGTGCTTAGTGACCATATAATGTTGACTGACTGTTGGGGAGGAGATGAAGGACATTTGAGGGCCAGGTTAGCATGTGTTTGGCTTGAAACCTGTACAGGGAGAACTCCACACTGCAACAGTTCGTTACAGGTTCCACTTGTTAAATATTAATAGAAGAAGTGTGATAGACTGTCTCCCCTTGGAATTCTTCCTCATATCATCCCAGTCCATGCCAAATAACATGGACACATGAATTTAAATATGTGTTTTTAAACATATTTCCTCACAAAATATGCATTTCTAAATGTATTTTCTCTCAAAGTACACATTTCATAGGCATATTTTATCCTAAAATACACATTTTTATATGTGTGTTTGGGTATGTTTTTTGAGATGAGAATACATGGCAAAATTTGGAGATGTCTGAAATCCAAAAGATAACTGCATTCCAATAAACACATTAGTCTGGGAATTGCAGATCAGTTCAGTTCACTTTGAAAATGCATAGTAAACAAAATCCTCAAACATCCCTAGTTTACATCAAGGGATGAGTGAACATGTAATTTTCAAGTTTGTTGAGGTTCTCCAAATTCTTCCTCTAAGCTTGTTTCACCTCACCTGCATTCCCAAATGTAAAGCATCTCCCACACACACACACAATTGGGAAAACTATGCATCCCCCCCCCCATAGACTAAAGTGTGAAAATGCAGATCTTGGAAGGGAGGTTGTGCAAATGCACAAGTGTGTAAGTGCACAGATGCACATTTTTGGAAGTGTGCATTTGTGCAGGTTCTTATTTCCAAACATGAATGCAAGTTTGGGAAATTGCCAAAAAAATCCTGAGAATTCCTTTCCTCTTCATGCTCGGGGTTGTGAACATGACATGTTTGCATGATTTCTGAACAAGAACGAAATTCTCATTCAATTTAATTCTTGAATCTACGGTAGCAATAATTTAGCAAAATGTCCTCACAAGGCAAAAAATAAGGCAGAGTGATATATCAAGCTTGATCCTGGGAAATACTGACAGTCACAGCAGTTGGAGTGAATGTTGCAACTGTCCCACAAAGAGCTTTTAAAAAGCATGGTGCGTGCGCGCACACACTCACACACACAGAAAGAGAGAGAGAGAGAGGGAGAGAGAGAGAGAACAGAGTGCTGCCAGGCAGTTATTCCACCACCCCCATTGAGTTCCCTATGTTTGTCATTCTTTTCAAGCATACTAATTTGTCTGCTTATCATAGTTTAAGCTGATTATGCAATAAATTTCCTAGTTGGAAAATTTGAATAGATAACAATGCAGCCATAAGCACATTTCATATATTGGTACAAACAAATATAACCTGCAGATCTTGCCTTTTGGTTTCTTTGTGTTTTAAGTGACAGGTCTGCCAAGAAAACCACACTAACTTAGGGCGCAATCCTATGCATGTTTAGAGAGAAAAAAGTCCTACAACTCCTGCTATTCCGCATCCAGGAGTGCTGGGTGTTGTAGGACCTTTCTCTGTCTAAGCTTGCATAGGATTGTTCCCTTACTGGCTTCCACACTACCATGGAGGCTACATAAAACAGACCCTCTCTAGGCTCCATTGTGGCATCCTTTCCTTTTAAGGTCTGCATTCCTTTGGTAGGTATCTCAGTCTACTGTGGTTTTCTCTCCCCTCTTCAAATCCAGTCCAGCAGAAAGGCAGGTTTACAAATCAATTGCCTGACCATCAAAAAAGCTCTTCCTTTGATCCGCTGCTCTTGGCTGTATGCAGTCGGCTGATGTGTGTGTACATCATCTCATAGAAACTTTGTTCTTGTTGATTTATTGACTACAAACAAGACAATTCTCTTTTTATGGATAGTGCCCATTACATACCAGTATACTACAGCACAGCATACATCAAAGGAAATAGAAGGATAGGCACGGGAAATAAGCAAGCTTCTGGATTCAACCTCAGTCCCGGTACATTTAGAGAAAGGTCAGCAGCGGCTTTTCTGATTTTAACACTAGCCATCAGGAACCAGTAAGTGGTGCTGTATGCCATTTACAGTTTCATGGGGGGGGGGGGGGAATAGTTTGGTTTGCATTTTAATGTGAACTCACCTAATTTCACATGTTCATACCAATACACAAACCGGAACTCAGTTATCCTTCAAAATGCACAGTTCTCTGAATTTTGCAATGCAGTTTGCAAAACAATTCATATACGAATGTATATATTTGGGGAAACTGTATGCAAAAATATGTGTATTACTGAAAATAAAATGTAAAAATGTATTCTATTAGTGTGGTTGCTTGCAAGAAATGCATATATTAGGCAAAATCACATACAAAATGCATGCATTCGGAAAACTGTGCACAAAAAATGTGTACTAATTTCCATGCTAACTTTAAAAAAAAAATCTCAGTGTTTTGGATGAAGTGAAGTTATGATTGGAAAAATTCTCAAAGTTTAGGATGAACCAAACTTTAAGACTGGGAAAATGAGAAACTGAGAGGAACTGAACTGAACTTATCAGATTTGCCCATCCCGAGCCTACACACACTGTATTACCCTAGGGGCCTGGTCCAGCCAAGGCCACCTCGATTTAGATTCGAGGTTAATCAGAAAGAGACAAAACCACTTGTGTGCAAGATACAGTTTATTGAATACAATGATGGAAAGTGGATTCAGATAATAAATAATCAGGCAAAGGTAAGCTTACATGCATCCCTCAGTCGTAGGGCTCCCAAATGCTATGGACATTGGTCCGGGCACTGTTTGCTTGCACATTTGTGCACTCCTTGTCCAAGCCAAAGCCCCCCCAGCTTTCCCATCATGCCTGGCACCATATGTTCTCCAGCACAGAGAATGCACCAGGGAGGGAGAGAAAGACTCCAGGCCTGAGCCCTGTCCCTTTAGGGATTTCCATCCTCAGCCAGGGGGTGGGCAGTGGATCCTGGAAATGGTAGTCAGAGTCCACATGAATATAAGGAGCTAGGATGCTATTGGATCACATTTCTTGCACTCTGTGATCTGTCCATGTTCTCAGTATTGCCGCATGGATGGACCCCTCCTCCCTCCCAGTGAACAGGCCTGTGGCTTACGCTGGCTCAGCTTGTCTTGAGTGTGGAAAGCTAAGCAGGGTCAGGCCTGGTTATTACTTGGATGGGAGACCCCTCCTCTAGTTTCCTGCATTGAGCAAGGGGTTGGACTTGATAGCCTTGTAGGCTCCTTCCAACACTATGATCTATGAGACGTACATGGGCTCTACTGCCCAGGAACAGGACAGCAACACACCCAGCAATTGCTGTCAGAAGAGAGTTATAGATTCATAAATCATAGAGTTGGAAGGGGCCTACAAGGCCATCGAGTCCCACCCCCTGCTCAATGCAGGAAACTAGAGGAAGGGTCTCCCATCCAAGTAATAACCAGGCCTGACCCTGCTTAGCTTTCCACGCTCAGACAAGCTGAGCCAGCGTGAGCCACAGGCCTGTACTTCAGTTTTCCCCAACCTGCTGCCTCTTGAGGTTTGGGATTACAACTCCCATCATCCCTAGCCAGCATGGCCAACCATCAGGCATGCTGAGAAATGTAGTCCCTCCCAGACATAAGGAGTGCACCAGGTTGGGGAAGGCTGTTGTACATAGATCCTAGGGTTGTATGATAAATTCATTTCAGTTCATTTTTGATCAGGATTTACCCAGTTCACACCTTCCAGACCGAACACAGACTCAGATGCAATTTGTGGTCAAAGTCCATATTTTCCTGAGCTTCCAATGTCATTTATGGACCCCCAAAAATGTGTTTGGCAGCATACACACATTTGAAAAATGTGCATGAAAAAAAAAAGCATTCTTTTGGGGGGAAAATGCACACAAATTTCAATGTGAGATGAATGAGTATATTTCAAAGATGTGCACAATTGGTGCATACATTTGGGGAAATATGCACGAAAATACACATGGATTTTCATGCATAAAGAAAACAAAAACAAAGCTCGCAATCTGATTTTAACTTGAGTCAGAACGAGGTTCGAGATGGAATTCAGAGAACTTCGATCATGAGCTCAGGTTTTGCTCATTCGCATATCCCTAGATCCAACCTCTCTGCTCCTCTTCAGAACTGTGCATGAAAGGTACTCAGTCTGAGCTGGGTGCCCCTAGGAAGCTTATGCTGGGGGGGGGGGCAGAAGGGTTTTCCTCCTGCTGCATGAGTGGCTTTCTGAGCTGCACACGGCAGGATGGATTGTGCCAGTGTGGTTGGAAATCTTTCTGTAGCTCTTTAAGTTATGCACTCGGAACTCTGATAGAAGTGGATTATGACTCCCATTGCATATTTCAGGCACTGAGGATAATCAAGTCACTTAGAGAACTGCTGTATATAGCCAATAGCTCTTAGCTTTATTTCCAGAGGTCATTGGTGTCATGTCCTGGCAGCAACCATTTCATACAGTGCCATCAAGTCTTTTATTATTATTATTTTTTTTACAAACTCGTATGATCTTTTAGCATATATATATCTGGCATGAAGCAGGCTTGTAAAAAAAAAAAAAAAAAAAAAAAACACCATGTATGTCCTTTTTTTCACCCTCTCTTATTCTCCTGCCTTGAGCATCAGAGCCATCTGCCTTAATATCCACCCATTAACTACCAGCGGTAGAGGGAGGGGGAGCGGGGAAAGGATCCTATTCATTTGCAGTTCTATTAGTGGAAGCTACAGTTACCCATTCAAATCTGGGGAAGAAAGATAATTGCAATAGCTGATTGCCAGACATCCTCCCATATTGACTCACAGGGCAAAGAGGGAGAGAGAAAGAGAAGCTGAAATTATAGCACAACTCTCCGAGGAATATTAATGTAATAGTTTTAACATGATCCTCCTCAGTTTTTATCAAGGAAAGTTAATAAAAAAGGCATGGCTCTGGTAATTTTGTGCGATATTACATTTTCCTTGCAATAATTACGACTCGACGTTCACTTTGTGAATTAATGAAACTTTTACACCTTTTGGGAAAAAAAAAAAAAAAAGGAAAGAGGTAGGGGAATGGTCTCCCTATGGACCGTGAAAGCTCACAGCAACATTTTATTTTGTTTGCTAAAAGTTCCATGTGCAATATTCTGGAAATATTGCTTTGATAAAAGAATATGGTATTTTGAGAATGCGCAGGGATGAAGACTCTGCCCTATGATATTATTATCCATGTTATTTTGCATTCTATCTTATCTTTAAACTTCTGAATAACTGATGATCTGTCCTTATCTTATTCATCTGACCAACAACCCTTCCACATATGTAGCCCCATTTCATAGATAGAGAACTGAGCTAAGACCACCCAATAAATCTCAGTTGAACTGAGATTGCAAATAGACATCCTACCATGAAGTCCTGTGATAAAGGCCAATACATTGAATCTTTCAGCCAGATAAAGAAATGGACTGGAGAGTCAAACTTCACGCTGGATGGGTTCTCATGTCCTGACATTGACAACCCACCCTGGCAATATGCCACAGTGGGGTGGTTGTTCTGCAAACAAGCATGGTGCGCCTGACAGAAAAACAGGGTGTGGAGCTAATACATTTAGGGAGCAATCCTTTGGCCCCTAAACAGCAACTGAGGGGGTCATAGGATGTTTCAGATTCCCAGATCCAAATTTGGAGACAGCACTCCAACCTTGGAGCTGGGCATCAGAGCTCTGACCCCCTCCCTCTCATAGGGCTTGTTCGCACGACACGGGAACCGCGGGGGAGCAGAAGTCCCCCACTGGTTCCCGTGTCATGTGAACACCGACCGGGGGTGCCCCATGGGACAGCCGTGCGCAGGACGCATGCAAAGTGACCATGGTCGGTAGAGGGGTAAGCCCCTACTGCGCGTGGCCACCCTGCCGTGCGAACAGCGGCCGGCCTGTCCCGCGGGGTCCCCACAGAGGCGGCTGCCCAGAGTGGCCAGAGCTGCCGCCGCTCCAGCCTGTAGGGGCAAACGGCCCCTCTGGGCATCCCGAGCCCCCGCCCCCTAGCGCCTGGAGGCCCGCACTGCGGTGCGGGGACTGCCGGCTCCACCGGGGTCCGCCCACGCGCGCGGGGTGCAGGTCATCTGCGGCGCCCTGCTGGACCCCACAGATCGCCCCGTGGTGCCTCCCCCGTCCACAGCCTGGGTCGTGCGAACTGGCCCTCAGCCAGCACGGAAAGAGCTGTGCAGGCTGCTGTCCAAGGTCTGGAGAGTGACCTTGGAGAGGGGAAAAGGGGGCATTTCAGTGGGCAGGGAGGGGAGGAGACTGGAGAGGCTAGGGTATGAATTACCCTGATGCGCTCCAGCCTCCTTCCCTCCCTGCTCTGAAGTGCCTTTGCTAGATGGGCTAAAAAGCCCATCTAGTGAAATGCAGGGTGGGAGGATGGGGAGGCACAGATAGCCTGTGCCACTCCTCCCATTGTGCATTGGATGACCATAAGCCTCCGAGTTCAGGGGCTTACAGGCATTGCCACAGGATTCTGCCCTTAAAATACTTAAACAGCCATATTGAACAACAACAAAAAATTAACAGCCCACCTAACATTGTACAAAGAAGAGGCCAGTGCAACTTCCTTCAGGAGAGAATTCCTGTGGGGTGCTGCCACAGAGAGGGCCCTGCCCTGTGTTCCCACCAACCTACCCTCTCTTGATGGTAGGACACACAGAAGGGCCTCCAAAACAGATATTGGACTATGGGAGGGTTCCTATGGGATGAAGAGGTATTTCCGATATCCTGGCCCCGATACATTTAGGTAAGCAGCAGCACCTTGAATTGTGTGCAGAAACATATTGGTCATACCACCCTAGGGATGTTGGAGGAATCTGCAATGGATTCAAATGAGTTTGGATTTCTATGAGTCTGACCTGCGGATTCTGCAGCAGACCGACTTTTTCTGAGTCCTACATATTCTGCAGATTTGAGGACCATTAAAAAAAAATTGGGGGCAAAATTGCACAAATTTGTATTTGTGCTGATGTGCATTAGTACAAGTGTGCTGTAGCACTAATGCACGTGTGTGTTAATGTGCCAGCAGAACAAAATTCTGGTAGATCCCTGAAAAAATCTGATTCCATCAATGAGCAGACAGATGACGGATTTAAAGATGCCTGGCCGTCCATAAAACACAGATGGAATGGTTTAACAAAATCCATATATCCCCATACCATACCTACCATTGGCAGGAAAGTGTGTATAGGGAGGAGTGCAGCCTTAGTTTTAAATTGTCACAGCATAATACTGTGTTCTCCAGGGCAGGCTGGCGGCCTGTGGCACACGCTGGCTCAGCTTGTCTGAGCGCAGAAAGCTAAGCAGGGTCAGGCCTGGTTATTACTTGGATGGGAGACCCCTCTGTAGCGGACGGGACCCCTTCACTCCAAAGCCCACACCCTGAATGTGTACTTCGCTCTCACCAAGTGCCCCCTTGTATGGGTCACTTCAGACTTGAAGCTGTCTTCTTAAACTGTGTTAGCTGATTATGTGTCTTAGGTCTTATATGTAGCTGTTCACCCACGTTTGTTTGTCTTTATTAAGAGCAGTTTGTTTTATTTGATTACTTGAAGCAGGGTGCCCCTCCATTAATTCACTTCTTGCTTTCCTGTCACCAGTCAGACTCTGGAGAATTAGAACTTTGAATAAAAAGATGGATTTATTGTTCTAACAAAGTCTCAAAACTGATATTCAACTCAGGCACAGATAACTTGGATTTTCAACAGTTACATTCAAACTTGTTCTTTGCTTAGATTCAGGTTAAAGGCAGGCAGATGTTATACAGTGCTCTTTGTATCAATTTGGCTTGGTTACTTGAAAGTTACAGTATCAGACCAGGGAACTTAACTGTCCCTCACACTAGTCCAGAGCTTCACCTTCTTCCTCAGACAGAAGGTCCTTCACTCCCTAAGTGGAGACTCCTGTGAATTGTTCTATACTAACACCTCCACGTTTGCTTTCTCACAACTTAGTACTAGATTTCCTGTCTGAACTCTTCTCTTCAGTACCACCTTTCCCTACCTACACTACTAACCTTCCACTCCCTCTCTCACTGCAACCCACTCTCTTCCCCAACTGACAACCAACAACCCTTAACTGTCAACTCCCTGGGGTTCTATGCTCTCCTTCAACCAATCAGAGCCTCCGGAATGTTCAGGTTGGCCCCTCTCTGAGCTTCTGCCTGTCACTCTGCCACACCGTCCTCTAGTTTCCTGCATTGAACAGGGGGTTGGACTCGATGGCCTTGTAGGCCCCTTCCAACTCTATGATGACTCCAATTCCGATGTGGCTCCTTTTCCATTGCAGGTTTTGCAGCTCTTATTTGCGGCTTCATAGGAGCTGTCCACGGTGCTGAACTCCATCCCCAAAATAGGTTCGCCACCATGGAGCACCATGGATAGTTCCTATGAAGCTCCAAATAAAAGCTGCAAAATCTGCAACGGAAAAGGAGCCCCACCGAAACAGGAGTCACCAGCCTCCCCTGGTGTTCTCATTCCCAGCACAAATGAGTATGACTACCCTTTTTGGCATCTTTCTTTTGCTCAGTTCTGCAACTATTTGACCACAATGATCCCTATTTTACTGATAGGAGAAGTGAGGCTAGGAGAGCATGAGTTGCCTATGACTACCTTGTGTGGATGCACTGAATATTCACCAGTTCGTTTTATGTTATTTTGTTTGAAGTTGGCTCATTTTGAAAGGGGCAAAACTTAGCTCCACTTCAGTTGTGACCTTTACTTGTTTAAATCCCACTTGGAGGCTAATATTTCTCTGGCTCCTTCTTTCTTGGCACAAAGCCCTTCCTTGCTGCTTCTGTGGCTGATGTTTTTTCCTGAATGTCACATGGGTGAACCCACACAAGTCAGGTTGTACACAGGGAGCACGATGATAAAGTCATGTGGCTTATGCTGGCTCAACTTGTCTGAGTGTGGAAAGCTAAGCAGGGTCAGGCCTGGTGATTACTTGGATGGGAGACCCCTCCTCTAGTTTCCTGCATTGAGCAGGGGGTTGGACTCGATAGCCTTGTAGGCTCCTTCCAACTCTATGATCTATGAAATCTATGGATGCTGTATCTCTAGCACGATGCCATGAGCAGACACAGATTCAGTGCTAGGGGTGGGTAAGAATTTTGTTTCATTTTAGTTTTGATAAGAATTTACCAAAATTCACAAAGTTCTCCATATTGATTACAAACTGAACATGAGTTTAGAATAAATTTGAATGCAAAACTGACAGATATTTACATCCAATAACAGGAGTTTATTTATTTATCATTTATTTATTTTCAGCATTTTTACCCTGCTTTTCAGCAACCCCCTGCTCCAAAAAAAAAAAAAAAAAAAAGGCTCCCAGGGTGGCTTACAAAGATTAATATTAGACAGTCCCTGCCCTCAGGCTTACAATCTAAAAGACATGACACAAAAGGAAGAGGGATTGGGAGGGAGAAGGAAGAAAGCAAAAATCAGGCACTAGTTCTTAGTCACAAGGTTTTTCAAGATTTTTTTTCTTTTTTCCTGACAAGGAAGGGCAAAACATGCTCCCTGCAGCTGTTCCTTCTTTGGCCGATGTATGGGGCCAGGCTGGTCTCCTCCTTGCCATGATGTTAATCCTGGGAGGCAAGGGGTGCAGCCTCCCAGTGGCCCTTGGTTCTCTGGCCGATGGATGGGGACAGACTTGCCACCCCAGGGAACTGTCAGCTGGAGCTGTGTGTTCCTTCCAGCAGGGAGGGCTAAAATGATCTTCCTGCAGCTGCTCCCTCTCAGGCTGATGTATGGGGCCAGGCTGGTCTCCCCTTTGACATTACGTCTGGGTTGGAATCCCTGTGTATTCAACCATGTTAGTGCTCAATTATGGTTGCCACCTCCTTTTTCCCCCTTCCAGGATCCTCATCTTTAACTGTCATAGGTACAACATGCTGGCAATAGCTGTACTTATTCACTTTGGCTGGTGCAGATGGGTGAGAATTTTGTTCCAGTTTCTTGTTCATACATTTTTTTACCAAAATTCATAAAGTTCTTTTTATTTGGGAGAGAAAGAACGTCAATGATCCAAATGTGGGAGAAAGTGAAACTGACAGGTCCACCCACCCCTAGCACAGCTAATACAATTTGGCAGTGTGGATATCTCACTGAAGACAGGTGAGGGCAATTGAAATGAATAGAGCACTTTTGCAAGACTTATCAAGAAATTACAGTAAAAGGGAGAGGCATTTGCCATGCCAATGCCAAAACATTTACACAAAACGAGTGTGTACTTTAATCTCAGTTCTATTGTCCATTGCATTCATGACTGGAGAATGGATTTGAGTCTATTCCTTTGGGGCCCTGTTTGGCTCCCCAACACTTAGTACACTTGTTGTTCAGGAATATGTTGGCTTTTAAAAGTCTGTGTTCACCTAAACATTTTACTGTCTGTGAAGGACTGCCAACCGGTCCTTTACTCAAGACCAGAGATCAAAGGTGCAAAACTGCCAGCCTTAGCTCTGCCGTCTTGACTTGATTCTCTCAGGGCCTTGCCCTGGGTCTATACACTGGATTTAGCACTGAACCACAGAGGAACCACACACACACCGTGTGGGGTAAAACCAGGAAAGTTTATTTAAGGTAAACAGATTACAATAAAAGGTGGGGAATGAGGGAAGAGGGAGAAAGGTGGGGGAGACACTTTGGTACATACAAGTAGAGCTATAAAACAACAAAACTAGTATATTTACTATATAAATACCCAGGCACTCCCTTTGTCTGGGGTTGGTCCTCTTCCCAGGGCTTGCCTCAGCAAAAAAAGCCCTACTCCCGCGAAAGCGTGCAGACAACAACAAAAGCCAAAAGTCACAGCAGCAGTATAGATTCCCCCCCCTCACCTCTCCTTCCCGTAGCTTGGCTGTCTTTGGCCAATCAGGATGAACTTCATCTGTGCTAGGTAGGAGAGGGGTGGGTCTTTGATCATGAATATAGTGCTTGTGGGCTGCATTTGCATGCAAATAGCTGTGGCACTGGCCATCAAAAGACATGGGAGACTCTGAGGCGTCAGGAGCCATCAGAGTAACTATGTACATTTTGCATTTCCCAGAGCCCAGCTGGGATTATACTTTTTTACATATGTGGAGGTGTGTGTGTGTGTGTGTGTGGTGCAGGAAACTCTGTTGCCTTTTTCTCCACACTGTCCTTACCTAATGACTTTTCCTAACTACTCTGCCAGTCCCATCTCTTCAACTAACTTGTCATTGGATTCCATTTGCCAGTGGCTTTCCCAACACCTGGCTAATGCATTATGTACACAACAGAATTGAATATTTCCTATTAGATTTTCTTCCTCCTTCCACTGCCCCCCCCCCATCTCTCTCTACCAGGGTGCTTAATGAGCCCAGTCCAGGTTAAAAAATATTAGCACTAGCTGGATGCCGCAGCACAGAATGCTGAAGCAATGTATTCCGGGAGAGCTTATGTATTCTGACAAAAGGAAGTACCTCCTGGGTGTTCATTCCTGCAAATGAGATATAAAATAGTTTTATATTTCCCTGGGGTATCGTACCATTCACTCCATCAGACTGCAGTGGACTGGGATCTATTAAAAGTTTTAAAACTAATCATCTGCCCGGCTATGATATCCTTTAACCCGCTTGGCAAGGTATTGTCAGGATTCCATCACACTGTCAACATTGCTAGCTTGAGATGGTTTAAGGTATTGCAATTTTTGCAGCTAATAACAATCTAATTCCACCAGACTCGCTTCCTACCTGCCAGCTGCCAGCATGTGTTAGATCAGGATTGGTAGCACATGCATTACCTATAAGAAGAAAAATGTATAAAATATCTATCTATCTTCCTATTGTCAGGTAAGCAAGCAGTATTTTTTTTAATGGCATGGAACAGTGTAAAATTGTGTGTGTGTGTGTGTGTGTGTGTGTGTGTGTTTTGGGACAACCCAGTACATTCACATACTCATGTTTGACCTTCATTTATCTGCATGGTGCTACTTATAAAGAATATGCATTGATTATTGCCATGATGCTGCAAAATGTGTCCATTTGATGATCCTCCCACAGGACCCTCATAGTGCTAGGCTTGATCTAGGCAGGGATATAGATGACTGAAATGCCTTGCTACTGAGGAGACTTCTGGGAACAAGAGTGTTGCTATTGGTAATGTGCATCTGATTTGGCCAAAGCCCAAGTCCTGAGCCAAATTGAGCCCTTTCAGACCATTTTTGGTGCTTCCCAAGGTGAAACAGGTTTCACTCCAAAGTGGCCAGAACTGAAGCTGGACCCTGCATGAGTCTTCATTGTGGATCTGGGATTCAGAAAGGCAGACAGTGTGTCTCCAAATATAGCATCTTTTGATTTATTTATCTAATCACTGATAGGTGGGGAGAAGTTGACCTTTTAATCATAGGCATGGTTTACCAGGCATCTCTAATCACTGTGCTTTGAGGGAAGGCAAGGATAGGACCATGAGATGGCCATTATACCAACACAACCTGGCTTCACAATGAAAACAACCTTAAACTGGTTTTCATTCATCATAATGCCCTGGGCCCTGCACCTATCCTTCTGAAACTTTCCAGATTTCTTGCCTGGAGACACCTTTATGATATTTACTATTTTCATACAAATTGCCAAAACCCCCACAGAGATGAGGGAAGGGGAAATGAATCAACTCACACACAGATTTGAGGGCTCTGCTTCTATATACACTTCTGCACCTATCCTTATAAAACTCTGCAGGCTTCTTACATAGGAACACCCCTATGCTGTCAGTCATTTTCAGAAGACTGTTCCACAAGGAACATAGAGGGATAAGGGTGTTCCTTTTTAGATACCTTCAAAATATGCTCTTGCACAAGACTTCCTGCACCTATTCTTCTGAAACATGGCAATTTTGATCCCCGCAGAATCCCTGTAAATTTCATCAAATTCTGCAACACACATACACATACACACACACACCAATGTTATTGGAAACTTCCTTTAAACAAAAAAAACATACAAGAAGCAAAACAAAAACAAACAAACAAACAAACAAATACTACATCAGAAACTACAGTATAAAGGCACATAGCACAAAAGTTACTGCTGCACCTATTTTTATGACATTGGACAAACATATTCCTCTCCTAAGGGGCTACTATGCCTGCAAATTTCATTCACTTGTGACAAACAGAACACAAGTTCTAGCCATTTCTTTTACATTTCCCATAATAATCAATGGAAGCAAGAAACCTTGGATTTCTAAATCTCAACTCTGGTTCGGTACCTGTGCTGAAGCGGACAGCCTCCAAATTGGTCTGAGCAGAATCCAGCCATTTTCTGAAGTGACAAATAGCGTTCCATGTCCATTCTTGTGGTCAGTGCACACCTCTAGTTCGTTTGCACCTTAAAGGGTTGTCTGTAAGTTTCACTTGTGTTACCACAAAAGCAAGGAAACTGAACAAAAGTGACTCCCCCTTCTGGGATGCCCATGTTTCCCGCAGCTCCACATGCATTTCACACACAAAAATCTATGGAGAGGCCCACAGCTTCATATATAGGGTGGGAAATCCATGCTTTCTGATAAAAATGACAACAACAAAACCCTAATAACCCAAATTATGCAAGGGAATCAAAATTCCTAGTGAGCCAGACTAATTAAAAATTACATTTCTGACTGCCATTCATTTCTCATCCAGCTCTCTGTGTGTTAGCAACTGATGTGATTGTGCCACAGTTCTGATGAGAATAGCACAGCATCTTTAGAAGATGAGCAGAGCTATTTTAAGATATGGTATTTATAAAACTTAGGGAAATGATTAGGGTTCTTTTTTTAAGTATTGGGGTGGAGAAAAAAAAGAGGCTTGGAAGCAGAATTTTCCTGAATTATCTCTGCTGTGAGTTCATGTGGCAAAGTTTACAGATGTGCATCATATTTAAGGCAGGATAATTTCACTCATGGGACACGAGGTGTCACCTCTAGATCCTGAAGATCTCCATTCAGAACGTAATTAGGACATAATTAGGAAAGGAGTTGAAAATAAAACTGCCAGTATCGTACTGCCCTTATACAAATCTAAGGTGCGACCTGCACTTAGAATACTGTGTACAAGTTTAGAAGCCCATCAGAGACTTATGTCACTGGGATTCTGGATAAAAAATTTCAGAATTCTGGACTTTCATAGAACAGGGCTAAATTTCCTGAAATAATAATTAGCACTTCATGTTAAAATGCATGCATAATTATAATTCTTTGTTCTGGTCACTGAAAAAGGACATTGTAGAGTTGGAAAAAGTACAGAAAAGGGCAACTAAAATGATCACGGGGCTGGAGCAACTCCCCTACGAGGAAAAGTTACAGCAGCTGGGATTCTTTAGCTTAGAAAAAAGGTGAGTAAGGGGAGACATGATAGAGATGTATAAAAGTATGCATGGTGTGGAGAAAGTGGGTAGAGAGACATTTTTCTCCCTTTCTCATAATACTAGAACCCGAGGTCATCCCATGAAGCTCAGTGATGACCACCAATTTGGACAACTTTAAAAAGGGATTGGACAAATTCATGGAGGAGAAGGCTATCAATGGCTACTAGTCCTGATGGCTATACGCTCCCTCCAGTATCAGAGGCAGTACGCCTATGTACTCCAGTTGCCGGGGAACATGGGCAAGAGGGTGCTGTTGCACTCATGTCCTGCTTGTGGGATTCTGTGGGCAACTGGTTGGCCACTGTGTGAACAGAATTTTGGACTAGAATGAACCCTTGGTCTGATCCAGCATGGTTCTTCTTATGTTCCAATTGCTCTCTCAATACAACATGCAACTACCTCCCATTTGCTACTTTTGTCAGGAGCCAAATCAGGAAGAAGGTGGTGGAGCAAAGGACAGGCAGGGAGGAGGCAAACAGACCAGGCAGGGTTTTGTTGTTGGGGTGTGTGTGTTAGAGTAAGGCAAAGACAACCAAAACAGCTACTACAGCTACACAACCCATAGATGTTTTAAGGGACAACCAAATTGCTGAAAAAAGGAGCTGCTGACCTAAAAACAGCCACTTCCTACTTCTTTTTGTAGGTGCTTCTGGGAAGCTGAATCCAAATAAAGGAAGGAAGGTCAAGTTGCTTGAGGTGAATTTGCTTTCCCAGGGGCTAAGCAGCTTCTCACCTTAAAGTAGACCATACATCAGGGTTGTTGAACCTTCTTCAGCCAGAGGGATGCATTCCATTTTGGAGAAGCTCTCGGGGGCCATATTCCAGAGGTGAGCAGACCAAAGGCAAAATGTTTGGGACCAAAAATACCAGCATATTTTAGCCTAGTGTTCTTACTGCTAGTAACTAAACCTTAGGCACCGGCCATCTAGGAAACTCTGGAGAGATAGATTGGGACTCCAGATGGGCTGGATTTGAGCCCTAGGCCTGAGGTTCTACACCCCTGCCCCAAGAACAAAAGATTGGGGGGGGATGTCACCTAACAACAGCTAACAACGTGTACAGACAGTGAAATAAAGCCAAGGCTGCAATATTATGCACAGATACACACCTTGGACCAGCTCCATTGATGTCAGTGTGACTTAATTCTGAATAAATATGTATTGGGCTGTGCTAGAAAGCAACTGTTTTGCCCCTGTGGGTGCATATCCAAATAACTGTAGTCAGAGAGTTAAGAAAGGGAACACCTGCAAATTTACAACTTCCCACTACAGATATCCCCCATGATATCACGGTGCCATCATCACAGGCATTAAGTAATGGCACTTTCTGTTCCTTATCATAGATGAACCATATTGAAAACTCCAAGATCATGGCATGTCAGCGCAGGACTGTACACAAGCCCGGCTTAGTGAATATTGTAGTTTTCCAGGGCAAGTCCCAACCTCACCCAGGAGCCTTTATATTTCTTCTCCATCAGGTTGAGACAACACCCTGCCTGACTGGGCACAGTGGAAGCCAAGCAACACAGTGAACTGTAGCCCTGGTAGCTCACCACACAGTTCTGCAGATTCCTGGTTGTAGTCCTAGCAGCTCCCATGCCAGCTCCTGGCACCAAGCAGGTGCTTTTGGTGGTTGCTCTGCAACTGTTGTCTATCACAATTCCTCACCAAGGTCCACCGACATATTCAGCCTGTATACCAAGGATGGACCACTTGTGGCCCTCCAGAGGTTGTTGCCTGCAATTCCCATCATTCTCTCACCATTAGTTTTCCTGGCTAGGGCTGATGAGAGTTGTAGTCCAACAACATCTAGAGGGCCAGAAGTGGGGGCCACCCATGCTGTATACTTTCAAGAAGTGTTGTACAGCTTTTGATGGTTATTCAACAGCCAGGGTTAAGTAGTTATGGAGCATCTTTAATTTAATAAGCTATGTGGCCGCCTTTTATTGTGTGTGTTTTGTTTTAACTATGGTTACTCACCCAAAGTGTTCAGGAGGGAGTGAGGAATATGAATTGAACTAAATCAGTGGGCAGAGGCTCCAGCTCTTACAAATGTTTTGATGATGATGCCCCGTGAGAGCTTTATATGATGGCAGACATTTCCATGATCACAGCTGCTGCAAAATATTCAGCTGCAAATCATGGAGATGGCTGTAATAGCAATAGGAACCAAATTGTTCTGTAAGTGGGTGCATGGAGGGAAGCAGCTCTGGGGAATGCCGGCCAGCATAGAATCGAAACCTAGGGCTGCCCGGCTGCAGCCATTTTGAGAGTAGTTGCAGGAAATAGTTGCATGAGATGAAGTAACATTTGTTTGTTCCACACTTCAGTCCCTCATGGTGCCGGTTTATAACATTTGCAGCAGCAAATATTACAGCAGCTGCTGGTTCGGTGTGTATTTGCTCTGGTTCATCCTCATTATTTCTCCCCATTGTTATGTACCTATGCATACAATAGCCCTTTACAGATATAGGGGTGAAAGAAATGTGTAGGAGGGACCAGGATCAAAGTAGAAGAGAGGCTGCCCTTGATCTACACATGCCATTGAGACATCAAAAGAGAGCCTATTCAGTACACACTCACACATATGTAGAGAGTCCTCTGTATGTCCAACTGAACACATAAGAGCTCTCAGCAGACCGTCTAGTGAATGCACATAGGTCAGGATGAAAGCTGCCAAGTTTTGCTTCAGCTCCCCCAACAGGTCAATATGGAAAACTATCACATTCACTACCACAAGATGTAGCAATGGCCACCAACTTAGATGGCTTTAAAAGGGGGATAGACAAATCCATGGAGGATATGACTAGTATCAATGGCTACTAGTCATGATTACCCTTTATCATGACAGCAAGAGGCAGTAAGCCTTTCGATGCCAGTCGCTGGGAGACAGAAGCAGGTGGTTCTATTGTACTCATGTCCTGCTTATGGCTTTCCCAGAGGCATCTGCTTGACCACTATAAGAACTGAATGCTCAACTAGAAAACCGTTTGGTCTGATCCACATGGCTCTTCTTGTGTTCTTTCTTACATTAGGCTGAATCTTCGGAACAGAGCAATCCTCTGGGCACTAGACAGTGTCTAGATGGCCATAGGATTGCTCGGATCCCCAGCTGTGGGGCCGGAAAATCATTCCAACCTCATAGCTGGGGATAGGACAGGGGAGGCTGGTGACTCCTATGTCAGTGGGGCTCTTTATCCATTGCAGTTGTTATTCTAAGCTTGATAGAAGCTATCCATGGTGCTCCATGGTGGTGAACCTATTTTGGGGATGGAGTACAGCACCCTGGAAACCTCCTATAATAAAGCTCAGAATAAAAGCTGCAATGGATAAGGAACCCCACTGACACAGGAGTCACCAGCCTCCCCTGGGATCAGAACACTGACCTCCCTCCCCTTCACAGCCAGCATGGAAAGAACCACACTGGCTGCATCTCCAAGGTCACAACAGCAACCTTGGAGATGGGCTTTTGGGGGTGTTTCCAGGGACGGGGAGAGGAGGAGACCAGTGCCACCAAGATATGAGGTATCCTGGTGGTGCCCCAACCTCTTTCCCTTCCCCTACAAAGCACCACATTTAGATGGGCAAAATTGGTTGTCTACCAGCTTTACAGGAGAGGAGGAGTGCAGAGGCAACCTTCGCCTCCATGCTCCTTCTGCCCTGCATAGGATGCCCGTAATCCTCTGAGTTTGGAGGGTTATGGGCATCCCGATTGGATTGTGCCTGAAATTATGCTTGGAAAAACAGGCTGCAATGGAATACAGTGCAGGAGTGTGTGTATGTGTGTGTGTGTGTGTGTGTGTGTGTGTGTGTATGGGGGGTACCTACAGAGAAAGTTGATTTATGGCTTCTTGTTGTTTTCAAGAAAATAAAACTCTCTTTGCTCAGGAGCCTAGTATATGAAAAGCAAACTATGAAGAGCTTAATCAAAGTCAGTGCAGAATTATAATGAAAGAAGAAATTATGATAAAAGAGGCGATCTTGAAAGTGGTCCAAATAAGGACCTTGTGTCTGGTGTAATTGATTTCAGAGGCTTGTATGGGGAACATTTCATTATTTGTGCAGACACCAGTTGTTCTGCTTTCTTTGTCATTTACGCTTGCTGTGCCATTGGTAACGATGTTCTTGGCAGCTGCAAACAAGACATTCTGAGTAAATGCAGGACAAAGCCATATTTAAATATTACAGATCAATTCTTGTTAAGAAGCATCCTCAATTCATTTTGTACCTAGTTGGAAAATTAATACAGGCAAAACATGCATGCAATGTTCTACATTGGGGGGGGGGGTGTTAGAGGAGGGGAAATTTCCAACAGGGGCATGTTTGCAAATTTTACATTCTGTTCTTGATTCAACGAGCAAACCTCACTAGGGAGTTGAAATTACTGCTGTACATTTTTCAGGAAAAAAAGAACCCACATGCATACACATTGTCAAAGATAATCCATTTTTAAGATGCCTTTTCATGTGCTTATGTTGAAGCTAAAATTAATATACCATTGCCAAATATGCACACACACACACACACACACACACACTCCTAAACATGTGTACAGCAAGATTTAACTGTGGTGTTCCTCATGCACACCTATCAGTTATACAAAAGTTGTTTTGAATGATAATGATATTGTGTCAGCTCTGATACCACTGAAAGATCCTTAAAAGTTCAGACTAAAACCTGGAGTGGATACACCACCCCACTGACATTGGAGCCACAAGCATCTACTGGTGATAGGAAGGAAGGCATCCAGGTACATTTGTCTGTGTTTACTGGCCTCAAGGAATTGGTCACAGCAGCTGCTGCAGGGTCACTTCAAGGATCATGGAACTAATTTTGAATGTAAACAGTTTAGGACTGCATTCCAATGGAATACAAATCCCATGGTCCTATCAGGAAATAAGGCTTCTGGTTATATTCAGAAGCATCATTTCAAGTTGTGGAACCAGCCAATCAGCCAACCAACCAAGAAGCCTGCCTGTCTGTTTTTGTTTGTCTGGGAGCTCCCCCCCCCAATATTACCTACTCCCTGCTGTGCAGAGTGTGTGGGAAGGGTTATTTGCAAGGGAGGGGGAGGTCTGGGTGGGGTCTATCTGGGCTTTGCATTCATCTCAAATACTTGAAAGCCCCAACCAAGGTTTTTCAAGTGCTCTTAACAAAACAAAATGAAACAAGAAAACTGTTGCAAAACCCACATCGTTTGTATGAGGTGAACAGGGAATGATTTGCTCCACTTAGTATAGAGCAACATCAATATCCATGGAACTTTGTGATGTGGTATAACCGGAACAGATTCCTGCCTTAAGAATGAATATTTGAATCACTCTAGAATTTGAAGAGTATTGAATTTGGAAGAATTTCCATTCCACACTTCCACGTCTATTATAATTGTTATTAAGGCAGTTCCCTGTAAGCAAGTCCCAAGGTTCCATTCTATAGCATCTTTCCTAGTGTATGAAATCCACATATGATGTTCTCTCTAATTGGCCAAATTTTCTATTAAACCAACAGACTGTAGGAAAAATGGGCAGGTGTGTGTGTGCCCGGGGGATCTCATCCCTGATATGTTACACCATTGCACAATACTTGGTTCCCTGTTACAGTGCCAGCTAAGGGGGGTGTGTGCGTGCATTTTTCTAAAAGATTTATAAGCATTGATTGCAATGTTTTTTAGCTCTTAGCAACTAGATGCAATATCTAGAGCCCCCAAGCAGAATATAAATTCAAACACTAGGGAACCGTTCAGATTACATTTGAGCCTTGCTATATGTAGGACAGGAATAGTATCTCGCCAGAGTCCATTAATGTACCTTATCCTGCCTAATCACAAGATAAATTTCATATAGATAGCTAGTGTGCACATGGAAAAACATTAACTCAGGTTCCCTTCTCCAGCCACTATGCACAGCAGTTGCCAGGATGCATAAAGGAATCCACACTTTTCTTCTCTTCTTCAGGCTTTGCAGGGTTTGGTTTTGTTTTTTTATGGTACTTGACTTACAATGACTGCTACATCCAGGAGCAAATATCAATAGTGCATGGGGTGTTTATTCATTAAAGTCTCCAAAATGCTTTGGAATCCACAGGAGGAAAGGGACCAGAGGGCAAAACATAATTATTTTTTTATCTTTTGTTATTATTTAATTTTGCTTGCTACACATTTGTGTTGTGCTGCAGGGTGCTTATGAAGGCAAGCTTTCCTCCTGTTCCCCAACTCACATTGTAATGGATAGTGGTGGTGGCTCAGGCCGGGATAGCAGGATCTCTGCAGCAGCACCTATAATTGACCAAGTCCAGCTGAACCCAGTAATCAACACATTTACTGGGAAGTAAATGTTCACTTCAAGGATTATGGAACTAATTTTTCATGTAAACAGTTTAGGACAGCATCCCAATGGAACAACTTCATGCAGCTTTGTCAAATATATTGTAGTGGAATTGGTGCCAATGAGGTATGGAATGCATATCTATTGTTTTCAGTTCCTGAAGCAGAAATTGCAACGTGTGCAGCTACAAGTAAGCATCTGGAGTAAAGCAACAGGTCCACATATAGAACCCCCTCCCCACAAAAAGCAGGGTGCAAATAACCCTGATACTCATGTCCTAGGTCTTGACACAATCCACGGGGAGAATGGCATTTGTGGCTGCTCCAAGTGGGAGGCAAGCACGCTGGGGCCATGAAATGCATACACGTGTTATATCCCTATGTTAATGTTGCGGGCAGGAGCTATACAAGTAGGTTCTGCCTGATACCCAGCACAGTGGCCATCTCATAGTCAACCACCCAAGGTGAAATCAGTATGGGCAAAAGGATGGTCACCAGAGCAGCTGAGTAGGGATTTTGGGCCGAATACCTAGGGATGCATGAGAAATTTGTTTCAGTTTGTTTTTGATCGGGATTTACCTAGTTCGCACCTTCTGGATTGAACACGGACTCGGAGTCACAATCTGTGGTCGAAACCTGTACATTTCCGAGTTCACAATGTGATTTGTGGACCTAAAAAAAAAGGTGTTCAACAGCATGCGTACATGGAAAAATGAGCAAGAAAAAAAATGCATACTTTTGAAAAATGCGCACAAATATACTTTAACCAATGGGAGAACAATGCATACATCTCAAATATGTGCACATTTGATGTGTACATTTGGGAAAATACACAAAAATGTATGGATTTTCATGTGAAAACAACAACAAATTTCTCAATCTGATATGGACTCGAGTCGGAACGAGCTTTGAAATGGAATTCAGAGAATTTGGGCGAGCTCGGGTTTTGCTGATTTGTATATCCATATGAACACCTAGATTGGCCATGCTTGTTCTCCCCCCATCTCGGCATAATCTGCACTGAATCACCAGGACAATTGGTTTGTAGCAGGTGTTGGTGCTGTTAGTTAGGCTATGATGGTCATGATTTAGGTGGGCTATGTGAGTAGGGCATACAGGGGTGAGTTATCAATGGCCACTGGCCAGACAGGGTCACCAAGAAGGTGAAAGGGGATTATTGTGGCTAATCAGCCAGGGTTGTGGGATCTGGGATAAGGAAAAGCCCCCCCCCCCATTGGGGCCTCAGCAAGTCACAGATTTAGAGGCATGGGACTTGAAGGAGCTTCTTCTTCACACCAGATATTGTGGCCTGAGGATGAAGAGAGCCATTCTGCTGTCTCCACACTCAGGCCTGGGTTAGGCTCACTGTTATTAGTTAGCACTAACTAGACCCACACATCTTATTCCATTGCAGATCTCCTTGTTTGCAGTCTACTAAACTTGTGGCTCAAGTTTACTCAGCATCTGGTATCTGTCTCTTTATTTTGGGGTGCAGTCAGAAACGAATTTCTCAGATTGAGTAACCATGTGCAATAGCCTCCTCTTTCGAGGGCCAGTCTGGCAGCTTGCACAAGAGTTTAACTGGTTAGCATTTTGAGCATGGAACAATGCACACTAGGAGCAAGCTGGCAAGCTAACCACTCTGGAAATCCTACCCTTTCTAAATTTGCATATCCAATTTTGCAGAAAAAATGTGCTAAACTTGTGATATTGGTTGGATTTTTTTTGGTGAGTTGCAAATATCTGCAGAAACGATAGAGAAGAGAAGGTTGTCCATATCCCTAGTGCTGACCATAAAAAGATTATGTTGATATATCATTTTTCCTCCAAGGGAAAATAACTGTGAAGAAAAATATTATACTCGAGCATAACATCTATGCCCCCCCCCCCCACAAAAAAAATATATCTGCAAGATTCCTGCCTACTTCATCTCCAGCTCCCACTCACAAGCAAAGGCCAGATATATTCTGCATTCTGACTAGGATTGTTTCAATGTCTCTTCATCTGAATTTCTTCTCAGATTTTGACATTCCAAATCAGCTGTTCTTGTTTCCAAAGTGGGACTGATACATCAGGAATCCTCTATAGTTTGCGGCCCTCCCTAGCTGCCCATGCACACTTTAATAAAACTGCAAAAAAGAAAAAGGAAAAAAAAAGAAGAGCAAACTTAAGTGCTCATACAGATAATTCCAACAAGATTCTTTTTAGTGTGGTGTTTAACTGATATGCAGATGTAGTTGTGCATATTGATAAAATGCCACAACCCCCCTTCAAACAAATGATGCTGTATTAAGATTATATTGTGGTGTTTCATGAACATGCTGATGCACACATGCACATCAAGAAAACACCACACCAGAAAGAAAGAAAAAAGATTTGGTGCCATCATCTGTACAATTGCTTTTTTTGCAGTGCTTTTATCAGTGCACACATGCACATCATTAACACAGAGTGGGGAGGGAGATGCTATGAGCTGAAGGAAACAGTACATGCTCAAATTTCAGAATTAATTTCAGGTAGTAACCTGATTAAACCAGAATTTGGGAGGACTGGAACAGATGTCAGATCAAACCCATGGCCAATAGAGGAATGGAATGGGAGGAATCCAATCATACCTAATTCAGACATAGTCATAGAATTGGAAGATATCCTGGACATCATCTACCCTTTGCTCAATGTAGGATCTGCAATGTAGAATGCAACTACAGCATCCCTGACAAATGACTGTCCACCCTTTTCTTAAATATCTCCAGTGAATGAAATCCCATTACCTCTCGAGGTAGCCTGTTCCACTGTCAGATAGCAACCATTGGTAAGATTCTCTTAACATTGAGCTGAAAACAGCTTCCCTGAACTTTTCACCCACTTGTTCTCACCTCTATTCCTCTATTGGGGGGGGGGGGCATATTCAATCAGAATCAGTCCTAAGTGTGGAGAAGATCATCAAATACCAGCAAAGAATTGTGCAAAATAAGAATATCAAGGTCTTTAACAGCAGGAAACTCCCAGTGTGACACTTCTAGGCAAGTGTTGAATAATTTCTTTAGTCTCAAGAAGCTCAAGGGTAACCAATATGCTTACCTCTTCTGGAAATTAGCCCCTGAGATTCCTCTTATTCTCTCTTTTAAAAGAAAAGTATTCATTCACTCCTAAGTGTTTATAATGGAAACATATCACGAGGCAGAGAAGTACTATGAAGTGGCCCATTTCATTTGTACTGTACACGATATAGAATTCACATAAGATTGCACATCCACCCGGAAGAAAGAGGCAAGACAGGTGTTGGAGTAAACGACGGGCCACAATTTTTTTTTAACTATTTAAAATAAAGGTCTGCTGGGAGGTCTACAGACCATGTGGGAATGGTGTGAGGCATGGGCCCCTTAATCACCACCTCCCTCTGCAGCAAGATTATGGGAGAGCCACTCCCCCCCGCATGAACACGAGTCCTGATTTAAGGCTTGGGTCTAGCCAGCCACCACCCAACAGGGGATGCCCACCTGATTCACAGTCACCCAAGCCCAAAAACGTAGAGCGTGATATGGGAAGGCCTACAAGGCTGCTATTCTTTCCCATCCCCAGGAGACATAGATTTCATAGATCATAGAGTAGGAAGGAGCCTACAAGGCTATCGAGTCCAACTCAATGCAGGAAACTAGAGGGGTCTCCCATCCAAGTAATAACCAGGCTTGACCCTGCTTAGCTTTCCACACTCAGACAAGCTGAGCCAGCGTAAGCCACAGGCCTGTATACATCTGGGAAACCACCTTTCCCTGTAAGGGTGTGTCTTGATGCTCACTAAAGATTGCATGTTTATCTCTCCCTCCCCACCTCCACACAATCTTGTCATGGTAAAGGGACAAGCCTCACATTACCCCCCTTCCTACACAAGGCCTCTCAAAACAGCTGGCAGGGCTACACTGCAAACCCTCAAAAAACAAATTGCTGTCCTGCCCAGACAAGTACATGCCATCAAGCCTAATCAACTCAGGCATGTCATCATGAAAATCAGAATGAGCCAAGAAACTACCCAAACCACAAGACATGGCAGCAGACAATTCCTTTCCTTCTAGCTTTGTTCAGACATCTAGGGTCCCCCCCCCCCCGACATGCCATGAACGCCTGGGAAGGATTGCTGACCAAACTAGCAGAATTCCTGATCAACAGTGCTGGATTTCAGACAAATTAGTGATCGCCTGAAAAATCAGGATCTTGCCTTTCAACAGACCAAAATCATTCCCCCTTAAATGCACAAGCAACAACACATCTTGCAGAGGGACATGCTGTTCTTCAAAAATGGTTGGTAGGAAACAAAGGCATTTTATGCCTTTATGCCATTCATTCAATGGAGGCTAAGAAGCAATCCCCAACTAGAAATCAATGGAAGAACTGCAGGACTGGCAGACAGCTCAGAAAATCAGACTGTTGCCACAAATGAGGACATAGCATCTTTCCCAATGCCACATCTTACCTACAAGGTAAGCCCTGTAAATAATGCCTAGTTATTGAAAAAGTGGTAAAGTCCTCCAAGGCTGCACTTTATCAGCAACACCAGCAAAGGTACAGGCAGCAAACTGGCCCATGTCTTATCCACCTTATGCTTCATCAATCTGCCCCGCATACTTAGGTCCTCTGGGAGGAATTTACTCCAGTCAGCCAAGACTAGGCTGGCGAGTACTACCCAGACCTTCTCTTCTGCTGTTCCCAGACTGTGGAATGGCCTGTCGGAGGGGACTCGTCAACTAGATAGTCTCTTGGCTTTTAAAAAGGCCATAAAGACTGACCTCTTCCGACAGGCCTACCCAGTGGAATTTTAAGAGTTTTTAGGATACTTTTAAAGGTTTTTAAGAATATTTTAATAATGTTTACTATGTTTTTAACTAGTTGTGTATTTTGTGTTTGTGGTTGTTCCCCACCTCGATCTGAGTGGAGAGGCAGGTAAGAAATAAAATTGTATTATTATTAATTATTATTATTATCAACCTCTCCTTCTCCTTTATCGTTATCATTATCCTTATCCTTATCTCTTTTCAGTTTCTCTAAACAAGAGAGAAAAGACATATACATACTCCCCTTTCCAGATTTTCAGCTTAGTGAAAGGGGTCAATGGTAGTACTAATGCCCCATAAGGAAGGCCTGAATAGGTACTGAATTATAATGTCGGGAATCTGTGGAAAAGGCCAAAGCACCTGATTAGCAGGATCATTTGCCCTTGCCATTCCTGACTATACAAAGCCATTTGCTTAGCATAAGGCCACAGAGAATCCAAAACCCAAGTCTGTACAAGATAAGGTGTCGCCGCTAGTACATATTGGATATGAAAATGGCTAGACTGAGGCCACTAGAGGAGCAAATGGCTGGCTTCAGGGGCCACCAGGCCAAGCTGCCAATCCTGTGTTGGTGTTAGGATGGCCATTGGTGAACTGCCAAAAGAGAAGAAATACATTACCGAAACAGAGGGGGAAAGAGGATACCTATTTGCATAAAATTATCATGCACTAATTTATATGTATAGATGCAAATTTAGAAATGATTATTATAATCTAAACAGAAATACAATGCATCTCACCATAGTGTGGAAGACTACTGTGACCAGGTGACCGATGTGCCTGCCTGCTCAGTCTGCTGTCCAGGTCCTGTTGATGGGCAACTTCAAGGCCCATTTCCTCCCTTCCAGTGGCTCTTGATCTTGATACCAAACTTGTACTGGATAGCCTTTCAAATAGAGGACACCTTCAAAATGGGGGGCAGTCCTCTGGCAGCCCTTCAAGTGGAGGACTGTCATCTGTGAAAGAGGGCACTTAACACACCACCCTTGCTGGTGTCAGTGTAAGTGCGATACTCACCATGACCCATGAGCTCAACCCCACCCAGCTCCTCATGCATCTATTCACCTTCTTGCTTCCCTGCATCCAGCAGCTGCTGAGAAGGACAGCTCACAATGTCCAAAAATTGAATCCTGGTCAAAGACATCAGGGCCCAATTTCCTTTTATAGTTATCTATCTATTTTTATTTCATTTTATATATTTCACTAAATAAAATATATTTAATAGGTTTGGCTAAGCCAACCCACAGAAGTTGGGGGAAGGCCCAGAACAAGTTTGGACAATTGGCCAGATCCAAGCCCTCAAAGGAAATGCCCAAACAAAGGTCTTATAAGCAGCAACCAACCACATGTAGGCCTAATTAAGCAGGGGAAGGGAGCAGTGTTCAAGAGTGCCACTATTAGGGGCCTAAAACTAAAACAGGGCTGAAGACTTCAAACCCAGCAGCAGCCAACACTGCCAGAAGCCAAACATGGGCCCAGAAGAGCCCAGCAATGCAGTTGTCTCCCCTAGGGAGACAAATGCCCACCCACCCCCAGCAGTCCAATAGGCAAAAAACAGGGATGGGGACTCGGACTCGAGGACTCGACTCGTGAGTCGGACTGAGTCCCCCCTCTGACTCGAGTCAGACTCGAGTCCCAATATTTTTAATGGGACTCGAGACTCGACTCGGGATTTGAGACCAAGGACTTGTCAACATCCCTGCTTGATGCCACCTGCAGGGGCTGTCTGGACCTAGTTGCAGTAACAATCCAAGTTTATTTTTAAAAATCATTTTCCTAATGCAACCTTTCAGACATTTTGGGTTTGGCTGCCTCTGCCTGCCTGTTTGGGGTTCCCTGCCTCCTCTGCCTGCCTGGTTATTTTGGGTTTGTCTGTTTGGTCTGTTCTGGTCAAAATCAGTGGCAGAGTTTTGAGATAAAAAGGCACACTTGTGCCTAGAATTTATTGAAGCCACACATCTGAAGTAGCCTTATTTTGTTGGGGAAAACCCCCATTGATTTTAATAGGGACTCGTGGAGTCAGCTTTGGGAGTGACTCGGGACTCGTGACTCATGAGTCACCATTTTGGACCAAGGACTCGGACTCAGACTTGAGACTCGGGTCCAAAGACTCGTGACTCGACTCGTGACTCGAGACCAAGGACTCTTCAACATCCCTGGCAAAAAGCACCTTACAGTCTGCCTGGCCTATGCATGCTCTGGCCTCAATGCAGCCAAACTGAGCAAGCTTGGCACATTCTCCATGCCAAAAGAAGAGCAAAAAGGATGGACTGGGGGTGGGGGGAAATGGGCTTTTAAAGCTCACAACTACTGTACCCCCATGCTGGCAATGTCGCCGCACCTCCCCTCCAGAGATATGCACGAAGCAGTTGCAGTGACCCAATATTTTATGACTTCAGGCTATGGATATGATTCTCTCCTTCAGTTGACCCCATCTGTGTCAAGTCTCAAGGTAAGTTAATACAGATCTAACCTGGGAAGACACATCACAGGAGATACTCAGAGAAAGCCCAAGAGATTTTGCTGCTTGAGGTGAAGGACAAGATGGTACCTCCACCCATTCCATGTACAGAAGGCTATCATACTGGCAGCTGAATTTTACCTCAATGGTGGCAACAGGACTAGCATACTCCACTGCACCTGGGGGCAGCAGGGTAGCTTATGGGCTGTGGGGCAGGCAACATGGCATACATTCAGCTCTTTCCTCCAATGCTTCACTGCTATTCTTGCTTTTCAGCATCTGCTGCCTGGGGTGGCCACCTCACTCTGCCTAAAGGTCCAGTCAGGTTCATGATCTAGTCCTGGGGAAGGCAATCTGGTACCAGACAGATGTTTTACACTACATCTCCCATAATTCCTGACCATTTGCCATGTTGGCTTGGGCTTGTGGGAGTTATAGTCCAAAATGTCTGGAGGGCACCAGTTTGGATCTCAGAGAAATCTGCAACAGATTGAAATTACATTGGATTTCTATGACATTGGCTTTCCACAGCTGACCAGTTTTTCTGAGTTGCCCAGATTCTGTGGACTTGTGGACCATTTTTTTAAACTTTCTGGAATTGTTTGCAAATTCAGTCATACAAAATTATGAAAGTTGCTGTAAAATACACTAATGTATACACTGTTTTTTAAAAAATTCAAAGAAAACACAATGTTTTATACATCTCTGATCTATCTTCAGCTTCCGTGTGTGGCAATTGTGTGTGTGTGTGTGCACTCTGCTCACTGATTTTATGGCGAGCTAAGAAAGATATGCAAAATGTTATGTACCAGCAAAAGTTCTGTAAATTGTGTCAATTTTGTGTTTGTATTTATCCAAGGGGGTGGGGGTCGGGAATCCAAACTCATCAGTGAGCAAAACAGAGGATGATGGAGTGGACAATGCCTGATAATCCGCAAAACACAAACAGACCAGATTAAACACAATCCTCACATCTCCGATTTAGTCATACTTTCACTGATAGCAAGAGCAAGTAAATATTTAAGCCGCAGAACCCATGGTTTGTTCTAACACTATTTATATCCACATCACATAGGTTTCTCAGCATTTTTCCTAGTTTCTTTTTTCCCTCATACCCCAATATCCTCAGATTTAATGAACCATAAGGAATTGTACATTAGAAAGAGTTGTTTACCATTTGGGTTATTGGTTTGAGAGAGGCAGGCATAGTATGATGGTATCCAATGAAAAAGGGTCTGTTTTGTTCTGTAGTATCATAAAATCTCTTTTCAAAGGCCATCTTTTGTGTGCCATGGGATAGATTTATTAATGGGCTCTACCTTTCCCCCTCCTGTAAATCATATTAACAATAGTTTGATTTATGTGTGTTCTGAGTGAGCAAATTTTCACAATGTTGTTAGTGGCTTTATTTCTGGGAAACTAAAATTGTATTGGAGGAGGAGAAAAAACAGGAAGGGATTTTTTTCCCCTTCCTAAAACAGAAAGGTAGCTTATTTAACATTTTACTTCGACCTCTGTGGTTCAGTTACTCAATTTAATAATAACAACAGAGAAAGAGAGAGAGAGAGGAATGCAAGACTGGGCCCTCAGAACAAGACAATCAGAAGATGCCAAGAGCCCATAAGATTAGGCCGAGGTTACCCACCCAAAATATATGTAGTGTATTAGTTGAATGCAGGGTTGAAATGGGTGTTTGTGTGTTCACTTTGATTTTCTAGGCAATACAATAGTGCCAAGGAGACTTAAAAAACAAAAACAAACTTCCCAATCACCATGTAGAGAAAATAGTCAACAACAATAAACACAAGAAATAATTTTAATATTTTTTCAGGGTGTGGAAAGGAGGAATAATATCCCACATTGTAGGAAATATATATGCATGTTATCACATGGTCTGATTTTTATACGTTCTTATTGATTTATTTCCCTCCACATTTATACATCTTCCAGCTGCTTTCTTGGTGCTTTAATTAGCATTTCATGATTTTAAGGTCAACGACTTGCTGATTCAGCACATATGTCTTTATGGCTCTTTACTTTGACCTCTTAAATCACACAGAGATAAGCTGCAGTCCTTAAACAGGTTCTGCGATAATGTGCACATTTAAAACCAGCTTAGTCCCATTGATTTCACACAATTTAGTGCAATTTGCATTCAGAAGTGGTGGATCCCAGATGGTAGAAACCTAGAAGTCATTTTGGGATGTGTTCCAGCTCGCTCAAGGTGAAGCTGGGCTAGGGGTGGATGGATCAGTCCATTTCCAGTCCATGTCAGTTTCACCTGTGTTCATTCAGAAGTCAATTCCACCCCATTACATTAATCTGCATTTAACGCTGGCTCAGCTTGTCTGAGTGTGGAAAGCTAAGCAGGGTCAAGCCTGGTTATTACTTGGATGGGAGACCCCTCTTCTAGTTTCCTGCACTGAGCAGGGGGTTGGACTCGATAGCCTTGTAGGCTCCTTCCAACTTTATAAACTATGAATACTATGAAAAAGAAAAACTGCACAAAAATGTGAATTTACATCTCTATTAAATGCATATCTTTGAATAGATTCTCTCACAAAGTACATACTTCTCTGAACATATTTTCTCTTGAAGGATGCATTTCTAAATATATGCATCCTAAAATACATGTTGTTAAACACATTTTGGCACATGCATAGAGCCTAGAACTAGAAGTGCATTGCAAAATTCAAAGAAGTGCAAAATTCGAAGGACAAATGTGTTCCAATGTGCACATTAGCCCGGGAGCTGTGAATCAAGTCAGCTCTCTTCAAAATGTAGACTGAATTAAATCCACAGGCATCCCTTGGCTGGGCCTATTGGCCCTCACTAACACCCCACCTAAATTGAAAGAGTATTCCAAGCTCCCTGCAGCTCCACAGTGCTTGGGAAAGATGGATAGCGATGTTAGGTAACCTGTCTTTCAGAGAAGCTTCTCTGCCATTGCTAAGGACAAGGTGACAGATGCCTGCATGAGCCTTTCAGGTGGGGATTGTGTTCTATACTATACCTGACAGAGGTTTGAGTGTATCTGGAAGGCTTTAAAACAATTCCTAGAGGACATTCGGACAGAATAATAGTGTGCCAGCCAGCCATGATATATGAATATACAGCTATTCCCTGTCATCTCTCTTCTTTCACCTGCTGTGCGACGGCTGCTTGCTCAAATTTGTGTGGCGGATGCCATTGTAGGGATGACGGCAAAGCTGCAGTCACTAATCTGCTTCCTAATGCTTTGATGCATCGGTGCAATTTTATCACATAGAATCTGGGTATTGGGTTTGGGTGGCATTAAGGCAAAAGTAATTAGTGCATCATGCTTTTAAAGTCACAGCAGAGCTGACTCACTGTGCCCTGTGCCATTCCTTGTAAATGTGATAATGAGATCAATTAAGAATGGCTTTGGTTGAGCTATGATTTATGCCTCTGGAATCAAATGTGTACATTTCTATTTGGGTATATATGCCTCCTGTACTCACCACTAAATGGACAAGGATACTACAATCTCCAGAACTCTGTGTAACATGTGATGAAGTTTCATAAAGAGAGTGTGTTTGCACCACTGTGTGTGTGCGCGCACGCGCATGCATGTGTTGTTGAATATATCATCATCATTGCCATCATCATCTTAATTTGTATGCTGCTTTCCCACAAAATGTGCCCAAAGTGGCTCACAACAGAATAGCAATTAAAAGCAATCAAAAAACAAACAAACCAAGGATGCATATCAATACATCAATTGCAAAATACATCATTACAATATTAAGCAATCCAAACAATACATTTCACTAATACTAACATTATACCATTTGAAATTCATTACAAAATAGGCAATATCAACCATTAAAACACAATATCCATTCATCAGTAAAGCATAAGCCAGGGCCAAATACACCAAACCTTTCCAATGCTTTCAGGCATTAACAAACAACACAACCTTCGAACAGCTACTCCAAAAGTGTCAAGCACAACAAAGTTTATTACAGCCTACAGCAACTGATCTCTCCCACGCACCTCTCTTTCTTTCACTCTGGTGGTTAGTGATATCTAGTGAAATCTGTTTCTCCTCTTTGTATGTATGTATGTATTTATGTGTTTTAAATATTTCTAAACCATCCTTCTAAACCATCCTTCATCCAAATAGATTCCACAAAAATGTAGAAGACACAAAAATTACTGAATTACAAATACAATTGTATGAAAAACAAAACAACGATCATTCAAACAATAAAACTGAGAGGCAGCGAACAACAAAACTATTCAATCAGCAAAAAGCAATGCAATCAAATAAAATGCCTGGGCACAGAGATAGAGATAGATAGATAGATAGATAGATAGATAAAAAGATCTTGAGATTACTGCTCTGCCTCTCAGTTTCATTGGGAAAATACTTGCTTAGTACCTCCGTACTAGTTATGCTCCTGCAATTAGTTTGGCCACATTAAGGTAGTGGCCACTTGTTTGTCCCACTGACTGGAGCAAAGTTGGGAGGAACTTTAGCTCAATGGTAGAGAATATACCTATAGAAGGCCCCAAGTTCAATCCCTGGTATCTCCAGTTTAAAAAACAAACAAACAAACAACAACAGGAGGAGGCAGGTGGAGGGAAAGACCTCTACCTTAAGGCCCTGGAGAACAACTGCAAGTCAGGGTAGACAAATGGACTGATTAATGACCCAACTCATTATAGGTTAGGTTTCTATGAATCCTTCATTTATGAATGCAGCACACACAGTCCCAGGTTAATGCTCAAGTTTGTCATGGCAAGGAAAGACCTTAAATTTTAGCCCAACCTGGCATAAGACAGCTTCCGATCACCCTAAAGGAGATTTGTTCTAGGTGAGTGGGCAAGTAGCAACTTTTACTTCCATGCCAAAGCACTCAGGAAAGAATGGCAGAAATGACCTTGTAGGTGTCACCTGAAAGTCACACATTCCAGGGCACATTCACAAATCATTCAGTGATGGGCAGAGCGATCCTATGCCCCCTAGATGGATTTGGATTCCCAGATGTGAGGTTGGATAAGAGCTCCAACCTTGGAGCTGGGGATCCATGCTGGGGATCACCTTCCCCCTGCTTCTCCGAGGTCATAAGAGTGACCTCAGAGAAGGAGTAAGGAGGGCAATCCAGGGGGCAGGGAGGAGAGGAGACTGGTTTCGCCAGGATACGATGTATCCTGGCGGCACTCAAGCCTCCTTTCCTCCCTGTCCAAAATTTTCAAAGATCGCCTCCTGTCAGGAACGGCTCAGCCTGCACAGTGCCGCAGCTCCATCTGGTGGCCGAATGGAGAAGGCAGGCAAGTCCACCTGCAAATACTCGCAGTGTTAGTACCGGACTTATAGGTGTTCACAGGGTTGGAGCCTGCCACTCATTAAGACCACCTTGGAGCCATAGGAAGCCTTATGAGAGGCTTCCTGTTCCTGCTTACCTTTGCCACAGCAACATGAGTCATTGTGGTGGTTGCTTTGTGTTTGGGCTCTCGCCTTCATCCTGTCTATGCCTTGCTGGTCTTTGACTCCTTGTCTGCCCTTGACACTGCTATTGTCTCTGGTCCTGTCTATGCCTTCCTGATCTCTGCCCACCCACCCACCCACCCCTCACCTTTGGCTTCTCCACATCTTGCCGGTATCTGACTACTTACTTGTGCTTGGTGCTGCCTTGCTTCTGGCTCTACTGTGCTTTGTAATTGCTCAAATATTCACCTAGCTTGGCCCTGAGTCTCCATCTACTTCCACCATCCCTGGCCCAGGTGTTGCTATCCTAGATGCCAGCTTCCTACACACCCTGCACCTGACACCTCCACATTCCTCCTGCCCTGCATAATATGCCTGTAATCCTCTGAGTTCAGAGGCTTACAGGCATCCCCATTGTACCCTAAATCATAAAAGTGAGGTTTTTAATGAGTGGACTAACCCATCACACATCAAATCTAGGGATGGGTGAAAACTTCATTTCAGTGTGGTTTTGATAAGAATTTACCAACATTTGCAAAGTTCTCCATATTTGGGACAAAAAGAAGTTGAGATTCATTTTTTTAAAAACCAAATGTGAGGGAATCAAATAATGGCAGATTTATCATCTGGGCCCAGGACTTTGTGTTCTTTCATAGGGATGTGTGAATCAGCAAAATGGAAGCTCACTGTGGTTCTCTTAATTCCATCTTGAAGCTCATTCATGTCGTGTCTGTATCAGATTGTGATCTTTGTTTTTATTTATTTATTTATTATATTGATACCCCGCCTTTTTTCCTGCAAGGAACTCAAGGCGGCTTACATAATCCTCCTCCTCCTCTGCATTTTATCCTCACAACAACCCTGTGAGGTAGGTTAGGCTGAGAGTCAGGGACTGGCCCAAAGTCACCCAGTGAGTTTCATTGCCGAGTGGGGACTAGAACCCGGATCTCCCGAGTCCCAGTCCAGCACTCTAACCACTACGCCACACTGGCTCTTTTGTTTTTCTTTTGGCATGGAAATGAAATCTGTGCATATTTTTACAAATGTATGCATCAGTTGTGCAGAACTTTGAAATGTATGCATTTTTCTCCCATTGGTTAAATTGTATTTGTGCACATTATTTTTCAAATGTACACATTTTTCAAATGAGAGCCAGTGTGGTGTAGTGGTGAGAGTGTTGGACTGGGACTCGGGAGATCCGGGTTCTAGTCCCCACTCGGCCATGAAACTCACTGGGTGACTTTGGGCCAGTCACTGACTCTCAGCCTAACCTACTTCACAGGGTTGTTATGAGGATAAAATGCAGAGGAGGAGGAGGATTATGTAAGCTTCCTTGGAGGAATAAAGGTGGAATATAAATATAATACATAATACATAATGCATGAAGAAATAAAATGTAAGCATGGGGTCAAACATTTTTTTTTCAGGCCACAAATTGCATTGCAAGCTCAGAAATGTATGGACTTGGACTGCAGATTATGTTTGAGTCCATATTCAGTCTGGAAGCTGTGAACTGTGCAAATCCTTATTATTATTATTATTTTTAAATGAACTGAATCAAGATCCTCATACATCCCTAGACTTCTTTGCCCTCAAAAGTCTTGGTTTGAATCCCTGTGTATTCAACGACGTTAGTGCTTAATTAGGGTCCTGACCTCTTTTTCTGGCAGGCTCCTTATCTTTAATAGCCAGGAAGGTAGAACATGGTCCTCTCTTTGTTGGTAACAGCTGTACCTGTTGCATATGGGTGAGAAATTTGTTTCAGTTCATTTTTTAATAAGGATTTATAAAAAATTGTGAAGCTCTCCATATTTGCATGAGAACGAACTTGAGATTTTAAAAATGCAAACGCAGGAGAAAGCAAAACTGACAGACCTTCCCATCCCTAATAGACAAATTCCGCAGGGCTGGCGTTCAATTCATCTGCCATCATCCAAAATGGTACTTTTCCATTGAATCAGTTCACAAGCTTCCATCCCATGAGCATCTGGCCATTAACAGGAAGGATGATGTTTGGAGCCCAATGTTTGAAGCACAGTTGCAGGCACCTCTTGAGCAGATGGCAGAGTGGTGAAAGTGAAGGACTGCTAATCCATATTAGATCGAGTACAGACCAAAGGAAATACTCGTTCATGCAGTGGGTAATTGATTTATGGAATTAACTGCAAGAAGGTGTGTGGTGATGGCCAGTAGCTTAGATGGCTTTAAAAGAGGGTCAGATAAATTTGTGGCTTATAGATCTATCAGCATAGCAGCCTGCCTCCAGGGCTGCCTCTAGAAATCACTTGCTGGGGAGATCAATAGTGGGGTTGGGATATCACCTTTCTTTCTTTATTCTTGAACATGTATATACCGCTTCCCATTCGGTTCACAACATATTACAAAACCATACATCAGTAAAGAATGACATCATTTTTGATAAGTTAATGGTTGGGTAAAGCCAGGGTAAACAAGTAGTACATTTTTAGTAATTGCTGAAAGCACATGGTAGCTGGTGCCTGATGTATCACAGGGGGGGAAGTTATTCCTGAGAAGACCACAACCACCAGGAAGGCCCATTGCTATGTTGCTGCCAGATGGGACTCTGCATGGTTCAGCACAGACAGGAAGGCCTCCCTTGAAGATTATACTGGTCTAAAAGGTCTATATAGGCTCTATATTTATGCCCTGCATTTTGGCTGCCCGAAGGCACTTATTGGCCACTGTGGGAAGCACGATGCTGGGTAAGATAGACTTCTGGTCTCATCCAGCAGGGCTCCTCTTACATTCTTAACTCATCACCTAGTGACTTTCAGATGAACTTCAATGAGATGGTGAAAGATGTGTATGAATCACCAATCCATAAATGATTGTTACTGCCCTTTCTGTTTGTTTGTTTGTTTGTTTGTTGGAATCACCATTAAATCATCAAATGTTACTACCTTTTCTATTTTTTTGAATGCAAAAGAGGCCTGGTCTCCTTGAAAAGGGCAATGCCCATGACTTCTCTATATACCTACCAGTATGCAATCGAATAATAAAATGCTGATCCATCCATGTCTCATGTGAAGTACAAGACTGGTTCATATGACAAAGAATCTCCCCAGCAAGCACAGACGACATGACAGTCTAAGACTCCATTCCTTGCAAAGACGGCTGTCATTACAGCTGAGGTTTATGGCTCTGACAAGTCATCTTCAAGGGGCCCTGTTTAAAACAGATGGTGCAGTCATCTTTTATGACCTGTGCTTGAACAGCAAGGCTGGTAACTGGAAACCAGTGTCAGGCAACAGTAATCTTTCTTTTTCTGGGTTAATCCAAGCTCCAAATTCAGCTGCTGGGGTCTGGCACCTGGTGATGACATCTAGGGATAGATGAGTCAGTCTACTTCTGGTCTGTGTCACTTCTGCATGTTTTCACCCATAGGTCTACTCCATCCCAGCTGGTTCCCCCAGACCCTGCTGGCTTCCTGTTGTTTTTCCTATCCCTTCCCTGCTGGCTTCCTGCTCTCTGCCTAACTCCACAGCTGGCTTACCACATCCCTTCCTAGTTCCTCCCACCAGTGGTCTCACTGGTCCCACACTGACTTCTTTACCCACCCACCTCCACATTATCAGACAGAAGTAACAGGAATTATCTCCACTTCTTCTTCATGGTGGCTGGGCGCGCTGCGCAAGGAAAGGTTCCGTCTGCAGCACACACACCCTCTTCATTCCATAAGAATATCTCTAAGCCCCATGTGTGGCCCAGAGGAATTCATGAAATGAAGAAGGTGGTAGTGTCTGGAGATGCTCACTCTGCTTTAAAGTGATCCCAGCTGCCAGTAAGAAAATTTGTTAATTGTTTTGTTTGTTTTGCTTGTTTTGCTTGCTTGTTTACTAAAATGGGAAAGTGCTGAGAAATATGGCCGGGGACACACTGGTGCCCCAGGCACCATGTTACCTACTCCTACCTTTTGAAATTGCAGATGCATGCAGGACCTAGACGCGGAGACATTGCTGCAGATTTGAAGCCCCAAATGGTGTCCTCTCCACTACTTCTCCCTTTCACCCCCACTCCATTATCTTTACTGGAGGCAGAGTCTGTATTTTACTTATTTAAGGTATTTCTGAGTCACTTTTCTAATTAAACATGCCCAAAACCATGTGCCATCATAAATAGCAATACAAGACAATAAAATATTAAGAGATGTTGATAAATTATTTTAAGAACCCAAGTAAGAGTGGGGGAAGGTATAAACCGGAGCAGAAGTCTATAAGCAAGAGTCAACCAAATTCGTAAAACCAATAGGTCAGCAGGAACAAATTAAAGGCTTTGAATGGAGCAAAGCTCCATTCAAGTCCTATTGGCTACAGCAAGGCCTGGATGTCAGGGCAGTGATTCAGTCTCCAATCACCACCCATTGCATGGGTGTCACTTCTCCTGCCTTCCTCATAATTCTGCAATGGATAGCCCAATGAAATCTTGAGATAACAGCACAATAACAATATCTGCAAGACATGCTAGATTAGACATCAAATTAATGTATAGCATCTTTAAATAGAAATTGTTTCCATCGTACAAATAGCATCTCAGTTTACTTTGAGATTCATTTGATGTTTCTTAGTTTAGATGTATGGAGTGAGACTCAGGGTTAAAACCATCCTCTCTCATATGGGGGGGGGGGAGCTTAACAGAGCTTCCTCAGAAATTGAACTGGCATTCCCCAGGAGTGTTCTGGGTGAAAAGGATCCCATACAAAAACCAGTTGATCCCACTTGAAGTCACATCTCTCCCCACCCCACCCCCAATGCCTTTCAGAACAGGACATTTTGGAGAGAACAAGATTGTGACTGCCAGCTGATTGGATCTGTGAGGAAACTCCAGTAAGTTCTCCACAAATGCTGTGCTGCTATCCCTAAAAGAGTTGATGCCCCAGTTTCATGGCTTTCAAATGGGAAATAAAGGGCATGCAACTTGGTCCAGCTCTAGATGTTTTCCATATGGTAGGGGTTTGTAATAGGAGGTGCCTGAGCAAAATCCAGCCTCTGAGATATGCCACTTATGTATGTATGCAGGCATGATGCATGCATGCATTTATGCTACATTTATATCACACTTTTTTTTCCTCCAAGGAACCCAAAGGGGCTTACATGACCTCCTCCTCTCAATTTTATCCTCACAACAACCCAGTGAGGTAGGTTGGGGTGAGAGTCAGTGACTGGCCCAAAGTCACCCAGTAAGTTTTATGGCTGAGTGAGAACTAGAACCCAGATCTCCTGAGTCCCAGTCCAACACTCTTACTACTACACCACACTGATTCTGTTGCCAACCCAGAGGCAAAAGAGAAAGGGTGGTTTGTGTGTTTTGTTTTGTTTATGGATTGTTCTGAATTCTCCAGAGAGCTTCAGCTATTGGGTGGTATAGAAATGAAATAGATGATGATGATGATGATGATGATGATGATGATGATGACGACAGATGTGCAAATCAGCAAATCTCCGGGTCACTCACGTTCTCCTATTCCCACCTCAAAGCTCATTCCAGCTTGTGTCCATATCAGATTGGGAACTTTGTTTTGTTCTGCATGGACATTTGTCTGTACCAATTGTTCACATTCTTGAAATGTATGCATTGTCTCCCATTGATTAAAGTGTGTGTGTGTGTGTGCATTTTTCATGCACATTTTAAAAATGTATACATTTTTAGCACTGTTGTTGTTGTTATTGTTGTTGTTGATGAGCGAATTGCACTGCAAGCTCAGAATTGTACAGGCCTTAACTGAAAATGGTGCTGGGGTTTATGTTTGGTTCCGGGAGGTGTGAATTGGCTAAATTCTGGTAAAAAATGAACTGAAAGGAATTTCTCATACATCCTTATAAGAGGGATGTAGAGGGAGTTGCGCGTCAGTCAAACAAACTTCCCTGAAGGTCAGTTTGGGGGCCTCAGAGGCAGATATTAAGAATTCAATGGAGCTTACTCCTCACTGAAATGTTCATGGGATTACCACCCTAGTGCTAACCATATAACTACCCTCCTGCCTGCCCCCCCAACACACACATCTGCAATGTTACACCTTTAACACACGTTCCCCACTTCATTGAGGGCAAGGCCAAGATGATACAAATAAGTTCCACTGCAAGAACCCATGCTTCTTATAAATGCAAACGTTAGTCGGTTTTGCACTTGGAACAAGACATCAGAATATCTCTCAGTAAGCACTGTTCGGAGAAGAGGAATTTAGCGAAGATACTGGCTTGCCAATAATTTCACTCCATGGGTTTTTATTGATGTGAAGATACTCTCTGTGTTGGCCTTACTAGGTTAATTAAACAGGGAGGAAATGGCTGAGCTGGCAAAATGGGGACGTAGCCAATGTCTTGCGGGATGGGATTTATTGTAAAGAAGGAGCTTGTAAATAATGACAGACCATGTGTGCCTGCAGAAATGGCCTTAAAAACCTTAGTAATAAAACCATCCCTTTCTTCTCTATATCTGCTGTTTTAGCTTTGATATTATATATATATATATTAATACTATTGCTGATTTAATTATATTTTTAACTTTTGTATTTCTCTATTTATATGTTTTAACTGTACAAATTTTAATGTTGTGAAGCCACCTTGAGTCCCAGTATTGGGGGAAAGGTGGGTTATTATTATTCATAAATAAATAAATAAATAAATAATCCCTCTTTAAAGGATTCTAAAACTGGGGTCCCTAACTGATGATCAAGGATGGTGGGTGAGGATATTGTGAGGATGCAGCAGCATTCAGTACTCCATCCTCTGCTTTGGGGAAGGCCATAGCTCAGTGATAGAATGCATGCTTTTATACAAAAGTTATAGGAACACAGGAAGCTGCCTTATACTGAGTCAGAGCCTTGGTCCATCTAGCCCAGTATTGTTGATGCAGACTGGCAGTGGCTCTCCAGGGATTCAGGCAGGAGCTTTTCCTGCCCTAGCTGGAAGATGCTGGGGATTGAACCTGGGACCTTCTTCATGTAAAGCATGTGCTCTACCACTGAGCTACAGCCTCTCTCCCCTGACCCCAGGTTCAGTCCCTGGGATCTTCAGGTAGGGCTCTGAATGATCCTTCTTTTTAGCCCTGGAGTGCCACTGCCTGTCGCTGTGGCCAACACTGAGTTAGATGGGCAGCTTCCCGTGTCCATATGTGTCATAGATTTCATAGATCATAGAGTTGGAAGGAGCCTACAAGGCTATCAAGTCCAACCCCCTGCTCAGTGCAGGAAACTAGAGGAGGGGTCTCCCATCCAAGTAATAACCAGGCCTGACCCTGCTTAGCTTTCCACGCTCAGACAAGCTGAGCCAGCATAAGCCACAGGTCATATATGCCTAATTATGGATACCCATGTTTCAGATGGTACTACAGGGTCTTGAGCTGGAGGCTCATGGAAGCTTCCCAAGTTAGGCAATTGCTGGATGGTATTGTGCTGCCCTTCAGTGCCACCACTGCATAAGGCTGCAGGGTGGTCGTGAAACTGCCAACACAGCAAAGATCAGGTGACACAGAGATCCAGAAGGCTGAGCCATCTGATCCAGTCAATATTTGACTCTGATGTCTTTGTCTGAGCTATTTTGTTGCTTGGTTGCAAACAAACACAGCTGACTGTGGACTACCTAGGTTTGCTTTCCTAACCATATACTTGCTTCTAGGCCTCCAGCATTGAAGCTGTTGAACATTCATCGGCAGATAGGTCTGTGTTCCCAACAGGCTCATGCTCTAAGCCAATGGGGGGGGGAGGGGGAAAAGAAGCAAATGTTCCTCATTAAATTAAAACAAAAATGGGGGGGGCAGATCCAACCAAACCCCTAGGAATGGGAGAACCAGGGATGCTCAAACTCGCCAAAATTCTCCAAACATTTTGAAGCTCCATTCACCTCATTGCCATGAATATCACACATTTCAAATGGGAAAAGTGCTCATTTCTGTGCACATTTTTCAAAAGTGCCACACTTTCCTCTCATTGTGCACATTTAAAACAAAACAGCTCTCCCCAATATATTTTCCAAACATGATTGTAAGTTTGGGAATGTGTGCACTTTTTCCCGTGTGATCCTGTTCACATTTGTGTTCATGGTTGTGATGGGGGAAGTTCTGGTGATTTGTGAAGTGAAACTAAATTCTTATAAATCACTAGAAACTCTCCTTCACTTTTGCTATCCTTGTTCCTAAGTGGCACCACCCAGACTTTGTCTTGACCTCTGACTGCAAGCTTTATGTGCCCTAATTACCTTAGATTGCATGTAAGCGTTGGATGAATGGCAGAGAAATGCTTCAGCATCTGGTGGCAGAGATGGGGAATGTGCAGCCCATCAGAAGTTGTTGGATTGCAACTCCCATCAGTCCTAGCAAGCATAGTCAATGGTGAGGAATGATTAAAGTTTCAGTCTAATAACTTATAGAGGGCCACACAATCCCCACCCCTAGTCTAGTGGATATTTTCCAGGGATGTTGAAGAGTCCTTGGTCTCGAGTCACAAGTCGAGTCACGAGTCCTTGGACCCGAGACCCGAGTCTCAAGTCCGAGTCCTTGGTCCAAAATGGTGACTCCCGAGTCCTGAGTCCCGAGTCATTCCCAAAGCTGACTCCACGAGTCCCTATTAAAATCAATGGGGGTTTTCCCCAACAAAATAAGGCTACTTCAGATGTGTGGCTTAAATAAATTCTAGGCACAAGTGTGCCTTTTTATCTCAAAACTCTGCCACTGATTTTGACAAGAACAGACCAGGCAGACAAACCCAAAATAACCAGGCAGGCAGAGGAGGCAGGGAACCCCAAAGCAGGCAGGCAGAGAGGCGTTTGTCTTGGACAAACTGTGGAACTGGTTAAGAAGGGACCAGGCAGGCAGAGGAGGCAGGGAACCCCAGGCAGAGGCAGCCAAAACCAAAATGTCTGAAAGGTTGCATTTTAGGAAAATGATTTTAAAAAAATAAACTTGCTGTACTTCCTAAAACTTATCCGTGTTGCATTTGAGGAACATGATTTTTTCTAAATGTTTACCCGCCATTCTGGAACGGTGAGGTCTCATCACAATTTCACCCTCACTCTTTGCCGGCGATCGCACTCCTCTCCACTCCTTCTGGCACAGCCCAGGGATGTTGAAGAGTCCTTGGTCTCGAGTCCCGAGTTGAGTCTCGAGTCCCATTAAAAATATTGGGACTCAAGTCCGAGTCGAGTCAGAGGGAGGACTCAGTCCGACTCACGAGTCGAGTCCCCGAGTCCGAGTCCCCATCCCTGATATTTTCTGCCCCCCCTCCCCCTGCATTATCTTAAGGACTAAAATCACATCAGGTTTTTACATGAAAGCTGAGATATCCACAAAAACAAAATGGTGCATTCATTCACAGGCAGACAGGAGGTGCACAACCTTACAGCCAAGAAAGAAGCCCCATATTTCCTACAACTAGGCCTATCAGATCAGTGCAGTAGTCTTTAAAGTCCTAAAGATTTTCCAACGCACTAGACTCCTGCCTCAAGGAAACCTTTTATGAGGTGGTTCTTGTATGCTCATAATTTTTAACTTCTTTAATTGCCTTTCAATGGTAATGTCATCATTAATGTGCATGTAGCATGTCTAGCTGCCATAGATTTAATGACTCTTGGGCATGGTGACGTTGCTGTTCTCTGGCAATTTTGCCACTTGAGGGCAGAAAAAATATGTCTCTAAAATAGATAACTGTGAAGTAGCAGTATTTACAATTGCCACGGGAAAGTTAATATATTGTACAAAAAGGTGGATCTAGTCAAAAGGAGGAAGTCAGGCAGTGGTTGTCAAATACTATAGACACCTTACTATCAGTTTTCACTCAGTAATGTAGAGTGTTATACAAATATATAAAAGGAAACAGTTTCTGTAAATACATAACTTCCTCTTACGTATCCTGCCATGATTATATCGTTGTATCTATTACTATCTTATTCCTATTTATTTTAGTTTTTAAAGGCATGTTTATCTTGCATTTCAGAACTAGAAAGTTCTCTCAAAGTACAATCAAGACATTATAAACAATAATATAATAAAACATCAATTTATTAAAACGGGGGGGGGGAATATCCCATGTCCTTAATGGCTAAAAAAATAGTATAACATTAATCAAGCATTAAAACATCAGTCTAACCACCAATGCAAATAATTCCAGAAAAAGAACAAGAGTTAAACCAACTATACATCAAAGGATTGAAACAAAATTGATTGCAGACCCTGCCTGAAGGAGAACAAAGAGGGGATCAAGCATATCTCTTTAGGGAGGGAGTTCCATAAATGGGAGGAGCCACTGAAAAGGCCCTCTCTTACCTTCATTCATGCATTCTTCTGTTACACAGGTAGGAAACATGTGGCCCTCCAAAGGTTTTGGCCTACAACTCCCATCAGCCCTACCCAGCATAGCCAATGGTGAGGGATCATGGGGGTTATAGGCCAAAACTTCTGGAGGGCTACAAGTTGCCCACCCATTTTATTATTTTGTGTATTCATAGCCCACATGTTAGGATAGCCCTTTCCAAGGTGGCTTCCAGAATTAACCACTAAACAAACAAAAAACAAAACAGAAATATGTAATAAATAAAAGCACTAACAGATAAATTCGATGATCACTGGGAAGACATCCCAGGGATCATAGGATCAAGGACAGCATCAAGGGCAGGCATGGTTGGGCACCTGCCAAGGGCCCACACCCCAGCAGGAGCCCCAGTGACAAGACCCCTCTAGAGTTTCTCCTCCTCTTGACCATTGCAACTTACCTGTTCACCTGCCTCTTGCTCTGGCCCAGACACAACAGTGGTGGTGAGAAGGGGGAGCAGTAGATGCCACTGCCTACTTACTCCCTGGTTCTCTGCCTACCAAGCAAGCAGGTAGTAGCAATGATAAGAGAGAATGAGGAGCAATAGCAGCTGGTGACCATGGTGGTGAGAAAGTAGACTCACTGAGGCAGGGGGGCTTTGAGGGTGTCTTGCCCAAGGGCCCTCAAAAAACTGGGGCTAGCCCTGCAAACAGCTATGACTTCAGGGGGAAATCTGAATAGGGATTTGCCTCCACCAACCTGTCCAAGCCACCACAGAAAGCTCCACACCAGCTCCTCTTCTTAGAAGGGGGTGGAATGCTGAGAGGAGAGAGGGAAGGACAGCTGTGAATCTTCTAGATCAGAGCTCTCCAACCTTGGGTCCCCAGATGTTGCTGGCCTACAGCTCCCAGAATATCCAGCCAGCATGGCTAATGGCAAGGGATTCTGGGAGCTGTAGTCCAGCAACATCTGGGGACCCAAGGTTGGAGAGCCCTGCTCTAGATCCATGAGCCGCTTTGTCACCCATCCTGCCCTCTGAGATGTAAGGACGCTAAATGTCTAGCTTAAATTATTTTTTAAGGTGGATTGGGAGACATTTTCACCTTTGTCATTCTGCCTGCCTTACCTGCAGGGCCTTATGTGCACTTTCCCCTAATATATACATTTTTGTACACATTTTTTTAAAAAATATTATTGGAGAATTCCATTGCAAAATTCCACCCCTAATGATGATGCAGTGTGCTCCCACTCACCCGCAAACATTTATATCAGTGTTCAGAAAGTTATTATGCTTGCACAGTGGGTTTCCAGTATACAAACACACACCATATTGTGAGGATATTCCCCAGACTCCCCTCTCAGTCAGATTTGGTTCAAGGTGTGCATTTGTCTCAAACTCTTGTGACATACAGTACATCTTGTGCTCTTCTACTTCTGCTACATACATTTTCAGTTTCAGTTTATTGCTCGCTAGTCAACCAGGCTTTTGCATATACATCAGACTAAGAACAAAAGTACAAGAGAATACCAACGTCAACATGGAAGAGAATCAAACTTAACATAGTAACAGTGATTAAAATAATTTAACAAAACGTCAACAATGGATTTGTGTACTAAAATATGTTAAATTCATTTATTCAGCTCAGTAAACTGTAGTATCATCTATTGTGATAAGAGACTTCCTCTTCCCTAAAGCTCGATTAATGCATTTAGCAGTATGACACGACACATAATAATATGTCCCAGCCAAGCATTATGACATTTTATGTATTGGAGAGTTATCCCTAATACCAGCAGTAAGGGGATCAACGTTCCAAATCCTCGGATCTGAACACAATGGGCATTCCAGAAAAAAAGTGAGACAAATGCTCTACCTTCTGGCATGATCCAGCTCGATGATGTCTATTCATCCTGTCCTGGCCGCTATCACACTCCTTAACCTCCATTATCTGCAGGGTGTTTAAACATACACCAAATTGCATTAGGTATGTGTGAATCAGCAAAACACAGTCTTGATGGAATTCTACAAATTCCATCTTGAAGGTTGTTCCGACTCAAGTCTGTATCAGATTGCAAGCTTTTTCTTTCTTTTTGCATGAAAATCCATGCATATTTTCATGCATATTTTCCCAAATATATTTATCAGTTGTGTGCATCTTTGAAATGTATGTATTGTTTCCCCATTAATTAAAGCAGATTTGTGTGCAGTTTTTAAAACTACACATTTTTTCATGCACATTTTTCAATTTTTATTTATTTATTTATTATATTTATACCCTGCCTTTTTTCCTGCAAGGAACCCAAGGCAGCTTACATAATCCTCCTCCTCCTCTCCATTTTATCCTCACAACAACCCTGTGAGGTAGGTTAAGCTGAGAGTCAGTGACTGGCCCAAAGTCACCCAGTGAGCTTTGTGGCCGAACGGAGACTAGAACCCGGATCTCCTGAGTCCCAGTCCAACACTCTCACCACTATGTCACACTGGCATACACAAATGTATGCATACACAAATGTATGCATGCTATCAAACATATTTTTGGGGTGCAAGCTGCAAGCTCAGAAATGTACGGATTTTGATTGCAGACTGCGTCTGAGTCCGTGTTCAGTCCAGAAGGTATGTGAACTGGGTAAATCCTGATCAAAACCAAACTGAAACAAATTTCTCATACATCCCTACAAAAGAGAAATGCTTCATGTCATGCCCTGATTTAACAGCATTGGAACTTAGCTTCCATTCCTTGCCACATAATCTTTTGTAAGACAACTAGTCATTTTGAAGGATATTCACAGCAATAGGCAAGGTGATTGGAATCTAAAAGCTATTGTGTTATAATGATATGCTAGAGAATAATCTTATCAAATTATGTGACTTTATATAATAGAGATAATAGTTTCTTATCAAAACCTGCTGATATGTACTAATTTTCACTTATTAGAGTAACTTAGAAACTTCTGATAACTACCCTATATCCTATTATTTGAACCTTGTATAGGGAAAGCAGGGAGGAAGCCCTACAAAATGGAATATGTCATCTCAGAAGAGACATTTTTCCTCACTGAAGGCTGTTTAAGAGTGCAGTCCTAGAAGTCTCTGCTCAGAATTCAGTCCCATTAAGTTTAATGGGGCTTACCCTTGGGTAAGCGGGAATATCCTGGCCTTATGCAAGTATTGGTTTGTTTTTGTTTGTATGGGTGTTTTGTTTTGTTTTTTAATGTGGTATCTAGAAGTAGATAGATAACCTTCTATGGCTTACCCTAAATTTATTAAGAATATATGAGAAGATTTTCAGAGTCATAATTAGCAGAGGTGCACTACTTCATTGATGGAGGACACATGCAGCCTAGAAAAGAAGGAATGGGAGAAGGAAGCATCAGGACGATGGAAGCTGGAACAGGACCAGCTTGTGGGGGAGATGGGGCTAAGATTCCAGGAGGACGCAAGGGGCCTAAGAAGTGAGGATTGCAGGAAAGGGGAAGGTGAGGCCAAGCCAACAGGGATCAGGGAATGGAAGCCGAGATGGACACGCCAGCCAACTCTGCTATATGAGTATATTTTAATACATATTCTCACCACTTAGTGAGCATGTCATCAGTGTGTTCTTATGCATTCCTCAATTCTGTGTGCCATAAGAAGACCAAGAGCCCTCAGCTTTTAGTTTCCTTTAAGCAAGGGAGCAGAGCACCAAAGACTTCATGGCATTGGCTGGATTCACGCAACAGCAACACTTTAAGCCCACAGAGGCTCTGAAGCCACAGGAGCACCAAGGTTTCCCCCACAAATCGTGGCCACTTTTACATATGTTTCACCATTTTCTACGTAAGAAGCATGCCGCCAGGAACCCGGAAGTTGAGAATGTAAGTTGAGCTGGGGAAGCAGGTAGGCAGAGTGGAGCTCAGGGGGGTCGAGCCCAGCTAGTTCGCCAGACTTCCACCCCCCAATCGAGCTCCACACACATTCCTACCTCTGGGTTATCCACACTTAGTAAAGTGAGGGCAGCCCAGGGGGACATGAGCCCCCCCAAACCCCAAAGATTCTGCTGCAAATGGTGCTTTCCACTCCCCCCCAAGCTTTTTAAAAAATGAATATAAAATAAATAGTTGGCTTCCCAGTGGTTTAGCCTGTTGCCCGGGTTCAGACAACATGCTAAACCTTCTAGGGTTTTCTTAACCCTATTACAAGCCAGGGCTTAGGAGGGTGGTTTATAAGCCACACCAGGTTGGCTTATAAACCATCACACACAGTTCAGACAACACACTAAGCCACTCTGCCACTTAACCTACTGAGGCTTAGTGTGTTGTGTGAACCCAGTCATTATGACAAGCATATAAGCAGAGCATAGTGGGAGCAACCAGGCTCACATGACAGGTTGCATGATCACTAATGCTGCATCTGATTCCCAGACAGCAACTACATCCACAGCATGCTTCACCTCTAGTCAAGTGGTCCTAAAACTTACAGCTCATTTTTCTCTCCCTCTCATTGCTCCTCTGTCCATGTGACAATTCAGAATGCATACAGATTCTCATTGTCTCTGTCCCTCTACCAATTGCACATTGGTAATGCAGATAAAGGGGGTACAAATGAAGGAACATAGCACATGGTTAAACTATGGAATTCACTTCCACAAGATATAGTGATGGCCAACCCTTTGGATGGCTTTAAAAGGGGATTGGACAAATTCATGGAGAAGGCTATCAATGGCTACTAGTTCTGATGGCTCTATGCTACCTCCAGTATCAGGGGCAATATGCCTATGTACACCAGTTGCCTGGGAACATGGGCGGGAGGGTGCTGTTGCACTCATGTCCTGCTTGTGGGATCCCGTGGGCAGCTGGTTGTACAAAATGCTGGACTAGATGGAACTTTGATCTAATCCAGCAAGACTCTTCTTATATTCATATGAATTAAAAGGTGTGGTGAAGTGCACATGCTCTGATTCTGACATTTATTTCAAATCAAGCCAGAATTCACAGGGAGTGGAACATAGGGCAGACAGAATCTATAGAACAATAAAGGAACAAATTGGGGGTTGGGAAGATCAACTTGTCCCTGGGGCTTCTGACATTGTCAGAGTAGTGCAGAAAGGAGATATGGGGCAGCAACTCCCACTATGGACGTGAGATAATTTTATTTGGTCCATATTTTTTTTTAAAGAAACTGACCTAATTAACATTCTCTGAACTAATATGCAGATCACAACACGGTTATCCTTCATAATGTGAAATCTTTGAATTTTAAAATGCTGTTATTGGCTCAAAATCACATACATACACACACACACACACACACACACACACACACACATATATATATATATTAGGAACAACAAAAAAAAGACATATTAAGGAAAGTTGTGTACAGAAATAAGTGCAAATGTTCATGCATTGTTTTTAATTGCACACTGATGTGGAAATTGGACAGAACTGACTTATGATTCACTGTCCTTTGAATCTTTTAGCAGACGTTTCACTCAACTTTTTCCTTTCATCTCAGTGAGGACCAGTTACTTGGTCTTTTGTGAAATAGAAATTGGAATTCTCAGACGTCTGTGGAGTGCTATCATTCCCTTGCTGGATATGATGCAGCAGCTTTTTAATCCTCCTGTCCTGCCAGTGAGCTTTCTTTTTAATTAATGGGGAGATAGACAAGTATTCTATCAAGCCTTTTGTTGCTGTGATTTTTCAGACCCCGTAGAAACTAATAATCTTGCAGAATGGGACAGACACTGACAGTACTAAAGGACTTTTACAAGGCTTTGCTGAAGTCAAGTCATTCTTTGTAGCCTTTTCCTGCTGTCTCTCAGACATGCCTGGAAGCATAATGAAATGATGCATACACTACAATAAAGAGAGTGGATGAGTTTTCTCCTGAGTTATTGATGGCCAGATCTCGTCATCTCCTACTCTACTCTACTATACAGCCCTATTAATTTTGATAGAGATTTGCAGTGTGTGGACGGCACTTGATCCTATGCCTTCAACATACTAAATTTTTAAATGTAGCTTGTACCCAAGAAGAAGGTCATTGGCATTACATTCTTTCATTAGCAGTAAATGTGCATGCCAAAGACCTTTTTCTGTGAGCAGAACATAAAGGTTTTATTTTAAATGCTGAGTCTTAGCATTAACAAGCACATAAACAATTCAAATGTTCCAGTGACTTGTTCCAAATTAATGTTTGGAAGCAGGATTCAGTGTTGGAATGTATTTTCCCTTTGATGTCTCACTCTTGATTGCCACAACCACACACATACACACACACACACACACACACACACACAAACACACCCCAGATGGGTCAGAATTCCATTTCAGATTGCTGTTGTTTTTTAATAAGAATTTGCCAACATTCACAACTTTTACATATTCAGGAGGACAAAAGGAACTTGATAATTTTTTCTTTTCTTTTTAAAAAATCTAATGGGGGGGGGAGCAAAACCGACAGATTTGACCATCCAAGAAGAGGGCTTTGAGTGCACAGCTGTTGAAAATCTGGTTGAATCTCTGTATATTCAACCATGTGAATGCTGAACTAGGGTTTTTCTGCCTCCTTTTCTGGCAGGCTTCTCCTTCTTAATGGCTATATGGCTGGCAGGTACCACATGGTTCTCTCCATGCTGGGAATAGCTATGCCTATTGAATTTGGTTGGTGTGCAGATGGGTGGGCATGTTGTTTCAATTAGCTTTTGATAAGACTTTACCAAAATTCTCCAAGGTCTTCATATTCAGGAGTGAAAGAACTTGAGATTTTAAAAATGAAAAGGTGGGAGAAAGTGACACATTTGCCCACCCTAACACACACATGAATGCAAACACGCACACATCATTATCTGACCTTCCCCCCCCCCATCCATACAGCAACATCTCAAGATGGTCTTTGAAATCTGATCCCATCAATCTATGGATATAAAGTCAGTGATCACCCTGGCCCATTGAGTTTATCAGTGAGGAGAATAAATTAAGAAGGTACATCCATTACAGAAAGTGACAGACTCCCGCATGATCTGGGAAAGATTCCTTCTGCCATAAGAGCCCATACAGCAGAGTGGCTAAGAGACTGAGCTTTGAATCAGAAGTGCCTAATTCAAATGAGTGGTGCATTAAGGCAATTTTTGGGTCTCTGGACTTGTGGGAGGTCCCAGTTCAGGTGTGTATCACTTCAGGTGTATATCACATCAGCTTATCACTTCAATTAACTTCAAAATATGGCCAGCCAGCCCTTGCCATATGTTGCATTTGGGGGCCCTCCTGCACATTCTGCTGAGTGCTCCCCCCCTGCTCCTCTGCCTCAACATCCTACCCTGGTGGCACCACTGATTCAAATCTCACCTCAGCTATAAATTCACTAGATGAGCTTTGGCCATTAGTTCTCAGCCTCTCCATCCACAATATGGGGGTGATCATACTGACATAAACAGAGTTGTGGTATGAATGATTTACCCGGTACAGAAGATGTACCCATAATCTGGAGAATAAGCCAGTGGGATCATGCAATCACTCTTCCATCTCCACCTCTTCTAAGCTTATTCTCTCTAATATAGTTTGTTGTGATGTCACATGCCTGCAACATGCTCATGATTGCCTTACTATAAGCTGTTGTGGCTGGATATCAGCACAGGCTGATGGAAAGACGGTGGCTTTGGAAAATCTGAGTTTCCTTTTCAATATGAAATCCCGCCCCCCTTATGTATATACTTGGAAAGGCAAAAAATACCTGCATTGGAATAGAATGAGAGAGATGTGAATGATAGTTTATGAAAGGCTAACAATCGCTTTGGAAGCTCCATGTGTTTTTTTGTTTTGTTTTGTTTCAGAATTTTGCAGCTGTGTGCACACAATCCTAGCCCCCTCTGGTCTTTTGTGAGCAGTTTATTATATTACCCAAAGCCCTTGTTGTTCTGAACCTGTTTGTACAAATAAAATGACACTCCTAAACTCTGCACTAAAACAAATTAGATTTATTTGGAAGAGTTCAATGAACAGCATTTTGAATGGGATCCATAATGGGCTTTTTAATTAAATGAATATAGTCATTTCATAGAGGCAGTTCTCATTAGTGCAGCAATATTGAGATGACCATTTCCTTCTAATTGCATTGTATATTTATGTAAGTGGCTCTATTTTAGGGTTGGTTTGAACAGATTTATATGTAATCATGCCTTGACACCTCACTCGCATTGAAAGGCAAGGGAGTCTGGCTTTCCCAAGGAAGATACCAAGTTTTAATGGAGGGGAAAGGATAGCTAATTTGTGGCCACCTGAACCTATCTTATGCCTAGTTGGTGAACTGGTCTATCATATAGCCCAGTGCTATCTGTCCAGGTTGGTGGCAGTTCTCTTGAAGTTGCCAGTAAAGGTCTTCCCTGCCTTGCTGCCTGAGATTCTTCTATGTGGAGATTCCCAAGTGGAGGCTGGAGACTCCAATGTCAGAGGGGCTACATATCCGCTGTGAATTTTACCTCAAACTTTGAAGGAGCTATCCATGGTGCTGAACCTATGTTGGGGATAGGGTTCAGAACCGGATAGCTCATTTAAAGTTCAGAATAAAATCCAGAGCAGATATTCAGCCCAACTGACATTGGAGTCACCAGCCTCCACTGGAAATGCCAAGCATTGAACCTATGACCCTTTGCATGCAATGCATGTGCTCTACTTCTGAGCCATGACTTCTTTCCCATGATGGCTCACACTGGCTCAGCTTGTCTGAGTGTGGAAAGTTAAGCAGGGTCAGGTCTGGTTATTACTTGGATGGGAGACCCCTCCTCTACTTTCCTGCATTGAGCAGGGGTTGGACTCGATGGCCTTGTAGGCCCCTTCCAACTCTATGATCTATGAATCTATGTAATATGGGAAGGGGAATATGAACACTCATGAACAAATTAGCTCTCTAGCTCAGCATGGACTATTCTGGATAGCACTGGCTGTCTAAAGTCTTTGGCAAGGATTCTTGAGCCTTGTCTCAAGTAGTCAAGGCTACTTGAGGAACTTTTGGATGGAGATATCAGGCAACCTCTGCATGCATGTTTTGTTCTGTTCCACTGAATAGTCACCCCTTCCCCCCCAAAAAAGCCATTGATATTCAACAGAGCAATGGGTATTTCCCATATATATATATATATATATATAGAGAGAGAGAGAGAGAGAGAGAGAGAGAGAGTCATGCAATTTCCTCTGTCGATGTTCAGGCATGAATGTCATTGCTTATGCATTGCTTAAAGCAGCACCAACCACTCATAAGAAGGAGGTATCAGCAGGCTTGGAGGGAATCCCAAGGTTTGAAGAAGTACCCCCCCCTTAAAAAAACTTTGGGGAAAAAAATCCCCAAAGTGTATGTGGGGGGGGGCAGCCTGATGAGTACTGAACATGTTCAGCTACTTAATGCTGACTATTTTTTGGTGGGTGGGGGGAGAACTGGGTGGGAAGGGGAGAGGAATGCAATGCCATGGTGGAGGGCATGGCTGACTCACTGGAACAGTGAGCAAGCGCACTCCTTTGTTGTCGTTCCCTCTTGTTTCATTTAAAACCATGCTATACCTTATACACACATATATGTTCCTGTGGACTGACTAATCCACTTAGCTTTTCATTTTTCCTACATTAGGTTTGTCCTTTCCCATTGTTATATTTTTAAGTCCACAAAAAATGTGTACAAATTTGAAGGCACATATATCTAAATGTATGTATGCACTTTCCCAAATTACATTTTTGTATGCACTTTCTATATATCCACTTTTTTTTTTTTGCTACCAGCGATTTCCCCCAATATATGCATTTTTGTGTGCCCTTTTCCCTATTGTATGGTTTTGTGTGTGTGCAATTTCCCTATTAGATGCATTTTTGTACATCTGTTTTGATTTGTGAACTGAATGGCAAGATGCAGGGAAGTTTGAATATCACTGTCTCAATGCATTCTGGTTCACGCATAGGTTTGAAATTGGTAAGATTGCATGAAGATGCAAACCCAATGAATTTCTCACGCATCCCTATCATGATGGGAAAGTGGCAGAAAATATAAAGGCAACCTAGGTAAAATTTAATGTCATTGATAACTCTCATGTCATTGCTTTGAGAGAGAGAGTTCCTTTGCCCTTTCAAGCATTCCCATGAAGCATCTTAAGATTCAAATAATTTCCATTTCCATTTGAAGTGTTCTTTTCTTGGGGAAAAAAATCCATTTCCTATGAAGGGGTGATTTAAATATGTGAAGTATGAATGTTGTCAGTGTTAACACAATGGGCTACACAAATGGTTTTATAGGGAGAGGTAAAAATGTCAAAGCACTATTTAAAAATGTTAGTTAAGATTCAGTCTTTGTGGACAACACTCGTATTCTCTGCAACCCAGTCAATCAGCAACCCCCAGTGTGCTTCATATCTCATTTGGAGAACAATTCATTTTCACTCTAAGTATCACTTCACCCCTCTCCATTCAATCTTTTATTGTATGCTGGAGTAGAGGGGAGGAATGTGTGTTACGACGTTGAACCAGTGCTTAAAGAACATTTCTGGTTTGGAAGACATCTACATTTCTGTCCTTTTAGATTTTCTAGGGACATAGAGTCTCTGTAAATCTGGGTTTCTTTCTTTTATTTCTGCACATCAAAGGGAGATATATCTGTCATTTCATAACCACAGTGACTCTCTCCTGACCATAAAGGGAAGAGGAAGGCTATTTCTGCTAGTCACATAGTTCAAGGCTAGATGTCAAAAATAACTGTTTGCCAGAATTTCTCAAGGGCTTTTGTATCAGTAATAGCAGCTAGTAATAGACATACAACGTGTATTTTCAGTGGTGCCTAAGGATGTTGCAGAAATCCTCAACAAACTCAAACGAGTTCAAATTTCTCAGAATCCGACCCACAGATTCTGCAGTAGACTGGCTTTTCCCAAGTCATGCTGATTCTGCTTACTTGTGGACCATTTTCTTTTATTGTATTTTAGCAAATTTAGTCATAGAAAAATACATTAAAAATTTAAAAAACAACCCAAAAATGCACATTTCCCCCATAGGCTGAAGCATGAAAATATGCATTTTGGGGGGCAGTTTACATATTTTTGGGGGATCTTAACATTTTCAGGAGCGTGAATTTGTGAAGCTCTGAATGTGCAAATGTGTACAAACGCATTTGTGCAAAAACTGATTCCATCAATGAGTGGCCAATGGAATGAATGGTGCCTGACAATCCACAAAACATAGATGAAATGGATGGATTTTCCAATGTCTGTGAATCCCTAGCGGTGGCGCCCCAGTTGTGGAATGCCCTCGCAGAGAGGCTCGCCTGGTGCCTCCATTGCAGTGTTTTCAGCACAAGCTGAAGATCTTTTTTTTAACTTAAAAGAACAACAACATCCCAACCGCTTTTTAGTCCTTCAGTTTTGCTTTTTAAAAATAATGTTAGTATGTTTTTAGATCCTTGCACTGCTGCTGGTTTTTACCCTGGTTTTTACTTTACTTTTTTTCTGTTTTAAGCTTAAGTTTTTCATATTCTGTTTTACTACGATATCATATTTTATGTTTTTAAGTGTTGTTTTGTGAACTGTCTAGAGAGCTTTGGCTGTTGGTTGTATAGAAATGTAAATCATCATCATCATTATCATCATCATCGACAAAGTTTGAATTTAATAAATTTAGGACACAATCCCATGGCGACTAGACAGAGTCTAGACAGCCATAGGATAAGTGCATTCCAAGGTCAAAGCTGGGACTCCAAACTCAGAGCGCCTTCCCTCTGCCCTTGCAGCCAACACACACAAAAAGCTCTGCCGGCTGCTGCTCTGAGGTCACAAGAAATTGATTTTTGTGGATGGGGAGAGGGCGGGGAGGAGAGGAGTGAGGCTCCACCAGCATATGTAGTATCCTGGTGGTGCCTCAGCCTCTCCTCCTCATGCCCCCATGCAAAACACTTAGATGGCCAAAAATCAGCCCTCTAAGTGTTTTGCAAGGTGGGAGGGGCATGAATGTAAAGGTCACCCCGCTGTACCCTTTCCACCACTCCATAGGATGCCCATAATCCTCCACGTTCAGAGGGCTATGGGCAGTATCATTGGATTGGGCTGTTAATAAATACCAGAGTAAAAGGTTGGCCAGGTAACCAAAAGTCCCCAGCCTGTACGCAATATGACAGCATCTTTAATGCTGCAAAGCTCACTGTTCAGTGTCAGGAAAAGAGGGAGATGTATCTAGCAAGTACTGAGATGGAGACTGAAATTGCAATCAGAGTGGACTCCTCAGAGGAGCATTCAATGGTGCTAGTAGGGTCCTGAACCCTCCGAGATATCCAAAGATGCCCTGCATAAAATTGTTTAGGTTTTCTTTTTGTTTTGTTGTTTGTTTTAAGTAAGCTTCTGGCTCTTTTGCTGTAATGTAAAGCAGTAGAGGCAGTAAGTGGCTGAATTGCTGCTCACAAAGACGTAAATTTGCTCTCGTCTTCCAGTGTTATGGCCAATAAATGCAAAAGCATGGGATGGAAAAGTGCATTGACATTTTGAGTTCATGCACAAGCTTTATATGACTGCACACTTAAGTCAAGACTCATTCATTCTGATTCTGCACACTTGGACACACTAAGATAAGTTTTCATAAGGTAACTCCAATTTCTCCTACAAACAAACAGTAGGGAAAAAATTGAAACAGTGTTTTACCAACAGAGGCCCTTCACACCTGCCTGCCAGCAAGGGTGATTGGCTGGTGAGTACAAGGGAAAGAGCCTTCTCAGTAGTGGCCCCACACCTCTGGAATCCATTTCCATTGGGGGTTCATCAGGCCCCTTCTTTGCAGGTCTTCAGGAAAGCTCTTAAGACATGCCTGTTTTTGTTGGCCTTCCTTTAAGTGGGGCCATTGGCCTTTATTGGTAAGTTTAGTTTTTAATGATTTATATTGGCAATCTGTTTTTATGGATTTTATTGATTCATATTTTTATGGATTTTTTAAATTGTATCCACTTTGTATGTGTTTTATCTTAGGCTATGCCTTGATAAAGGTGTCCTAGAAATTTTTTTTAGGCCATTAAAGGTAGCCTAGAAATAATTTTAGTCAGGTTAGATAAATAGATGATCAGGGACAGGTAGCAAACAAACAAAAAAGAAACTGCCCCTGGTGAATGGGGACATCTAGAACTGATGCAGCTTCCCATTTCCTGGATTCTATCCAGACCTTGCAAGGTGGAGCCCATGGATAGATTAGGAGGATGAAGGTCTGGTCAAATGGAGGGTACAGAAAGGCAGAGAACCTCTATCTCAGATCAGGAATATCTGCAGTTGGATACAGGTATTTCAGGATGCCAGATAGAGCCCAAGGACTTGTTCCAATAGAGCTCAGTCTCAACTGAGACCTTTTGTACATCCTGGGCCTAACTCCTCTTCTCAGGCTCCAACCCTGGTCTTGTGAGGAGTGCAGAGCCACAAAGAGGCAGGCAACCTTCTGGCTTGGAGCCTTAGCACTCTATTGCTTCTCTATGAACCTCTCAACAGGCAACTTGCCTGCACTGTAGAGGGTGAGGTCAATGGGAATGATGATGCCAGCCCTCAGGGGTCCTGGGCTTGTGGAGGGGTGCCTCCAGTTGTTGGGTTCAGGCTCAGTGTTGGGTCCCACACTGCTTCAGTCAGTGCCACTAGCACCCCATCCTATGTGCCCAGGGCAGGCCCAGGTTACTACTGGATGTCATGAGGTCATGACAGCTTATAACGTTGAGGCACGGCACGGGGGAAGGTGAATGGAAAGACGATAAAAGAAGAGCAGATTGAGACACGGTTCATAGCTGTATAGCATGGGAAATATCTCTCTATTAATGAGGTTCATTCAAATTGTTAGCAGATAATTTTAAAAGACTCTTTATGTCTTTATAAACTACAGTGAAGGTCAGGAGGACTGTTTTTTCTTACATGGTGCAAATACTTCCTAAGGATATGAAATGTCAACCTTGTTAGCCGAAGTCAGTTTTAAAGAACTGAGTGAAGGTTTGTCAGATAATATGTTGGATGCTTTTCCTTCCTAGGAAACTTTATTTTTTGGGGGGGAGAAAGAGTTCAGTTAGTTGCATCTTGATTCATAGCTGGCATTTTCTATGTTGTAATCTCTTATTTTTCCCTCATGCAAATACAGTAACATCAATGAGGGCCCTCTCTCCCTTCACCCATGCATTGGGGGAATGAAGTGTGCCACATGAAAGTTTGCTGAAACCACACAGGTTCTGCCAGTGATCTGGAACTAGGAGTTTCAAATCACAGTGGGAGGGTATGTATTCAGCAGGATTCCCCATTGCAAAACTTCATGGGGAAGCCTCTTTCGTGGGGGAAGGAAACTTACATGAAATTGAAGGACACATTTTGGCAGAGCACTGGTACTATGTCTTCCCTGGAGTCAGACACAACCACACTGCCCCCCCACCTGCATTGTGGTGGATGAAAAATGGGGGGGGGGCAGCCTGCCAACACAGTTGATGCTGTTGCCACTTACAGTAGCAACACACACACACACACACACACAGAGGAAAAAAGAGAGAAGCTATGCTAGACCCCCTGCCAATTGTGAAGTCCTACCTGTGAGAAACCGCTGAGCATTTCACCTCCTTATAGAGAAGAAGTGTAAGAGGCCCTATGCAGCACACAGCTCTAGTTTAAACACAGATCTGCCCCTGTCTCTCACATAAAGGGCAATGAACATAGAATCCCTTGTCACACCACACCTCTTTTCAAGCTCTTACCCCAGCAATTTCTTTTTAGTCAAGGTCTGGAAAGCAGGGGTGAGTGCACTGGCTCCTCCTCCCACCTCGTTCACTGCCCTCGTTGTTCTCCATGTGCTGAGGGCAACTTTCTGAAGCAAGGAGCCTTCTCTATCCATGGAGGCTCTCTGTGTGCGATTTAGAACCCTCGGGGGGGGGAGGGAACATGTGGAGTGTGATGATGGAGGTGGGGACCAAGTGTGCTGATTCCTGCATACCTTCTTCACACACCCTTGTCAAAAAAGAAAGAAGTTGAGCTACAACCCCTGCCAATGGTTAACCCTACCCATGAGAACATGTTGAGAATTTTTCCTCACCCTGAAGAATGTCAGTGGACTTTTTCAAACCCCCCACACCACCCTGTGGCCCCAGTTTCTCTGTCCACATATGTTGGAGAATTTTGAGAGGGCATTTGTACACAGCTCTAAGTGTGTGTGTGTGTGTGTGTGTGTGTGTGTGTGTGTTCCCCCCCATTCTACCTTCCAGCCTTTTGAAAGGGTCTTGTGCCACTCCCTCCCTGCAAAACCCCTTCCCTCTACACACACCAAGTTGCAGCTTAATATGAATCTGTTTTATTCTTGCCAAATGAAGGCAAGCAGCTAACGAGCACCTGAGTGTGCACACTTCTCACTTTGCTGCTCCATATGCATGCTTTCAAGCTGTCAAAAAGATAGTCAGGAGCAATTTGGGGAAACGTTGTGCTGTTGAAAACTCATGCTCTTTGGTGAGCTGGGTGCCTTATTTAATTGTCTAATCATAAATTTCTGTGTAATGACACCGGGGGGGGGGGAGAGAAAGAAAGAGAGAGAAGTAGGCTTTTAACCCCATTATTTCAATCATTTTGATAATAGTCCTGACGGGTTTTGATGGGATCTGGGCACACCAGACATAAATTCATCTATATTACACGAAATGAGCAACCACTGACTTCCCTGATCTTATAGGATCAGGTAAGTCAGAACCCTAAAATAGGGGGAGGAATTCAGATGAGGAGAATTTCGGAGCAGCTAGTGTGAGTGTTTCATTCTGCCTTCAAGAGTTTTAAGACACACCAGACTTTAATGAATTAGTATTACACCAAATCAGCAACCAATCATCATCATCATCATCATCATCATCATCATCATCATCATCATCATCATCATCATCATGGCAAATTGTGCTACAACAATCTCTAGGTTAAGATCTATCTATATATCTATCTAAGTTCTTGGCAGTCTTCCTTGTGTATATAAATGTTGCCTTCTCCAGAGGGTTGTGCCCTGCCCTCTAAAAATAGATCTGTGTAGGAAGCAAGGCAAGAGAGGAAACTGTATAAAAAGCAAGAGTCTTGCAGTTTCAGTAATTTGAATAGAGAAGACAGGGCTATGAAAGGAGAGAGATCCTGCAGTCTTAAGAACATAAGGGGGTAACGACACACTGCAGCTGCAAGTAACAAAGACCAGTGTCCCCTTCTCTGTTGCAAAGCATCCTCAGGAAGGGAAGATGGGAGGAGGGAGATGTCAGTCAGCCTTCCCACCCACCCCGAATATGTCCCACTCCTACTGCTTTTACCTCCATGTTTACTTCAGTTGTGGATGGGGGAGAAACTTGCCAGGGAATGGAAAGAATGAAATTCTCCCTCCCTTTTCTGAGGCAAGTGGTCCCTTGCTTTGCAGAAGAAAGAAGCCGCCAGCATTTAATCAGATACGTAAACCTGCAGTGTAATCTGTAGTTTGGCCCTAAGGAGAAGAGTTTACTGTATCCAACCAAAGCTCTATCCCAGGGGTGTGGAACCTCTTTCAGTCCAAGGGTTGAATTCCATCTTGGAGAAGCTGTGTGTGTGTGTGTGTGTGTGTATGGGGGTGGGGGGATTCCAGTAGTGGGAGGGGCCAAAGGCAAAAAGGATGGATCTAAAACACACACAAAAAACACACCCTAATTTATCTTAAAGCTCTTCCTGCTTTAGGAGAGGCATTTCAACCTTTTATAAGGGGGTGGGGAGGAACTGAGCAATAGCCAGGAAAAAAAACCATACAATCTGCAGTTGGATGAAAGGGGGTTGGGCCTGGGAAAGGGGTGTGGTCATCTGGGGAACCAGATTGCAATGCTAACTGGTCTGGATTTGGTCTGTGGACCTGAGGTTCCTGACCCCTGCTCTATTTTATCCAGCATTCTCCTCTTGATGGTGCCTTTGATGTTTTTGGGAAGTTTACAAATGGGACATGAAGGTAAGGGCACTTTCCAGTTATATTCGTCCATGCTATCGGGTAGTGAAAGGTAGGGATGGACAAAATCAGTGTGTATCTGATCCGTTTCAGTTTTGCATGTATGCCATAATAAAGGCGTGATCGTATCGAGATGAGTGGGAGCCTCTGAAATCCGAGGCCCATGCACAGCCAATGCAGAACAGGAGAAGAGGCTGAGGTGACCTTTGCCTCTCCCACTCCATCCACTCTGCATTTTTGCTAGATGGCTGTTAGCTGTTTTTTTCCATCTGATGATGGCATTTTGGAGGGGGAGGGAAAGGGAAGGAGGTTGGAGCAGCTTCAGGATACCTGGTATCCTGGCTGCCTCAGTGTTCTCCCTGCCACACCCTGAAAAGCCCCTTTTACCCCCTCTCTGAGGTTACTTTTCCAACCTTGGAGAACAATTGGTGTGATCCTTTCCACACTGGCTAAAAGGGGTGATGGAGGGGGCGGGGGTCGGAGCTCTGATTCCCAGCTCTGAGGTTGGAGTGCTGTATCCAACCTCGGAGCTGGAAATCTAAACTATCCTATGCCCCCCCCCCACCGCCAAGCAATGTCTAAGGGCCACAGGAACATCCCCCAAGTCCCTGATGTCCAATTTCCACATCACTATGTGAATTTTTCACACACATTTATTCTCACCCAAAACTTACCTTGACATATACATTTGGTATGCAACTTTCCCTGATGTACAGTTGTGTATGCAACTTGCCTAATATACACTTCTTCTTCTTTCTTTGGCCATTTCTGAGCACAAACTGCAACACAAAAATAAGACACGTGTACAGCCTGAAGGATAACTGTTCTGATATTCATATCTGTACATTTTAGAAAAATATATTTTCTATCTTATCCGATTAATCTATTTCTATATACAGTATTTCTATTTAACTCTTCATACCCACCCCCATCTTTTGCTTAATTATATACATGAAACCTTTACTCTTTAAATACAGAACAATATGATGATGAGGAGGGAAACATAAAGGAGGGGGTGTGGGGACAAGAAGGAGGCAGGATGGGTAAGAGTTTACTGTTCGTATTATACTGCAAAATGGAAAACGCACACACACACTAACAGAATGTTAATAAAAAATACGGACTAAATGAAATTCTCCCCCATCCATAAACTGCCTTTGAACATAGAGATTCCTCTTCCTGTGGGCAGCAGTGTCTCAAAAAATGAAATTACAAAATATGAACAAATGGCATCCAGAGTCCTATGGGCACCAAAATGGTCAAATCTAGCTTGTTTGAAAGCGTAATATGATGACTCTTTTAGGGCGTTGTAGAAGCTACAGAGCCCTGAAATGGTCAAATCTCGGTTGCAAAAAAGCTAGATTTGACCATTTTGGTACTCTGCAATGCTCCGTGTCCCATTTTGCAGGTACGGTGGGTGGGTGGGCAGGATCCGTATGTCACCCACTCCTGACATCGACATCCCATTTTCTCAGAGCTGATAGCTACGGATGCATGAGCATCCCAAGGCATGGCTCAGAAGAGGTCAAGCCTGTCAGAGCATTGGATCAAGATGTGGTACCGCTGTCCGCTCCATCTGCCCAACACAAAAGCATTTGGGTGGGGGCAGCATTGCTCCAATGGGGGACTTACCTCCAAAGCAAATACCAGCTGCACAAGAGGGATTTTCTGCAGGATCAGAAGACCCTGCAAATAAAGGCAAGAAGTCTGTGTGGCCTGAAAGGGAAAGGAGAAGATAGTAGAGGAAACTTCTTTAATCTGTGGATGCTAGGTGTGCTTGCAGTGTTTAAATCCATTGATTTAATGAAAATATTTATACCTTGCCTTTCTGTCTTAAAACAGGCCCCCGAGGCAGCTGAAAATAAGTGAAAATTAATACATAACGTGCATGAGATTCTTTTTAAAAGGCAAGGTCCGCTTATGTGGACCCTGCATGATGGAAAATGGTCACTCCCTAGGCTTTACAAGTTGCAGCTTGTTCCAGCTGCTGCTGTTTAAAGGTTGACTGTTAACCATAAGGAAGAATCCTCCCCCACCTGATGTGTACTAGGCCTAGGGATGTACAAATCAGCAAAACTCAACGTGCAAATCAGCAAAATAAAACTTTCAGTCAGATGAACAGGTGCAGGATTTTTGTGCAGGAGCAGCCTTTACATTTTGTGGGTATCCTGAAAATGACATGCTGATTTCCCCCTATGGGGGTGACTGCATTATCCCATATATGCCTGCCAGGGTTTTAAGATCTTTGGGGGAAGCCTTTCCCTCATTCCTGCCACTAGCAGAGGCGTATCTGGTGGGGACGCGAGCGAGGGCCTTTTTGGTGGCCATTCCCAAGTTTTGGAACTTGCTGCCAAGAGAGGCTAGGTAGGCTGCCCCCCCCCTCCATTGTCCTCATGCTCACAAAGAAGCTTTTATTCAGGCAGGCCTTCAGCATGTAAACTGGTGTGTTGCTGAATGGTGGTTTTAATTGGTTGAATGCTGTCTTATTTCTTTTATACTTATGTTTTGTTTTTAACCTATCTTTTATTATTCTTAGCCACTTTGAACATAACATAAGAACATAAGAAGAGCCATGCTGGATCAGACAAAGGGTCCATCCAGTCCAGCATTCTGTTCACACAGTGGCCAACCAGCTGCCCACGAGAAACCCACAAGCAGGACAGGAGTGCAACAGCACCTTCCTGCCCATGTTCCCCAGCAACTGGAGTACATAGGCATACTGCCTCTGATACTGGAGGAAGCATATAGCCAATCAGGGCTAGTAGCCATTGATAACCTTCTCCTCCAGGACCTTGCCCAATCCCCTTTTAAAGCCGCCCAAATTGGCGGCCCTTGAGTGCCACTTTTGGCAGGAAGGAGGGGTATAGATACATTAAATAAATAATAAATGTTCTTTGTAGACCTTCTGAAAATAGAAAACCGCATAGAGGTGGTCGTACATAAGAAAAGTGCAAAGTTTCAGAAGGATAGGTGCAGTGGTTTATGTGGAAAGGGGGGGTCTTCATTCGGGGTGGGGGGTTGATTCACCTTCCCCTTCCCTCCTCCTGCATTTTTTGTTGGGTGGCATTTCTTTGAAAATAACACACCTCATAGAGGTGTCTCCGGGCAAGAAAACTGCAAGGAGGCTTCAGAAGGGTAGGTCCAGGGACTAGGGAGTTATGCTTGAAAGCCAGTTTATGAGTTTTGTCATAGTAAAGACAGGTGACATTGGAAGAGTAGCCAACTCACAGTCCCATCCTTGCCATCCCTCAAAGCACAGTGATTGGAGAGCCCCTGGTAAACTGTGCCCTATGATTAGGTTAACCCCCCCCCATCAGTGTTTAGAAAAATGAAAGCAAAATGTGCAATTTTTGGATATGCACTCACTCTCTGCCTTTCTATTTGTGGTGGGTGATCCCACGGTGATCCAACCCTCCACCGGCTCGGCGGACACCACCGCTGCACCCACCAAGCTGGGCCCAAAGCGGACACATGCCGAGCCACTCGGTGGACTTCCGGGTTCCAGCGGGCCAATTTTTACGTAGAAAATGCCATAAGATACGTTAAAAGCGGCCGCAATTTGCACAAGTTACGTAAAATGCGGTCACTTTTAGTGCACCTTATGGCATTTTCTATGTAAAAAGCAGCTTGCCGGAAACCCAGAAGATGCTTCCCCGGCTTGACTCAGGAGAACATGAGTTGAGCCGAGGAAGGAGGTATGTGGGATGGAGTTCGGGGGCTCGAGCCCAGCCAGTTTGCCAGATTTCCACCCCCTGGATGAACTCCTCCCTCATCCCTATTCTGAATAGTGAAAAAAGCCTCATGCAGGGTCCAGCTTCAGTTCTGGTCACTATGGACAGAAGCCCACTTTTCCTTGGGAATGATCAGAAATGATCAGAATGGTTCACTACTAGGGCTGTGGGCTTTGGCTGCATCCAATCTACAACCCTAGTACAGCACGCACAAAAGATGCTTAAAAATTATACTGAAAGGATACAATCTCCTACTAAAACCTAGAAGGGAGGGGGAGAGGGTGTGAAGAATGTTGCTTGCATCAGACTCTCTCAGGTCATCTTAAACAATAAATGTTCCTTAAGTGTTTAATGTCTCCTTAAGAGTCTGGCTTAGTTTCATTTTATAGGGTACATAAGACCACTAAGGTAGGCCAATTTCACACTGCAGTGGGTTGAAATGATTGACAATGAAGAGGGAGTTTTGATGTGATGGTCTTCAGCTCTTTCCAAATGATTCATGGAACAGCCATTGCATTCCCATTCATTTTTTTAAAAAAAATCCAGGTTCTTTTTCTCCCAAAGTGATCCAGAGAATATAACTCAAGAGCTGCAATACAATCCTACTCAAGGATTACTATGAAGAAGTACCACATTAGTCCTTCCATACATGTTTAGGTTTGAACTGAAGATGATTAGATTTCTGCTCTGAAGACCTATATTGAGTGATTACATTTACTATTATTAACCTCAACTAAGCATGTGCACCTTTTCTTCTCCACGCCCCAAGCCACCCAGGAGTCAATCCAAAGTGACCACTAATGAAAGATGTTGATATTGGGATGCTCCTGTTGGTGTATCCAATACCATGAAAAGGGCATTCAAATTATTAATTCCTCCAAAAACATGCAACTTCAGGATTTGTATTAGGGATATATGCATCAAATTTTGTCTTCAGAAAGGAAGACAGTGTGTCTCCAAGAATAGTGTATTTTCATGTTTCATAGATCAGAGTTGGAAGGAGCCTACAAGGCTATCGAGTCCAACCCCCTGCTCAGTGCAGGAAACTAGAGGAGGGGTCTCCCATCCAAGTAATAACCAGGCTTGAACCTGCATAGCTTTCCACACTCAGACAAGCTGAGCCAGCGTAAGCCACAGCTTCCTTTCTCCAGGCACTGATGAGGGGAGGGGAAGGGAGAGAGGAAGTGGTGTTGAGTGACTGACAGGTCTGCTTTCTAATCACAGGTTGTTATTTTATTTTTATTTATTTAATCAGGGGCTCTAATCACTGGGAGGGCAAGTATGGGGCTGTGAGTGTGAGATGGCCATTTCCCCAATGCCACCGGACTTAAACTGGTTTTAAATCATCATGACTGCCTAGCTCCTTCTGAAACCTTGCAAGTTTCTTATCTGTAGACATCCCTACTGATGTTTGAAGTTTTCATACAAATCTCTCTCTCTCTCTCTCTCTCTCCCACACACACACACACACACACGGGAAGGGAAGCTGAATCAAATCTCTGTCACACAAACCCCATTTGAGGACGTCCCCCTTCCATATAAACCACCACATCTATCCTTCTGAATCTCGTGTCTCCGTTCTGTTCTGTCTGTCATTTTCAGAAGAATGGTTCATAAGGAACACAGGGGGATAAGCACATCCTTTTTGGGATACCCTCAAAAAGTATATGAGGATCAGGAAACAGCTTCCTTAAAGCCAAGTGAGGGCCTTTACCAGTCCTTAAATTATCATCTCCTGAGTTATGTTATGATCACATGAAGCTGCTGTAGGCATAGTATGGGTGGAGTCTTCCAGTTTCATAGTGGTCATATTGGTAGCGCAATGAAAAAAAAATGAGAGGGGAAGGCACTTGTATGTAACGGAAACCAACAAGGAAGGGGAACCCTCAGGTGCCTATGAGAAACATTTATTTTGCCCAGTGTTGGGCAAAATAAACTTTTCTTATAGGCATATTGGTAGGTAGCCTACCACTCCTAGTGAGATAGTAGACGTGTCATTTAGGAAATGAACTTGGTAAAACATCTCTGGTCTGTGACCGAAATAAAATTTATCTTATAACTTGGTAAAGTTACCCATTCTTTGGCTACTCCTACATAGAGCTATAGTTAGGCAGGTCTATACAACATGTCACTTGTCAAGCTGAAGCAACTGAATTGTGGTCTGATTGTTGCTTAACCCCTGTCCCATTTTTATAGTCCTGGCATGCAGCAAAATCAGGCAGTTTTAAAAACAACAACCCTGGTTCACCCCCCACCCCATGAGCTCCAATATGGGGCCTCTATTTAATCACAAGCTGTAGGGTTATCCTCAAACTTATAGCAGCCTTAGCTTAACCCTGCGAAACCCTTGATGCAGTACATTGCACTGACCTGTGTCTATGTGGGAGGCACACAACACATGCATCAGGCTGAAGTTCTTCTAATGAATGTTCTTGTTGCTGTGATGCTGGGAAATCCATTTTGTTTGAGCCCGATGGACTTCCACAATGTTTCTGATCCAGTGCTCAGAAATGGACCGTGCCAGTTTTTTTTTTCTTTTCAGGTTCTGGAAATGTGCATGCAATAGTACACAATGAGAAGCAAGTTCTGTGTATCTGTAGTGCCATTTGCACAAATGGTGATTTGCGCAGATCAGGTCTTTTGCACAAATGGGATCTGAATCTTTATTCTTTAAATTTGCCCAAATGGGTTTGCACTGTTTTTAATATTGTATCACATTCACAAGTCTATTATGTAACCCGGGGTGCAGCAAATATCCTTGGTAAATATCCTTGTCAGTTTCATCCTCTCACTACTTCACCATTAGCTCACCATATTCCCTACTTCACAAAGAACTTGTCATTGTCAATTTCATCTAGGTTTGTTTTGTTTTGTTTAAAGCTCAGGAAATTTGCACAAATGTCAGGCACCACAATTTGCGCAAATTTCCTGAGATTTTAACAAACAAACAAAACACTCTTGCAGATTGCGGCCCATTTTAAAAGCAGAAATCCACATGCAGGCTCGAGTCACATCAGATCGAGTTGTTGCCAGTATGGGGGAAATGGAACTGGAATCCAGAAGGTCCAGTTGGGAAAATCCATTGGACTTTCACCCCCCCCATGGATTCCTTGCACAACCCTAGTTTCTCATGCATTACCAAAAAGATGCACTGTCCTATTCCAAGCTTTCAGGTAGGCTGTAATTCACGTGGCATAACCCGAAGTGAAGATATTTGAGAACTGTCTGATCAAGATGGGGACTCATTTTCAGAGTTCAAAAGCCTTCATAAATATTTTGCCACACTCTAATGCTCTTTACATCCTAAGAGCACAGAACATTTTAAATTAATAACTGAGCCTACACCTGGGTAGAGGGGGTGGGGGGGAAGATGATGATGAACATTAGCATTTCCAGAATCTTTCTGCACCAGTCTAGATTTATTCTCATTGGAGATAGAACTCCCCTTGTCATATTTTATATCAAGGACACATGGTCTTTCCAGGAGACTTTAAATCGTCATTCCCTCTTTTCCCCCTCAACTTTCATCTTGCAAATGTCTGTGGGAACCCATTGTCTATGAATGTGGTTGTTTTCCTCTTTACCACACAAGCAAGAAATAAATAGAATGGCATGCACAATCTCAAAAAGAGTAAATTCTATTCCTCCCCACCGGTAATGCTTAGGATACATGAAATACAGCTGTATTATTCAAGTAGTCTTTTGCCAGAAGCCAGGATTTTTTGTGGAGGATGCTTCGAGATGTTGCTGTTGTTTTCCCATATGTGGTCATGCAAGATGACAACTCACTTTAGCAAGCATTTTTCTCTTAAGAGAGCCCAGGGTATGCACAGGGGTAAAGCAGTCACTATCTGCAAAGCATGTATAGCAGTTGAGATAATCCTGCCAGTAGGCTGCAGTTAAAATGACTGGTTTTCTGGCAAGTTTTAAGGAAGTTCTCTTTTGTGATTATTTGCAAGAAGGGATTTTCCCCCACCCTTTCCCTTTTCAAAGCTAAGTCCTTCTTCTGAGCTTTGATTTACCTCAATCCCCTAGGTGTCTCACTAAGGCTTGGACACACTGAATTTAGTGAGTACAAAATCCTTTCAGCTGTAGCCCAAGAGTACCTAATGGGGAACTTTGAAAGCTGATAAAGGCCTGCCCACAAATTCTTCCTTATGCCTTGCAGTGCAATGATTGCATTCCTAGCTGATATTCGTTTCTCAGGAAGCATACCAAGCTACAGGAATTCAATCTGCTCTCCAATCTATGGATCTAGTTTAATATTTTCTGTGTAGAGTGAATCTTTCTTGCTCCTCTGCTGAAGGGTGGGTGGCAATGGAGGACTTGTTTACACAATCAAATTCCCAAGGTTGTTATCATAAAGTTGTTATCCCCAAGACAGTTACCTCTGTCTGCACCTCCAGGCTGACTGTCACTCTCAGTGTATTGCAGTTGCATTCAGACAAGCATCTGAGGTAAAGAAGGGTACTGTTTTCATATGGTGCCATTAGTTCAGAATTTTATTCAAAAATTGCGGGAAACTTGCAAAGGCCTGTTCATCGTTTCTCTGCTACTCTTTCATGGAGTTGCTTTTAGCACAATGGTAAAGAGTAGACCAGCTCCTTTTATGTAGCTTAAAGCCTACAAAACACATGATGCAGCATGACTGCAAATACAATGCAGATGTGTATTCTGGCGAGGCCAGAAATTGGAATGAGAAATTGCTAATATATGAAGCATGGTGAGAAAAAATAGGACTGGATGAGATATGAAAGGGGCAGATGATTTTCTCAGAGTCTTACAAAGTTCAGTGGGGCTTACTTCCAGGTAAGCAATATTGGCTGCTGATATATTTCTGATTCTGCTACTGGGCTAGTACATATTGAATATTACCAAAATAAGGAAGAATTACTTCCATTGGAAGTTGTAGGATTTGTTTCTTCAGTCATAACTTCCTCCCTTTCTTCAGAATCCTCAAAAATGGTGTATTCAGTGTAGTCTTGTGCTCCAAGTTCAATCAATTAATTAACTGAACAACATGTTAAGAGGCAGAGCATAAATCATATTCAAGCATAATTGTTTGACATTACTGCATATGTTAAAATGCCCAGGACAAATGGGACCTGTCTCAATGAAGGTGGGGAAGCAATATTGCAAGTAGCGATGTAGCCAAAATTCAGAATTATCTAGGGCGCAGTATAAATTGGTCTAGCTCCCAATGCTTGGCTGTGTTATGAATTGGGCATCATTTCTCTCAGAAGTTATTCTATAGCTCAGAACATAAAACAAGATTGATCTCATGCATGTGCTGCATTCAGGCTGACCAAGTCACTTCCCCCACACTCAGGGACTTAAAAAATCAGTCTTTATGGACTTTTGCACAAATCTGTCTAAGGTAGCAATATGAAAATGTGTACAAATCGAGTTTCTCGAGGTTCTCCATTTTCCACCTTGAAACTCCCCCCCATTACACACACACACAAAATTGTGCATATTTTGGTGTGCATTCCCCCCCCCGGTACAGTATGCATCAACTACGGTATGTACATTTTTAAAAATGCACTTCTCTCCCATTGGTTAAAGTGTGCTTGTGTACATTTTTCAAATGTATGCACTTTTTCATGCATACTTTTCAATTGTACACATTTTTGAATGCAGTTTCCTTTGCTCCATGAATTGCATCACAAGCTCAGAAATGTGTGGTCTGTGTTTGAGTCCGTGCTTGTTGAGTTTGGAAGGTGTGACATGTAAAATACTGCTCTAAAACAAACTGAAATGAATTTCTCATAAACCTCTACTCTAAACTGTGATTAGTGTCCAGGATGTGGAGAGAAAATAGATGCCGTGTGTGTGTGTGTGTGTGTGTGTGTGTGTGTGTGTGTGTGTGTGCTTGGAAACATTACAAGCCAGGAAAACCTCTCAGAAAACAAAGGAGCGTTTCCAAACTCTTGCTGAGAAAGCTCAAGCCAGCTCCAAAATGAGCAGAGGGGAGATTGTTCATCATTAACTGCAATTCAAATGATAATGCTGTTGTTGCACCTTAGTTTCTTTATAGCCAGCTTTCAATATATGAAGCAGGCTTAAGAATCACACCAAGGGTGTCAAGGAAAATACCAACCTTTCCCTGACATCTTCTTCCCTATTAGTTGTATGTATGTACATAACATGCATGTTACGCAAGAGCTTCTTAACCCACCTCTCAACCAAGACATTTCACAATAATTCCAAGTTAAACAGATGATTTAAATGGTATATCTGACTGACAAAAAGGAAGAATTCTGATCTGCACCCTCCAATGTAACCTCCCAGTTCACCATGGTCGGCTGTTATTTAGATAGTTGATGCTGGTGCTGAGTTGTGAAATTCTCTAGGGGCAACACTGCCAGGTTGAATTTCCTTTGGGCAAGAGGGCTCTCTTTGTAATCTTTACAAAAATATGCAGACAGAGCACAGGTGGAAGAAAATAGTCATTCTTACAAGGCAGAAGATTCCCAAGGAAGCAACTTAGCAGCCCCCAAGATGGCATCCCCAGTTGCAGATAAATCTACTCAGTCAGTGATCATTAGACCTATACATCTATCCATCCATCATCTGCCTCTGCCTCTTCCAAACTGCAACAACTGTTTCTCACACACATCTTCCTCCTACCCTCAACTACAGAGGAGTCACCTTATCTAAATTCTAGTGGGTATCTCTATCTCATTCAAAAACACAAAGATATTCCCAACTATCAGGAGACCATCTCTGAATCATGAGCTCTCTCTGGATAAAACACAGGGCTGATCTCTATGGAAAAACCATCTTCTTTCTTTCTTTCTTTCTTTTTTTTTTTAACATCAAATGCCTTGGTAATGATGCAACCATGCTGCTGGCAGGCTAAATTATAGAAATGAGGGGAAGAATGTTAAGACACCCGTGGACTAGCTCATAATTAAAACTGTAAGTGCTCCCAAATCTCCATGAATTTCATACATGTTGGGAAGAACAGTCTATTGTAGGTGGTTAGGGGACCTTTGTCCAGTCCTAAGAATTATCAGCCGACCATACCAGACTATTAACAAGCAACCTGAGTGTGGAAAGCTAAGCAGGGATCAGGCCTGGTTATTACTTGGATGGGAGACCCCTCTAGTTTCCTGCATTGAGCAGGGGGTTAGACTCAATGGCCTTGTAGGCCCCTTCCAACTCTATCATCTATGAATCTATGAAACCTGCTGCATAAAGGAATGGTTGGCCTGGAGCCAAATGGTTTGCTTACCATGAAGTTGCTGCAATGGAATTCCTGTTTTCCACTGAAGTCTTACCATATCCAAGTATGAAAGCCTCTGTTTTTAGGATATAATGAACTATGGGTAAACATATGTCAACTGGATCTGCAGGTATCTCAGAGATCCTGCAGAAGATAAGCAGCACCAAGCATGCACTGCTACAATACTGCATGTATTCTCAAGGTCAAGACTACCATGCAGAAACATTCTTCTTTTGATTAAGAATCGGCAGGTGGCAAATTATATGGGAATTACTGCTGCATAATTATCGGCTTGATTTATATGTAACAGCATCGGGTGATTATGTGCTTTTCCCTCTCCCTCCTTTGTGATCATTACATCAGCTTTGTTTTACATTTCACTGATGGCAGAAAGTTTGTGGAATACCAGAGCTTGGCAGTGTTCACCTGACACCACTCACTTGTTTTCTGCAGCTGTTCCTGCTGGGAAAATAAGAGGGTGCTCCTAATATGTAGGGATAAGTAGAGTTTACATGATCTGACATGATGGCAAAATAGGAGTGTATCTGGGGTGTGGGCTGGAGGTGCATCAGGATACCACAAGAGCAGCAAGATGTCCTTTAGGTGCCTTCAAAGCGCTCTTGATCTTGCACTGGAAAACAAACAAACCAACAATGCAACAATTAGGTTTTCTGAGGGTCAAATTGCATGTGCATGTGATGCATGGTATTTTTGTTGCACCTCCAGGTGGACTGTCACTCTGAGGTAAAGAAGGGGGCTGTTTTCATATGGTGCCATTAATATAGAAATGTATTCCAAAAACTTGCAAATTCTTGTTCATGGTTTATCTGCTAGACTTTCATGGGGTTACCTTTAATACAAGGGTAATGAGTAATCAGCTCTTTTTATGCAGCTTAAAGACTACAAAACCTATGTTGCTGAATGCCTGCAAATCAATTACAGATGTGTATGCTGGCAAGGCCAGAAACCAGGATGATAAATTGCTAATTTAGGAGGCATAGTGGTAAAAATAAGACTGGATGAGAAATCTACAAGGAGCAGATGATTTCCCCTTGGAAATGCATTAATCATAACAATGAAAAACAGATTTACAGTATAATACTTCAGGTGTCTACTCAGAAGTAAGTACTATTGAGTTCAGTGAGCCAAACTACATGGTACATGGAAAATTCTATGGTAGGGATGTGCATGGAGCTCAATGGGGGGGGGGAGTGGAAATCCAGCAAACTTGCTGGGCTCGACCCCTTGAGCTCCACTCGCCCTACCTTTTCCTTGGCTCAGCTCATGTTCTTGCAAGCCGAGCTGGGGAAAGTAACTTCCAGGTTCTGGTGCTACATTGTCTACATAGAAAACAGCCTAATTTGCACAAATTATGGCCTAATTTGTGCAAATTAGGCCATTTTCTACATAAATAACAGCAAGCGCCTCAGCTGGCGCTCGTGCTTGACTCACATGCCACAAATCAAGTGCCAGGCAGGTGGCCCATCCCTAGGATTGGAACTCCCAATGTAATTTTCATCTCCATAAAACAGCTGGAGAGGGGGCTGACAGGGCCAAAGCATGGAGGAGGAACAAAGAATCTACATTAGACTGAGTCAGACTGTAGGTCCATCTAACTGAGAGTTGTCTAAGCTGGGGTGGACAGAAAGTAGACCTCCAGAAGTTTTGGATTTTGACTCCCAGAATTCCTGACCACTGACCATGCTGTCAGGGACTTCTAGGATTGAAGTCCAGTCCAAAACATCTGAATATCTTCCTTCTGCCCACCCCTGGTATAAATGAGCCTTCCCCAACCTGGTACCTTTCAGATGTTTTGGACTACAACTCCTGACATTCCTGACCACGGCCCATGCTGGCTGGGGCTGATAGGAGGAGAAGTCTAAAACATCTTGGGTGGGTATCAGATTAAGGAAGGCTGGTCTAAATCGAGTCTGACTTGTGAGGGCTCTTCAGGCTTTCAGACAGATGTCTTCCCCAGCCATGGATTGAACCTGGGACATTTTGCATGCAGATCATGTGATCTACCACTAAACTTGAAATTCTTGCCCACCCCATCTCAAGATATCTGGCTGGGTAAATATGCTAATTATTCTACCACTAGTGATCTTGCTCACTTTCCACTTCCCTTCTCCCGAGACTTACTACTTCGCAGATGCCAGGTATGTTCAGCATTGTAAGATTTATATTTATTTCTTCACTCCAGTAATCAAAGTCTGTTTTCTTTTAGGCTATTTCTATATCAGTTTCTCATACTGTTAGTTTCCCTGAGGAAGACTGTGGTGTTCACCTTCCAGTTGTGTGAGGAGGAGTGAAGAGTGGTACCACACTCTCTGCCCCCCACTGTCTCTGTTACATCCCCATCATCCCCAAGATGAGGAGCCTGTCTGAAAAAAGAGGTGGTGACCCTAATTAAGCACTAATTTGGTGGAATACACAGGGATTCAAACACAGACTTCTAAAAGCAAAGCACTCAGAGCCCTGGGCCAGGATGGACAAATCTGTCAGTTTTAGTTTCTTCCATGTTGATTTTAATTTTTTTAATTCAAATATGGAGAACTTTATGAATTTTGGTATATTATTATCAAGTCTGAACTGTAAAGAAATTCTTACCTATCCATAGATGCAACAGGGAGCGGGGCCAACAAATACTATACAACCCTGGTCTCTCATGCAATTAGAATTGCCCGAGGGTGAATGCTTTCATAGTTTCTATGTCATACATCCAGCATATTACACGTCACAATAAATTTCTATTTGCTGAGCATCAGTCTGAGGCTTTGCTTCTCTTTTTTTGATATTTGAGACTTGGTGCTGCCTGCTTTTCCTCCTGCCTGGAAAAGCAGAACCTGATAGCAAAGTGCTATTTGCATTCTTGGATAGTCCTGTTTTTCCTTGATTAACATCCAAGCATAATATTTGCCCAAAATCTTGTGGGATAAATCTTCTTGTTTGGATGCATTTGGCTCTATTGATAAAAGGGAGTCTGCTGATTCAATGAGCACCAGATCTTACCCGTCCCCTTGGATGCCATTATGTTCTCTACCTGAATGTGTTATAAAAATTATAAACTTCCAAAGTGTTCATTAACACTAGCCTATTTGCCGAGTGCAAAGCTTCATTGGGGATAACTCTATGGAAACATTAGAAAAACAGTAAACAACGGGTGTTATGTTTGACTGCAAGCTCTACCAAACCCAAAGCCCATATCAGAATCCTACAGTATCACATACCGCATTTCCCTTGGAGATGGGATACAGGACAGAAGGGGAGGAAGGCTAATTGAATGCCTCTAAAACAAAATCTGCTTAGGGCACAATCCTTTGCTTGTTTAGGCAGGAAAAAAGTCCTCCAACTCCCGGCATTCCCCAGCCAGCTAAACATGCATAGGATTGCACCCTTAATAATCTATCAGTTCTGAAAACAATTGTGGCCACAAAATGAGTCTTGGAGTTTGGCTCATTTTGCCCAATTTGGAACTCCAGAACGATGAGAATGTGAACTCTGTATAAAAAGTCAAAGTTAAGAACCTCATTGGCATTTAATTTAGCCAAGATGAGTCTAGTGTATTCATTCATGTCCACCACTCTTTCATCCTTTAGTTTAAAGAGTTGAACCAATACTGATTTATCACCTCACAGTATATATCTTGCTACATATGATGTAGGAAGAACGTATAACCAATAACCACCCAAAATACCCAGATACTACAGAAACCTTGTCCTATTCAGGTGATCAACTTACTCACTCAGTAAGGAGGGGACATAATATCTACCCACCTTCCATTCTGTCCTCATCACCCTGCACATGCTGGAGGCAAGCATCTGAAGTGGGGACCCTTCTGTACTTGGGCAGGTTTACTGCACATGGGGACAGATGGATCTGTCATTTTCAGATTCTCTCCATTACTCTTCCCCCCCCCTTTTCTAATCTTAAATTCAGTTCATCTCAAATTTTGGGAGTTTCTCCAGACTTAAGTTCAGTTCTACTTCTTCCCAAACTTTGATTTTATTTTATTTTTTAAATTGCATGGAAATTCATAGGCGTTTTTGTGTACATTTCTCCGAATTCATGCTTTTTTGTACATATGTTTGCCTAATATACACATGTTTTGCAAGCAATTTGCCCAATATAATGCATTTTTAATTTTATTCCCCCTGATATACACATGTTTTGGTATGCAAGTTTTGACTGGGTAATTCCACGGCAAAAATTTGGAGATGTGTGAATTTTGAAGGATAAATGAGTTATGGTTTGCAAAGTGGTTTGGAAGTGCAAAATTTGGCAGGTTCACATTAAAATGCAAACTGAATAAATTTCTCCCTCATCCCTAGCTGCACATGATTTAGAATCCTGGGAAATCAGGCCTGTAAATCACACAGTGAGCCTCCTTAATCACCTCAAGGGAGAGGCCATAGTTCAGTGCCGGAAACCATGGAAATGGACTGATGGTATAAGGAAGCTTCCGATGAGTAATTCTGAATGCCTTAGCAGGGCTAAATAGTTATGTGAATAAATTCCAGTTGCACATGTGCAGTAGTATAGTGGAGCCAGGGCTCACAAGGATGCAGCACCATTACTTTTTTTATTAGCAGGGATGCTGATGACATCCAGGGGAGGTGCTTGGTACCGAAAAGATCTGGGGCTCAGGTCCACAGGACAAACAAACATACAAACAAACAAACAAAAACCCACCACAAATTTGCATATGCTAATTTATACATGCTCTAAATTCTCTCTCTGTGGGTGTCTATAAAGGACCTTGTCTCCTAAGGACACCCGTATTTGTAAAAACAGGGGTGTTTGATTTCATTTGATTTCAGAAAGAGAAAGAAGAAAGAAAGAAAAAGATGGGGAGGCTTGCTCTTGCACGGGCAGTTGAGACTCATTAGCTTTACAAAAGACCTCCTTCTGGTGGAGATGAAAATTGATAGAAGTGGTTTGTTGATATGGATTGACACAGCTGTCTGGATTTTAGGACTTTCCCTGCAGGCGTGGCTATGGGGACAGTCATGATCAGTCCCTGCACTTCAAAATGAAGCAATGCTCCAATACATACGTGTTCTGATTGCATTTGCAAGATTCTGTGTTCCTAAAATAGTGGAATATCCTGGAAAATACTGGAAGGGAGGAAGGGAAGGAAGGAAGGAAGGAAGGAGAGGGAGGTATAGAAAGGGTAGTGGGATGTTAACCTTGAGGGCAAGATAAAGAATTATGCAGGGAGCTGAAGCTATACCGTTATCCTAGGGCTACAATGAAATGGTATATTTGGGGAACATTTTCTCTGCTCATAAAATGAGTGATGTGGGGGGCGGGGACAAAAAGATGGAAGTGCTCACATCAAAAGGACCACTCTCAATATCATCTAGCCACAGCAATCCATGCACTGGTAATGATTAGACTACTAATCTGTGTGGGGTTGCCCTTGCTCCTGATTCAGAAGCTGTAGCTAGTGCAGAACACAGCAGCTAGGATGTGCAGTGGACTACCTAGCTTTACACCTATTACATCTGTATTAAAAGGACTGCACTGGCTGCCTATTAGCTACCACACCATGTTCGAGGTTTGGTTACTGACATTAAAAGCCTGAAGCAACTCAGGACCAGGGTACCTTGGTGACCATCTCCCCCTATATGCACCCAATTGTGCCCTGAGAACTTCCAAGGAGGCCTTATTGGTTATCTGACTGTGTCAATATATATATATATATATATATATATATACCCCACCTTTGTTCACCTTTCTGCAATGCTCTGTACATAGGGCTACCTTTATACCTAGTCCGGAAACTTCAACTAGTGCAAAATATAGCAGTCAGACTGGTTACTGGTATACCTAGGGGTGCCCACATCACACCAGTTTTAAAAGCACTCCACTGGCTGCCAATCTGTTTCCAGGGTGAAGTATAAAGTGTTGGTTATTACCTTTAAAGCCCTACATGGTTTGGGTCCAGGCTACCTACGGGATCGCCTTCTCCCGTACAATCTGCCCCACACACTTAGGTCCTCTGGGAAGAATCTACTTCAGTCAGCCAAAACTAGGCTGACAAGTATTACCCAGAGCACCTTCTCTTCTGCTGTTCCCAGATTATGGAATGGCCTGCCGGAGGAGATTCGTCAACTTACCAGTCTCTTGGAATTTAAAAAAGCCATAAAGACTGATCTCTTCCGGCAGGCCTATCTGGCGGAATTTTATGATGCCTTTGGCATGTTTTAAAGATGTTTTTACAATGTTTTAAAGATGTTTTACGATGTCTTAAGATGTTTTAATAGTATGTGTTGTGTTTGATTAGTTTATGTATTTTATATTTTCTACTGTTCCCCGCCTCGATCTAAACGGAGAGGCGGGTAAGAATTATAATTATAATAATAATAATAATAATAATAATAATAATAAAACCTGAGTAAACAGATACATCTTCAAGAGGTGCCTAAAACTCACCTCAGTTTCTACCTCTTGGACCATAAGTTGGAGAGCATCTCAGAGGGTGGGTGCCACTACTGAAAAGGCCCCCTTATGTGCCATTACCTGATGAGCCAGTGTGGTGTAGTGGTGAGAGTGTTGGACTGGGACTTGGAAGATCTGGGTTCTAGTCCCCGCTTGGCCATGAAACTTACTCGGTGCCTTTGGGCCAGTCACTGACTCTCAGCCTAACCTACCTCACAGGGTTGTTGTGAGGATAAAATGGAGAGGAGGAGAAGGAGGATTATGTAAGCCGCCTTGGGTTCAATAATAATAATAATAATAATAATAATAATTATTATTATTATTATTATTATTGAACCCAAGGCGGCTTACATAATCCTCCTTCTCCTCCTCTCCATTTTATCCTCACAACAACCCTGTGAGGTAGGTTAGGCTGAGAGTCAGTGACTGGCCCAAAGGCACCGAGTAAGTTTCATGGCCAAGCGGGGACTAGAACCCAGATCTTCCAAGTCCCAGTCCAACACTCTCACCACTACACCACACTGGCTCATCAGGTAATGGCACATAAGGGGGCCTTTTCAGTAGTGGCACCCACCCTCTGAGATGCTCTCCAACTTATGGTCCAAGAGGTAGAAACTGAGGTGAGTTTTAGGCACCTCTTGAAGATGTATCTGTTTACTCAGGTTTTACCTGACTTGTAATTGCACTGTTCTGTTCTACTGTTCCAGTAACATTTATAATGTATTTATTATTCTATATATTTTTATATATTTGTTTTTATATTGTATTTTATGTAAACTGCTTAGAGCTCTTAAGATATCAAGTGGTATACAAGTAGTATTTTACATAAATAAATAAATAAATGACATTCAGACAGCCACAATATGTGTAGTTCCCCCAACACACATTCAGATGGTGGGGGTCATCCCCCACCTCACCCCCCACCCCGGGGTTAGCAAAAAAATCAAGTTTTTGGGAGCTTCAGCTAATGGACAGTATAGAACAGCAATACAATAAATAAAGCATCATTAAATAAAGCTTGAGATAAATGGGCTTTTAGGGAGCCTTTTCAATAAATATTTTAGGGCCATAAAAGCCCTTTTTAATGCCAATCTCATTTGCTTTTTGAGCATCAAACTGTTTCACATCCATTATCTGAGAAACCGATACAGCAACTTTACAGCACAAGGCTATACATGTCTGCTCAGATGTAAGTCCCATTGAATTCAGTGAGACTTACTCCCAGGTAATTGTCTATAGGAGTGCAGCCTTCTGATGAACATTTGAGGTGAAGGGAGTGGCAAGAGGCTAAGCCTTAATCAAGAGAGCTTATGTCAGAGACAAGATTTGATCCAGGAACTTCGAGGTTCATTGCTCGATTTTCTAGCCAATATGCTGCTGCACCATCTCCTGAGGGAAGACAGCTCCTCTGCGGCCTACTTTTGCTGCTGTGGGCATTTTACCTGCACAGTCACACTGGTAATAAGGGCTAAAATGTTGTGTTGTCCTGAAACTCAAATCTCTACAGCAAAGCTTCATTTCTCTTGGAGGTTGTTATTATTGATCGATTAGAGGAAGGAAAAGAATTGTGAGTCATTCAGTGAGTCGCAAGTTATTCATTTCTCTTGGAGGTTGCCGAATGGCTGTGGTGGAGAATGGTTTGTATGTAATACTTGTATAGGTGTGCCAACACAATGTTCAGTTTATTAGCGAACTCTTCTTTTTCCCTTTAAAGGGATGTGCGTGGAGCTAGATCGGGGGAGTGGAAGTCCGGCGACCTCGCTGGCGTTGACATCCCCCTGAGCTCCGCTCGCCCTACCTTTTCCCCAGCTCGACTCACATGCAGCAACTTCCAGTTTCCAGTGCTACATTGTTTACAGAGAAAATGGCTAAATTTGTGCAAATTATGGATAAATTTGTGCAAATTTGGCCGTTTTCTATGTAAACAACATAGAGCCAAGGACCTGGAAGTCCGTCAAGTGCCTCAGCTGCCGCTCACGCTTGGCTCGACTTAGCTCGTGTGCCATGAGTCGAGTGCCAGGTAGGTCACCCATCCCTACGGGGATGTGCTGGCTATCCCTGAGGCTTGTCTCAACACTGTTTTTACCTGTTTTCAAAAAAGACAAGAAATGAAGACAGACAGACATCCTAGTGTAGGGCATTTCAAAGTTCCAGAGCCACATGGGGAAAAAAATCTTGAGGGATGTGCATACAAGCAAAATTCAAGCTCATCAACGTTCTCCAAATTCCACCTCAAACCTCGTTCTTGTGTCCATCTCAGATTGCAATCTTTTTTTCTCCCGTGTTGCATGGAAATGTGTGCATATTTTCATGGGTCTTTTTCCAAATGTGCACATCAATTGTGCTCCTCTTTGGCAATGTACACACATTCGTCTCCCATTGATTGTACACATTTTTCAAATGTATGCATTTTCCATGCACATTTTTCAAATGTAATGTATGCATGATGTCAAACACAATTTTGGGGGTCTGCAAATCATATTGCTAGCTCAGACATTTACAGACTTTGACTGTAGATTGTGTTTGAATCTACATTTGGTTCAGAAAGTGCAGACTGGGTAAATCCTGATCAACCCCCCCACCCCGATATTACAGCATCCAAGAAGAACAGAAGAACCTTTACCTGGATTTCATTAGCAGATCCCCATGCTGGTAGCAGAAAGGGGAATCATATGGGAGAAAACTTTACTGAGGAGAGGGGGAAGACAACACCCAGAGGTTTTCATTTCGGTTGCAGTGCCATACCTGGTGTGAATCTGGTTCCAGCCTAAGCCAGGTGTAACATTTGTCAGTTACACTCTCTTACCTCTTGTAATTTTGATAGATATGCTTAACTGAAATACTGCTCTTCTGTTGTCATTAACATGTCTTTTCTTGCCCTTTATGGCTCACTGAAGTGGGGAAAAACATTCCTCTGATTACTATTTTTTTTCTTGGTCCATTCTTAGATATATCTCCACTCAAATGTCCTTTGAGTATATCAGCTCCAGCAAGCCAAGAGATCTCACAAGTGTAGCTTTATTTAGAATGTATTGGCCATAATGGAACTAGCATCCTTCAACCTGATTAGCAATTTAAAAGGGTCCCTCTGTGTTTCAGAATCTCCTGAAGACCTGCATCCTCCTCGTGGAAGAAATTAGAGCCTTAGCATTTGTGCAAGCAGTTTACCTTTGACAGTAAAGGCTACTCCATGGAGAATTGGCTTGGCAAGCTCTTCCAATAGAAAGAGGCCAATTCACACAACTACATAGGAAGTGAAACCTTATGAATGCTTAAACACACTTCCTAGAGAGTAAGCCCCATTAAACACAGTGGACTTACTTCCAAGCAAACATGCATAGGACTGCACGGTTGGATTGCCTCACTGCCCACTCTTGAGACTGGGGATGCATTGAACAAGCCTGTGAAAGTTGCCACATACAGTATATCCAGGTATATCTCACATTAAAAACATTCACCAAAGTGGGTTGCTAAAGGGTGGGTGATTTGATAAAACTAGTAATATTTCTGATGTGGATTATGTGCATCCCTATTCTGATTCACTTGGATCTGAGTTGATTTACATGCCATGAAGTCAACTGACTAAACTTACTCAAACACAAGAACTTTGAGTTAACTGGGCTGTGTGTCAGAATCCCATGTTTATTCCTACTGGCACTGAATAATTATTGCAAGTTAACAAGTACTTCTTTGCTTATTCCACCTGGATGAGTAACAGCTCCTTTCTTCAATGACAGAAACTTGCCAAAACCACAGCTCAAGACATCCTGAGATAACATTAATGTAGGTGGATAGCTGGTAATATTTTGTACTTATCTGGAGGCTGAGCTACAGGCTGTCAAGAAGGTAGTGCAGCATCTAACCAGCATAATCAAATTGGACAACTGACCAATGCTCTCTTCTTTGTTATGTCTCAACTCATTGTGTAACATGGAGGAATCCTTTTGTTCAGATCCATCTTGTCTCCTATTCTGTTCAACATTTACAGGAAGCCACTGGTGAAGTCATCTGGAATTTGGAACTGACATTTCATCAGTATGCTATGCTGATAATGTATTATTTTTGGTGCCAGGTTAAACCCCTTTTATTTGCCCAGATGTTTTAGGGCCAGTGTGGTGTAGTGGTTAGAGTGTTGGACTGGGACTCGGGAGATCCGGGTTCTAGTCCCCGCTCAGCCATGAAACTCACTGGGTGACTTTGGACCAGTCACTGACTCTCAGCCTAACCTACCTCACAGGGTTGTTGCGAGGAGAAAATGGAGAGGAGGAGGAGGAGGAGGAGGAGGATTATGTAAGCCGCCTTGGGTTCCTTGCAGGAAGAAAGGCGGGGTATAAATATAATAAATAAAAATAAATAGGGTGCAATCCAATGGAGATGCCCATAAGCCTATGAACTTGGAGGATTGCAGGCATTCTATGCAGAGTGGGTGAAGCATGCAGGCGGACAGTGCAAATTGCTTTTGTTTGTTTTATGTATGGGAAGGGAGATGGGATGGAGTGGATGGAATCCTGAACTTGTGTATCTATATCACTTGTTTATCTATAATACATTTCTTTTCAAATTATTGTTTGAGAAGACTATGGGTGGCAGCTCTAAACAGCTGTAAGGAGATGCAGCTTGACTAGGTAGTACAATGGGTTTTAATATTGGGAATAGAACAAGGGATATCAATTTAAGTTGGTAATTGTAAAGATGTTTACTTCAGGTTCAATAGCTTTCTTTCACAATACCTGGATCTGCACACACACCCCTTTCCCATCTCCCTCCCCCCTTTTTTTAATTGCTAAGGCCCCTTTTACAGTTACTGTCAACATTCTCAGTTGAACTGAATAATTTACCCTTTTAAACTGACAGGAGCTGTCATTATAAAAATTGCAGGGCCACATTTGACAGGATTCACACAATAGGGGGAAACTTAAAACTTTTAACAGGCTTTGCGACAATCTAGACTTTTCTGCATGTCTTGTCAGTCTGTGCATGATCTCATCTCTGCCTTGTGAAAAGTTGGCAGATTAGAAGATTATATCTGACAGATCTGAAGTGGCGTTGATGACATCCTCTGACAATAATATCACTAGGAGAGAGGGAAACCACGGGGGGGAAAGGATAGCATAATGAAAAATCATCTTTAGAAATTTGGTAAGCAGTTTACAAATTGAGCAATGCTTGGTCCTTGCAGAGAACTATTTATAATGCATTGCAGTCTCGCAGGGTGAACATTGGAGATGGTTAATATGGCAGACGTATTACTCCCTCTCGGGGGGGGGGAAGGGGGAAAAACATTTCTTTGGGTCTAAGGCTTGCTTTGAATTGTGAGGATTTGTGAACTTGGTACTGTTTAATGGCTGCTCTTTAAGAGGTGAGAGTTAACAGTGTCAAATGTTTGAGGCAGATGTAGTAGTGCACCGCGATGTGTCAAGAGCTTTGAGGTAAACAACAGAATGAAAATTGAGTGATCATCACTATGTGTTGCTCATGTGTATACAGACACAGTAGCTATTTTATGAATGGGCAAGTCCACCCTCCCTCATGGTTTTTGTGAGAGCATCCATGATCCTCTCTCAAAATTCCAAATGTGTCAACTGACCCGAAATGGTTTGGGGGGCCTGGAATAAGGGGATCTCAGATGACTGAGCTTCCTGATTGGTTGCAAATAGTTGGAAAATGCACAGACTACCCTCAGGTTTCTCATCTTTAGTTTTGAATTTGACATGGGGCAAAAAGTTCACTGGCCTTGTTGACAATGGGATGCGCAATGTTGTCCACAGGCAGCCAAAAGAAAAACTGTTTTTTGCTGGGTGCTGATTGGTAGATCAAACTGAGCCTTAGCTGTTATTTGAAACCCTGGAGCCACCACAGTCTGGTTCAAAACTAGAGTTTGGATGGAGAGCCTTAAAAATCGGTCCTATCCTTAGAAATCCCAATCAGATTTAACCTTGTTACATTCAGCTTGAGAGCTTTAGTAGAAGCTTCCCAATGCTCTAGGCACCCTGCCTGACCTAGAACTGTGCATAAATGACCTTTTGAGATTCTCCAGTGGGAAGAGAAATTGGGGGGGGGGGAATTTCACCAAATTTCTCCAGTGGTAGGAGAAATTCTCCAACAATTTCTCACAGGTAGGGCTCACCATTGGCAAAGGTTGTAGCACAGTGTCTTTCTTTTTCCCCCTAAAGGTGTTTGTTTGTTTGCACTGTCACTGCAAGTGGCAACAGCAGCAACTGCATTGGGCAGCCTGGCCCCCATTTTGCATTCTCCAAAATACCCCACAGGGCACCTAAGCATCATTCCAGGGCACTGGGTGTATGTGGAGAAGGAAGGCAAAACTCACCCCCAAATGGGGAAGAAAATCCTGCAATATGCCCTTTTATTTCGTGGGGGGGGGTGTATGTATTTATGTATTTATGTATTTATTTATTATATTTATTATATTTATTAATCACCCATCTGGCCGGTCACCCGGCCACCCTGGGCGATGTACAATTAAAATACAATAAAACAATACAATAAAATATAATAATAATTAAAACAATATAAAAAGTTCTTTTAAAAACCTAACCCACCCCATATTCCCACCTGAACAGCCATGTTTTTAATGCATGGTGGAAGCTCATCACAGAGGGGGCATGGCAAAGGTCACTAGGGAGCTCATCACAGAGGGGGCATGGCAAAGGTCATAATGTGGGGGCCGCCACAGAGAAGGCCCTCTTCCTAGTCCCCACCAGCCTGGCTGCTCTGGCTGTTGGGTAAGGAGAAGGCCGTCCGTGGCAGACCTTGTTGAGCGGCCTACTTGATGTTGCTGGAGGCGCTCCTTGAAATAAACTGGGCTGGAGCCGTGTAGGGTTTTAAAGGTCAAAACCAACACCTTGAATTCGGCTCGTCAAGCAACTGGTAGCCAGTGCAACTCATTAAGCACTGGCGTGATATGATCACGCCGGCGGCCGCCCTTAATCAGAACCGCGTTCTGTACCAGCTGAAGCTTCCGAACCATCTTCAAGGGTAACCCCACGTAGAGTGCATTACAGTAGTCTAGGCGAGAGGAGACCAAGGCATGAACCACTGATGGGAGCAGGTGATTAGGAAGGTAGGGGCGCAGCTGCCGTATCAGATGGAGTTGATACAGCGCCGCCCGGCTCACAGCTCAGAGCTTTAGAAAAGAAAAGAAAAATCTCAGGACATTTATGGGGGAAGAAAAGCTTTCTGACAAATTTTTGGCTCAGCTCTAGCTGTTATTCTTTAGGGTTCAGCAACCTTCCCAGGGTCTTCCAAATGTAACATTTCTGAGGGGTGATTGTGGATACATCTTGTCTTTAATGCTTGTGCAGATAGACGATTGTACAATGAAAGACAGGACACTCAGTCATATGCATGCCGCAGCCACCTCATAAATAAGGTAAGCACAAGGAACCTGAATCCAACCTATGAGAATTTCTCTGAAATTTCTTCTCCTTTGAATTAATTTTTGAAAGCAATTTCTTTTCTATCAAATTGAATAAGAATGGTCAAAAATAATTGCTTGACCACCACCCTTTGACTCAAAACCAACAACTCACACCTAAGTTGCAATCCCCTGAAAGGCACCATAAATGGGTGTAGGGAAAGCACAGATTGTGTTGAGTTATGAGTGGTCACTGGAACTTTGCTTGCCTATTCCCCCCACCCTCTGTTTCATTCTATTCAAGTGACACCAACTAGTTAGGGATCAAACACTAGCTGTAGTGACATCAGAATATACAAATGTAGGTATTTGCTGAAATCACCAAGGGGAAATGAGGTCCATTTTAGAGGATGAGCAATGCTATCTATACAGGACACATGGGTGGTCCTAGTCCATCAGGAATAAACAAACACCTTTATAGTGATCCCTTTTCCAGTGACCTGTGAAAAAGTCTCTTAATTTGAATGAATTCTCAAAATGATGCTCTCTCCACCCAACTAAATTTGGTCTCAGTACTATACATTATTAAATATGAAGTAATGAGAGGGCTTATGCAAGACCTTTTTCATCCCCATGTAAGCTAGTTTCCAATGTATAAAGCTGCTTAAAAGCCCCCATTCTCCTTTCTGTTTACTCTTGTTATTTCAGAAAGCCTTGCAGTGATTAAAGGATAACTGAACAGACTGCCATTTGACAGGTCCTAAATTGTACAGCCGTAGGTGTCACTTTTGAAAGTGGAGCTCTTTGGTGGTGATAAACCCATTAAAAGCAGTCAAATTTAAAACACCAGAATATTTGGAAGCATAGCAGGCAACACTGGACTAGGTGAGATAATACAGGAAGTTTATGCAGTTTTGATCTCGTCCATCCAAATAATAATAATAATAATAATAATAATAATAATAATAATAATAAATAAATGTATTTGTACTTGCTGAATGCAGTAGTGTGGATTTGGGTGCCTCAAACTCTGTCCTAATGATAGGGCCAGTTTGCAGCTTAAGGGACCTGAACCCCTTTCTGCAATGCCATACCGCTCACTTTACTCTTTGCCAAATTCAGCTCTGATAACTGCAAGTGTACTGGATGCTAGGGGGAAAAATGTCTCAAGTGAAAGCAGACAGAAGTGCCACCCCCCCACACACACACTATGTCTCTGCTCTTATATACCGACATATCCCTACTGTGTGACCTTTGCTCCACCAACTCCATCACCCTCACCACTACAATGAGTAGTGTAGTAGTGCAGTTGTTTCCTTGAAACAACTCCCCCCCCCCTTCTGCTTCCACATTGGCTGACTAGCTATCTACATATGGCAAAACAAAAGTAGGTGTCAGTAAATTTTGAGAAAGGCTAACTATCTCATGAGAACTGGCAGTGGTGAGGATTAGCTTCAGGTTTCCCTCACAGTCTTCACTAATCCTTGGACTAGTCCAGGGTGGGGAATCTCTTTCAGCCTGGGGGCCAAATTCCATTTCAGAGAAGCTCTCGGGGGTCATATGCCAGTGGTGGGCAGAAACGATGGCAAAGGGGGCAGAGCCAAAGATAAAAAGGGTGGGGCAAAAATATACCCAACCCACCCCCCAGCATATTGTAGCTTAAAGGTCCTACTGCCAGTAACTGAGCCTTAAGAGAGGCATTTCAACCTCTAAGCATGGGAACAAACTGCACAAAAGCCATGAAGCCACCAGTGGTTGGGGAAAGGGAAGGGGGCGTGGTCATCTGGGTATCTCCAGAAGGCTCGATTTGGCCTCCAGGATTGGGTTCTCCATCCTGATCTAGTTTTGCAATTCCTGTGTGCCTTAGGACAACTTCTTGTTTGACCTTTGGTAAAATTATCAATCTGTATTTGCTCTCATTCTGTAACACTGCTGCAAATTAATCAGAGGGAATAAAATGTCCTTACCTTAGAAAGTGAGCAGTAGAATGAATACTACTGGTATATAATTTAATGCTTGGAAAACAGTTTGAAGGCTTGTTGAAATACAGCACTGCTGTATGTGCCTCTCTCCTCACTATCAATCAACTAATGCAGCTATATGGCTTGCTCTCAGTGGACTACAGAGCACATGAGTCACCTGAAGACTCATGGCATGCTACTCTCAGTCAAGACTGCTGGCCTGATGAGTCACTGATGCTTCAGAAGAAAATGCCTGCCCCTTGGATGGCACAATTCTAGAGTGGGATTATAGCTCAATGCTAGAGCAGGTAATTGTATTCAGATGGTCCCAGGTTTAATACCTTTAATGTTCAGTACATAGCTAGGAATGGGGGAGAAATTAGTTTGGCTCACATTTTAATGCAAATTTACCTAATTTCACACCTGGTAGCCTATATGTGAACCAGCATTCAGTTCTCCCTCAAAATTTGCACTTTTCTGAATTTTGCAATGGGGTTCTCCATCAGAAAAGCATACAAAAAGTGTGCAGAAAAAAACAAGCAAGCATGTATGTTAGTGAAAGTAATGTTCAAAATTAATGTTCAAAATTGCCTTGACAGCCTCCAAAAGAGGACTGTGTGTGTGTGCGCACATGCGTGTGTGCGTGTGTGTGGTGTCACTATAGCTCAGGTGTAGAACCCATGCTTTCAATGCAGAAGGTCTCAGGTTCAATCCCTGGTCTCATCTGACTGAAGGATCTCAGTTATCAGGGCTGGGCAAGACTACTGTCTGGGTTTCAGGAGAGCCAATTCCAGCTTGTACTAAATGGATCCATTGTTTAACTTTGTGTAAACAAGCTTCATCTTGAAGCTAATATGGACAATAGGTTGTGCAAGCTTCTCCATTCAGAGTCTGACTCTGCCTTGCTGTCGTGCCTTGGCGAACAAGCTGGAGGACCAGGAACCACCCACCACCAGCAATGCCCAGGCTCTGCCAGCAGACCAGGAGGAGCCTGGGCCCTCAGGGGTGACTACCATGAGGGTGTCAACTGTGGAGGACAAGAATTATACCTCAGAGGTGGAGGCAGAAAAAAACCCACTTGCTTGGGACAGAAGCTGCCTGAAAAGACAGGACCTGAGAAGGAATGCTAGACTCAGCCAGAGGCCTCTTGTGTGAAAAGGTCTACTTGTATGTAGGGGGGGGGCTTGCTCACAAGGAGGATCTTTTCAGCTGTGGTCATTAAAAGTTCACAGCTGAGGTGTGGCTCAGACAGCCTCTGCATAAAAACAGCAGCGCAAGGCTGAGAGAGTTGCTGGAAATAACATCAGCCAGCCCTTCTTGAATCTGGCTTCCCCTAGGACTACTGCTTTGACTGATTTGTGGTGTGAGTACTTCTGCATTGAACTCCGACTATCCTTCTGCCTGCTCCTTGTCCATTGTGTTGTCTGGGGACCTTGTTGCCCATTACTTGGACTGTACTATGACCTACCTGCCCTTGTCTGTTGTGCTGCCTTGGAACCTATTGGCCTGTGCCCTGGAGTGCTCTTGCTTTCTACCTGATCCTTCTTTGTTCAGACCATCTTGGATCCTTGAATTTACAACCTAGGCTTGGACTCTGGAAACACGACACAAACTGAGAATTTGGTCCCCCACCACCTTGTTTACTTTGAGGTTGAATGTTGATCTAACAAATATCTTGGCCACCCAGCTAAAACTAGAACTCATCTGTAATAGAGAGACGACTGAGGATTTGCATGGTTTCTCTATATTGTTCTTACTGTATGTGGGTCTATTCCATTTTTTTAAAAAATTAAGATTCTAGGTAATGCAGAGCTAGTGGTAGAAATATGAGATTCAAAGCAGAAGTTAAGGTGTGGCTATGTTGAGTGAAAGGAGGCTCAGCTCTTCGTAGAGAGTGGTGGGAATAAATGATGAAAGGATAGCTATCGATAGGGATAAGGATATGGAATGACCATGGAGAGGACCATGTTGTACCTGTCTGCCATATGGCTGTTAAAGGTGAGGAACCTGTAAAGAGAGGTGTGGACACTCATTCAGCACTGATGATGAAATACCCAGGTTCAAACCCAGACTAACCACTCAAAGCATTGGAAGTGGATGGAAAAATCTGTTAGTTTTGGTTTCTCAAACATTTGATTTTTTTTTTAAATTTACAGTTATTTCCATCCTGAATATGAAGACATTGCATTTTTAAGGTAAATTCTTACCCCCCCCAAAATGAACTGAAACAAAATTCTTGCCACCATGAGCCACCATATCCAAAGCCTTGATGGGCTCATGCCAGCAGGGCAGAAGTGAGGGAGGAGGAGCAGTATTGTTCCCTCACCCATCCTGTTCCAGGGTGTTTCTTTTAAACTATTTCCCTCCCATTGCAAAGAATGGGAGGAAATTATTTATTTAAAATCTTTTGCAGCTGCCTTTCAGAGTAGGAGACCTCCCAAAGTGGAGTACAACTACAACAATAAAAACATAGTAAAAACCAACGCAGTATTAAAAACAGTGAACACAATAAAGCAGTACAAACAAAATTATATACACACATGCACACACACATGCACACACACCAGCTCCAAGGCTGGCATAAATATCCCCCTGTGTTGGGGCATATAAAGAGACAGGGAGGGATTTGGATCCAGTAGATCCAAAGTCTCCCTAATCCACACATATTGTGTTCCCGATACATCTCCTTTTGGTCTCTCCTGATGCCAGTGCTACAACAACAGGAAAGTAAGAGCTGTAGACATTCCACAGGCATTGAGAAGTTGTATCCAAGGTTAGATCTCCCCCCTCTGAGGGTGGACACCTCTCCCTGCCAGCTGGAGGGGAGATCCAAACAATCCTATGGCCTCTGGTACTGCCTCCCATATGATTGCAGCCTAAGTCACAAAGCAAAAAAGGAGTTTGGCTGTGACTGTGTCATGATCACCCCAAGATCCCTGTCTGCTTTGTGATTCAATCAATGAGCATATGTCTTGGAGCTCATCAGTAGCCTATAGCGAAGGGAGGGGCAGTCATGAAATGGAAACTGCAGCAAACTGCGCACATGCAGCAATCTGAGCAAATTCTAGAAATTAAAAAAAGAAAGAAATCTCTAATATATTGATGCCCCTCTGCAAGCAAATTCAGGAAATTCAGAACCCCAAAATCCAGAGAGGAATTCAGATGGGAAGGACTTGGTAAGAATCCCTGGAATATATGAGTTCGCCTTTGCCTTATTTATCTGTCACTATGGTACGTGAGGCAGTTGTGGTTACTGCAATTCTGTGGTCTTTATACTGTTGGCCCCAGATCTCAATCTTTTTTTAGGTGTCATAGTCTCGACAAATAAGAGTTTGCTTGCTGTTTTCAGTGCTATAGCCAGCCAGAGCCAGTGGATCACATGAAGGCTCTTTTTAAGTCTCATGTATGAACCAGACTATGGTTGCTTAGGAAATCAAGATGCTATTTCTTGTGTGCTGCTGCAGTGGAAGGAAGAGTTGCAGGCTGCAGCAGCTTCAATTCTCCCTTCTGAAAAGCTGCCTCCCCAACTCCGTAAGGCTACATGTATTCCTGCGCATTGTGTCAAGAAGAGTGTTCCAGCTTGCTGGGTTAAACTTATGCTTATTTTCATAAGATAATTCATGTAGTAATAAGATAATTTCATCACATTACCTGATTTTATAATGAGTATTAAAAAGAAGCCAATTTCAAACTGGCCAGGTTTGCGATCTCAGGTTAAATAAAGTAGAGGTAATTTTCATGTGTAAAGTAATGTACTGACAAGAAATCAATCTCCTTTTGGTAATAAAATTAGCCTGATCCCTGTGCTCATTATTTTTCACAGCTGAAGCTTGTCTTATCAAAGTTAGAGCAGTTTATGGCCTAATATTTTTTTTTTAATAGTGTAAACCAGAGTAAAACAGGGGAAAAAATAAAAGTATTAAAAGCCCTACTAAACCTTCAGTGACTTGCACAAGCTTTAACCCATATGGGCATTGTGAAATGCTTCTGAATGACAAGTAATTACTTATTAGCTGTAATACTTGCCAGTGAGATCAGAGAATGATGTCCACAGCTCACTTTGCATAGTTCAGCTAAATGAATCACAGCAGAGAACAGAATTAAATACGTGGAAATCTGTTGGCTTAGAGTGTATCACCGTGTAGCCTTTTTCTTTTGTATTCATTCATTTTATTTAGACACATTGCCAGATTCTATCTTGTAGCAGTTTTCTTATCATACTGTTGCTTTTACTGTGTGTTATGAGTTGCCAATAGTGAAGATAATGATGTGTCAAAAACCAAAAATACCCCCAAAAACCACTGGTGGGGGGGCAGAGTAGATTACTTCCTCTTTTCACAGCTGATACTCCACTTCTTAGTTTACAGCAGTCCTGTCGTGTCACTTCCGGCTGTGACGGGACCCTGCACTGGCACGACGGGATCCCACACTGTGTCTTGTCCATAGAAACCAGGGCAACAGGGCTTAAAATGGCCATTTTAAGCCCTGTTGCCCTGGTTTCTATGGAAAAGACGCAGCGCGAGGTCCCGTCACGCCAGCGCAGGGTCCCATCACGTCGGGCGTGGGCGGCTTGAGCGGCGCGGAGAATCGTACCGCACCGCTGAGAATCGAGCGGTGGGGGGGCAGCACGGAGAGGAGAGGCGCCCCCCCCCAAGTATGTTAACCTCTCTAGGGCTGGGGCATGGAATCTGGAGTGAGCTAGAATCAAAGAGCAATTGGGATCAGAGGGTGAACCAAGAATCAAGACAAAACAAGACAAAAATTGTAAGACACACATGAGCTGCCATAGTTCTTGTATGATCAAACAAAGTTCCACTAAGGCAGGAAGATCCCTTATACTGCTTTATTCCCAGGAGGAGGCAATGGCCAGCCTGGATGGAGTCTGTCCAGAAGGTTCTTCACCGAGAAGCTGCCATGCCACAAGGGGCACTTTCCTGAGCAGCTCCAATGAGGTTGCTCAGTGCATGGGGCAATGGTCAATGATTTTTGACACCTTTCTAGTCAACAGAGGGGATGGATTGTTCTCCACCTGTGACTGGCAGATAGCTCTCCTCAAGTGGCTGCACTGTAGGAGTTGAGAGTTTCTAATTTTTCAGTTTCTAATTTTTCCTTAAATTCTGTTCGTACCAAATTTTGACAATATTTTCAATCCTAAACTTGGTGTGTCCCTAACCTTGAGGGAAAAAGTATGCATGAAAATTCATATGCCATTTTGTGCAGATTGTACACAATTTCACAAGCAATTTTCCTCATATAATATATGTTCATGAACATACATTTTTTGGGGTGTAATTCCCTCTAATATATGCCTTTTTCATGCTTTTTTGTTTGGAGAACTCCACTGCAAAATTAGGAAAAATGTGAATTTTGAAGGGAAGCTGAATTTTGGTTAATGTATTGGTTCAGAAATGAAAAATTAGGTAACTCCACATTAAAATGTGATTGTGAACCAAACAATTTTGTACCCCATCCCTACTGTACTGTAGTAGCACCCTTTAAAGGAGCTGATGAGCACTGTAGAACAATATACCATCCCAGGGAGGGGGAATGGACTCTGAGAACCCACGTTCTCAAAATCTAACTTTTCCCCTCACTTTGTGGTCCTCACTTTTTAAAAGTTCCATTGGACATAAAAGTGGGCTCATTCCTCCTCTCACTAAAACCTCCCTTGTTCCAAAACAAAAAAGCACACCCCAAACCTGTTGCTTCTTTCCTTCCCTAGACCAATGGCATCTCTTCTAGCTTTCTCTCTCATGGTTCCAACAGGGTGTGTGAGTCGGTGATAGAGAGGTGGAAGTAGTGGATAGACAGTCAGATAGTCTACTACCCCATGACACCCCCATGATGCATCTCCAATTCAGTAGGAGGGGGGAAATGTTTGTATGAATATTTAGTGCCATTGGTGTGCATAAATGGTTTCAAATCATGCTGTCTACTTTGTAGAAGCTCTCAAAACTTTCCTGTAGAAACCTTCATGTAGGTTCCCCTTCCCCCTCCCCCAAAAGAGGGATGGGAGGAAGAGAGTGAGATGTTACCATGGGGCAAAGTGAATTGACTTGTCCCTATGATGAATGAAGGACGTAATCATGTTCCTTGCATGTGTAAGCTCCATGTATTATCACCTCTGTAGAATGTTCTCTGTGTTCTTGCAGCATGAGATTTAAATGAGGTCACGTCAGTTAACCTCGAGAGCAGACTGATCTGAGAAACAGGTACTTGTGGGAGCTGTGAAATCCATTTCCTATTCTGTGTGTTAATAGTGCCAAAGCTGGTGTTATGTATTGAATGAGATGTCTTATGTTGAGCCGTATACGCTTTTCAATAGTTAAATGCTGCTTTTGTCAGTGGGGACAAAAATGCACTCTTTAAATCAAGAGGGTAATTAATTTTCCTGACAAGCTTTCAAAGTACTCGATTGAGATTTTAGGCATCATATATATGACTTGACAGTTTGCATTTGCTTGGGTTATTTCCTCCCCCAGGCACACCCTTTCTTCCCTGGAGGTAAAAAGATCAAAATAAATAAATAAAAAGGAAGGGTCGGGAGCTGAAAACCCTGCTAAGCTGCATTGAGAATGTGTTCAGATTCTCATGAACTCCAAGAAATTGGTTTATTGCTTTATGGCTGGGGTGGGCATTTTGGACCAAAACAGTTTCATAGATCATAGAGTTGGAAGGATCCTACAAGGCCATCGAGTCCAACCCCCTGCTCAATGCAGGAAACTAGAGGAGGGGTCTCCCATCAAAGTAATAACCAGGCCTGACCCTGCTTAGCTTTCCATGCTCAGACAAGCTGAGCCAGCGTGAGCCACAGGCCTGTATAGTTGGAGGGCCATGACTCCAATCATGCCTCACCAATGGCTATGGGGGGCAAGGGCTGATGGGAGTTGTAGGCCAAAACATCTGGGGGGCTACAAGTTGCTCACCCCTGTTTTAAAGGAACATATTCTTTTTTTGGCATCTAGACCCTCCCCCTCCAAAAAATACTTTGAGGGGGGAGGTTGAGCTGTGCTATTGCCACTGCTATTGGTGAGCCACAACCCCAAGAAACTGTTGGATACCATGCCCCCCTTTCAAGAACATTTAATGAAATGGTCCCCTCAATTTCTCTGTCCACAAATAGGATGGAGAATTTTGAGAGGCCATTTGCACACAGCTCTACATAGCGCTGCCTTTTCCATGACGTAAAAGTGTTCTATGTTTAGCCACCACCATCCATCATACAAGCCCACACTTGCATCTTGAAGTGATGCAGCTTCACAGCGATACCCCTACCCTGTAGTGAGAGAGGGGAACATTTGACGTTGGGGAACATTTTCAAGTCAACCCTAATCATAAGGATCAAGCATCAGTTACAAGACAAAAGCCCTATTCAGGCATTCAAAAACCCCACTTCTCCATGCAACCAGGGAGTAGGGTTGTGCCATGTAGCCCCTGCCTCAATGTCACACCTGGAATTTGTGCATACGGCAGGAACATCTGCAGAAGTGAGGTTTACTCACCCCAGTAGCATGAAATTATGGGTCACACGGAGGCCTACTCTCATACAGCTGTTTGTAAGTAGGCCTCCCTTCTGGTCATGTTGACATGATAAGTTAAAGTAATTAAGAGCCCACCTTTCCACCAAAAGTGTTCAAGGCAGCTATAGGTGCAAATGCCTACCCCCCCCCATGTCATGTGTGCAACAGTAGTGGTGTGGCTACATGATGCAGCCCCACTCCCTGGTTGTGTGTAGAGGTCAATGGGTTTTACACACCTACAGATGTTTTGGACTTCAACACACATCAGCTCTAGCCAGTATAGCCAATGGTCAAGTATGCTGTGAGTTGCAGTCCAAAACCTCTGGAGGGTGCCACCAGGTTAGTCCAGAGACATAGCTCATTTCTAATCTATTTCCATTGCCCACTCAGCACTGTTAAGAAATGCATTCTGTTAAAGATGATATCAGAGTAGAACTTGAATGATTAGTTGGAGAGTTCATTTGGGATGGTTACATTATGGAGCCAAGGTATACTACCCATATTACAAGATGGCCCAATAAAAATGACTTACTTAATGAGAGCAGAGAGTAATTAGGCTGTGCCATTTAGGGGCTTAAAACAAAACAAAAAACACCCTGCCGGTAATATGGATTGCTATTTTTTAATGTGCTATTATTCATTAAGCAGATGACAACAGTTCCTGCTCTCCAGGGGGTAGGAAAAAATACACACGACATGATTAAAATATGTTCACTGGAAGGACAGATGCACTTAAAATAGTACAGTCTGGGCTGTCTTCAAAGTAGCATATTCTTGACCCAAATAAAGATGCTGACAAAGTTGAGCAAAAGATCTGTGCCTTCAGTAAATGTCTGTGTATCATTGAATAAAGCCAAGATGATGAAAGGCAAGTTGTACTGAAGTTTTCTGCACCAGTTTAATGACAAACTTGTTTATCAATAGACAATGTTGATATCCTGGGTATTGGAGAGATTATCTCTCTGTTGATGTAGGGAGCTAGTAGGCATGGGTGAGAAAAAAAAATTCAGTTTGTTTTTGGCCAGAATTTATGCTATTTACATCTACCAGAAACAAATGCAGACCCAAACATAATCTGTCATCTGAAGTCCATCCAACAGCAAAAAATTAAAATTAAAATGCATTTGAAAAATGTGCACATTTGAAAAAAAGCACATGGAAAATGCATACATATGGGAAAAAATGTGCTCAAATACATTTTAGTCAATGGGAGAAAAAGTGTGCATTTCACAGATGTGCACAATTGATCAGCACATTTGGAAAAATGTTCACAAAACATTTTTCATGTGGAAAAAAAACCCCCACACACCAAAGTTTGCAATGTGATTTGGACACAAGTCGGAACAAGCTTCAAGGCAGAAATTAGAGAACCTCTACAAGCTCAACTTTTGCTCAGTTGCACATTTCTCTAGTATGGCATAGTGGTTCAAATGTTAGACTGTGGACTGTGCTACACATTACACCTAATGCTTAGCATGCAATTTTGCCTTCTGAATTTCTTTAAGCTATTGTTATATTATTATTATTATTATTATTATTATTATTAATAATAATATATAATAATAATAATAATAGTATTTGTGTACTGCTCCACATCAAACAGATTCCTGAGCAGTGAACAATAAAAAGACAAAAACAGATAAAAGAAACAACAACAATATGTTGAAAACAAACTAAAAATTACAGTGGTGGTTGGACGACAGAGAAGGCTTCCCGGAACAAGGAGGTCTTCAGCAGCTGCTGAAAGCTGCGCAATGCCGGAGCCTGCCTGACCTCCAGTGGCAGGGAGTTCCACAGAAATGGAGCAGCCACACTGAAGGCCCTTCTCCTGGTTGTTTCCAATATGGACAAAGGTTCTTGAGGAACCACCAAGAGCATGCCATCTGATGACCTCAGCGACCGGGCAGGTTAGTATGGGAGGAGGCTCTTTCTCAGATTAGCTGGTCCCAAGTTGTTTTGGACTTTGTACACAAGTACCAGAACCTTAAACCTGACCCGGTAGTGAATAGATAGCCAGTGCAGTTCCTTCAGCAAAGGAGTTGCATGCTGAAAAGGGACAGCTCCCAACACAGTGCCTCCAATGCCCAACCCACAGAGTCGATCCAGGAAGATTCCATGGTCAATGGTATCAAAAGCCACTGAGAGATCGAGTAGAATTAACAGGGTCACATTCCCACTATCCTTCACTCGATAAAGGTCATCCATCAGGGTGACCAAGGCTGATTCAGTCCCATAACCATGCCGAAACACAATCTGGTATGGGTCTAGATAATCAGTATCCTCCAAGAGTGCCTGCAGTTGCTTCGCCACAACCCTCTCAAAAAGCCTTCCCTAAGAAAGGGGTATTTGCAACTGGGTGATAGTTATCAAATGAGAGCCAGTGTGGCGTAGTGGTGAGAGTGTTGGACTGGGACGGGAGATCCGGGTTCTAGTCCCCGCTCGGCCATGAAACTCACTGGGTGACTTTGGGCCAGCCACTGCCTCTCAGCCTAATCTACCTCACAGGGTTGTTGTGAGGATAAAATGGAGAGGAGAAGGAGGATTATGTAAGCCGCCTTGAGTTCCTTGCAGGAAAAAAGGCGGGGTATAAATGTAATAAATAAATAAATAAATAAAAAATACCATTGGGTCCAGAGTGGGTTTTTTTCAGGAGTAGTCATACTACTGCCTCCTTAAGGATAGCAGGAACCACCCCTTCCCATAGAGATGTAGTTTACCACTCCCTGGACCCACCCACCCAAACCCCTTTGACTAGTTTTTATAAGCCAGGAGGGGCAAAGATCAAGAGGGGCACTGGATTGGTCACATTGCTGCAAGCAGCTTGTCCACATCATCAGGCCACAGCAACTGAAACTGATCCCACAAAATTGGGCAGATGGTGGCATCAGATACCTCGACTGGAGCTGTGCTAAGGACAGCATCAAGTTCACTGTGGGGTGATTTTGTCCTCAAAATGAGATGCAATAAGATCACAGTGGGACTTTGAGGGGTCAGGGCACCATTCACTGGGGAGAGTGTTAAGCCCCCGGACCACCCGATAGAGCTCTGCTGGATAGCTACTCAAGGACGCAGTGGAGGCAGCAAAGTAACACTTCTTTTCTGCCCCCACTGCCACACAATAGGCATGATTATGCGCTCTAGAGCATGCTAGGTCATCTTCGCTTTGAGTCTTACACCATTTGCGCTCTAGCCGATGTCCAGCCTGTTTCACCGACCGCAGCTCCCCAGTATACCAAGGAGCAGAACAGGCTCTACAAACATGGAGGCAATTTGGTGGTGGTGGTGGTGGAGGGGTCACAGTGCATAGAGTGGAGAGGTTTCTTCCTCCTCACCATTGCCTCCACCATGCAGTTAGGGACATTAGTAAAAAAGAAAAAAAAAAAACTAAGTTACTGTGCCATAGATGGGGCTGCCAAAAATAGCTTTGAAATTATGGTTGGTCCAGCATGGGCCCAAAAGATATTGAATTGGGCCTGAGCATGTTGATCACGTTGCATCTGTGTTTTGCTAGTTGTACTGGCTCGCAGTCCTTTTCTGGGTCCAATTTGAAGTACCGGTTTGTATTTTTAAAGCTCCAAATGGCTTGACCCCACCTGAAAGACCACCTTCCCCCCCCCTAAGCAACTACCCAAACCTAAAGACCTTCTTCAGAAGTGAAGTGGAGTGAAGCGGGTAACCATCAGGGCAGGGGTGCAAAACCTCAGGATGGGGAGGGGCACAAATCTGGTCCATTTGGGGTCCTAATCTGGCACTTGGGGGTCCATATCCCCTTCCCCCAGCCTCACCCCTGACCACTGATAGTTGGGTGTTTTCCCAGCTTTTGCAAAGTTACCCCCCCCGCCCCCATTCTAAAAGGTTGAAATACCCCTCTTAACGCTTATTACTGGCAGTAAAGCTTTAAGCTGAAATATGCTGCTTTGCTTGCTGTTTTTTGCCCCACCCCTTTTGCCTTCAGCCCCGCCCACCACTGGAATGTGCCCCCCAGGAGCGTTCCCTTAATTGAATCCGGTTCAACATCCCTGGCCTGGGGAGATGGCTTTTTCAGAAGTGTGGTATTCCCAGTTATGGACAGCCTTCCCAGACAGGAGGGGAACTGGGAAGGGAAATCATGGCAGGTTTCCATCTCCCCTGCCACTTGTCCATTCCTGATCACCAGCAGGAAGTGGCTTTTCCACATCTAAATGGGACATCAGGTAACCCTTAAATATGTCCGGCTGTTATGTCTACCACCCTTATAATTCTCTGATTGTTTTCTATGAAAAAAATATATATCATTGATTCATCTGACAATCTGTTCCTTTTGTACTGGCTACCACCTTCCTCCAGTCCCCACTTAAAATCCGATTGCATTTGCACATAAAGAATGAAGCATTTTGACTACAATTGGGTGAGTGTTTTAATTAGAGATAAGAGATGCAGCCTGCTGATATCAGCTGTAGATAGGCTGCATGCATTCGGAATGCCTGCACTGACACATAATACTTCATTTGGGCTGCATCAGCAAGATAAGTTTGTAACAAGTGAAAAAAGAAGAGGATTGGTTGAGCAGGGATATATCTGCAGTTAAATAGATCCTCCAGTGCCTATTAGTTGTGGGATGGTTAATGGAAAGAAAGGTGTTCAGTGATGAATAAAACTGGAACTTTACAGACATGATACTGCAAGCTTGATCACCTTTTCAGTGTCTTCTTCCTTATCAAACTGCCCAGTCACTGAGGTCATCAGATGGCATGTTCCTGGTGGTCCTTCATGGACCTATGGCCCATTTGGAATCCATCCAGACTGAGAAGAGTCTTCAGTGTGGCAGCTCCATTTCTACAGAACTACTTGTCTCTGGAGGTCAGGCGGGCACCAACATTTTGTTGTTTCCAGCGCCTCCTGAAAACAGCTTTATTTTAAGAAGCTTTCCTTGATTGACCAGCCACTTTTTAATTTTTTAAATTTTTAATTGATATTCTGCTTTAATATAGTGTTTTATGCTTTTTGTCTTTTAAAAAATATTTTTACTGTGTTTTAAATTGTACAGCACCTTGATGGCTTTTCACCTTGCTAAGGCGGTATATACATCTTAATAATAAATAAGCTTGAACAAAAAATAAATAATCCAGGCCATTTTATTGATGTTTCCATATCATCAAAAACTGACCTTGGCACATCCTTCCCCATCCCCAAACCTGGTAGATCAGGCCAGGGGAATGCTGTGGGAGTTGAAATATCTTTATTCCTGTTAACGCTTTCAACAAGATCCCCTGTGATATTCTTCTTGACAAGCTGCTAAAATGTGGGGAAGGTGATGCTTCTCTTAGGTTGGCCTGCCAAATCTGGTCCTCCTGGGCTGGGGTGTCCATCTGGTCACCCAAGGTTCACCAGATGGTCATGCCCCCTTTCCCCTGGCCTTGCCCCGTTTCCTGCAACTACTGATTGGTGGTTTCCTGGCTTGCTTTTTTTTTTTTTTTTTTGCAATCCCCCCCCCATTTTAAAAGGTTGAAATGCTTCACCTAAGGCATAGTTACTAACAGTATGAGCTTTAAGCTACAATAATGATGATGATTTATTTTTTATTTATTGTTTTATTTGGGGCTGCACCCCTTTTGTCTTTGGCCACTCCTGTTTATTGTATTTGTCCCTCCCCCCCCAATGGAATGCAGCCCCAGACAGCTTCTTCAAAATTGAATTTGTCGCTTGGGGCGAAAGAGGTTCCCCACCTCTGTCTTAGGTGGATTTGTAGCTGGCTGTTGGGCCATATTCAGAGTGCTCATCAATGACTTCTCCTCACCATGGAGAGAACTTACCAGTGGGGTTCTGTCCTGGGCCCAGTGTTGTTTAATTTATTTATTTTTAATAAATTACTTGGATGAAGGAGTAGAAGGGATGCTCATCAAAGCTGCAGATGATGATACTGCAAACTCGGTGGGGTATCTAATATCTTAGAAGACATAAAGAGGATTGAAGATGATCTTGACAGGATGGAGAACCAGGCCAAAGCTAACAAAATGAATTTCAACAAAGATGAATGTAAAGTTATGCATTTAAGTAAGAAATATCAATTAGACAAATACAGGATGGCTAACACATGTGAAAATGGTTTAGCAGTTTAAGTAGATCCCAATATGAGTAGATCCTAAATATGAGTCAGCAGTGCAATACAGCTGCTCAAAAGGCTAATGCAATTCTAGGTTGCATCAGCAGAAGCATGTAGTGTAATGATACAGATCTAGCCTACTTTGGTAAGACCATACTTAGGGCCAAAGCAGAGACATTACTATGGTAAAGACGGAGCTACACTTTTCTTTTTACTCCAGTTTAACCACAGGGCTCCTGTTCCAGACTTGAATCCTAGTAGGGGGCTTCTTCCATTTCCCCCCACTGTGGTTCCACTCTGTATTCCCACACACACCTGCAATTTATAGCAGTGAATAGTGATCCATTTGTTATATACTTATCTATGGATTAACATAATGTCTGCTTTGGCCCATAGAGTACTCTATCTAGTTTCTAGTTTAAGGAGTATATTGACAAACTGGAACATATCTGGAAGAGGGCAACAAAGATCACAAGAGACCAGGAGACCAAGTCCTATGAGGAAAGGTTGAAGGAGTTGGGCATGTATAGCCTGGAGTTGACATGATTGAGAGGTGATATAATAGCCGTCTTCAGATATTTGAAGGGTTGTCTCAGAGATAATGAGCCTGAACCAATGAGTTCAATTTATGAAAACAGGGAACTCCTTGATGGTATGAGCTGTTAAACAATGAAGCCTCAGAAGATCGTAGATTCTCTTTTATAAGTTGTAAGCAGAAGCCACCTATCAGGGATGACCTATCAGGGATGCTGTAGTAGTGGATTTTCTGCATTGGCAGGGGGTTGGACTAGAAGACCTTTGTGATCCCTTACATGATTCTAAGCCATTTTATTTCCAAAAGCAGATATGCCATGTTTTGTCAGGACAGGGTTTTTGAATTGTTCATTTGCATGTTTAGTTAGAGCAGATTCTAGCATCGGTGCTCGTTTTCCCATTCATAAGAGGTACAGAAAATAGTTCTCCCTCCTTTTTTGCAGCAGTGCATATGTACACATTCATTCCCTTGTGTGTGTGGTGGTGGTGGTGGTGAATTGTAAAAGAGAGTTATGATGATGAAGAGAGAAGTGACTTAATGGCGCATGGCTCTCCAATTAAAGCACTGACTGGCTTATTGCTATTGTGCAGGGTGCAGGGCTAAAGCTGAAACATGCTTTTCATTGGAACTAGGGCTGTCAACTTATTAAAGAAACCTTCGTTGATGAATCCACCGAATCCTCACATAATTGATTGATCAATTAAATGTGCATACACTTGCATATGAGTAAAACACATGGCTTCTGTTCTGAAGAAAAACACATACTTTCTTTGATTTTAGCATACGCGCTTAATCAAGGGTGCAGAACCGTGGGCCAAATTGGGCCCTCTGGGATTTGCCAGGTGATCATGCTGCCTTCCTCCTGACTGCTGATCAGTCAGGTTTTGTCTTCCTTTCACATGCCCCCCCCCTTCTAAAAAGATAAAATGGCTTTCCTAAGGCTTATTATTGGCAGTAAGAGCTCTAAGGTAACATATGCTGGTATTTCTGGTACTTTTGGGCCCGCCCCATTTTGCCTTTGGCCCCACCCATCTCTGGAATGCAGCCCCCGAGAGCTTCTCCAAAGTTGAATTTGGCTCTCTCCACACCCCTGCTCCAATTGTCATTCCGCTCATGCTTTGATGGGGGCAGTTTTTCCCCACCCCCTTTGAAGGGAATGAAGGAGAAGCCTGTTGTTCCAATGTGAATATATGGACAATGAGCGGGTGGGAAGCCTTCTCTTATAAGGCTAGGGTAGCGGGAGATGGGAAGAAGGGACGTATGAGGATTTTGTTCCCATTCACAAATTATATGAACATGGCCCGTTCACAATAGCAAAAGTGAACACGAGCAGGAGCACGATTCTTGGGGAAATGTTTGCAATTTCCCAACTTGTGTTCATGTTTGAAAATGTACATTTGCAGAAATCCCTCATTCCAAATCTGCATTTTCATGCTTTAGTTTATGGGGAGAGGGGGGTGTTGCATGTTTTTCAACTGGGAAAAATTGTGCACATTATTTAAAAAATCATTTTTTCCTGATTGGAAACACACACACACACACACACACACACACACACACACGTTTGTGTTTGGGAATGCAAAGCAGATGAAACAAGCTTAGAGGAAGATTTTGGGCAGGGCAACCTCAATGAGCTCGAACACTGTATGCTCACCCATCCTTATGAAGACCAGGTTCATCGGACTTGACCTCCTCTCCCTGAACTGTTTCCATTCCAAATGATTGTTATAAGAACTTCTACTTAACTTTAGGAATTGGTGCTTGAATTTGCTTTTTTTCCTCTCTTCCCTCTGTATTCCCCTTTCCTTTTGTGTTGTGTCTTTTATACTGCAAGCCTGTGGGCAGGGGCTGTCTTGTTTTATTGGTATATGTAAGCTGCTCTACTTCCAATAGTGAATAACATTTCTATAGCTATCATAAAGAATTTTGATGACTTTGAATTTTGGTTTTATTTAGTGTGGGGGGAGAACAACCATGGTAATTAGTGACACTTTACAAAAGAATTTGCATCCCCCCCCCAGTGCAATCCATTTCCCTCTAGGGATAGGAGGACCAGGGATGCTCATGGTTGCTGAAATTCTCATCTGAAACCTGTTTTTTTTCTCATCTGCTCAATTCGGCTTGCTCCCATTCTCATCTGCAGCCTGGTTTTTTAGATAATTTGAATGGGAAAAGTTGGTTGCCCAATTTGAGAAAGATGTGCATTTTTCAACTGTGCATTTTGCAAATGTGAATTCTAATTTGGGAATTGGAAGACTTTTTTTCAAGGAACATGTGTTCACATTCACATTTGGGGTTGTGAATGGGGCATTTTTGAGTGAATTGCAAACTGAAATGAAATTCTTATACATCCCTTAATCCCTTTCCCTATGGGCTGGATCACAAGGAAGTACTGTACTTGGCTCTGGGGAGGGGCTGAGGCCACTGACTCTCTCTATGGCAGGGCTCTCCAACCTTGGGTCCCCAGATGTTGCTGGAGTCTGGACTACAGCTCCCAGAATCTCTTGCCATTAGCCATGCTGGCTGGGTATGCTGGAGCTGTAGGCCAGCGACATCTGGGGACCCAAGGTTGGAGAGCCCTGGTCTATGGGATGGGAGATGAAGTTGTGCTTCCCATTTAAAATAATAGCTGAATTGGTTGGTTCGTTGGCAGGCCGCAGGGGTGGAATGAAGAGAATAGTGTGTGTGCTGTTGACACCAAGGGGTAGGGAGGAGGATCTCACCTTTATTTGCCAGAGACAAAACTGCTAAATTGAACTATGGGTCAATGAGAATCTTGGCAAATTATCTCTCTCTGTGTGTGTGTTTGTGTCTGTCTGTCTGTGTGTGTACACATATATACACACACACACACACAATTTATCATGAATGTCTTGTATCTAGATGGACTGCAGATGTTGAACAAAATAATAACAAAGCTATATTGTTTCCTTGCCATTATCTTCTCAGCTCTCCGGAGAAGTCCTGTTTCAAAAAGGAATTGTCATGGATGATTGTGCAGTGAATAAGGTAGGAATTCCTTACAGTTGAGGCATTCTTCTTTTTGTTCCTTATTATTTCATATCAGTGGAGGATCATCTGAGGGTCACGCTTGGGATGACCTTTTACCTGGACGATTTTTTCCTCTTATCTCAATGTGATACATGTCAGTAACATAGACCATAGCCATGATTTATGTAAAATAGAGATGGAAAACCCACTCCTTCTTTTGTTGAATTCCACTAGCTAATTCTCCTGAGGATCATTTTTGCTTTACTGTCAATTTTCTGAACCATATCCGTTTGTTTGTTCCAATGATGGGAAAAGAAGTAACACAATAACTGAAACTAAACAATTCAGAATAATTCCATATATGAATATTGCTTTGCTCCTTGACTTTGGAAGGTGTAGGCCTTCTGTGTGCTAAGGGTAAAATGATCACTTGTTTACTTCTTGCACTCATCTGCATAGATTCATCAGCTTGGATTATCCACTTGATGAGGCAACAAATACATATCCATTGCTAGGAAAAATGTGGAGTTAGTCACAATATTATTTGCATACTGATATGGAAATGAAAAGACGTGTGATGTAGGCGATGATAGATTTAAGTGGTTGCAGGTAGCGATCTAAGGCAACTTTTAAAGGTGAAAGGCTTCCACTGACTCCTCGGGGGGGGGATCCTATTTGAGGCACATTTAAAATGGCTTAAAATTACCATTTCTGGTGCCCATGCTGTTGCTGTGTACACTTCTGGGTTCTAGGATTCTTGAAAATTTTCAGTCTCCAAGGGATCATTGGAGTGTTACTAATGATTCTGACTCCCTGAAAACTTAATTCTCCAAACATCTCAAGTCCAAACCTCACATGCATCACTATGAAAAATTTTGTTCTCACTTTCAGAGATTGGGATCACGCAGGTCAGATAGGCGGCTTTAGTCCCCTGAGTGCTTGGCTGTACTTTCTCCCACGTAACCACTGCAATTCGGGACAACATTGCTGTGGAAGTTCAACACTGAGGTGGAGGGAAGGTAGAAGTTGAGGAAAGGACTCTCGTTGTGTGCGGAGCTCCATCGGGGGGAGGAAGTGGGGCGAACTCACCCCACTTGCCCCCCCCCCGAGCTCTGTGCGACTTACCTTTCCCCAGCTCGGCACAACTCCCTGTGAGAGGAGCCGGGGAAAGGAACTTCCAGGTCCCCGGCACATCACTTCTGGGTCCCCGGCACTGCATTTTTTACGTAAAAACCATGGAAAACCACCATTAAACGGCCACGATTTGCAAACTGCGGCAGTTTTAAGGTAGTTTTCCATAGTTGTTATGTAAAAAACTCAGTGCCGGGGACTGAGTGCCTCGTCGAGCACCCAATGAGGCAAGGTAAGGGGAATCCGTCCATCCCTACCCTCTGTCCTTTCCCACCCCTCAAATCTGATAGACTTTTGGCTAGTTGCTGATACTAGGTTTTATTTTGATTTTTACTCCTATATTATACTGTATTTTGTGGCTTTGATTGTTGTGAACCGCCCAGAGAGCTTCAGCTATTGGGCGGTATAGAAATGTAATCAATAATTAAGTAAAAGAATAAAACACAACATGGCATCTTCATGCAGAAACATTATGTAAATTCAAGAAATCTCATGTATTTGGCTTTGATTTGTGTGATGAGCATGCAGCAATTCAAACCCAGACAAATGGCACAAGCACTCCAAGCCTGCTGTTGGGGAGAGCAATATTTTTAGGGGTACCAATGAGGCAGCAGGCAAGCAGAGGGATGCCCCCTCACTTTGTCTGCAACATCATAAGGAATCCTAAGGTACACCTCTTGACGTGTGCTTCTGTTTCATTGATAACAGCAGAGAGTGCTCTGAGTCTGAAATATGTGCTCCCTTGCAATGTTGCAGAGAATGCCAGAAGAACACAATTCCTGACTTCCACAAGGGAAGCTTATAGTATTTTCCTCATCTAAGTTTTGCCCAATGTTTTAAGGGCTCCAGATTACTTGATGTCATTTACAGAATGGCACCGATACATTTGCCATCTGCTATTCTTCAGCTTTTTGTCTTTCCTTTTCTGGGTTTTATTCAGACAGCTGCACAAATGCAGTTTGCTGAAATTTTCAGGGTTTCTTCTTTTTTCTCTCTCATATGCACCAGCACAAATGGACATTGATTAGAATATAGTGCAAAAAAAAAGGATTCTTCATGTAATCATGCCAGTCGCGCAACCAGAACCCTTTCTGTTTATTAACATGTATATGCACTGTGACACATTGGTAACCTGTTTAAAACAAGAACAACCTGAAAATTGTAGGAAACTGTCCACTTACCAGTTACAAAATCATCAAGTTTAGAGATTTAAGTGCAATCCTAACCCACTAATGATGTGGCTCACCATGTTCCTAACCTCCTCTGGCTGGAGAAGGTTAGGATGCCACAGATGTCATCTCTGGCAGCTGGGAAAAGCGCCGTTGTGGGGTGGGTGTTCTAGCCTGCCTGAAACCTTAGTTACACCTACAGAAAGTCCACTGGCAGAGGGCTATTGCCCTTTGGCAAAAGGTAGCTGAAGGCTCTGAAAAGAGGCATGCCAGAGTTGGGATGGAGTAGAGGCAGTTTAGGACTCCCTTGATCCAAAGTCCACAGAGTCCCCCACATTTCCCAGTGAGTCACCAGGACTGGGATGGAAAAAATGACTGTAATCAACCATGGGGGGGGGGGGAGCAAATAAATAAATAAATAAATCCTGCCCTCCTGACCTTCCCACCCTGGCCACTTGTTCTCTGGCAAAGCTCCGAGGGTAGTGGTGGTTCCATTTGTCATGCCCCTGCTGAAGGAATCCTCCTCTAAGGAGGAGCTAGACTTCCCAGAGGCAGACAACACCAAGAGGCTCAGGGGAGAGGACCATGGCTCCATCCCTACAGGAGGAGTGGAGTTCCACCCCTGAGACACAGCGTGGGCGACCACCTAGCCCCTGAGAGTGTTGTCACCTCAAGAGGCAAACCAGTATGGCTTGTTTAAGGAAAAGTGTCTGAAAGAAAGAAGGACTCCTCAAGAGGAAGGGACTCCTTAGGAGCAAGGCCTGCAACAAACTGCAGCGGAGTCCTGGATGGGGCTCAGGAAGATCTGGCAATATAAGCCTGCAGTCTCAATCTAGCCATTGCTGGAAACAATGTCTTCTACCAGTGCCTTGTACCTCTGACCTTGCTCTGTGGTTGAACCTTTGTGCTACTGACATTGGACCCCTCCTTGACTCTGCTTCTTGTATCTGACTGCTAATCTGTGTTTTGACCTTGGCTGCTTCTCAGATCTCCCTTTTATAATCCTGCCTCTTGCCTGGTAAATCTGTGTCTTTGACCATTGCCTGATTATTGACTTGCTTTTGTATTGCCCCTTAGTTTAACCTAAAGCTGAGCCTGATCCAACCATAGCAGGACACCCTTGTGGATCTCCTCATAGGCCAGGAATCAAAATTGCTCTGCCCAAAAGTAAACTGGAGAGTGGAATTTGGGGCAAAGTGAACCCTTTGAGCAAAAAGAAACTGGAATGGGATGAAAACATTTGAGTAAAAAATTGTGTCCTCTGAAGCATTGCAAGAGATCCTTGGACACACTTTTCAGACTGTGCTGTGCAAACACATGGAGCAGCCATTCTTTATTTTCGGTTCAGTTCAGTTATTTTAAGGACTCTCAAGTGGATACCATGTTTGTTAATGTTTAACTGGTAAATATTAGTTTTATTTATGACATTTGTATGTTTCCCCATAATATGAAGCTGTCTGAGTAGCATACAATCAGCAAACATAAAAAAATTAAATACAAAATGGAACGTGGTACCTGAAAATCATAGGTACACATAAAATACAGCAACAAAGCAAACCTTACAACACCTCAAAATTAAACACATAGATTTTAAAACTGAGAAACCCAGACTACAGGAATTATTTAGATATTTATTTATTTATTTAAAATAATACTTTTAACATGTCCAGGTGATGTACAATAACAAAAAATATGAATATATATTAAACTAAAACAGTCCATTAAATAAGTCCAAGAATCTCATCTCTCATCACCACTGTTTGCCTCAGTTTTACAGACTCCCAATCTGAAAATGTCAGATCAGGCAAGTCTATCTGCATTACATCTTCTACAGTGAAGAGAGAGATAATTATTTCAACTTCAGGAAGTGTGATAAAATGAGGATGCCCGTAACCCTCCAAATGCGGAGGATTATTGGCATCCTATTGAGGGTGGGAGGAGTATGGCGGATAAGATATCTGCCATACTCCCCTCACCCTCAAAAACATATAGGCAGCTGATTTCAGCCATCTAGATGTTTTACCTCTCTTCATGAGGAGAAGAGACTGCGACACCAGCTAGATTCCTCAGGATCTGATGGTGCATCGCTCCTTCCCTTCCCACCTCCGGGAACGCCTCCCCCCCACACACAGGGAAACCAAAGACAGTCTTCCATGTTTGGTTCCCAGCTGGTGTGGAAAGAACCACGCTGGCTACGAGGTAGAGGGCTGGGTGCTCTGCAGTGCTGCAACCTAGGAAGGTATTTCTGAGGTTGCAGTGCCTTCTATGCCCAATCCTATGACCCCCCACAGACAAGGTCAGAGGGACATAAGATTGTGCCTTTAGCGTCCAGTTTTGCTCACACTACCACATTCCAAGCCAAATGTTCTCCTGAACTTTCAGCTTGTAATTGTTTTGTTCTGAAATCCTGTGGTTCTAGGCAATATCAATGGTTCTTTTCTGCCTAGAAAGATATACATTAAACATGACCTAGCGAAATTCCATACATCAGAAATGTTACTTTTGGAACATGCTGAAATGTCACTAAATATTAACCTGACTCTTCTGAAAGATCCTTGGGGAAAAGGTAGACAGTGTCTAGAACTGCCTTTGCCTCGTGATGAATGGAGTAAACCATCTTTGTCTCCCTGATCTTTGGAAAATTGTCCTATGTTCTGTATAATTTGTCATGTATTTTGATGTATGCTATGGATTTCAGATGTGCTTACTCTGTAATATTGCCCCCTTATCTCTTCGTCAGCCTTCTGTTTTAATTACCTGGCAAATTTGGATAGCAAAGTAGAAAATCTATACATTTTGTAAACTTTTTCCCCCAATGGAAAGACTCAGAAATGAATATGGCTAAAATAATTTTACACTCCAGTTTTAGAATGCTGAATGCCAGTAGGTAGGAGGAAAGGTATCAGCTACAATGTAGATAAATTCATTTATTTTCTATGTGGCTAAGATGTTCTGGATGCTAATAAAGCCACATTTAAGAGCATTAGTTTAATGTTCTGGTTGCAGAATGGGTAGTGGTGTTTTTTTTAGTCCTACACACACACACACACACACACACACACACACAGAGATTAGCAATTTGAAAAGCAAACAAAACTTCAGCAACAACAACAACAACACATTGATCATATATGAAGCATGCATTGTCCTGGTTATCACTTTTTTCCCCCATCTGTAAAGCTGGGGTGATGATTCCTGTGAACTTTTCCCCCCATGCAAAATGCCTGAAAATGCATATCTCTCATGATCCTCATAACAGCCCTGTAAGACAGACTGGGCCAAGATATGTTGATACACACGGCAACTCAGTGAGCTTTGTGGCTGGAGAAATATGAATGTTGCTATCCCACACCAGTACTCTATTATATCTAGAAATAGGTGGGCACCCACCCAGTGCCCACTCTGCTTTATTCTGGTGTGGGACTCGGTTGTACCATGTTCTCTGCCCTCGGTCCCCCCTCTGGCTCAGAGGAGGACAACACAATGGAGGAGAGATAATCCATTAAGCCATCATATGTTATTCTGGGGCCTTCAGGCCAAAGGATGTGGCTTTACTGGACTCAGAGGGCATGCCTTCTGATGTAATCCTCACCCCACCCCCCCATTCCAGTGGCTGCAGAATCAGGCAATGGCCCTTTAAGAGACAGAAAGCTCCTCAAAAGGCATGGCATTAACAGAAGTTCAAGATCACTCACCTTTCATAAAGCCTCAGAAGGCGCCTGCATGTTGCTAAGACAACAGTTCTTCCTGAGTGAGTTTCAGCCAGCATAGATCTATCCATGGAACCCTACCTGGCCTAGTTATGCCAACCTGCATAGCTGGACTTGACTCTGCCTCACCCTTCTAATAAGTGCAACTGCTTCTGACCAGCTCCCCTGGAAACCTTGAGCTGTGCTAGACAGACAGGTTGTGTCCTCTGCACGGTCCCCATAACTTATAAATGGAGGGCAGAAGGGAGTACCCAATTTGAAGCCTAGAGTCCCTGAATGCTCCTGTGTCTGTCCTGTCCAAGAAGTTAATCGGGCCCTCTCCTTTGTTTTGTTAAGCAACACAATGGAAAGGGAGGACTAGCAGGAGGTTGTCAACTTATAATGCAGGGATGGGTATCGTGTGGCCCTCCAGTAGTTGTTGGACTACAACTCCCATCATCCCTTATCATTGGATATGCTGGCTGTGGCTGATGGGAGCTGCAGTCCAACAACATCTGGAGGTCCACATGTTCCTAGGGATGTGTGAATCAGCAAAACTTGAGCTAATCAAAGTTCTCCGAATTCCATCTCGAAGCTTGTTCTGACTGTATAAGGATTCCACCAGGGCAGGCTGGTGACTCCTATGTCCATGGGGCTCCTTATCCATTAAATCTTTTCGTTTCAGCTCTATAGGAGCTATCCATGGTGCTGAACTCCAGCTGCAAAATAGGTTCCCCACCATGGAGCACCATGGATAGCTCCTATAAAGCTCAAAGAAAAAGATGTAATGAATATGGAGTTCCACTGACATAGGAGTCACCAGCCAGCCTCCCCTGTTTCCACTTGTCTCCTTATTTATAGCTTGGTGTCAGTGTTTTAAATGTATACATTCTGAATCAATTGATGCAAGAAACAGCACACATTTTGCTCTGGCCTTTTTGTTAATCTGATTTCCATAGTTCAAGTTTAGTAGAGTTGAAGTGAGTATTCAGAGTATTGAGTATTCAGATGGATTGTAGCAGACAGAGTTTACAAGTCCTTGCAGCTTTTGCCTTAGAATGTTTCATCATGAGTATTAAAACATTCATGGGACGTTCACAGAGGAGTGCATATGCCCACTTCATCAGGTCTCATTTTGCCAGTTCACACTCATCTCTCATGGATGTTATGTAATGTTTGGCAGCCTTGGCTTGAGTTAAGGTTAAGTAAAGTTCAGGTAGGTGTTAAGTTTTGATGGGATGGTGATAAGGTGGTAGCAGTGAAGTCCCTGATCTCTCACTTCTAGTGAGAATTCCCCGTTGCTCAAAAGCTGCAAACTGCACCATTCATAGCCTAATTCATGTTGCTAATCTTGCTTTTTAGGCATTTATGAAGTTGTCTTATTGTGTGTGTGTGTGTGTGTGTGTGTGTGTGTCTGTGTCTGTGTTTAAAAAAAAATAAATTTATATAACTTCATGCTAGGCTGGTTTTAAGGAGTATCAGCCAATATTTGGAGAGTCTGCATTTTATTTTCAAAATAGATCAAATACAATAAAGTTTCCTATACAGATTATTCTTAGGGAATTTCTACACATGAAGTTTTATGTGGCCCTTGCTTCAGTTTTCAATTCAAATGTTAGACCAATATTCATTGATCAGAATGCTTGTTTGTAGGAAAAGTGTCTCTCTCTTTCTAAACCTCAAATTATCTCTCTCCCCCACACCCAGAATATGAGGAAATGTGTGGATTTTGGTAAAATGAAATGCTCACCCATCTACACTAGCCAATAGGCATAGCTATTACTAGAATGGAGAGAACCATGTTGTACTTGCTGGGGCCTGAATGGTTGAATCTTTCCTTTCTGTTTCTCCCATATTCACGTAAAAAACCAACCAACCAACCCTCACGTTCTTTCTGTCCTGTTTATGAAGAAATGTGTGCATTTTGGTAAGTTCTTATCAAAAAAAATGAACCAAATAGATTCTCACCCATCCTTACCCATCATTGATCTGTGTGAGGACTCAGCATTTTTCATGTGTTTACGGGGAAGGAACTAAATTATGTTGTGCATGCATTTAAATGTATGAGTGTGAACACTAAGAGAGCAACCCTATAAAAGGCCATGGGTGAGTGTCCCAGGGACCACAGGATTGTTTGAATCCCCCCTTCTGAGGTTGGGGACTGCGCTCTGAGCTCAGAAGGGGTGTCAGAAATCCATCCCCACTTCCCTGACCTTCTCACAGCTGTCATGGAAAGAACTGTGCTGGTTGCCCTTCGAGGTTGGAAAAGTGACCTCAAAGGAGGAGGAAAGAGGGCATTCCCATGGGAGGGGAACAGGATGGGATATGAGATATCCTAAGCCTCCACCAGCCTCCTTTCTTCCCCCTCCGGTCCAAAGCACTCTCACTACCTGGTCTAAAAAGACCATCTAGCTAAATCTGCAGGGTGGGAGGATGGGGAGGCAAAGATTGCTTCTTCCATTCCTTCCACCCTGCATTGGATGATTGGATGCCTCTGAGTTGGGGGGGGGTTCTGATCACTGAGGGTGTAACCAATAGGATTGCACTCTAAGACACGCTGCAGTGTCATGGGTCTTTTGCTTTGTTTGCTTTGCTCCAAGAAAGCAACATGGCTAAGCTTCTGTATTGCCTGCTCCCCCAGTACAACTTTGGTAAAAGGGCAATAGCCCTCTTGGTTTTCAAATCTGTGGAAGACAGGCTACTGAAGTGTTAGTGAATGCATCAGACAGCAGGCGATGTAGAGGCTTTTTTTTTTTATAGGGATGTGTGAAGCAGCAAGACACAAGCTCACCGAAGTTCGTTCCAACTTGAATCCATATCAGATTCTGAGCGTTGTGTTTTCTTTTCTTGTCGCATGAAAATCCGTGCTTATTTTCGGCACATTTTCCTCAAATGTACGCATCAATTGTGTCTTTGAAACATATGTATTCTTTTCTTATTGATTAAAGCTTATTTGTGTGTATTTTTGAAAAGCACGCATTTTAGCATGCTCAGTGTGTTCAAACGTACGCATGCTGCCAGACACTGTGTTTTTGTTTTGTTTTTTTGTCCGCAAATCACATTGCAAGCTCAGAAATACCTGGACCTCAGCTGTAGATTGTGTCTGAGTCTGTGTTTGGTCCAGGAAAAAAAATATATGATCTGAAATGAATTTCTCATACATCCCTAGCGCTTGAACCATATGCAATAGTAGAGGGAGTGGGGCTTGTCAAGTAATGCTTGGATTTACGAAACAAACATGTCTCTATTTTCATCTGTGTAAATGTGGGAGGGGAGGTGTTAAACCTATATCCATCACTTCTCCATGAAACATTCCTTCCAAATATCCTCCCTTCAGTTGATTGTTTCCATTCCCCAGTGGCAGTTTTCCCTTTGCATATTTTTCTAACATAAAAAGTGGGTTACCGGTATCTATTATCTGACAAGTGCCCCCCTCCCTCCCTCCCTCCCTCCCTCCCTTTCCTTCCTTCCTTTTGTTCCTTTTTAATGAAACAGAGAAATTATTGTCACTGATTTTCCCTTTAGTGTGTGGGAAGGCCAGATTACATTTGTGCTCTTTTTTTCTTCTCCTCCATGATGTTGTTTATATAATTTCATATGCATTAACTATTGTTGATGTGAAAAGAAGAAGATATATTCTTACCTGCCGCATCATTTCAGGGTCAACCAGTTAGAGGTTTCAGTTCAAAATGTATTTTCAGGCAAAAAAGGGAAGTTGAATTTACATTTACTTATTTATAGGATTTTCACCACACTTTTCAACCAAAAAGTCTCCCAAAGAAGCTTACCAACATAGAAAATTAGTCAGTCCCTGCCCACGGGCTTATGTTCAAAAAGGCCCAGAAGGGAAAGGGATTGGCAGGGAGGGGAAAAACAAACAAATTCAGGCACAACTTCTGAGTTAGAAACTTTAGCAGGTATTAGTTAAGGAGGTGTATCTAAGCATAATGGAAGGTGGGCTGCTGCTTCCTCTCCCTCTGACAGGAATGTATGAGAATTTCATTTTTGCTCGCAAGATTTCTTAGATTTCATAGATAGAGTTGGAAGGAGCCTACAAGGCTATCGAGTCCAACCCCCTGCTCAATGCAGGAAACTAGAGGAGGGGTCTCCCATCCAAGTAATAACCAGGCCTGACCCTGCTTAGCTTTCCACGCTCAGACAAGCTGAGCCAGCATAAGCCACAGGCCTGTTTGAAGCTCCAAATGCGAGCATGAGCACATGTCTGCCGAAAATATTTGCAAATTGTCGAACACATGCTTGTATTAATCTCATTCCCGATTCCCAGTTCGATTTGCACAAATTTCCTCAGAAGACTGAATCAGCCCCACTTTAGTCTATGGAGGAAATTTATACAGATTTCCCATCCAATCACTGCTCCATTTGCGTAAGTTTCCCGTTTGCGCAAAGCGAGCAGCCATCACATATGCAAATGGGAATTGGGCGCAAGATAGGCAATGCGACAATGTTCAGAGAATCCTAGCAATCTTGAACATTGCCTGTTTGCCCATCGCCTGCCTCCGACCACCTTAACAATGGCAGCTGGTAGATGGTAGGGTGGGAAGCTCTCAGATGAAACTGTATTAAGGCATGAGGCAAGGTGCTTGACTGCTGCTTCCCCTCCCTCTGATGGCTTCAGCATATTGGCATGTGTAACCTCCAATATCTCATAGATTAATATAGGGACAATCTTTGTGTATACATAACACTGCTAGGGCACAATCCTGTGCAGCATATTCTGGCTTAGCTTGTCTGAGCGTGGAAAGCTAAGCAGGGTCAGGCCTGGTTATTACTTGGATGGGAGACCCCTCCTCTAATTTTCTGCACTGAGCAGGGGGTTGGACTCGATGGCCTTGTAGGCCCCTTCCAACTCTATGATCTATGAAATCTAGACAGAAATGAGTCCTACAACTCCCAGCATTCCCCAGCCAGCAAGGAGTTTTTTTCCCTGTCTGAACATGCATAGGACTGTGCCTTTGGTATCTCACCAAAGATGACTGTATGAGCAACATAGCTGCCTTGAGTCCCAGCGCTGGGAAAAAGGCAGGATATTATATTAATATTAATAATAATAATAATAATAATAATAATAATAGTAATAATAATAGTAATAATAACAACAACCACATACGGATGGATGCATCTGTCAGTTTTGCATTCTTCTACTTTCGATTAAAAAAAAAAATCAGGTTCTGTCTGCCTGAAATGTGAAGTAACTTGTTAAATTATTATCCAACAATGACCTGAAACAAAATGCTCGCACATCTGTGCTGGCCAAACTCAATAGATACAGTTATTAACAGCTTTGAGAGGACTATGCTGTACCTGACTGACATCCATGTAGCTGTTAAAGATGAGGCACATGTCAGAAAAAAAAAGATTCAGCATGACAAACATGTTTGAATACACAGTGATTCAAACCCACACTTTAAGAGATGAGGATGATATCTTCATTTCTGTAGCACTCAATAGCCAAAGCTTTCTGGGCAGTTAACAATTCATTTAGCACAATAACATGCAATACAAATATAATAAAAGCAACATGACATTTTGATACAAAATTTAAAACAGAATTTAAAAATTTGGACAACTAAAGTTCAATACAGCTAGACCTGTTTAAAAAAGAAGAAAAGAATAGCTGGCATAACACCCCCCCTCCCATTAAATGGCTCGGCATAGAGGGCAGTCTTAACTTGGCAATGAAAGGATAACAGAATTGGTGCCAGGTGGGCCTCAAGACATTCATTGCACTAAGCACTCAGTGCCCTGGGCCTAGATGGTGCCAGATTGGTTTTCTCACACCTTTGATTTTTTATTTTTAATCCAAGTTAGTTCCACCTTGTTTATGGAGACACTCCAAAATGTTGGTAAATACTTATCAAAAATGAACTGAACCAAAATTCTGAACTGAAACATAAACCAAATCCAGACTGATCTGTAGAGCAATATTGTTTTGCAGTCTACCATATTGTAAATTCATTCTCCAATAGCTTGTCCTTGCTTTCTGAAGCATCTCGGTTACAGCTAAACGACATAGAATGCTAATTCTGTGGTTAGCAGCCACGTCAGAGTTTTTTTTCTTCTTCTTTGTTCATTTGTTTTTAATTAATACTAAGCATGGAGGGATGTTTTTCATTCCCAGCTACGATCCCAATGAAAATCTTTCTCTCTCTCTCTCTCTCACGCACTCACAAACGCACGCACACCAGCACAGCAACTGGCCTTGGGGGTTGGGGGGAAACCTCCCATTGCTACAGTTGTAGGGAGGATTTTAATTGGAATGGTGGTTGGGTAGGAGAGTGTTAAATCTATAATCCCGTGCATTGTGCTCTCAGTGGAAATCACACCTTGTACCTTTTATTCAACAAAACAAAGATTACTTGGCATGGTTGGTAACCATACGAATAAAGATGAAGGGAGCTGGGCTCTTGGGAAGATAGTAGGTAAGCTAGTACACTTGTGGGCTCCCTGATAAAATGTTAGAGAAGGCATTTCTAAAGGGCAGAACAGCAGTTCTGAACTCCCCTACACTTGACTCAAAATTGGGCAACTTCTTTCCCCACCCCAAGGCTCTGTAGATTTCCTGTGCTTTTCCACAGTTCTCTTGAGCCTTGAAACATATTATGCTTTCGCTGGGTGTTTCTTTAGCTCTGTCTAAGCTGTGATTAATGTTCAGGACATGGACCAAAAAACTAGGCTCATCATGTAGAACCTAAATGTAACTACTCAGACATATGGTCCGTTAAGTTTAATGGGGCTAAGTCCAAATGTATATAGGATTGTAGCATGACAGTGCAATCCTATGCATGTCTACTAAAAAATAATACTACTTGCATATTTGCAATTTCCAGATGGGTAGTCATGTTAGCCTGTTGCAGCAAAAACAAGATATCTTATGGCACAGATAGACCAATTTATTATGCCATAAGCTTTTGTGGACTACAGTCCACTTCATCAGATGCATGGAGTGTTACCCTGAGTTGCTGAATCTCATTTCATATGTCAAGCTGTAGAAGAACTTTTCAGAGAAATGATAATCAATTCACAACTGAGCATTACAGGCAGGGCAAACATTGTATTCTGATCTTAAGCAGGTCATTGCAAAATTGGTGAGATCACTACAAAATAGGGGCAAGCTTTATGGGTAATTTACCCCCAAGGACCAGAAAACAACAACAAGAACAACCCCAAAACACAGTCCTGGTGAATATAGCCATTGACCATGATGGCTGAAAATGATGGGAGTTGTAGTCCAACACATCTGAAGGACACCAGGTTGGAGAAGAACGTTTTAGATATACATAGTTGGGATGTGCGTGGGGGAAAAGTAGCCACTTGGATTTCTTCATGTGGAAAAATAATGTTTTGACAGTCAAGCCTAGTTATTACTTGGATGGGAGACCCCCTTCTCTTGTTTCCTGCATTGAGCAGGGGGTTGGACTCGATATAGCCTTGTAGGCTCCTTCCAACTCTATGATCTATGAATCTATGAACCAGATGTTGAATGGAGAACAGTTATACCTTGAATGAACTCTTCCCCCTTCTCTCCTCTTCTGCCTTTGTTCTTTTACCCAGCCTTTCTCAGCTGGCATGACCCTTCGCTCTCCTTTGTGTACAAGGAGTGCTTAAAGAACTTGAAACAAATGACATTGCACAACCCTCAATACATTTACTAAGGTGAAGCTTTTGTATCAAAAAAATTCTCATGGAACGTTTTGTATTCTGGAGAATGAAAAATGAAGGCGAACACGAGAGTCAGGGGTTGGAGAAAAACAGGTTGATCGTTACTCACAGTGTGAAGAACCAAAGGGAAATCTGACCATCTTTCCCATCAATCATTTTGCTCTGCTATTAACTCAAGAAAGCACATTCTTGTGCTTCAGATGTAAGAGCTCCCATGTGCCAGAGAGAAAAGGAAAGTTAACGCTTAAGTGCATTCAGTGCACTTATTAAGTGCATTATTATTTTTTTCTCATGACAGAACTTCACAGAGATGTCACACTACCGGGGGGGGGGGGGAACACCATATGAAATGGACAGTGTGAACACTTGCATTATGAAATGCAGCATCCCAGCATGCTTCAAGCAAGGCAGACATTTTAACAATGTGGGAGAAACTATATATTTGTTTATATTCCACCTTTCCTCCAAGGAGCCCAAGGCAGTGGACATGATCCTCCTCCTTTCCATGTTTATCTCACAACAGGTCCAAAATTACACAGTGAGCTTTGTGTCAGAATGGAGTCTAGAATCCAGATTTCCCCAGTCATAGCCCAACATTCTAACCTCGGGGTTGATAATGTGGCACCCATGGACACAGCAGCACCTACCAGGACCAATTCCTCACCCCCACAAGCAAAGGCAGAAGTGGTGGTACAGAAGCAGCCTTGGTAAGTGGCCACTGACATCCTACTTCCTGGCTCCTTCCCGGGAAGGAGAAGACAACAGAAGTGGGTGGGTGAGTGGCCAGCCAGCTGAGTGGAGCTGGGATGGTTGGCAAGATAAGTGGCCAGTGGGGTGGGTGGGAGGAGCAGGATTGGCTGGTGAGGCAGACAAGACAGGAGTGTCCAGTGTGGAGGCAGGAAATTCAGAGGTGATGGCAACAGGGAAGGAGGGGGAAGGATCTTACCACCTCCAAATGTGGTGGAAAAATCAGGGATGGTGCATAGGTCAGTGGGGGAGCACATGTTTTACATGTAGAAGGTCCTAGGTTCATTCCTGAGCTTCTCCAGGTAGGGTTAGGACAAGATCTTTCTGAAATCCTGGAGTGCCACTGCCAGTCAGTGTCAACAAGACTGGACTAGATGGACCACTGGTTACTCAGTATAAGGTAGCTTCCTACGTTCCTATAATAATGGACATCAGGTGCATTACACTTGCACGTGCAAATGTTCAGCTCCAATATAGTGTAATTTGCATGGTGGCATAGCTGAGCTTATGGTCTGCAATAATCTAGAGCCAGTTAATAGGACATATGCCATATCACAATGGGCAGGAGTCAGTTTATGGTCACCCCATAGAAGGGGCTTTAAATTTTTCCAATACAAAAGCTATTGGGTGACTTTCTTCATGTCATCATAACAAATGTTCAAAAGAAAGGTTCATGATAGAATAGGAAATACAATTCCTTACGCTCCTCACTATGCATAAAACATAGTTTCTGAACTGGCTCCATGGCTCTGCAACTCCTGAGTGTCCCCTGAGGTTTAAATATCATCCCAATAGTGTTTATTCAAAGCAATGAAGAGTTAGAAAGAAACCCACATGCCACTAAATCCAATTCCTTGTTCAGGATCAGAATGAGCAATATTCCTCAAAGGCATCCCATGTAGAAGGTTCTTCATCCTTGCCCTGAAGGAAGGGGATTCAACATGCATCTTCATTGCTGTACTGTTCTTGTCATTAGAAAATATAGTGTCACTTTGGAGTAAAATTTCCTTATCTGCATATTGTCAATTTCACATTAAAGATAACCTTCCCTAGGACACCAAAGCCAAGTCTATTCTCTAGACACATCTGTTTACAGGACCAAATAATAATGCATCTGTAACATCAGGTAGCCAATGGCAATCAGCGGGACAAAGAAAGACTCAAATACTGCTAAATTTTCTTAGTCTGCCAAAATGTTAATCCAAAGACTGAAATGATGTGGGGTGGTTTGCATATGCTTGCTATTCCTTCTGTGACGAACAGAAATGAGGATCATGCATTTAAAAAGTGTGCCATCAAAATACAACAGTTTTCTGAGTGCCCTCCTAGACTTGGTCATCATAATAACTTCTGCTGCCAGCAAAATATTTGACTGCTTTGGGCGCACAACCTTTGCAGTCATTTCTTTTACACGCTGGCATGTTAAAATATTGCAGCATCACCAAGCCAGCTCTCCTGGTCCTTGAACCATGGCAAACAGATGCCTTTGATATTTCCTTGGGAAATATCCTACATAAATCTAGACAGGACAAATGGTCTCTGATCCTGAAAATAACTGACGTTATTGGTGTTAGAAACCAGCCTGCTCCCTCAGCCTCTGCTCAGGCATCCATCTGGAGCCAGTTAGCAGGAGCTTATGACACATTGGAATGGGCAGGAGGGAGAAGCTATGGATCAGTGTATGGTTGCTGCATGGAAGAGTCTTTGGATTGCTCCAAGACGCAAGTCATTTGTGTGCAGTGGCACCATTATGCAAAATGTGTGGTTTTTCATCATGTCATAACAGAAGTGAAGAGAGCTTTGTGGAATGATGCACAAAATCCATGTGTTTACCCACATGAATTCCCACACAATACAAATTTGCCCAGCTTGTAATTTGTGGTTGTTTTATGTATCAAGTGCTAGTTCTTCGCTATTTCATTTCATAACATAAGCTGAAACAGCTCCTTAGTTCCCTGACACCTTCAATACTGCAAAAGGAGCATCCCAGGAAAGTCTGTATGGTGCTTGTCAGGTGCATGGGGAACTATATATCCCAGGACTCCAAAGTGCCCGGGGTGCATGGGAAGGAGGAGTGAGGTCTAGCACAATCATTACTGGTGCTGCTCCACCATGAGGTTGGCACTGCAGCTCTAGCTCCAGGGTTTTAGGAGCCCACAGGTGTGGCACCCCCGGATGCTCCCTGCAGCCTGGGACAATCAGAGATGTATGAGAAATTTGTTTCAGTTTATTTTTTATCAGGATTTAGCTAGTTCACCCCTTCTGGACTGAATATAGAATCTAGCACAATCTGCAGTCAAAGTCCATACATTTCTGAGCTTGAAATGTGATTCACGGACACCCCCCCCCAAAAAAATGTGTTCAACAGCATGCTTACATTTGGGGGGAAAATGCATTAAAATATGCACTTTTGAAAAATGCGCACAGGTATGCTTTAATCAATGGGAGAAGAATGCATATATTTCAAAGTTGTGTACAGTACAATTGATGCATACATTTGGAAAAATATGCACAAATCTATGCACAGGTTTTCAGGTGGAAAGGAAAACCAAAACCAAAAATTGCAATCTGATACAGATATGGCATGAAGAAGCTTTGAGATGGAATTCAGAGAACTTCAGTGAGCTCAAGTTTTGCTGATTCACGCATCCCTATAACAGGGGAGGCTGGCGCTCCAGGGTGGTGAACCTATTTTGGGGATGAAGTGCAGCACTTCATCCCCAAATAAAAGCTGCAATGGATAAGGAGCCACACTGACACAGGAGTCACCAGCCTCCCCTGCCTACTGAGGATGCTCCTGTCCTTCAACCGTTCTTCTTGGATACTCTGTACAAGTGAAAATGCACAGTCAAGACAGTGGGCCTTCTGCGGGTCTTGCAGACCTGTCAAATACCCAACCTTGTTGAGGCTCTCTGGAACCAGCTCTGCAGGTAAAGGTCAGAAGAAAGGAGAAGTGGCGCAGGGCTTGGGGTTCATAGAGGAGTTGGGGAAGGTGTCATATCCCTTATAACATAATCATTGACAGTACAGTGGTGTCCAAATTTGCGGTTGGATTAGGAGTGAGGGACCTATTTTAATTTAATCAGGAGTGGGAAATATCTGAATCAAGCTGAATCAAACTGAATCAAACTAAGACAGTTCACCCATCACTAGTTTTTAATTAGAGATACCCTATGAATGGCGATCTTAGCTATTTCTTTTAATACCAACAGATTTAAACGAGAGAAAAGGTGGTTCATGTTAAGCATTAATCTATCATCCTTTATTAACTTGGGAGGAAGTCCTACTGGATTCAGCAGGATTTATTTCCAAGTAAATGTGTATAGAGTTAAGCAGTCCAGAACTTCCTAAGTGCAGTTCAGGAATGAAATGGGGTTTTCTCTAGGGGTTATGCATTTCTGTCTCCTTTTGATGTTTTCATGAAAATTGAATTTTCTGTTCAGGATGATTGTGGCATAAGAAATCCTTCCACAGTGCAGGGGGTACTGGTGACTTACTGAGTTCCGTCGACTCTGTAATTCTACATTATATAATGGGTACACTGCGCATAAGTAGAAATCACAATCTGATAGGGCCAGTCCTTGCTTGCTCATCATTAAGCAAGCAACCACGGACAGCCAATCAATACTCTTGACTCGAAAGTAGTGCTGCACTGGACATTTCTCCCACATATTGTTTGACCATTCCCCCTTCAATTTGATAGAAAAGAAATTGCTTCCAAAAAGAAATTCATCCTAGATGAACTTTTGGAGAAATCCTCATGGGCTTTGTGCCTACCTTACTTATGAGGTGGCTGAGGAGTCTGTGTGTGTCCTGTCTTTCACTGTACAATCATCTCTTTGGCAGTCTATAGCCTTTTTAGCTTCCCACATTTCCCACCCAGGGGAATCATAGAATCATAAAAAACTAGAGTTGGAAGGGCCTACAAGGCCATCGAATCCAACCCCCTGCTCAATGCAGGAATCCAGGTCAAAGCATCCCCGACAGATGGTCGTCCAGCTTCACCTTGAATGCCTCCAGAGTGGGAGAGCCCACCACCTCCCTAGGTAGTTGATTCCATTGTCTTATTGCTCTGTCAGGAATTTTTTCCTGATGTTTAGGTGGAATCTGGGTTCCTGTAACTTGAGCCCATTATTCCGTGTCCTGCAAACTGGGATGATCAAGAAGAGATCCTGGCCCTCCTCTGGGTGACAACCCTTCAAGTATTAGAAGAGTGCTATCATATCTCCCCTCAGTCTCCTCTTCTGAAGGCTAAACATGCCCAGTTCTTTCAGTCTCTCCTCACAGGGCCTTGTTTCCAGTCCCTTTATCATCTTTGTTGCCCTCCTCTGAACCCTCTCCAGTTTGTCTACATCCTTTTTAAAGTGGAAGACATCATGAGGTGATTCCTCCTATATGGCTTTTTTCAGATCAGGAAGTGCCAGCAGCCTGCGAGACTGCAGTGCAATGGAGAGATGTGTAATAGAAAGGAAAACCAAAACATATTCAAAATAAATTATAAAATGTTCTGAGAATGAGGCAGAAAAATGGAAGCCCCTTTTGTGGGGGAGGGAAACTTTCGGGAAATTGGCGGTCAGATTTTGGCACAGCACCTGCATTTAGAGATAAGATATATTTGCAGTAAACTAACCACATTACCAGGGGTACTATCATTCCAACTTGAAGGGGATGCTTTCATAATGCAACTTAAATTCAATCCTATGTATTTTGAAATTAATGAATCAATTTTGGGCAAAATAAATTGTGAGTGTGGGGCCCCAATCCAGATTGGAACTGTAGCAGGAGGCAAAGCATTAAAGCCCCCACCACCATGCTAGGGTCCCTATCCAGGTTGGATCCTCTGCATTTACTTTAGAGTAAAAAAGAAAGAAAGAAAGACAAAACAAACAAAAAGGTTGTAACTGTTAGTTACATCTTTAAAGTAACTTATAGCTGGCCAAGGACGTTTATTTTAGATCCTGTTGGTGCATGGTTGAACAACTTTGTTAGTTTTCTACATCAACTTGAAGCCTATTGATGAGTAAGGTCCAATTCTGGAAGGACTTACACTCTAGAGAAACACATCCTGACATGCGCATATCAGAGCCAGAATTTGTGCCAGTTTCCCTGGAAGATGTATTGGCTTCATATTTGGCAATTCCACCTGGGGGAAAAGCTTTTTCGCTCTGTACTGTCTGTGATTTAAATGCTGCCTCCTCCTCCTTTTTTTTTTTTTTTTTTTTTTTTAATATGGTGGCATTCTTTTTGAATATATTGGAGGTAACCCTGAAGAGAGAAAAAAATGTGTCCCAGCAGCTTCTGCATTATCCTAATCAGCTTCGCAGAAATCGTAATATACGCCATAGCAGGAAATCTTTACCTGATTTAGGAACTTGGTGCTTTTTCTGAAACTAAAGTCTGTCCTGTATATTTCACATTAGCTAATCAGTTTGGTATGGGCAAGCAATATTTAAACTAGCAGAAAATCATTAGATGATTTACAAAAGGCTGAAAATACACATTGAGAATAGGAGGCTTCTTTTTGAAAGGGAAGATGATTTAATTATTCTCTGATGCTCAAAACATTCGTCTTGGTAAAAATTAAAGCAATCGTGGCAAGCAGAAAATTGTCTTCCATGTTAATATTCGCTGAAAATGAACAAGTGGCACATTGTCAATTGGTTTCTTTTCTGGACTTAAAAAATGTATTTTCCTTTGGAGGAAAAAAAAAAACAGTAGTTTTTCAAAGCTAATAAGGAAAAATTCTATAAATCTACCCATGGTTTATAGTTTAATTTGAGAAAGCCTATATCTTTGTCTTGTAGAATTATTTTCAAACAAGACTCCAGAAATGTTCAGGCTGTTTCATTTTCTTGCAACAAAGCTAGCTTTGGAGTTAAAGGATATCCTTTAGCATCATTTTCAAAGAATCAGGCTGAGAGTAATATTGCCAGGATCCAGATGTTGAACGTAGTGTATGGGTAGATTGTGGTTGGGAGAGGCGTTCCATCAGGTATTGTGGTCCCAAGACTTGTAGGGCTTTATAGGTCAAAACCAGCACCTTGAATCAGGCTCGGAAGCATATAGGCAGCCAGTGCAAGCGGGCCAGAACAGGTGTTATATGTTTGGACCTTTTGGTCCCGGTGATTAGTTTGGTCGCTGCATTTTGCACAAGCTGCAGCTTCTGAACCGTCTTCAAGGGCAGCCTCACGTAGAGTGCATTGCAGTAATCTAACTTGGAAATTACTAGAGTGTGGATTACTGAAACCAGGCTATCCCTGTCCAGATAGGGGTGTAGCTGGGCCACCAGTCGAAACTGGTAGATGGCACTCTGTGCCACAAAGATGTATTGAGCCTTTCTACCGATTGGGACATCCAATGCTCTCTCTCTTTCCTTCACTGGATTAAAGCTGACAGAAGCTACTTTCCACTGGAGAGGGGAAGGAACAACCCATGAGCTGGGATGCTGACCTCACAACTCCAACTTTTGTGAAGGACACCCTCTCCTAGTATGTCCTGTTGTACCTATGGTTACATATGGTTGTGACTAACACATTACACTGTTCATTTTTATCACTAACATTTACACTGGTAGCAATGCTTAGGGAAGACAAAACTGTCATACAAGATACAAGAATCAAAGTTCCCACTTCAAAGACATAAATATTTTGTTTTAGATATGTGTCCTAGTAACTCTTCAAAAATGATGGAGTGACGTGTTTGCCACTGTTGTGACTCTTGTGTGGAATTTTAAATCTAGTAGAGCAGTGACCCCCTGCCAGGTTACCGGTAGTTATTTGTGGAACACATCATGACTGCTGAGTGTTCTTTGCATATGGCATTTTTGTGTCTGTGCAAAACCTGAATTATTTTTGATCTGAGTGCACCATGGACTGAAGAAGCTGGTATATTTTATGGGGTCACTGACTAACTTATGTGATCATGTCCTGCTTTAAGCCTTGTGCAGCTATTCAATGCAGCTGTTGAAGTGTGCAGAGTGGGTTCAGGATCACATCCATGTTCCTGTCGCAGACCTACGACATGTTAGTCTGAAGAGTCCCTATGGCTGTACAGCAGGGGAGTTGAACCACTTCAGCCCAAGGAGCAAAATTAATTTCAGAGAGGCTCTTGCGGGCCTCCTTCCAGTGGTGGCAGGGCTGAAGGCAAAGAGGGTTGGGTTGAGGGCAAAAAGAGTGGGGGCAAAATTCCAGCAATTTTTCGCTTAGAACTCTTACTGCCAGCAAGTAAGCTTTGGGGAGAAGCATTTCAACCTTACAGAATGGGGGGAAAGCCTGCACAGGAAATCACCAAGCAATTAGTGGTTGGGGGAAAGGGTATGGGGGTCAGTGGAATGAGGTGAGGTGACTTGGGGAATCCACAGAGGGCCAGATTCGGACCCCAGGCGGGCCAGACATAGCCTTCAGGTGGGCCAGACTTAGCCTCCAGGCCTGTGGTTGTGCACCACTGCTGTACGTAGGAACCTAGGAAGCTGCCTTCTACTGAGTCAGACCACTGGTCTATCTAGCCCAGTATTGTCGACACTGATGGCAGTGGCTCCCCCCGGGGTTTCAGGCAGGATTCTTTCCTAGCTCTACCTGGAGAGGCCGGGGATCGAACATGGGACCTCCTGCATGCAAAGCATGTGTTCTATAACACTGAGCTATGGTCCCTCCCTCTGTTTAGGAACCCTGCCTTTCCCAGGGGAACTGGAAGGACAAAATAATAATAATAATAATAATAATAATAATAATAATAATAATAATAATAATAGCAGCAGCAGCAGCAGCAGCAGCAGCAGCAGCTACATTTCAACCAAGAGAGTTCTGAGCCTGACTAAAAATGGGACTGGGGAGTTTGAATAGGGCTGAGCTAAAATGTTGACCCATTTGTCATTTCCTTTGTAGCCACTGAAAGGGAGGAAATGAAGGGTGCTTCAGCTGGGGTGGGAGTGGGAGAGAATGAAATTTGGGAGGCAAAGCTCTCTGCCCACCGCTGGACCTCCTTGAGTTCCCCCACAAATGCCCACCACTGAAAAGGTTTTGGGCAAAGAGTCCCCCTCCCTTGGAGCCTCCAAACTCCACAATTCAACCTGAGAAGTTCTATGTGACAATTTCTGGTTCACTTCTAATTTCCTATTCTCCCAGTTACAATTCCCTCCCCCCATCACTAATTTTCATGCTAAATATTATACCCACATTTAGGTGGATGGGAACCTAAATGCAATTCACACATGGTGTCTGAGCTGAAAAACGCAGTTTTCAACCCAAATAAAGATGGTGCCAGAGGGCAGCCTTTCACTTTGCAGCATGCTGGACTACCAGTTAATTAATTAATTAGGAAGCTGCCTTATACTGAGTCAGACCATCGGTCCATCTAGCCTAGTATTGTCAACACTGACTGGCAGCAGCATTCCAAGGTTTCAGGCAGGAGTTTTTCCAAGCCCTACCTGGAGGCTGAGGATTAAACCTGGGACCTTCTGCATGCAAAGCATGTGCTCTCTCACACTGAGCTATGGTCCCTCCTTACAGCACCTGGTACTCCAAGATGGTCACCCATCCAAGTACTAACCAGGCCCAACCCTGCTTAGCTTAAAGCAGAGAGCTTCGGCTATTGGGCGGTATAAAAATTTATTAAATAAATAAATAAATAAATAAATAAATAAATAATAAAATAGCTTCCGAGATCAGATGAGATCGGGCTGTTCAGGGCTGTTTAGATGTTCAGATTAATTAATTAATTAATTAAGGGAACAAAGAATAAGAAACAAAATAAAAATCAGTTGGGGCAAGGATCCTGGTGGGTGCCAAGAAATGTGTCCATGGGCATACTGGTGCCCATGGACACCACGCTGGAGATCCCAGGTTTATTGGTTTGGGTTATCTAATGAAGCACCAGGATCTTTTTTTTTTCTTCTTTTTTTTTTTTAAAGACCAAGTTCAATCAACTGCTTCTGTGATCAACCACATGTTTCCCAGCTTGGAAAGTGGGAGAGGAGTAGGAAACCTTGGTTTGAACCACAGCTTACTTCCCTATTAATTCTGTGCACTGTGTTGGGTGAATTGCTGCATGGTGGGGCCATTCCAATAGCTGCATACTGGAAAGGCCCTCTTCCTAGTAGTTACCCACCTCACTTCATTTGGCTGGGGCATTCAGAGCCTAGCCATTGATCATCCTTTCCCAAATGCTCACAACCCTCCATGTTTTCCTTTCCCTTTATCAGCTTAGGGTCAAATTACAAACCATGTGTAATTTCACCACAATGTTCTTCTTTTCTTTTCTTTTTTAACCCTAAAGCAGTCATGCAGGTTGCAATCTCCAGTGGGAGACCAGCTCCTGAAGATCAACAGAGGCATCTTAGCCCTTTATTCTCTGCAAAATTTCCACCTGCAAATCTCCCCCTCCAAGCACCTATTTGGTCCTATTGAGGGAGAAAAGAAACAGTATGGGGGCACCCATTACTTTCTATTCATGGGACCTAAAGCGGCTGGGATATGCATGGGGAGTGATTTAATGGAGGGAAAGCAGCATAGAAGAAAGGGTTTATAAACACCAACCACTATCACACAAAAAAGACCTACTGGTCTTCTACTGAATATTGTAGCTTGGATACCTGTTTCAGGTTAAAAACAACAGCACAGACACATGTCTGACATTATGTGTAGTTTGACCCTAAGTCATTGCCAATGCCAAGACAAATTCTATGTTTCTGTCCATGTGGGAAATATGCCTTCATATAGCAGTGTTGAAGGCCTCCTCCATTCTGTGGGATATTGGTGTTCATGAAATTTTGTGGGCTCTCCAGTCTTAATTGTTGATCTCCAGGAGAATTTTTTTCTCATCATGCTCTTCTCCACATTTATGTTCAGAGCTATCTGTTGACATTTCAATGTGTCAAACCAATTCGATGTGTTGAACCAATTACCACAAGGATCATTGTTTGTTTCTTATACTGTCAGGCAATTGGATAACAATGGCAGGGCAAGCTGTGAGCATTTTGTTAGACTTTAATATGTATGTGTCTACTGCAAATTAATATGTGAACTCAGCTTCTCGTTGGGGGGAAAAAGTATGTTTTCCTCTGTAAAAGCTGCAGGATGGACTATTTCCTAAAGAAGATAAGGTTTAGATGCATCACAGTAATATAATTTGGACCACCATAATGTTTGCTTTGCTATAGATATATCAATTATGTACTTAGAACTTTCCCTTGGAAATGTTTTGCCTGGCTTATACTATCTGAATGCACCATTCAGTTGCATCTCTGTACTGTCAACACAGTGACTTTAAATGAGAAAAGCATGCTTATTTCATCAAATGTTGCATGTTGTGAACCGCCCAGAGAGCTTCGGCTATGGGGCGGTATAAATGAAATAAATGAAATGAAATGTTAGGAACACCTTTCACAAGAGATGTTGGCACTGCCTGACACACAGCTTTTAGCTTCACCCTTATTGCTCAATTCTGTGTTTAAATTTTCTTCAAGCATCAATCAGAGCATTTGCCAAAATAAAATAAAGTAAGATAAAAAATAACAGAGCAGAGTGCTTGCCAATGAAATGATAAACTAGCCGTAAAGTGTTAAAAGGGAAGATGTAACAGCCTGGAATTTAATATTGGGCCCATTGTCACGGAGCACAGTCTCAGCTCAGTGTGTGCTGTATGTGTGTGTGTGTGTGTGTGTGTGTGTGTGTGGACATTTTTGGAGTCAGCTATAAATGCCAGACATCTGAGATTACCATCAGACCCTTAAGTGCAGAAAGAAAGAAAAAGACTTTGCATTAAATCCTAATTCCAGTGGACATTTCCTTTAAGTCCTTCAAAATGCCTTCTGGCTTATCTGTTTGGGATTTTTATTACTCTGAATACATGCAAAAGCTGATTGTGAAGCCTGATACCTGGACTTCAGAAAGGCTTGCTAGCATTTTAAAATGCCCATCCCAAGCAGTTTATACATTTAACAACACAATCATTTGGACCCTAGACAGCATCTAGAGGGCCATAGGATTTTTTGGAGTCCCAGCTCTGACATCGGAAAACAGCTGGGACTCCGCTCTCGGGGCATCCTCCCCCACCCCTTGCGGCCGGCATGGAAAGGACCATGTTGGCTCTGTCTCTGAGGTCATAAGAGTGACCTCGGAGAAGGGGCATAGGGGGAGTTCCAGGGGGGTGGGGAGAAGGAGACCAGTGTCGACAAGATGTGAGGTATACTGCTGCAGCCTCAGCACTCCTGCTCTGAAGTGCCACTGTGTTAGATAGCCAAAATCAGCTGTCTAGCCACTTTGTGGGTTGGGAGGCGTGTGGAGGTGACCTTCACCTCTGAGCTCCTCACACTCTGCATAGGATGCCCATAATCCTCCAAGTTTGGAGGGTTTCGGGCATCCCCACATGTTTGGAGGGTTTCGGGCGCCCTAAATGTTTAAATATGTGTCACCCGTCTTTTGCTTTTCGTTCATTTTTAAAGCCAATCCATTTAAAACACACACACGTGCACACACAGACACAGACACAGACACAGACACGCTTGTTTGGGAGAGCAACTGGCTTTGTTTGCAGGAACAGGGAAGTCACTTGGTGAGCTTGCCTGCATGAACAAGATTCGCAGCAGGGGTGGTGTTGCAGCTGTACCAGAGGGTACAGTCATGGCATAGCATAACACAGTATGTAGATGCATGCCACATAAGCGATGGACAAGGGGCAAGGGATGAACAGCTATAGAAATCTTCACTCCCCCTTTGGGGCATAGTGTAGGGCAGGGGTGTAGAACCTCAGGCCGCTGGGCCAAATCCAGCCTGTCTAGGGTCCCAGTCCAGCCCTCTGGGTTTTTGCAGAGGATGCCCCACCCTTTGCATGACCTCATTCTTTTCCCCCTGACTGCCAATAGATAGGTGGTTTCCCTGCTTTTGCACATTTTCCTATTCTGAAAGGGTGCAATGCCTCTCCCAAGGCTAATGGCAGCAAGAGCTTTAAGGTAAAATATTGTGGTATGGTGTGTGTGTGTGTGTGTGTGTGTGTGTGTGTTTATTATTTATTTGTTTTTGTATTTTGTCCCTGCCCATTTGCCTTCATCCATGCCCACCACTGGAATCTGGCTCTCAAGAGCTTCTCCAAAACTGAATTCAGCTCTAGAGCTCAAGGAAGCTCCCCCTGGCTTAGCCTTTGCTGGTTGCTCTGGGCCTGATAGGAATTCTTTGCCTGTCAAACATTATTGGCTGGTATTTGCAGAGGATTTTTTGCCTACTCCAGGGGAGGTAATAGTTAGTGTAGGGGAGGAGTGGTGCAGGGTGTAAATAGGGCCCAGGCTGATCACAACAACAGGACTGTGTGGGAAAGGTAAATCTGAGTCAACATTTAAGGTGATTGGGGATTCCTGAGACTCATCATTCCGGGCTAAGGGACCTGTTGGGGCATAGGGTAAGAATTCCTTTTGGGGCCAGCCTGGCTCATCCACCCAGAGTCCTGGGACACAAGCTAGAGTGACTCAGGAAGCCTTTCTCAACACCTGCACAGGTGTGGCCAGTGCGGTAGTGGTGGTAGAAGTGGACTACCAGTGGAGGCTGGTTGCTCCAATGTCAGTGGAGGAACGGCCACTCTGGGTTTTAGTCTGAACATTTATTTTATTTTTAAAAAATAATTTTTATTTAATTTTTTAAAAACAATATATAAAACAACTAAATAACAAACATACAACTTATATAGTGCTCCCGTCACCACGGGACCATATAGTACAGTCTATCTCTATAATCTATAATTATTCATTATTCCAAAAATACAACATGTCTTGACATATCTGAACATTTAAGTAGCTATCCAGGGTGCTGAACCCCATCCCCAAGATAGGTTCAGAACCATGGATAGCTCATTTAAAGTTCAGACTGGAACCTGGAGTGGATACTCTGCCCCACTGCCACTGGAGCCACCAGCCTCAACTGCAGACTACCACCAACCCAGGGCCAATTCAAGTTCGGATTAAACCTAGGTAGGTATTGTCTCTAGACAGCTGCTTAAATTGAGTCAATCCCTGCACATGGTTAGGTTGCTGCAGATCTTGTTTGTTATTGAGTTACCAGTTCAACACATCTGTTCCCTTAGTTCACCTAGTGATCTGTGTCTTCGGTCTTTATTCCTGCCTATGGGCACAATATTAAAACCTAATGTGTGTGTTGGCAAACTTAAATTAAGTTAAGATGCTAAATTAAGTTAATTGAGGTTCTCTGAATTCATGCCCTCAAACAAGTTGTTCAGCCTGAGTAACCACTCCTGAGGCAACTGTTACATAGGGCCAAGTAGGCCCATATTGGTTCCTCAGCTAACCTGGTTGGACTGGGCTCACAACACAAGGCCATAGTACTGTCTCTGGCCATTACAGGGGTGATGTTGCAGCATCGAGAAGGTCAGTCTCAAAGCTCTCCCAGCCTGAGTTCAGAGAGACAGTTGTGCCAGACAGATTCAGCACCTGTTACCTCTTTTTTTCAAGAAATTGAGCCCTATCTCTATGGCAAAAGGAACAATTAGAAACTGGGAATGCACGGCTGCATCTGCTCACAAGGAATAGGGAAATGTCCATCTAGCCAGTCATTTATCTCCAACAGATCAAGCTGCCAAAATTATAGGGAGTATTATTTGACTTAAAAATCACCGCTATTGTATTTTGGTCTTGTGCTCCTACAAAGGCTTTCTGGAATCAGATTTAAGAAATAATTGTGGAAATTGCAAGGTGGAGAATGCCATCTGATCCATAAACAGTTCTCTGGATATTTAAAGAATGCTATTGCAGATGATGAGCTGGAATGTGTTAATTGTTTATTAGCAACTGCACAAAAAGGGGGGACGACGACGACCGTATTGCTTCATATTGGATATGTCCAAAACCTACACCATTAAACTTGTGAGGCAGGGGCTTCATGTCAGCAACTGCAGACAATCTGGCTGTATATAATCAATTTTTCTTGTTTTCAACCTAACCATATTTTGAAATCAATTGAATTTACTTCTAAGTAAATTGTTTTATCATTGAGCTGTAAGGCATTGTACACCAACAGTATTCTCTGTGTGTGTGTGTGTACACACACAAACATATCAAATGCCCACAGCAGTAAGAGCAAGGATACTTTTTGCTGGACTGTATTATGTTGGCGACATTGTGTAAGTTTTCAATTTGCAAGAGTTCAGCGAAGCTTGTAAGTTTATGAGCTTAGCTGGAGATGGTTGGTCCCATAAAAGTTATCGTCCTATCTATTTTGACATCATCCGCCATCATGGCTATAATAACATTCCAAACACCTTTATCATAAACCTATATGTCCTAAAATACAGTGAGCTCTGCCCAGTATGGAAGCTTCCAAAGCAGACACACATTCCTTTGCTGCCTGCCAAGCTTTTCCATACAATATAGTGATCGGTGAAATTCTTTCGTCTCAACTTGGAATTGGCTTTGGATTTACGAGGCTTCTTGGCTAATTCTTGGAAAAAGCATGTTCACTTCCAAGACTTCTCTTGTGAGTACAGGAGGAAATAAAGAGATGCATTCGCATATGGTGAAAACTAGGGCCACATTGGCAGCTGCCATAAAATGTGTTTCCCGTAGTGTTCAAGACCAATGCAACCACTGGGGCATTGTGTATGGGGGGTGGGGTGGGGAATGCAGTTGCCAGCAGAATAGTGGCCACTGGAGCCCAGTCCACTGGAGAGCACGTATCAGAGTGGTGGGCCATGTTGGAAGGTCAGCCCAGAGGGTTCATGGAAACTGTGTATGGATCTCTACTGAGCACAGTGGAAAGGTAGGGTCCAACAGGACAGAGAGGAGCCGAGGTGGGGGGGAGGGAGAGGAGCACTTGCTTTTCGGGATCCTCAGGCAAATTGCTACCCCCACCAACTGTCCGGGTGCTGGGGCTCCAGCTGCTGCCAGAGGACATTATGCACTGTAACCAGGCCTACCTCCACCTGTGAGTTACTGGCAGCCAGGGTAGAGAATGTTGCCTTGTACAGACAAGTGGTCTGGCTCATTATGACCCAGCTTTTCATAAACTATCCTTGAGATACAGTGATGGCCACCAACTTAGAGGGCTTTAAAGAGGGATTACACAACTTCATGGAGGAGAAGGCTATCAATGACTACTCTTCATGATGGATATATACTACCATTAGGATCAGAGGCAGCATGTATCTGAATACCAGTTGCTGGGAAATAACACTGGGAGAGGACTATTATGCCCGTGCCCTGCTTGTGCGTTTCCCATAGGCATCCGGTTGGCTATTGTGGGAAATAGAATGTTGGATTGGAGAGTCTTTGAGGCCATTATGTTAAATGATGTTCTTGATATAATTAAGGGAATGTATATGCATGCACTTTTCACACCAACACATGAGTCATGCATGCACACGTGCACACGCGTGCACACACACACACACACACACACACATATATATATATAATTACTGCTTTCTGGATCAACTAAAATGTACTGCTTAATTATCCTAGTTATAGGCTCCATAAACCAGGAATGGTTTTCATTGTGATCAGGTAGTAAGAGCCTCTAGCTTGTACTCAACCAAAAAACTTGATGATGGAGTAATCTGAATATGTTACTGTTAAATAGAGAGAATACCCCCCTGGCAGATTATTATTATTATGTTTTTTTAACACTGATAATGCATTAAGAGCTTTTGCATAATGAGAGGGAGTTTATCTAGAGCTTTTATGTGTGTTCTCTCCAAACCGTTTTACTTGTCATACAAGTTCAGTAAATGGTGGTGCTGTATTTGCAATGGATGATTGTGTGGGTTGTTGTTTTGGGGGTTTTGTTTTTGTTTTCTTTTTCCTGAAGCCTCTTCCAATAAGCAACACCATAAAATAAGCCTATTGTTCTTCTATGAATCATTGCAGCTCATCCATATAGAGAACTTTGTGACTTGCCAAGTTAATCAAATATTGATTAGAGCAATGCCGCGGACACTATACCGAGAAGACATACAGCGTGCACAAACATTTTTTACATTTCTCAGAGCTGCCACTACAATGGCTGTCATTTTCAAAATCGCAAAGGTTTTTCACATGATACTTCTGGTGTACAAACATCTCTAATTCAATCCACTTTGGGGAACAGAAGAGAACAAAGCGGGGGGAAACACAAAAGAAAGGGGGGAACACAAAAGGTGTCTATTAAATCTACTCTACCCACCCCAAATGATTATGCAGCAGAGATTTGAAAAGATGACACTTCCTATAGCAGAAGAAAGGAGGAAAGCTTCTCAAATTCAACACACCTTAAAACAAAACAAAACAAAAACAGTCTTACCTTTCTGAGAGATTCAATGGGAGACTTCTGGGACTACTGTTTATCTCTTCCCTTCCATCATGCACTTTCTTACTGTGTGACATGAAGGCTACATGCATACAACTGTATGTGCAATATTTGTACAATCTCTTCTCTCTCCTATTTAAGGGGAAAGAATCACACAAGTTGAACCATTACACACACAGTGGTATATGGAAATGCTTCACATTGCATGTTATGGGGGTGTGTGCATGGTGGAAAGGAGAGATTCACACCTGCTTTTCCACCATAGGAAGGGAATCAGCACTCAATTGTTTATCTATATATATAAAACTCCCAGCTGAGCAGGAGCACAACAGGAGAGAGGCTCCAGCTGTTTTGGGGACTGGGATAAGGCAAGCAGGCTCCCAGAGAGCGAGCGAACAGAGCGAGCGCACAGGGAGAGCAAACAGGAGTTTGGCAGCGGAGTTCGGCAGGGGAGGTCAAGGGGGAGGTCCCTAAGAAATTTTCTAGAAAGACAGAAACATAAAGGGAACAGAGAACTATGGAAGGAAAGGAATCTGCAGTGGTGGTGACCTGCAATGTGTATGCAATGTTTGTTTTCCTGCCGGAGATCAACATGACCTACACGTGCAACAAGTGCAAGCTGGTCACGCTGTTGGAAGAAAAGGTCAGAGGACTGGAGCAGCAAGTGTCCACCCTCAGGAGTATAAGAGAAAGTGAAGAGTTCTTAGACAGAACGGTGGATCTACAGCAGCAAAGCGTAGAACAGGAGCCAGAAGGGCAACGGCAGGATGAGGCGGAGTCGGAGACTGCTGAGGTAAGGGGAAATAATGTAAGGGGAACTCCCTGGAATAGGGTGACTGTTAGGAGCCGAAGAACTAGAAGACATTCTGCGCCTCTGGAAGCAGTGGAGCTATCGAACCGCTTCCAAGTACTTGGGGATGAGAGCAGAGGTCACCCTGCAGAGGACGAATTTCCGGGCACCCAACGTGACAGCGAGCAAGAGGCTGAAGGTCAGTCAAGTGGAGGCAATCAAACCAAGGCCTACAGCAAGAGAAAGAGAAGAGTACTAGTAGTGGGAGACTCCCTCCTGCGGGGGATCGAAGCCAAAGTATGTCGAGAAGACCCATGGACTCGCCAGGTGTGCTGTCTCCCCGGGGCACGGTTAAGGATGTGACAGAACAGCTGCCGAGGCTCATACAGCCCACCAACACATACCCCTTTCTTCTCTTCCACGTGGGTACAAATGATACTGGCAAGCAGAGTTACAAAGAAATCACGGCAGACTTTGAAGAGTTGGGAAGGGAACTCAAGAACTTTGGGGCCCAGATAGTTTTCTCATCCATCCTTCCAGTACTTGGAAGAGGCATCGAAAGGGAAAGAAAAATACTCCGAGTGAATGACTGGCTACGAAGGTGGTGACGATGTGAGGGATTTGGATTCTGGGACCACGAGCTACACTTCCTGGAAGATGGACTGCTGGCAAAGGATGGGTTGCACCTCACAAGGACTGGGAAGAATGTGTTTGGCCACAGCACATTCAGCATGAGGAACTTAATCAGGAGGGCTTTAAACTGAATCCAACAGGGGAAGGAGACATAAACTCGGGGGTACCATTGGAAGAAGGCCCCTGTGCCACAACAGAGAGAACAGCTCCAGAGGTGCCCAATGATAGTCTACCACAAAATATAGGGGGAAAGTCGGACTATAAAGCACATAGTCTTCGATGTCTCTATACTAATGCCCAGAGTATGGGCAACAAACAGGACGAATTTGAACTCTTGATACATGAGGGCAAATACAACTTGATAGGGATAACTGAAACCTGGTGGGATGACTCCCATGACTGGAATACAGCAATTGAAGGGTATAACTTGTTCAAAAGGACCAGAAGCAACAGAAAGGGAGGTGGAGTTGCGCTGTATGTTAAAGATACGTTTCTCTGCACAGAGATACAGGAAGAGGAGCTTGGCAGCACCATTGAGAGCATCTGGGTTAAAATAAAGGGGGCAAAGGATAAGACGAACATGGCGGTTGGGGTCTACTACCGACCACCCAATCAAGGAGAAGACGAGGATGAAACTTTTGAAAAGCAATTGCAAATATTTCAAGGAGGCATGATGTGGTAGTAATGGGTGACTTCAATTTCCCTGATATCTGTTGGGAGACTTATTCAGCCAAACATGGCCCCTCCAAGAAATTCCTGAGTTGTGCTGCTGATAACTTCCTCCTACAGAAAGTGGAGGAAGGAACTAGAGGATCGGCTATCCTTGACCTGATTCTAACCAACAGAGACGAGTTGGTGGATAAAGTGGCAGTTTCGGGAACTCTGGGAGAAAGTGACCATGTTATACTTGAGTTCTTGATTCTAAGGGGAGCAAAAGCTGAGTGTAGCCAAACACGTACCCTGGATTTTAGGAAAGCCAATTTTAACAAACTCAGAACAATGATAAGTAAGATCCCATGGCAAGCGACTCTAATGAGAAAAGGAGCCCAGGATGGGTGGGAGTTTTTTAAAAAGGGAATTTTAAAGGCACAATTGCAAACAATTCCCACAAGGAAAAAAGGCAAAGGGCAACAGAAGAAGCCAATGTGGCTTCACAATAAACTCAAAGATGACCTGAAAACAAAAAAGGACACGTATAGGATGTGGAAGGAAGGTCAGGCTACAGGGGAAGAGTACAGGCAGGTAGCACAAAACTGCAGGAATAGTGTCAGGAAGGCTAAAGCTGAGCATGAGCTGAGGCTAGCCAGGGATGCTAAAAACAACAAAAAAGCTTTCTTCAGATACATGCATAGTAAAAGAAAGAAGAAAGAAATGGTGGTTCAGCTACACAATGAGGATGGCAAATTGACAACAGAAGACAAAGAAAAGGCAGAAGTGTTCAATTCCTACTTCGGCTCGGTCTTCTCCCAAAAGAGGGTCTATGACCCCCCTGGCAAACCTGAAGTGCAGACTGTAGGGGCAGGATTGCAGCTTGAGATTGATAGGCAAATGGTCAAGGAGCAACTGATTACTCTGAATGAGTTTAAATCTCCAGGGCCTGATGAACTGCATCCTAGAGTAATAAAGGAACTGGCTGAAGAACTCTCAGAACCACTGTCTATGATCTTTGAGAAATCATGGAGGACAGGTGAAGTGCCAGATTACTGGAAGAGGGCAAATGTTGTTCCCATCTTCAAAAAGGGCAAGAAGGAAGAACCTGGGAACTATAGGCCAGTCAGTCTGACATCAATCCCGGGGATAATTTTGGAGCAGATTATAAAGAAGTCAGTCTGCAAGCACCTTGAAAACAATGCAGTGATTACTAGAAGCCAGCATGGATTTGTCAAGAACAAATCCTGCCAGACTAATCTGATCTCATTTTTTGATCGGGTAACCTCCCTTGTGGACTGTGGGAATGCTGTGGACATCATATATCTGGACTTCAGCAAAGCTTTCGACAAAGTGCCTCATGATATCCTGATTAGCAAGCTAGCTAAAAGTGGGCTAGATGGAACAACTATCAGGTGGATCCACAATTGGCTACAGAATCGGACTCAAAGAGTGCTTATCAATGGTTCCTTCTCAAACTGGGGAGAGGTACCGAGCGGGGTACCACAGGGCTCGGTCCTGGGCCCAGTGCTCTTCAACATTTTTATTAATGACTTGGATGAGGAGGTACAGGGAATGCTTATCAAATTTGCAGATGATACAAAGTTGGGTGGAACAGCTAATACTCTGGAAGACAGAAACAAAATTCAAAGTGACCTCGATAGGTTTGAGCGCTGGGCCGAAAACAACAGAATGAAATTTAATAGGGATAAATGCCAAGTGCTGCACCTAGGGAGAGGAAACCAAATGCAGAGTTACAGAATGGGGGACACTTGTCTCAACAATACTACAAGTGAGAAGGATCTTGGAATTGTGGTAGATCACAAACTGAATATGAGCCAGCAATGCGATGTGGCTGCAAAGAAGGCAAATGCTATTTTGGGCTGCATTAATAGAAGTATAGCTTCCAAATCGCGGGAAGTGATAATTCCCCTTTACTCGGCACTGGTCAGGCCTCATCTTGAGTACTGCGTCCAGTTCTGGGCACCACACTTTAAGAAGGACATAGACAAACTGGAGAGGGTTCAGAGGAGGGCAACAAGGATGATAAAGGGACTGGAAACAAGGCCCTATGAGGAGAGACTAAAAGAACTGGGCATGTTTAGCCTTCAGAAGAGGAGACTGAGGGGAGATATGATCACACTCTTCCAGTACTTGAAGGGATGTCACACAGAGGAGGGCCAGGATCTCTTCTCGACCATCCCAGTTTGCAGGACACGGAATAATGGGCTCAAGTTACAGGAACCTAGATTCCACCTAAACATCAGGAAAAATTTCCTGACTGTTAGAGCAATAAGACAATGGAATCAACTACCTATGGAGGTGGTGGGCTCTCCCAGTCTGGAGGCATTCAAGGTGCAACTGGACAATCATCTGTCAGGGATGCTTTGACCTGGATTCCTGCACTGAGCAGGGGGTTGGACTCGATGGCCTTGTAGGCCCCTTCCAACTCTACTTTTCTATGATTCTATGATTCTAAAAGAAGAAGGACTGACTGACTGACTCATCAACGCCCAGCTCAAACCATTTAACGTAGGAATGTGAAATTTGGAAGGAACATTGTTTTTATGACATAGGCACCCACTAAGGAAGGATTTTTGGAAATTCCGTCCCTAAGGGGGTGAAAAAGGGGGGAGAATTTTTTAATGACTGACTGACTGACTGTTGTGTGTGGGGCATCTGTCCAGCAGATTAAAAATATGTTATTACTAGTCTGTTTACAATTACTTTAATATTAAATTGTAATCATTTATATATGTAAAATTGTACCAAATCCTAAAGTCCACGCAAGCAAAGCCGCAGGCAACAGCTAGTACTACCACATATGGGCAACTCTCTGTGCTAGAGCTCTCTGTGCTATCATCAGCTGAGTGTACGGGGCGGGATGCATATCACTGTTTATGCCAGGGCTTGGGCAACTTTGGTGGGTCTGGGGGCCACTTTCCACCCCCAGGGATTTCCCGGGGGCACACTCCTGTCACCGCTTTGCCAAATTCAGCAGCTTGGCAGTGGCAAAGAAACTGTCAGTTTGCTGCCGAATTTTGACAACGAAGTGCTACGGAGGGTTAAAAAGGACAAACCATTGGCTGTTTGTTTGCTGCCATGAATTTGCAGCACAGGGGCACAAAGGGGATGTGTTTTTATTTGGAGTGGACATGTGTAGGATTGCACTGTAAGTGTACAATGTAATTGAGGATATTCCTCTAACAGCACAATCTGATGACTGTCTACTCAGAAGTAAGACCTATTGAGTTCAATGAAAATTACTCCCAGGTAAGAGGGTATAGGACTGCAGCCCTTATATAGTTATAGTAATTAAGTATTTTGTTGCATTTTTGTCTTATACCCTGCAAGAGAGCTGTAATCAATGCCAAGTATACCAGAAAAGAGCTTTCAAGGTTCACCTGGTCACTAATTTTCCACCAAATTCTTGCATGGAAACAAAAGAGATGTTTCAGTTGCCTGAATGACAATGTCCCAATTATAATGCAAAGAATAGCCATGTTCGTTCCAGATTTCCTGCTATAACTATGGTAACCTTGCATGCTGTATTACTTTGCTGAGGGGTGGGCCAGGAAACCACTCAGGAGAGAGAGAGAGAGAGAGAGAGAGAGAGAGAGAGAGAGAGGCCAGTAATTGTGTCCTAGTAACATGTTGTTGACTAACATCATTAATTTTCCATTGACTGTTTTTGCTTGGGCTGGCTTCAGCGGTTCTTCACATTTGAAGTTTTAATGACACCCACTAATAAAGCCACAGGGAACGTGTTAGGTGGGTTTTCTCTTATTGCTCATTTCAGTGTTAATCATGTAGGTTTTCCTCCCCTTCTCTGACCTTGTGTATTTCTTAACTAAATGAAACCTGTTTTTAGCTAAACATGCTCTGGAGTTAAATTAGTGGATCTGCATGAACAATCCCCTGAGTTAACATGGCAATGTTTTTTTGTGTGCTTTTTTTGCCAGTTCTGAATAGCAAGCTAACATCATTTGGCTCTGTAATTGGAATCCCATTTTAACCTTAATTTTTTCCCCAGCAAATGTCTTGTCCTAATGAATAGCTCTGTAACATGTTTGCCAGCCTTGATGAAATCTCTCTGCAGATGTGTTCAAAGAAACTTCTATATATGGCTTGATTGACAAAAGAGCATATGGATTTTACTATTGCAAATATAATTCCATCTCTCCATATTGTCATGTGCTCTAAATGCACATTACAGTAGAAAGCTAATATATATTATTTGTTTTGGTTACATTCTAATAAGTACTCTGGGTTTTTCCGATGTGCTGCCTTTCTGTTATGCTTGCATGTCTATTTTTATTTTATTACATTTTAGCTATGTAATTCCAAGCTGGAACTGCCTCACTGGTGGTATAATCAGGCAATCATTTGACTACAACCCAGAGAGCTGCTTTCAATATACCTTGGGAGAATGGGACTTGGGGGTGGGGTGGTTAATTGTATTAATTTATTTATTATTAGGAATTAGCCCACAAATCTGATTGACCATATACAGCATCTGGCTACCATTGAAGAATTGCAATGACCCTTCCACTCTTTATTAGAATGACAAGTGGCATATCTGCTTGAGTAACAATAATGTTGACATTAATAGTCTATTTTTAATCAGCATCTAGTACCTTAAATAGCTGAAAGTTTGCATAAAAGATATCACTGGAAGTTTTGCATCTTCACTATGGATTAGTAGTAGTAGGCGATCACTCATGACCAAGTAAGATTGTCTTCCAGGATAAAATTACAAAAAGAAAATTATAAAAATAGGAAAATGTAAAAAAAATTGTGTAGACTCTAGCGATGGGTCCGTAAGTGACTGTGGAGGCCAATTCTAGATCCACACAGCTTCCCACAGTGAGGACACAGGTTACCAGATGGAAGATGGTCCTGTAAAGGATTCATTTGACATGCTTTTCGCTTAGCACGTTTCTCCCTTTCACCTTGCACTCGGGCTTCTTCAAAGTCCATAGAACCTTTGTGAAAGGCCAACCTCCAGTTAGATCGTTCATGGGCCAGAGCTTCCCAGTTCTCGATGTTTATATTGCATTTCTTAGATTAGCCTTAAGAACATCTTTAAACCTCTTATACTGACCACCGATATTCTGCTTTCCATCCTTGAGTTGGGAATACAGTAACTGCTTTGGGAGATGGCAGTAGACATTCGAACAACATGTCCATTGTTGGTGTTGAAGGATCATTTTTAAAATGCTAGTAGACAGTAGTCTTTGCTTCTTCCAGTACAATGACATTTGTTCGCCTATCGTCCCAAGTAATTCGAAGGATTTTCCAGAGGCAGTGTTGATGAAATCTTTCAAGGAGGTGGAGGTGACGTTTATAGATAGTCCATGTTTCGCAGGAAAACAATAAAGTTGGTAATACAATGGCTTTATAAACCAGCGTTTTGGTCTCCCTACAGATATCCCAATCCTTGAACACTCTATGCTTCATTTGAGAAAATGCAGCACTTGCGGAGCTCAAATGATGCTGGATTTCAGTGTCAATGTATGTTAGCTGTAACAGAAAGATAGCTGCCAAGATAGAGAAAATGACTGACATTTTCCAGTATTGTCCCGCCCCCGCCAAGCTGGATAGATGGCATCACCAAAGGGTTAACTTGCACTTGCTGATGAAGCACTTGCTGATAAAGCACTGGTTTGTTTGTTTTTTATATTAAGTGAGAGACCAAGTTTTTCATATGCTTCTGTAAAAGGCAGCATTTAGGATAGTTTGGAGGTCATCCTCTGAGTGTGCGAAGACTACATTATCATCGGCATACTGAAGTTCCACAACGGAAGTTGTGATTACCTTACTTTTTGCTTTCAGCCTACTGAGATTAAAAAGCTTTCCATCTGTTCGATATATAATTCAAACACCAGTGGAAAGTTTCCCCTTAACAAGATGTAGAATCATAGTGATTAAAATAGCAAATAATGTTGGGGTGATAACACATCTGATCCCTGTTTAACCCTGTTTAACACTATGGATTATGGACTGATTAAATATAGCAAACATACTATACATAAGATACACCGTTTACGTAGAGTATAGTGTAGTATACATTAAAAACGGCCACATTTATGTAAATTGCAGCCGTTTTTAACGATACTATGCTATATTCTACGTAAACTACATAGAGCTGGGGAACCCGGAAGTCTGGCAAGTGCCTCAGCTGGCGCTTACCGGAGGCTTGGTTCATCTCGCATAGTGAGAGCACTCGCCAAGCACCCTGCAATTGAGGTACCAGGCTGGGCGCCCATCCCCTAGGGATGTGCGTGGAGCTTGATTGGGGGGTGGAAGTCCAGCGAACTCTCCGGGCTTGACCCCCTGAGCTCCACTCGCCTTACCTTTTCCCAGGCTCGATTCACGTTCTTGCAAGCTGAGCTGGGGAAAGTGACTTCTGGGTTCCGGCGCTACATTGTTTATGTAGAAAACAGCTTAATTTGCACAGATTAGGCTGTAATTTGCGCAAATTAGGCCATTTTCTATGTAAACAATGTAGCGCCAGGGACCTGGAAGTCGAGCGAGAGCCTCAGCTGGAGTTCTCGCTCAGCTCAGCTCATGTGCCGCGAGTCAAGTGCCCATCCCTACGTCAGTTTTGCTTTGTCCCACATTCATCATCATCATCATCATCATCATCATCATCATCATCATCAATAATAACTTAAGCTCTTCCCATCCCAAATATGAAGATATTTGCAAATTTTGGTAAATCCTTATAAAAAATGAATGGAAATGAAATTATCACCCCTCCTCAGCTTTAATCACATCAATTTCAAGCTTAACCATACCCACTGGATCATATCCAATATCAGTATGTTCTTTATCCTGGCCCTGCTACTACAGACAAATCAAATCAAAAGTAACAACTTAAGGGCCTTTTTCAATCATGTCTGCCTCCTATTAGATGATTAATTTTGAAGAGGAAATCATTAGTATGACAAAAATAAGTAGCACCTCTAGAAAGAGACTGTCTGCAACCATGCCCCTGTTCCCTGCATAGAGATTTTGCTTGCTGCAGTTTTAGCTGTCACACCAAGCTGTACCAGCATTGTTTGTCATAAGTGCCCTAACAATGAGGCATGGAGAAAAGGAGAGATCAATTACCATGCGAATGGCATAGGATTACCTGCAGCACATGCAGGTAACAATGGGGACAGGCTGCTGAGTGACAGATCTGTTGGAAATCCAAAGGTAAGGCTAGTGTTCCATCTTATTTGTGTCTCATTGTTCATTCTTATTACACTGCTTATGGATTGAGAAGCCGTATAATTCACTCATCTGAAGCAGCTGCATTGTTTAAGATGAGTGGCATGAATTAAAGATGGAGTGCCTGACTTGTTCCGTGGTTGCTCTTTTTTAGGAGAAGGTCCCATCACAACCTTATCATGTTGAATTGAAGTTTAATTTTGAGTGTCAGTGCTGGTTGACTGCTACCATTTGTAAATAGTTCTTCAAAACCAAATCTGGGCAGATCTTCCCCCAATCTCCTGGCCAACAAAAGAAGAAACGTCATGTAGTGCTGCTCGTTTTACTTCACATCTTTTATTCTGAAATGTTGTTCAAGCATCTCTTGATACAGATAGCATCTCAAGCAAGGGTCTGTCGTTCGATGGTGGGTGGTATGTGTGAGACCCCAGTAAACAGTTGCCACTGAACTACTTATTTCTTAGATTTAGTCCATGCTTTTCTGTCAAGCCTGGGTCCCAAAACAGCTTACAATTAAAATTCATGCAAAGGTGCATCCCATCCCCTACAAGAATGATGAAGACGTGACACATTAAACTGCGTACAAGGACTACAATTTATTAAACTGAAGTATCTGCAGTGAGCAAATGACAACTGAACTGGATAAAAGTGCAGGCATGTCAAATGGTAGGAGGCCCATGGAAATCTACCTCTGTCTGCTAAATGGGCCATACCACTTAGCTCACCTGATAGATCAAGAGCTGTTTGCCGCAGCCGGTGTAGCCCCACTGGAGTGTGGGCCTTGGCAGATGCCCAATAATACCTACCCCCCAGATGCCAACATTTTGTCTTATCATTTGGGTAGTTCTTTTTGAATATATTCCCCCAGCCTTACCTGCTCAGTAAATTAAATTAATGCATTCTTTGTTCACATCTTTTATAGTAAAGTAATTGTCCCTGGCAATACAATGCTGGTTTTCCCTTGTTGTTATGCAGCAATGCTCCCATAAATCAGGGACCGGTGACATGTTGCATTATGTGCAAAGCCCTCAAATTAACTCCAAGTCTTATTTGTCATTAGGACACAGTCACTCCATAGTTGTCATTTAAAAGGGGTTTTTTGTGTATTTTTTTAAAAAATCAGTACTAAAGGAAATGCTGTATTTGAGGCTAGATGTCATTCAAAGTAAGCTAACTCTTAGATTTAATCAGAAATATCCTGAGATGTACATTGATATTTGATAATGAACTAAAATGAGATTTGTGGGATTTTCTCCCCTGCCCCCAACTCTGTGCATGTATTTGCAGTGAGAGAGCTGAAAATAGAATTAATTAATCCAGTCAGCAGCTATTCCTGATTTGTCCAGAGATATGTTGTAATTGTTTGCATACCATCGTGCATGGCTTCCTCATAAGCACCCCCTGCATCAAGATTGATGGATGGTAAGCCCTAGGCTATGTTTCAAGATATTCATTTTCTTGTGGCCATGTATCTGAAATGTTGCCGTAATGAATAGTTGCTGCTGCTGAACTTTATGTTCAGTCATATGGAATGAGGGACCCACCCTCATATTTTGGAGACATATTTATTTATTAGTAATACCTATATAGCACTTAATATAATAAAATCTTTAAGCAGTTCACATATAAATATTAAAAATTACATTTAAATGAACAATTCAAAACTATTTCAACTGCAGTAACAATACAAACCACATTTAAAATACAGTGTTAAAAAATAATTCCAGCTATGATAACAATACAAAACAATACAAGGAACAGTAAGATAGTGCAGCATATGATTAATTGCAATTAACTGCAGTTCTTATGCATAGCAGTTGTCACCCATCCCTGTGCTTGTTCATTCTAGGGATGGGATAGAAATTTGTTGGGTTTGCATTTTAATGCAAACATACCTAATTCTACACGTACAAATCAATGTGTGAACCAAAACTCGGTTGTCCTTAGAAATGTCCACTTCTCCAAATTTTGCAGTGGAATTCTCCAATTAAAAATGCATACTAAAATATACACATTAGAGAAAAGTGCTCACACACACACAAAAATGTGTCTATTAGTGAAAACAAGGTTAAAATGCATTATATTGGGAAATTGTTTGCCAAAAGAATGTGTATATTAGGTAAAAAATTGCATACATAATGCATGTATCGGGAGACATGTGAATTTATCTCAGAATTCAAGACTAACTGAATTTAACACTGGAAAAAATCTCAAACATCCAGTTGAACTGAACATAAGATGGGTCATGGGTGTGTGTGAGAGGAACTAAAATTAGCATATCCATCTCTATTAATCATCCACACCAAAAGGATCTGGATGTATCATTTCCAGAAACAGAATATCCTATCTGTAACTATACTTGTGTGTGGTGATATGTATCACAGGGCTCTAAGACACTCAACTTCTCCAAGGAGGCTTGGGCAACCATACCTAATCTGCCCACATGGGGTCAACCCACTCACACTCCCCTGATGGTTAAATTAATATTTCCCAACACTCTGCCACCTTCAGTTGCTGATATACTGATCCAACAAGCAGAACTATGACAGTGTGTCTGTTTCTGTATGGAAGGTCACATTTTCAAATGGAACAGCGGCCATGCTGATGAGTGGAAGCTTAGCTTGTTTGTTTGATTTATTTTTGTTTTGTTTTTTTGTTAAAAAACACACACACAACAACACTAAGCCTTCTCAGCTACCCAACATTGGGAAGGGTTTTTGCCCCTTAGCCCCCTGAAAGTACTAATGAAGCTGGGCTGAATAATTTGGCCCAGCACTAGTGGGCATGTCTTCCCATACCTGTATAATTCTGAACTGCAAAATATGTGATTAAATGAGATCCAACTATTGAGGGGAAGTTGCTCCCTCCTCACCTTTCTTCCTGTGTCATATAACTTCCACAAAGGTGTGTCTCTATATATCCCAGTTGTTCCCAATTACTTTTATTGGCTTCTGAAAATTTAGAGATCCATTTAAATAAGGAAGAGATCCATTCTCTGTAAGAAAAAGTGGCCACAGGAGCTGTAGATTACAGCAAGTTTTGAAGCAGGCCGGTGCTTTACAAGCCTCACACGGCTCTTTTTTCATTAACTATACTCATTTACAGTCATGCCTTTTATGGGTTTCTTCTCAGTGATAATCCTGGAAATGATGGAGTAAAACCAAGTCCTGTGTTTAATCAAGAGAGCAGCTCATTCCAACTCACACTTAAAAGATTTAAGGTGAGGAAAGATGGTTGGAGAAAAGATTTAGCCTCCCCCCCTGCAAAAAAACCCCACAACAATCGGAACTTCAATCTCTGAATACCAAATTGGTACCTCAATAAAGGGCGCGGGAGAGAGCGAGCCTTAACTAGTGTTTATCTGTCACAGAGGTGGTCTGTGGGGGATGCTAAGCTTTATGTCAGCCCATTACGAAAAAAGCATTAGTCTGGCTTTACACTTTCTATATATATTTTCTTCTAATTAGCTATTTCTCACTTTCTCCTGCCTCTAGCACGCTAATGCTTTTCTTGTACATACCAACACCTGATGACAATCTGAAAGTATCAAAGAAGTTAACTTATCATGTCTTGGGATTATATGATGCTGATTCATACGTTGCATTTTCCATGTCCAGGATAGTTTCTGGTGGTGATTCACGTGTATGAATCCCTATAGAAATGGAAAGGTTTGCTTACTTTCCAAATCAACATTCATTCATTCATTCATTCATACACCACTGTTTCAGGGCATTACTACTCAGACATCTGAGGCCTTTCTCTGAGTTTCACCCCCCCCCCGGGAGGCTCGGAGGGTGGCAGTAAAAGGGAGGGCCTTCTCATGTGCCAGCCCCCGACTGAAGAATGATCTCCACACTGAGGCTCTCCTGGCGCCAACTTTGTCATCCTTTTTGTGCCAGGTTAAGACAGCCCTCTGTGCTGAGGCATTTAAAGACATCTAAGGTGATTTAATGGCTTGATGGGGCACCCATGTCAGGTGTTTTTAACAGGTCTACTCTGTATTAAATATTGTTTTACTGTTAAATTGTTTTTTTTATTTTTATTTTACTGTTTTTAAATTCTGTATTTTGAAAAAAAAATTATGGTTGTTTTTATTGTATTATGGTCCTGTTTTAGGAATAGCTTGTAAACCACACAGAGAACTTCAGCTATTGGGCAGTGGGGTGGGGGGAAAGGCACTATATAACATTTCATTTTAAAAACCCACACATAAATAATTATAAAATATAACCGTCCAATTAAAACCACAATATGCAAACTGTGGAGAAGCAGTTAATTAATCCCAGCAATTAGTAAAAAGAGAAACTGAAATTAAAATGTATACACATTATATATATATATATATATATATATATGGATTGGACCAAACACATTTGCTGAGGAAGAGAGTTCCACAGGGATGGAGCCACCACAGAAAAGGCCCTGTCCCTGGTACCAATCAAGCTAACATTGTTTATTGATAGGCCAGAGATCAGGGCCTTGATAGCTGATCAATCATAAAGCATGACAATTGCATTTCTTCATATCTGACAGGGAATCCATCCATTCATTTATTCATTCAGGTGTATAACATTAGGTTTCAACAGGAATTCTGGTGCAGGAATCAATCACAATATCCCATGGGTTTCGAATGTAACACACCAATCAGAAGAACACCATGTACTATATCTGTGCAACAACAACCTTGACTCTGGAGTCTGTATTCCAGTTTGCTAGTTCTGTTTGTTTTGCTTTTAATTTGGAAGAACTGTCAGATTTCAAACGTGAGCAAATGTCTTGCAATAAATGATGATGATGATGATGATGATGATGATGATGATGATGATGATTATGATGATGATGATAATAATAATAATAATAATAATAATACGGCTTAAAGACCATATTCTCCCACATGAAATTGCCCTCCAATTAAGATATTTGGCAGAGGCCTTATGTTTATATGCCCCCATCCTTGGAGCTTAGGTGGATATCTAGTCAGTGTAGAAGGGTCTTTTCAGTTTTCAGTGTTGGCAACCTTGATTTGAAGTAGTTTTAGTCTACCTGTCCCCTAAAATAAATGCCCAAGGCAGTTTGAAAAGGAAACAATATGACACCATAGAGCTCCTTCTCTAGGCATGTTCAATTGGAAACTTATTTATTACCTTAGGCAAAAGCAACATCGGTCTAGTTCTCTAGGACCATTAGTGGTGTTATATGACATCCGGTCCCTTTAAGCTGACTGATGGCTGTTTTAACTTGATGGTGATGTTTTTAATCATCAGGTCAGTATAGGTGTGTGTGTGTGTGTCTTTAATCTGTTGTCATTTTGTTGTTTTACTTTTCATTTTTATATTTTACTTTGAAGGGTTTGCAAGCTGCCTAGAGGCTCTCAAAAGGCAGAATGCCAGTAGATACATAGGCAGATAGTTGTATAGAGGTAGACAGATGGACAGACAAAAAATAAACATTCCTCTGTTCAAAAGTTCTGAATTTACCATGGTGACATCCACCTTAATAGATGAGAATCCATTATATCAGGATGCCTCTGGATCCCATAATCCTGTCAGTTGTCCTTCCTCTTCAAAAACAAAACACTTCAAATGCCATTCAGAGCTAGGGATTGGGTGAATCTCTCAGTTTCACTTCTCCTGCATTCATTTTTGGGTGAATCTGTCCGTTTCACTTCTTTTGCAATCATTAAAGGGGGGGGGGAATCTCAAGTTCTTTGTGAAGAACTTCGCAAATGTTGGTTATTTATCATCGTCGTCGTCGTCGTCATCATCAAAAATGGACTGGAACCCAATTCTTACCCATCTGCACCAGCCAAATTCAATAAATCCAGCTATTCCCAGCATGGAGAGGGAATTTGCTACTTGGGATGGGCAAATCTGTCAGTTTCACTTTCTCCCGCTTCCCCCCTTTTTTTCTTTCTTTTTAAAATCTCAAATTATTTCTCTCCTGAATGTGAAGAACTTTGTGGATTTTGGTATATGAACTACAATTAAATTGTAGTTGAGCCACAATCCACTTGTTAAGGCCTGGTTATTACTTGGATGGGAGATCCCTCCTCTAGTTTCCTGCATTGAGCAGGGGGTTGGACTCGATAGCCTTGTAGGCTCCTTCCAACTCTATGATCTATGAAATCTATGACTCTGAGTCAAAATCCACAAAGTTCTTCACATTCAGGAGAGAAATAATTTGAGATTTTAAAAATTAATAATGATTGCAAAAGAAGTGAAACGGACAGATTCACCCAAAAAGATTCATCCACACCAGCCAAATTTAATAAGTACAGCTTTGCCCAGCATTGAGAGGACCATGATGTGCCTGCCTGCCATATAGCTGTTAAAGATGAGGAGTCTGTCAGAAAAAAGGAAGTGGCGGCAACCCTATTTCAGCCCTCACTTGGTTGAATTCACAGGGATTCAAACTGGCTTTTAAGAGCAGAGCACTCAGAGTCATAGATTTCATAGATCATAGAGTTGGAAGGAGCCTACAAGGCTGTGGAGTCCAACCCCCTGCTCAATGCAGGAAACTAGAGGAGGGATCTCCCATCCAAGTAATAACCAGGCCTTAACAAGTGGATTGTGGCTCAAGTAAAATGTGTATCTGAAATCTAGACTAGTCCCTACCATGGACATGGAGTAATGCCCGTCAGTAAAATGTAGGAATTTCTGGCCAGGATCCAAAGAGTTTCTCTGAAATATTGACCAAATATATTTTGCTGCTTGCTGCAGTTAATGCTGTGCAGTGCCAAGGTGGTGTTGAATGAAGATGTGTGTCTTTATACCTCATTTGTTTTCCATCATCCCTAGATATTCATGACACTGCCATGGAAAGTAGGCAGTTGTTAAAAGGAAAAGATCTAAGGTAACTAGCTATATGATCAAGCTATGAATTTTAATGCAATGTCTGGAAGATACCTTAATAAGATATTAATCTGGTCTTTTATGTTTTCATATAACTATGCATTTGCAGTATTGTGTGTGTTTTAGAGACCGTCATGGCTCCCATCCTTTCAAGAATCACATGTTAAAAACATGTGACTATTAATAGTAGAACCAGCTACCCAAAGCAACCTGCCTGTTTAAGGAAGAAATGGGACATATTCAGACTTGGTTTTGGAAGTGTAGCTTACAGTATAGTGGAACTGTTTTCCCTAAGATGAATGTATGCCATCCATTTTTTCAATGTATTCTGTGTGGGTCTGCCTTTGAAAAGTGTTCAGACACTTCTTCAACTCATTCACAATGTGGCATAGGTTTTGAATGGTGCTGTCCTTATGGAACATATAACTCCAACATTGTATCAACTTCTGAGCCTCCCAATTGGTTTCTGGGGCAAATTCAGAGTGCTGGTGTTGACCTTTAAAGCCCTGTAAGGTCTTGGGCTAGAGTAACTTAAACATACCTTCTCCCTCCCATACTTATTGATTTATTTTATTATATTTAAATACCACCCTTTTTCCTGCAAGGAACCCAAGGCAGCTTACCTAATCCGTCTCCTCTCCATTTAATCCTCACAACAACCCTGTGAGGTAGGTTAGGCTGAAAGTCAGTGACTGGCCCAAAGTCACCCAGTGACTTCATGGCCAAGTGGGGACCAGATCTCCCAAGCCCCAGTCCAACACTCTAACCGCTACACCACACTGCCAAGGTGTTTGACAGCCCTGCTTCATGTGTCCTTCTCTGTAGTGGCACCTAGATTGTGGAATTCTCTTCAGCAGGCAATTTGCCTGAGTGAGGGAGTGTTAGGTGATGGGATGAAACTGTACTGTTTCAATGAGTCTTTTTTTTGGGGGGGGAGGGTTTGTTGCAGTCCTGTTATGTATTATTGGTCTTTTAAAGTCATGTTGTCTTTAGTAGTGCATGTAGCACAGGGCTGGCTCCAAATCTGAGGGAACCCAGTGTTCTCTGGTGTGCCCCGTTTGACCTCAGTGTGGCCCCCAGGGGGCTTAGCAGCACTGGTAGGCAGTAGCAGGAGTGCTGCAATCTGCAGCAGCTGATTATGAGGCATGAACTGCCCCCCATATAGTTATCCACAATTTCCTGATGCAGTGTTGCTGTAGGAATTGTGGGGAATGTAACGATGGACAGATCACAGAGCTAGCTGCTTAGCATGTGGAGGGCAGGACATATGTTACGGGTGGCCCATGCCAAGGCGCTGGGGCACTGGCAGCTCCTAACGGATGCTGGCATAGTTTTGCTTTACATACATACTTTTTTGTATGTTTACTTTACGTATAACAGGAGCAAAGCAACCGTTATTCAGGGATGGGGAAGAAATGTGTTTGGTTCACATTTTAAGGCAAACGTATCAAATTTTGCATGTATGAACCAATATGTGAACTCAAACTCAGCTTGCGTTGAAATTTGCACTGCTCCAAATCTTGCAATGGCATTCTCCAGTTAAAAAGGAAGAAAAGAAAAGAATACAAAACTGTGTATATCAGGGGCAAGTGTGCACAGAAGTGTATATTCATGCGAATAGCGTTCAAAAATGCATTATATAAGGAACGTTGCTTGCAAAACCTGTATATTAGGCAACATTGCCTACAAAAAGGCACGCATTGGGAGAAATGCATACCAAGATGCAAAACATGTTAATGCAAACTTTTTTCTTCTTCTATAAATCTCAATGTTTGGGACAAACTGAATTTAAGAGTGCAAAAACAAGAAACTGAAATTGACAGATTCATCCATCCCTACTACTATAAGTGTTTGTTACAGTGTGTGTGTGTGCCTGCATGTATGCAGGTGTGGAAAAAGGACTCTGTTGCATGCCAATGAGTCACATTTCATTAAAATCAATGGTGTAGCAGTTGGCCTGTCTGATGTTGATTTTAACATTGGGAGAAACTTGCCATGGCTCTTAGTGCTCTGGAAAGATTGCAGATACTCCAGTTTACATGGTTGTGTGCATACTAATGCCAGAAAATTATTCCTCAAAGCACACAGCCATGTTCTGTGAGGTTTTGCTGGATTAACTTTAAGAAACAAATTGTGCTGCTTGAGGTGGACTTGAATAGGAGGGCAGGAGATGGTGGAAAATCCTGGTCCAGCTGATAGCCCATGCATGGCCTCCAAACAGCCAACTGCAAACATGGCACCAAGTCATTAAAAGTCATAATGCTGTTATTTGTGGGCTATGATCAGTTGATAGCAATGGGCTATGAATTCTGCTATATTGAGTAAGATGACTGGTTTCTCTTGCGGGTGTTTGTTCTGCTACATGAACATGCCCAGCTATTATGATCTTCCTCAGAGGCCCTTCACTAGATCACTCTACTCATCCCTCGAAATTGAGGCAGGCAGTCACCTATGATAGGGCCTTTTCAGCAGTGGCACCCTCAGCTCTGGTATGCTTTCCAAAGGGAGGCTCATGTGGCACCAAACCCAATGTCTTTTTGGTACCAGGTTAAGGTAACACCAGCAGCAGCAACTGGGTTGGCAGTCTGGTCTGACCTAGCATTGTTCCAGGGCATGGGGGGGGGGCAGAATGGTGGCTGCCACACAAAAAAAGTAGAGAATATTCTGGAAAAGTGGCCTTATTTGTCTTAGGGGTTGAGAAAAAGAAAAATGTGACATTTTGTGGTGTAGTGGTTAGAGTGTTGGACTGGGACTCAGGAGATCCGGGTTTTAGTCCCCGCTCAGCCATGAAACTCACTGGGTGACTTTGGGCCAGTCACTGACTCTCAGCCTAACCTACCTCACAGGGTTGTTGTGAGGATAAAATGGAGAGGAGGAGGAGGATTATGTAAGCTGCCTTGGGTTCCTTGCAGGAAAAAAGGTGGGGTATAAATATAATAAATAAATAAAATTTTCTTTAAAAAAAAGAAAAATATTTATTTATTTATTTATTTATTATATTTATCAATCGCCCATCTGGCCGGTCACCCGGCCAAAAATATGTCTGTAAAATTCTGGCTCACCTCTAATTGAGAGAGGGAGAGAGAGGGAGAGAGAGAGAGAGAGAGAGAAGAGAGAGAGAGATATTCTGTTCTTTGTTCTTTCACCTCCTCCTCCCAATTCCATCTGAATTCCAAAAAAATGTCCAACCACAATCTACCCGGACACTACACTCAACATCTGGGGCCTTCCTCCTACTGCCACCACTGAGGGAAGCATGGAAGGCACAACAAGGGGAGGGCCTTTTCTGTGGTAGCCCCCCAACTGTGGAACTGGATCCCCACTGAGGGCCGCCTGGCACCAACTTTACTATTGTTTTGGTGCCATGTTAAGACTGCCCTCTATGCTGAGGCATTTAACAACTGCAAATAGTACATAGGGTGGTGGTGATGTCACCTTTTTTAACTAGTCTACTTTTTTATAATCTTGTCTTAGCTATTTAAGTAATTTCATAATTGTTTTTAAAATGTCTAGTGAAATTTTTTTCAATGTTTTTATTGTTTGTATTTTTATATTGCTTTTTTATTGTGTTTTATAATGGTTGTAAACCGCCCAGAGAGCTTCGGCTATTGGGCGGTATAGAAATGAAATAAATAATAATAAATAATAATAAAATGAAATAAGCAATAAACTTTTTAAAGCACAAATTGTAAGCAGTTGGATTTTTACCACAAGTTTTTGCCATTCACATCAAGTAAAATGCTTATTTTCTTCTGTTGCACCCAGATCTCAAAAGATATGTACAGTGATAGGGGTAAACAAGCAAGCACGCAAACAAACAAACAAAAAACCCAAGAAGCAATATTTAAAATAACAACCACAGCAAAAAAAAAAAAGTCCTAAAAATAAATAATTTCCAAACAAGCCACATTCTAGTCAATGCATTGTTAATCGGGGGGGGGGGGGAGAATCAACATTTGGTGTAGCTGCATCATTCTGTTAGATTTTCTTACTTAGCCTCTGGATTGTGGTTTAATTATGCCTTCTTATTCCTGCTTGATTTGAGAAAGAAAACCATTAATTCTGTTCCTTGTATCAGGGCAAAAGGGGGAAATCTCTGACTCATTGGTAGTCACTAATCAATATGTCCATTGAATAGTGATAATTATTTAAATTGTCAGCTTGGTAGTGAGCTCCAAACTGCAGCTTCAACATGAGATTTCAGGGTAAGGGGGGGGGGAATGTTGAAAGGAGGGAGAGAGAAAGAGAGGATCAGAGCTCAACTTACTGCTGGCAAAGTTGACACACACACACACACACACACACACACGCCCAAGGAACGATACCACGAGGAGATGGATCAGCAAGGACGATGGATGTGGGTTCAGCCGGAAAACAGCAGCAAAAGAGACCGTGGGTGGGAACCCAGGTGCCTAAATAAGCCCTTTCCTGTGTCCCCGCCCTAGTTGAGCCATTGGCTCAGTATCTGTGACCAACCTGACCTGTTACCTGACTCCTCTCTCCTCCCCCACTCGCAAATCTTCTCCCTGGCCCCAGATGAGGGCCAGTGGAAGTCTGTTACTGCAAATGGTGACAGCATTGCTATAATATTTGTGTATGCTTTTTGTGTTAAATACATTCTGTTGGTCTTATACAAGCTTACAAGGTTCATTTGCCTTTATTTGCTAATATTGATGTTGCTGACGTTCATAATTGCATTGCTTTGCATATGAATCTCTACAACTTGTGGTGCTTGACTGCATTATGAGTCGAACACCATTTCCCCCAAAGGTTCTTCTCTGCCTTGGTGTGGGGAGATCTCAGTGGAGACCTCTCTCCTTCTCTCCCTCTCTATATGACCCAGAGAGCTCCCTGTGCCTAGAACACCTCAGTGTGTTCAACAGAATCCCAGGCACAAGGATATGTATGAAGTTTGGTGTTCATGGTATGGACTCAGGCACAATGGAAACGACATCGCCACAGATCTCTGGCACATAAGAACATAAGAAGAGCCAGGCTGGATCAGACCTAGGGTCCGTCTAGTCCAGCATTCTGTTCACACAGTGGCCAAACAACTGCCCACGGGATCCCACAAGCAGGGCACGAGTGCAACAGCACCCTCCCACCCATGTTCCCCAGCAACTGGTGTACATTGGCATACTCAGAGGAGGTTGGTGACTCCTGTGCCAGTGGGGCTCCTTATCCATTGCATCTTTTTTTTTAGCTTTATAGGAGCTATCCCTGGTGCTGAACTCCATCCCTAAAATAGGTTTGCCACCCTGGAGCACCCTGTATACCTCCTATGAAGCTCCAACAAAAAGATGTGATGGAGGAGGAGCCCCACTGACACAGGAGTCACCGGCCTCCACTGGGCATACTGCACCTTGGGTGATGTTCAAGGCACTGGTGACAGGTGGTGGGAGAGGAATGGTGTGTTTTTGTATTGAATTGAGAGCTCAACACTGCCAGCCAGTAAGTGGGGAGAGAATGGGTGGTGGGGCAGGACGAAGGGGAAGTAACACTGTGTTTAGGAGATTGCAGAGAGCTGCAAGAGCTTACAAGGGAATGTATGGATCCCCTTCATGCTTCCAATAAGATTGGGAGCACAGAAGCATAAAATGTTTGGAAACTGGGCTTGGAAAACATAAGCCATTTCTAACATTTTGGGGAAATAGTTCAGTTTACCAAGCCCAAGCCCAAGTCAAGCTGAGGAGAATTCAAGCGTCAATATTTGCTAGTGGATTACTCCACACATGGCACTCATGGTTGGAATACTCAGGCATATCCCTGCCGGGTGACCGGCCAGATGGACGATTAATAAATATAAGAAATAAATAAATATAATAAATAAATAAATATCCCGTGTCTCTCTTTTTCAGAATTGAACTTGCTGCTATGGACATGGAAACAGGGCTAGATTTTAGCTGTGACATAGTCTGGGTATTTGGTTAGGGAGCTTGGGATTTCTCCAGGAACATATGTAAAATAAGTTAACTCTGATCGAGAGTTGCATTTCACTTGTGGAAAAAGCTTACAATTGCAGGGCAGATTCTGAGGTTGAAGCAGGTCAAACACACCATAGATTGGTGGGTGACCAAATTCTGCAGTAGTTTCCATCTGGATCCAGGCATGTCGCAATTGCCCTGAAGAAGAGCTTACTGTGAGAAACCCAGTTCAGTTCAAACCCAGTTGCCTATTTGCTTAATAGCTTACTAAGAAATGATGGAGGCGTGCAAGTATGGTTAGATTATGAGAAACAGCTACTAAAGGGGGGAATTTTTAGATCTCAGCATTGTAGGGGACAAGGGACCCAAAAGTAAAACATGCATTTCCCTCAATCCTTTTCCATCGGATGGGGAAAAGACAGTCTCAAGGTATGACACCACATCTATTAATTCCAGAAGCTATGCTCCACACATGGTTAATGATCCACTGCATGGATTCATTTCCTTTCATTTTTGGCAGCTTAGTTTTGGGCATTAGAATGATGAATTATTCTTCAGCCGAAGAACTTTCTCTTTGAAAGTCAAGCGTGTGTGTGTGTGTGTGTGTGTGTGTGTGTGTATGTGTGTCGGGGTGGTGGTGGTGGAGGTATTTAACCATCTGCAACAAATCATCTTTGCCTTTTGTTAAAGTTGCCAGCTTCCCCGTACATTATGACTACATATGATCTATATGATCTATATTATATCTTACGGATCGGAGCTAGTGGTTAGGAGACGGTCACTTGATAAGTGAGAATCTCTCTGTGTTTTTGAATGAGGCATTCATCAGAATTTGGAAAAGAGTGTGGAAAAGTTTTGTTTTTTTATAAATCCCCCATTTTTAAAAAAAATGAAGGGAAGGGGCATATTTGGTTGTGGACAGAGAAGGAACCATGGAAATAATGAGATGGACACCAGAGGTTGGGTAAACTAGGGACCCTTTATTTACATGGGTAATTCATCCCTCCCGGGATCTGCATTTGCAAGGTGCAGGAATCTATCTAAATTTCTCTTGCAGGCCACTAGCCCACCTTGTGGGCAAGCCACTCCACCCAGGTTAGGAGGTGGGCTGAGACCTGCCCCCTTTGCCTAGGCTACACATCAGCATAAGGGAGGAGGGGGTCCCTGTGTCACCTCCACCCAGTGCCTCACAACTTTGAGTAGGTGGTGAAGCAGGTTGGTCCCCAAGGCAAACCATATCCTGGCTCACGAGACTTGCCAATCACCATAAAGGTCCCTGTGTGAGTGCCCATCAAAGCCTGTTTACCTAAAATTCTTGCACATCCCTGCCAATATCCATTCCCGCATATCCCTGCCAATACCCTACCTCTTTAACCAGCCCCTCATCTAAACCAAATTAAACCTAGTTCAGAGTAGGCAAAAACAAACAAACATAAACCCCTGTACATAATGTAAAACAGTGACCAGATAAAAATTCATAGTCAGCCCTCCTAAGGTAGCGACTAGCTAATCCTGCCCTGGTTATGGGGAGTGTGAGTGAGAGCCAGAAAGCAAAGATGCTGAGTGTGGGGCAGAGCCTGCCTTTATAGCCCTGGCTCCACCCCAATTTTGCTGTGTACATGTGTTTGACTTTGCACACACAACGGAATGTTTCCTCCTCCTCCTCCTTCCCACTCACAAAAGCTGTCCTCCGCCCCAGCCGTTTTGTCAGAGCAGGGAACCAGGCTCCTGTGAGAAACTACAGGAGGCAGAAAGATGGAGAGCTGCAGTCAAAAGAGTTTCTAGATAGAATTAGGTGAAGCTGAGGATTGCCCAAGTTGCTTTCTGGTGATCTGGGGTATTATGAGTTGGGAGAAAATTCTCTAAAAAAAAAACCCCAGTTCTTTCCCCCTAAACTCTTGCTGAGAAAGCTTTTAATTACCAAGCCAACTCCAAATCAAGATGAGCAAAGTTCACTCATAAGTATATACAGTAGACACCATCATCCACCAGAGCTCTTTCCTCCCCCCTGCAAAAAAAAAACCCTGACCCCAAAAGGCTGTCTTCAATCTCTCTTCACCCAGAAAAAACCCCAGCTCTAAGTCCCACTAGATATTCCTATAGCATCTGCTCTCTCTCTCATTGGCAATGCAAAGTTGTGTCATCATCAAGATCTACTCTGGCTTGCAGTGTTATTCCCACTCTCAAGCTGGAGGACAATTTCTTTATATATTTATTATCTTATTTTTTTCTCCTCCTGAGTGATTGAATGAAGCAGCTGCTGTCTAGCTGGGAAGAAAATTGATAACACGGCAGTGCTACCAGCAGGGTGCTTCTGTTAGAGTCATTGATTTCCTTCCCTGCCAGGCAATGGCTGCACCAACTTTCTTGCAGAATGCACAGTGCCTCCTCCATAGCCATCATTATCATGGCAGTCAGGCAGCAGACCCTTCCAATTGAATATAATGGATTTATTAAGGAGAGGGTTGTGTTTTTCAGAATCCCTTGATTCATAAACCCTAAAGACCACTTCCGTTTGCCCCCTCTGGAAATCACAGCACTTAAGGAAGTTAGAAGCAATTTTGTTTGAGCAATGGCTTCTCTCTACTGTAGAGGATTGTTGCACCGAAGTCACAGAGTTGTCATTTGGAGCACAACTAAGGGCAAAAGCAGACATCACTTTAAGGGTGTGCAGTCCTATGGGTTGCACCCTCAGTGCTCGTAAGCCTCTGAACTTGGAGGCTTATGAGCACCTATGCAGGGTGAGAGGAGTGGCAGAGGCGATCTTCGCCTCCACATCCTGCATTTTCACTAGACAGGCTTTTTGCCCATCTGGTGAAAGTGTTTAGGAGGGGAAGGGAAGGAGGCTGGAGGGGCCTCAGGATAGCTCATATCCTGGCCTGTCCAGTCTCCTCTCCTCCCACCAAAATGCCCCCGTTTACCCTTCTCTGAGGTCACATTCCCGACCTTGTGGAAACAGCTGACATGTTTGCTTGTTTTTTCCATGCTGGCTGTGAGGGAGAGGGGGGTAAGAGCTCCGATTCCCAGCTCTGAGGTCAGGGCGCTATCTCTGACCTTGGAGCTGGAAATTTGAAATGTCCTATAGTTTCTCAGATGCTGTCTAGGGACCACAGGATTGCTCCCTAAATGTGTGTTTAGTGGCTATGACTTCCTTTTATTTTTACTCTAGAGGGGGATCTTAACCCACCCCCTATGCTAGGGGCTCATTTCAGATCAGGGGCCCTGCACGTACTCTAGAGTAAAAAAATGAAAAGAAAAAGAAGTAGCTGTTGGACACACATTTAAAGCAATGTCTGTTTTGGCTTTAAGACTCACTAGTTCTTGTAGTTCGGAAAGCGATCCTATTTCAAGGATGAAATGCTCACTTCTGTATCATCATCATCATCATCATCATCATCATCATCATCATCATAATTTTATTTATTTTATTTATTTTATTTATTTTATGTTGTTAATCGCCCATCTGGCCGGTCACCCAGCCACCCTGGGCGATGTACAATTAAAACAATACCATAAAACATGATAATTAAAACAGTATAAAAAATTCTTTTAAAATCCTAACCCACCCCATATTCCCGCCTGAAATACCATGTTTTTAATGTGCGGCGGAAGCTCATCACGGAGGGGGCATGGTGAAGGTCACTAAGAAGGGAGTTCCATAACTTGGGGGCTGCCACAGAGAAGGCCTCTTCCTAGTCCCCACCATCAGCCTGGTTGCTCTGCTTTTGCAGCAGTTTTAGCTATCCTAGAGTTAATGCCATATTTTGCCAATGTTGAGGCAGACTTGCTATGTGGGCAAAACTAAAGGAGAATTTTCGATGGAATGTTGGAGCTTCAAAAAGATTGGCCTTTCATCACCACTGTTGGGCATCTGGTGCTGGTCAATAAGCTCTCCACACAGTGGGCAATTGATAGGTCTTTCTTCATGAAGTCATTAAGGAGCAACCACTGAACAATGGCCCGTACATGAAAACTGGACATCCCAAAGAGTCCTTTAGCTTTAGGTTACTGGAAATCTCTGTTCAAAGGCTTAAGATAGGTTAACTTAAGGAAGTTAAGGAACAGGAAACTTTCTTTAAACTTCTTTAAATTAACTTACCCTACTGGAATTATGCTCTTTAGATGAAGGGCTCTGGGACTGTGGAGCCCTCCTCCGACCATCCAAAGTCCTACCGGCAAGAGTCAGGAAGAGTGGGTGAAACAATGGAGGGTTGTAGTTGTTTTTGCCTCCCTTCCACCTTAATAATCATTTTCAGCTAGATGGGCCTCTCAGTCCATCTAGCTGATTTACTTTGCTGTGGGCAGGACAGGAAATGGAGAGTCTTGTGGATCAATGTCTCTCTTCTCTCTAGGGATGTGCAAATCAACATAACGTGAGCTCACCAAAGTTCCATTTCGAAACTCGTTCCTACTCGAGTCTGTATCAGACTGCATGCCTTTCCCCCCCTTTTCGCATGAAAATCCATGTGTATTTCCACGCATATTTTCCCAAATATGTGCATCAATTGTGCACATATTTAAAATGGATGCATTATTCCCCCATGGTTAAAGTGCATTTGTGCACATTTTGAAATGTGGGATATATAACAATATGCCCATTGTTGTGGCTTAGGCCATGACACTCATTTTGTGGCTTAGCCCATGACATGCATTTGATATGCACACATTTTTGAAATGTGTGCACATGCTGTCGAACACATGGGTGAGGCTGTGAATAAAATTGTAAGCTACAGACTTTGACTGCAGATTGCATCCAAGTCCATGTTTGGACTGGAAGGTGCAAACTGGGTAAAATCCTGATCAGAAAGGAACTGATACAAATTTCTCATACATGCTTCCCCTCCCCTGTCTGCCCCCTTCCTTCCTTCCCTGACTCTCTCTTGAAGTTGTAACATCAACCTCAGAAAAGGAGCCACTATATAGTTTCCACAGTAGCTTGCAGTGGAGGGAATGTCTGTTTTGGATTTTCCACCACCTCCCTGAGGTCATAGTTGTGTGCCTATGGCTTGGAGAGGGGGGCAGGATCAGCACCATCCTATGATAAAAGCATAGCCTTGCTGTGCCAGGATGCAAGACAAAGTGTGTAAAAAATAATAATAATAATGAATGGGAGGTATTTGATAAAGGTACAAAAAGGCCGGGGGGGGGGGAGAGTGAATGAGAACAAGCAAATAATAATAATAATAATAATAATAATAATAATAATAATAGAATGTTATAATAGATTAATAACATTTGACCCTGCCTCAAAATCAGTTTTACTGTTAAGGTTGTCGTTCCATTATTTAGGATTATATGCTGTGGATAAGCAGTTAAATTAAATCATCATGAACAAAGGCATTATTATCTCTAGTCTATTAAGGAAACTGATTGTGTTAGTTAACTTTTGTTTTAACGCCTTGTTAAAGGCCTTCAGGGTAGTTTGTGTCCAGATATTATCATTGCTACGCAGAACTAATGAAACCTTATTTCATTTTCTAGATTTTTCTGGAGCAGAATAGTCACAAAATGAAATTTTAAAAAATAAAAATGAAAATGAAATTGCAACATTGAAAGAAAAATTCATCTGAAAAGAACATACGTGATTGTCAAGCCGCCACCCCCTCCTCCAACACACATGCACACACTCTGATATAGATTTCATAGGTACAAAACTGTGATGAGTGATTGTGTGTGAGAGATTTTTTTGGGGGGGGGCAGAGTTTGGAAAAATATATCTAGCCCTACCTGTACATTTACAATCTAAGTGATATGGGGCATGAAAGGGAATGGGAGTGAAGTAGAAAGGTAGAGGGGGGAGACCCATTTGAAAATTCAGGAGTGAATTCAGCAGTGAAGTGAGGTGGGGGGTTGTTGTTTGTTTTTGTTTTTTTGTTCTTTAACAGACCTTTAAATGCATAGATAGAAGGAAGCAGATGGATGCCATAAGCTAAAGAGACCCAATGGGATGGCACAGTAAGAGAGAAAGAATGCCACCAGACAACAGAAAATGTAAGCTTAGGCTTACAGATGACAAAGGTACCAGAAAAGTGAAGAGGGAAAGAAGAGTAGACAGCTAGTGCTGCATTCTGATCCACACAGTTGCCAGACCAATATTTCTGGGGAGAAGCCACTCCTGCCCCCACCCACATTAATTAATTAATTACATTTATATCCGACTTTTCTTCCATCATGGAACTCAAGGTGGCTCCATGTGGTTCCCAGGTGGTCTCCTCTCCTAGCACTGACCAGACGCAGACCTGCTTAGCTTAGCAAAGTGGCTGTCTCATGTGCCTTGAGACCATGCATGCCCTGGAACCATATAGCTAACATTGAAAGGAATAACATATGGGTGCACTAGTGTTGCACTGAAACAATCCTTCCACATTTTTCCCAACTGTTCTTATTCAATTTGATGAGGGGGGATACTTTTGGGGGGGGGGATCAAAAGAGAAAGGGAGCATCAATGAAGTGCTTATGAATGGGGGTGAGAGATCCTTGCACTCATCTCCCTTACAAGGTGGCCAATGGTTTGTGAGAGTGTCCTGTCTTTGATTGTACAGTTATCTCTCAGCTGGTCTGCAGCCTCCCTGGCTTCCCATGCTTTAGCTAATGCCCATGGGAAGTTGTTATAAGGTCACTCTTTCCATGGGGCTTTTTCAGATCAGGAAGTGTGAGCAACCTGGGATTGCTACAGAGAGATGGAGAGGTATGTATTAGAAAGAATCATAGAATCATAGAATCATAGAAAAGTAGAGTTGGAAGGGGCCTACAAGGCCATCGAGTCCAACCCCCTGCTCAATGCAGGAATCCAGGTCAAAGCATCTCTGACAGATGTCTGTCCAGCTGCACCTTGAATGCCTATAGCACCCTTGGCCACCCTGCAACAATTAAAACACACACATACACACCAAAAGAAATTCAAAAGAAAATCTAAAGCATTCTCACTATGAAGCAGAAAAAAACAGAAACCTCTTCCATGGGGAAATAAATATTTCAGGATATCAGAGGGCAGGTTTTGGTACATCACTACTAGGCAAGAAAGCCATCTATCAGGGATGTTTTAGTTGCATTCTGCATTGTAGATCCTGCATTGAGCAGGGGGTTGGACTGGATGACCTCTGAAACCCTTTCCAACTCTATAATTCTATGAACCTATGCTCTCTAAACTTGGAAGTTCAATTTAGCTATCATGGCTACAAGCCAACCTTCCACGAATTCTGTCTTTAGCTCCTACATAAACCAAGCATGATCTCTGTAGTTTCATGTTTGTTAAGTACTTACCCAGTCTATACAATATTAATGTATTAAGAATAAGAGTCTAATTACACCTTTATGGCTTACATAATTTTGAGTTAATTGTGCCAGGAGGAACTCAATACTGGACAAAGCTGCTACACTGACAATAAATACAAGGTGTGTGTGTGTGTGTGTGTGTGTAAAATATTCTAGTGTCCTGAAAGAGCCATTAAAACTCTACATCTAAATTAAAGGTTTATTTGGGAAATGTTAAATCACATAAGACCAGTTGTTGCCCAGGGCAGCATTTTTAAAGCATGTAAAGATTTAAAAAAATGAGAGAGAAGAGGGAAAAAAACCATGAAGGCTATCACAGAATATTAAATGTGTATATAAAGTATGGTTACAGTATAACCTGATTTCCTGGAGTATTAAACCTTCAAGGCTGCCTTCCCGTAAGTCTGGGACATATGAACGTGTCAGCAACAAAAAGTATTTCAGCAAAATGTGTGTAGCTATTAAGAAAATATAAGGCTAGTGTTCTATGATCATAGACATCAATCAAAGAAAGTAGAACTTGATCTTATGGGCAATGTTTGTTTGTTTGTTTATTTATTTGATTTGTACCCTGCCTTTCTACCAAGAAAATGGCACTCAAGGCGGCTTAGAGGCACCACTAAAATTGAAAAAATAAATACATTAAAATACAATAAAAAAACATAACAATTAGAGGGGGGAATAAAAAATAGCATCCAACCAAACAGACCCACTTACAGGCCAAAGGCCTTATTGAATACAGCAGTCTTTGCCTGCCAGCAGACGAACAGCAGAGAGGGAGTGAAACTAGCTTCCCTTGGCAAGGAGTTCCACAGCCTGGGAGAGGCCACCAAAAAGGCCCTATCTTGGGTCACCGCCAAACATGCCTCTGAAGGCAGTGGTCTTGAATGAAGAGCCTCTCCATAAAGTCTTAAGAACTGGACAGGGTCATATGGGAGAAGGCAGTCTTTCAGGTAGCCTGGTCCCAAGCTGCATATGTTAACTGGGTTTTTAAATCATTGCGTAATTCCTCAAAATACTAAGGTATAAGATGAAAGGGAGTTGGAGGCAAAATTGCATGCACACACACACACACCAGTTTCTTTCATTTTAACTGCTTTTAGATTGTCCCTGTCTCTTCAACTTTTAATCTTCAGACAGTTTAGAATATGCAGCAAGTCTTAATTGATTAAATCAATAGATCAGTAAACTAAAACATTAAAATGACATTTCCTTCCAGTTTGCAATCAACCTTAGCAGGTTTTCCTGCAGGGAGAAACCATTATGGCTTTCCTCCTAAGAATAAGCACTACAGGCAACTGAAACCAATGCCAGTGCATATTTTAAATCCGCATTTTGCACAATGCTGATAGAATTTGAACTTCTTTCTTTTTGAATCCATTTGCAGGCCAGTCAGAACACAACAACTTATTCTTTATAGAACTGGAATATTAGTGTGTTGCTAGAAAAGGGAATAAACTATGTTCCAGATTCCCAAATGCATTTGATGGACTTTTCTTCTAACAATGCATGGTAGCTATTGTTTCTTTATATATGTATAAATTATTACAAATATGACAGAATGATGCCATTCCTAAAGTATTTTCAAGAATATATATGTGTGTGTGTGTGTGTGTATGTGTGTAGTTTTTTTTAAATAAAATTCAGGAGTCTGGTTTAGGCAATTTCATGCACGATCAATGAATGTGCAATGATTGTGCAAGGTGTGATCATGTCCCTCTGGCCCTGCCCTCAACTATGGATGGGGGAGGAATTCATTCAGTTTGCATTTTTATGCAAACCTAGGCATTTCACATTATACAAGCCCATACATGAACTGGAATACAGTTGAACATGGATAGCTGCACTTTTCTGAAGTTTGTGCTCAAAGGAATCATAGACTTCCTCCCTTGAATTTCCTCCATAGAAGTTGGATGTGAAATCTTCTTTCCTTTAACTATTTCATGCCACATTTATAGAACACACCTTCAATGGTAAGCCACCTTTCCTCATGTTTTAATGTGATCTGTGTCCCAGATCTGGGATCTGTGTCCCATTGATTTCCATGGGAAAGAGAGTTAAATATATGCTTAGCTTCCTATTGAAATCAACAGGTCTTAAATATTCTTACATTTTGGCTCTATTGTACCCATTGTTTGTATGTTGTCCTTAGTTTGACTTTGAAAGAATTTGGTTTTTAGAGATGCCTCTGGGTTGACATTTCCAAACCTACCTGTCATATTTACTTTACAACTCAGTTAATGGATAACCATCTACCACAAACTACCAGATAATAGACCTCTGTCTGGCTTAGTTCATATATAAGTGATGTTGAGTCCTTAGGGTCAAAGTACACATTAGGTTAAATACCCGGTATGCAGCGCTCTCTATCTCTCTCTTTTTTTTTTACTCTACAGTAAGCATGCAGGGCCATGATTCAGATGTGGCATTGTTGATGAGGGCTCTCTGAATGGAGGCTTACCCCCCCCCCATTTTTTAGCCCCGATATAGTGGGTTCCAAAAACTTTTGGAACTGGGGGGAAAGGTTTAACCCTCCTTTACCTACACACAGTGGTCCCAATCCATACTGGGCCCTGAATGCTGACTGGTGGATAAAAAAAAGAAAGAGGGTCAAACTGCACACTATATTTAAGGGGTTGGATCCAGATTTATGCTGGATCAAGTGCCTTGGCAGAAGTGGACTTCCCCACCCCTCTTTCCCATGGTAGATCCTCCAGCCCCTTGAAATTACTACACAGAGCATCAGGGCACCCTGCTGAAGGGGGTGAGCTCTGATGTGTATGTGGGGAAGGAGATCCCCCAAAATCAGATCGCAGGCCCTTCTGTGAGTGGAGCCCTTCCTTTCACAGAAGAAGGGATGGGTGAAGGAGTGACGTTGGAGATCTCTAGGATTCTCTGTACATCATCTCACCGCTCATCTCATGCCCAATTCCCATTCACAACATTGTTACTCGCTTTGCACAAATGGGAAACTTGCACAGACTGAACAGTGATTGAACAGGAATTTGCACAAATTTCCTCGATGTACTAAAGGGCTGATTCAGTTTACTGAGGAAATTTGCACAAACCGAACTGGGAATCAGGAACAAGAGGCGCACAAGCACATGTTCGACAATTTGTGAATATTTTTCGTGGACAAGTAGTGCTCACATTCACATTAGGAGCTTCAGATGGGATATGCTTGGCATGTTTTCTGAGCAAAAACAGAATTTGCATACATCTCTACGACTTCTCACAGAAGGCAGATTTTGGAAGTAACCCATAATTTATTTTGTAGTTTGACCCTAATGTGACCTTAGTTTGATGACCTTAAAGTTATTTGCGAACAAAATATGAACCAGGGGGATTATTATTAGATGTACATACATGGCTGTGAACTCCAAAGAGCAATTGTGTGTCTTCCTTTTTTCAGTGATAATGAAACACTGAATTCCTACCTGAATTGTCATCAAGCATTTAAACAGAGTGAGAAGTTATAAAGCGAGCCACTTTCTTGGCTTCAAAAACCCTTTACGTCTATGTGCTTTTCATCCCGATCACCTAAAAGAAATGGATCTGATACACACAGCATTCCAAGAGAAGTAAATATTTCAAGGAGATCAATAATATAATTCTGTTGATGGGCAGGAAGAAATCTAGCTGTATCTAGAGTCTTGATTCAAAACCTCTCATGTGATTTTTCATTACATTCAGCAATAATTTTTAATGGTCTCATCACCAGTTATCTTCATAGAAATATATTTCAATTGTTGGAAGCTGAAGATATTTATTCACTAGTTAGTCCCGTCCCCCCCAAATTATGTTCCAGAGCATCCCAGATATAGTCAGTATGTACTTCTTCCTGTCTAAGTGGCATTCCTTATTAGAACTCCACTTTCAGGCTTTGTTCAGGGAAGTTAGTACTTCATTGAAGAGGTACTATTCCCCATTGCGATGCCAGATAGCTTGGAAGAATATGCAAGTGTGCCTAGAAAAGGCAGGCTGGGACATTTGCTTATGAAAAGATTGGTGTGCCAGTCTGCTCTTTGAAATGACAAGCTGGCACACTTAAACTGGAGTGATTCTAAGGGTTGTGTGAACTCCCCGCAAAATTCATGCCCTACCCACCATGAAATAGGAGGCATTTTGTTGATTGGGGTCATTTTCTTACAACTTACTGGAGCTCCTCAATTTTTTTATCAGGTTGCCACTGTTTCTTCCCAAATTCAGGGCCAGACCTTCAGGCTTTCAGAACTTTGGCCCTGCTCTAATGCTTTCAGATGGAAATGAGGTAGTCAATCATACTTAAAGGTCACGTGAATAAAATGTTTGGTACTAAAAGATGATCTAATGTGGCAGACCCCAAACTCCCCAGTAGTAGATTAGCCTTTTTGAACTGATTCCACAGCTTGATGTTCTCAGATCCACAGACACTCTTAACCCTTTTTCCTGATTGTCATATAAGAAAATATGAAGAGCCCTGTTGGATCAGACCAAAAACCTATCTAGTCCAGCATTCTGTTTCCAAAGTGGTCAACCAGATGCCTATGGGAAGTCCACAAGCTGGTCATGAGCACAACAGAACCCTCCTGCTCATGTTTCCTAGCAACAGGTATTCAGAAGGAAACTGCCTCCAGTACTGAAGGTAAAATATAGCCATCATGACCAGTAGCTATTGATAACCTTATACTCCATTCATCTATTTCCCTTTTAGAGCCATCCATGTTGGCAGACAGACATCACTACATCTTGCAGAAGCAAACACCTTAGTTGAACTATGAGCTGTGTGAAGAAGTACTTCCTTTTATCCATCCTAAATCTCTCACCTTTCATCTTCATTGCATGATCCTGAGTTAATATTATGTTCTGCTTGGGATACTGAAACCTGAAAATTCTTATTAAAAATAGATTCATACACTGATGAAATTAGAATTTGTCCTACACCTGACAAGACAGCCTGTGCTCTGTGACAATAATATTTGAGGATAGGATTAGTTCTGGCTGTGTGGTTCATCGAGCAGTTTTGATATACTCCTATATCATCTTCCAGTTTAGAAAGAGGAATGAAAAGGCACTACTAGAAGAAATGAAATAATGATTGTTTTCCCCAATTGGAAGACAAACTTTTTTTCAAACTTTTTCTAGGGATGGGTGGACAAGCAATGTTCGAGTTTGCCATGATTCTGCAAACATCAGCTAGCTACTCATCTCTCCTTGATTTGCGCTTGTGTTGTGTTTGTGATCGCTCTTCATTTTGCACCAATGGGAAAATGGTGCAAAACAAACATGTATCGAATATGAAAGTTGTGCAAAGAATTCCTAAATCTGCTCAAATTTCCAAAGTTGTGCAAATTTCCCCAATAGACTAAAGCATGGGTGATTTAAAATGTTTGCATGTTGAGAAAGTTGCACATTTTGAGAAATTTGCACCTTGTTCAAGTACACATTTGGCAAATGTGAAGGCAAGTTCAGTTATTTGTGACCATTCTGGGAGAAAATGTGCTCATGGTTGCGTTCAGGATTGTGAAACCCATCATATGGCATCAAATGCGTAGGTGCATGGTATGTATGTTGTTTTCTAAGCTAGGTTCACTGCCTATTTTTAGAGGGTGTTTTCTTATTTTCAAATCATGCTGCTTTATTGTTAATTTTATGACATGTTCGCCATCTGCAATTGTGTTAGAGACAGGACCAAAATGTGGAAAATATAAATAAATAAACAAACAGACAGACAAACATTGCAATCTCAGCTGTGTTGATGGGAAGGATAAATTCATGCTTCAGTGTCTTGGAATTGAAATCAATGGAACTTAAAAGTGCTTAATTTTGATGGATCGGACCCAATGTGCCAATATTGAGAAGTAACAACCACATATCTATGTTTCCCTCTTCAGGGGACAAAACAATTTATACAGAGAGACTGAGAAAGAACTCCCATGTAGGGCGCAATGAAGTTTGCAGGAGTCTGCAAGTTTCAAAGGGGAAAAAAAATAGTATTTTTCAGGGAGAGGCTCTTGCAGAGATTATTGCTCCATTGCCATCTTGGTTCCTTCTCTGTTTATCATGTGCCGATATTAGTCTTAAAGAGCACTGGGAGAGGTATGTTTGATGGGCTTCAAAGCCTCAAAACCAGAACCTCTTTCAGAAGTCTTTCAGCCTGAAAGAACCTCTTTCAGCCTGAGGGCCAAGAGCGTCTCCATTTTGGAGAAGCTCTCGGGGGCCAGATTCCAGCGGTGTGTGAGGCCGGAAGCAAACGGGGGGCAGAGCCAAAGGCAAAAGAGGGTGGGACAAAATGCCAGCATATTTTAGCTTGAAGCTCTTACTAACAGCAATCAAGCCTTAAGAGAGGCATTCCAACCTTTTTAGAACAGGGGAAACAAACTGCGCAAAAGCCGGGAAGCCACCAAATGTTTTGTGGTCAGGGGAAGGGACTGTGGCCATCTGGGACAGAATGAGACTCCAAGGGGGGGGTATCTGTTGACCCCTGGCTCTGTGGTTCTGCACCCGTGCTGCAAGCAAAGCTTAATCAGACTGTCCTAATTAGCCCATTGCAAGGGATCTCTTCCATCTCATGCTAACAGCAAATCAAAGTGGTGTTCTTGATATCCAGCCTGCTCACCACCTCTCATGACTCAGTCAGGAAAGCACTGATGGCTTTAAAGTGAAAAGATGTAGGTTTTTGTTGTCTTTTGTCTTCGTTTTCTATAGGCTTATTTTTCATGAGTCCCCCACCTTTCTTTTCATCAGAAAATGGCTGTGCATACGGGCAACAAGAGATAGGTTTCCTACTGGGTATGATTGTCACTTGGCTGATTTCACACACAGAAATATTCCAGCCAGCAGAGAGATCACTCATGCAGCTCAGCACTCAATGCTGCTCGAAGAAGTGTGCTTTCGTTCGTTTTTCTAATTTCCCATAGAATATTGTTGGCTTTCCCCTCTAAAGTAATTACAACGATCATCATCATAATCACCACCATGCTGGGAATAGGAAAGAAATGGAGGAAAGGATTGGTGGCAAAAAGAAGGAGCCACGTGATAACAAGTATGTTGTGTGCCAGATGCTACACTTTAAAATGCTTGTATTGATCTAAAGCAAGGCTAGGCAACTAGTACAGCATGATAATCCCCCACCAGTTCCTGTCAAAACACTAAAAAAACACAAAACACCTTGCATTTAAGTATTATTTTGAGATAAAACACACATTTAAATACTATTTTCAGAGAAAATGTACATGCTTTTGTCACATCACATCTAGTCTATGGCAATGTGCTCTATGCAGGGCTACCTTTGAAGAGCATCTAAAAGCTTTGGTTGATCCAAAATGCAGCAGTTGGGCTGCTAACCTGGTGCATGATATCAACGTTCTATCACTCTAATACCGAAAGATCTGCACTGACTGTGAATTGTTTTCTGGGCTCAGTTCAAGGTGTTGATTTTAACCTTTAAAGCCTTAAGTGGCTTAGGGCCCCTGGGTATCTAACAGCACACTGCAATGTGGCTGCTCATAATCCTCCAAACTCAGAGGATTACGGGCAGGGGAAACTGGTGACTCCTATTTCAGTGGGGTTCCTTATCCATTGCAGGTTTTTCCAGCTTTATTTGGAGCTTTACTGGAGCTATCCATGGTGTTCCATGGTGGTGAACCTATTTTTTTTGGCGGGGGGGTTGGAATTCAGCACCATGGATAGCTCTAATAAAGTTCCAAATAAAACCAGTAAAACCTGCAATGGATTAGGAGCCCCACTGAAATAGGAGTCACCAGCCTCCCCTGATTATGGGCATTCCATCGAAGGAGCACCCTGCCCTTCCTGCCCTGCTCCTCCCACTCCTCGCACACTACAAAAGACAAAATCGGCCATCTAAGTCTTTTGCCCCGGAGTGCAAGGAGGACAGACTGAGGCACCACCAGGATACTATGTATGCTGACGGAGCCTGTCTCCTCCCCTCCTCTGGTACACGCAGAGAACTCCAGCTCCGAGGTCTTACGACCTCAGAGCCACAGCCAGTGCAGTTCTTTCCATGTTCGCTGCGAGGCCAGAAGGAGGGTGCTCCAAAAGTCAAAGTCCCAGCTCCTGACCTCAGAATGTACTTCTGAGGTCGGTGTCGGGACTCCTATTCATCCTATGATCATCTAGACTTTGTCTAGCGGCCATAGGATTGCACCATAAAGGACCTTTTGTCTTGTTATGACACTTTCCTGTTATTGAGATCTGCAGGAGAAGCTCTTTTGAGGATATGAGGACTCGCCAAGGTCTTTTTGTCCTGGCACGCACAAACAGGCTTGCTCCTGTATCACTCCCAAACAGCAGAATGCTCTCTCTTTGGCATTACAACTGGCTCCCATTTTCTCAGCTTTTTCAAAAGGTGTTAAGACACATCTTTTCAATTTGGCCTCATAAATGGTTTCTAATGGTTTAAATGCTGTTTTAATGTTTTATTGTGGATGGATATGATGATGATGATGATGATGATGATGATGATGATGATGATGATGATGATGATGATCGTCATCGTCATTATTATTATTATTATTATTATTATTATTATTATTGCTTTACTTTGATTCATCATATATACTACAACCTTGGTGATTTTTGTGGAATGGAGGCTTACAAATATAATACATGAATTAAATACACATTATAATATGTATCTAAATGTGTCTTTTGAGAGGATTTCTTAAACACACATGTAGTTTAATGTTAAAATGGAACACAATGCAGGAACAGTAAAAGAGAGGAAGGGTCTGGCACAAAGGGCTGGTTAATGGCAGGTGATGGGGTAGGTGTGATGTGCAAATCCCATTTTGAGTTGGTTTTAGCTGTAAGGGAGCTGGATTTAACTGAAAAAGGGGACAGACATTTTGTGCATCGGGAGTTCATAGTGTGACCCCTCCCCAGTTGAATTCTAGGGATGGACAATAATTTTGTTTCAGTTTGCAAATCACTCAGATATGGCCCATTTGCAACCCCAAATGCAAACAGGAATGGCAGTGCATGTTGTCCAAAAAATGTTCAAATTCCTAAACTTGCATTCCCATTCACATATGTGCATTTTAAAAAATGCACATTCCACACTTTTGAAAACTGTGCACTTTTGCCATGGGGGGCGGGGCGGGACATGTCACAAACAAGGGCAGGAGCTAGCCAAACTGAGCACTGAAGTGATATTTGGCAAATTTCAGTGAGCTCGAGCATCTCTGATTCTCCCACCCATAGCATAGAAAATCAGCTTCTCATTCTCATTGATGTAAATCTCATTCCTTCTTTTGCCTCTCCCTGGAGTCTGAGAGATGGAGTCTGATTGCCAGCAATTCTGGCGTTAGTTGAAATCCAGTGAGGATGTCACATGGAAACCTACTCATTCTATGTCATTTAATGCTTATGAGTCTTCAAAGGCAGTGTGGTATGCAATGGCAAGATAGGTGGATTTGGAAGTGGAAGTTCCTAGTTTGAGACCCTACATAGCTGAAGATATCAAGAACGCCCCATGGGGAAATCAGCACCCATGTGCACTTGTGACTTCCCATCCAGCTAAGGATATGGACTCACAAGCCTTTCCCCCCTATGGTTTAAAATCATAAGCATATTTGGCCCACCCCATGCCTTAGAAGCATGATGGAGGGAGGCCCCACAGTTCCACTGGTGGGTGTGGAGCCAATCAGGATTGGCATGGAGTCTTCCTTTTAAGGGCTGGTTCTGCCTCTCTGTGTACACTCCTAAATCCCCATCACATGAACAGGTGTATGCCAAGGGCATGACCAACAGACACTTCAGTGTCAGCAGTAGGGCTATCACCGTGATCCAGTTCCCTCCTCTACATGTTATCTGTATGTGTGGAGTAAAAGATCTGAATAGACCTTGAGTGTGTACTACAATGTGTAGAAAAGGAAGGGGAGAGAATGCATTACTCAACACCAGAACACGACAAAACTGGTACGGCAAATGACCGATGTCTGAGATTGCCAGGATTCTCCAAACATTGTCTTGAAGCTCATCTTGCACCTGATTCCTGTTCACATTTGTGAGCATTGCTCACTCTGCACAAATGGGAAACTTGCACAAATTGAACAGCAATCGAACAGGATTTGTGCAAATCTCACCAAATTTGTGCAGATCTCACCAAATTTGCATAAATTTGCTCCATAGACTAAAGCGGGGGCTGATTCGGTCTACTGAGGAAATTTGCTCAAATTTAACTGGGAATCTAGAATGAGATGAATGTGAACATGTCTGAAAAAATCTGTGAACATTTTTGGAGGACACGTGCTTGGAGCTTTAAACAGGGCATGCTCGTATGTTTTGTGAGCAAAAACAAATTTTTCATACATTCCTAGATGAAAATCAAGAATCTGAAATTAGTCAAGGGGTCACTTCTGATACTTCTACTGACAACTTCTGCTTTAACTCCTTGATTGTGTAAACATAATGAGGTTTTAATGAGTTCTGATCTCTCAGCAAACCTAATCAATGCAAACAAGCCCTGACCGGTGTGTATCTGCTTCTGATCTCTCTGGATAAAGTGAAATTAATGTTATTTCAGATGTAAACATCCATGACCTTTTTTTAATAATACTGTCTGTCCTTTCCTATTTCTACCATACGGGGAAAAATGAAGTTGGTTCACACAGCCAATTGGCCCCTGCTGGTAGACTGATTACATCCATGAAACTCCAGGCTTGTGCTACTAGTAAGACAGAAAACAAAAACAAAAATAAAAGTGTTTGAGAGAGAGAGAGAGAATGAAAGAAAGAAAGAAAGAGAAAGAAAGAAAGAAAGAAAGAAAGAAAGAAAGAAAGAAAGGGACCTATATATACCTTTGCTAAAAGTTAGATTAGTCCATGTTTCTGGGCAGAAATAAGGTAATTTGTTAGAGTCAGTGAGAATGGTATGGATATTTTATAGCATTTCCTGTTTATGTGTAGAAGATCTGTTATTCAAAAGAAAATGCCACTATAATATTTTAAAAAGCAAAAGAACCCCGCACAAGTCTGGGTTCCTGCTTGCTCATGCCAGGGGCTGGAACAGGGCAACAATGTATCCCCACCAGCTGCTGCCAACAGGCAGCTTCCACTTTGGGTGGATACTGAGTGGGGTGGCCGCCTGCTCCCCACCAATCAGATCATAATAATTGAAGAATAATAAGAAGATGAGAAGCAACAGTGGAGGAGGCCTTATACAGAGCACTGATTCACACAACACAACAGCCCAGTGGGGGCTATTTAACCCTGATGAGTTGTGGCATGTGCCAGGTGCCATTTTGAATATGCAACCTCTGATCAGGGGGTTGCTTTTAATAGCCACAGGGGAGGAAGGAGCTGTTGAGAATATATGGATTCGAATGAGGTTGCAGCAAGCACACCTAACAAACATTTCCTTTTCAGGCAGCTTTCTAAGGAGGAGGAGTGAATCAGAATCTCTGATCCTAATTGGATCAGGAATAACAAGTATTAATTACACACACTTAATTTGCATTTGGAATATTATCTCTCTGGCCCTTCTGAGTGATAACCAGTTCACTGGACTAGAGTGACTACATTGATTAAGAAAACAGGTAGGAACAATGCATTCACAATCAGGATGGTTAAGAAATGGTAAAATGTTGGATTTATCCCTTTGGTTTCAATGGACGCTTATAGGTGAAATGGGGATACAAGTCTATTTGAACAATGACGTCAGTGACAATTGACATTAAAATATAGGATTTCCATGAGAAACAACATTTCTCTTGGGATACACGATTCAGTTCACAAAGTTTAAACCATAGAGCGGAATCAAACTAGCAGTGTTGAGGCATTTGAATGTAGTCTCAGTTGATGAAGAAGCAAGGAGATTGGTAGCAGGATGGTTTCCCCCCCTCTCTTCCCCCCCTCTCCCCCACCCCATTGTCAATCCATTGCACCACTCTCCTGCTTTAAAGAAAAAACATAAACATAAGGCTGGGTTCAATTTACCCTTGGCGAATTCATTTTTTTCCTTGCAAAATAATGTATTCAACCTTATTAGCTCAGGTGAAAGCTAATACAAACTCTTGTTCCATATATATGGGAAGAATATGCATGTGAAATATCAAAGTGTAGCTTGGGAGCTGTAGTTTAGAAATGTTTAGTGTGCCATGACATGTGTCACAACATTATGTACCCCCTTCCCAACTGGTTGTTTTTGTGTGGCCTTTACATGTAATGTTTACTCTCTGTCTGTCGCTGATTATGAAGGAGAGTTCGGGAATGGAGAAAAGGAGTGTATATACACCTACCTGGTTATTCCGTTGAATGTGATTGGTTGTGGTTAAAGTGACATTGTCATCACATTTTACCTTAAGCAAGGAAAGGGTTAATCCAAGCAACTCAGCACATGTGCAGAAATTGCATGATTTGATGCAGACTGCATCTTCTGAACCTCATAATCAAATTTGCACTTAATCATGAATTTGCAAAATTCATGAATTTGTAAAACACCGATCGAGGCTCATTGCAAAAGTGAGCATTACAAATGGACACATTTCAACCAGTGAGCTGGCTAATTGCAAAATTTGGTGGTATCACTAGTTCATACGGGTGTTTTTTCTCCCTCCTATGTTTTTCAGGCCTGATGGAAGGAGGGTGTCCTTGACCAATTATGCTTTGGGTCTTAGAGAGAGTTATGATCTTATGATCTAGAACTGTATTTCCAGGGAGTCTTGGAATTTGTTGGAAGCTTATCTGGGGTTCCTCAAATGGCATATAAGATCCTCTAGCTTCTCCACCACTACCCATCTTCTCCTGCAATGTATTGCTAGCTATGCATGTTTTAGGGCACACCTTCACTTCCACTCAGTGACTCTTGGGCCCAGCAGTTCTAGCCAATGTTGCAGGTTGCCAAAGCAATCAATCACAGATCGGGAACATGTGGCCCTCCAGATGTTGTTGGACTGAAACTCTCCCATCATCCCTCATCATTGGCTATACTGACTAGGGTTGATGGGAGTTGCAATCCAACAACTCGAGGACCACATATCCCTCACCCCTGCCATAGATAGGTGTCATAGGTGAGGCACAGCTGAACAAACTAGGTGTCAGTGCAGAGAAATACACATAAACAAACCAGAGAAGAAGATTTTGTTGCTTCGTTACTAGAAAGATGTTCCAAGCTAAAGTTCTGATGGCTTGGCCATTCCATCCCCAACAGCTCCTGACATATTTTAACAGTATGCACTCCTAGAATCCCTTGCAACTTGTGGAGGCTTCATGACAGAAGTTAGGAATTCATGATGCAGCTTCTTTGTCAGATTATCAGGGATTTCTTGGTAGTTCACGCTTGCTGAACAGCACTTTCGAAATTCTCCGATGCCAGGTATCGAACCTGGGACCATCTTCATGCGATGTGCTCTGTCACTGAGCAATGACCCCTCCTCACACCTTTTGCTATGTAGGGTTGTGCGTACCGATGTCCCATCGAGCCTCATGCGGGCGTAGCGGACCGAAATCAGCCCGCTCACTCCCGCACGAGGATCGTACAAGCCTACCTGATTCTGTCGGTGGCTTGCCTCTCCACGGCGAGCTGCCAGCGCTGCCCGCTCCGGTCCCGTCCCGTCACTTCTGACACTGGAAATGACCCGATGGGACCCTGCGCAGGCAAGCTGGACCCCCGTGCCATGTATTGCGCCTGCGCAGGGTCCCGTCACGTCATTTCTGGCGCAGAGCTCAGAAGATCGAGGCAGGGGCAAGGCGGGCCCCCCAAAAGGTTCACGGACACCACTAGTTGTGCGTGGAGCTCGATAGGGGGGTGGAAGCTCCCCCAAGCTCTGCTAGACTTACTTTCCTCATTAGCTGAGCCGGGGAAGGAACTTTCCGGCACTACATTCTTTATGTAAAAAACAGCGCAAACTACGTGAAAATGACCGTAATTTGCGTAACCAATGCTACGTTTTTTACATTAGAAACAGCATAAAATATGTTAGACCAACCGCAATTTGCATAGTTTGCATACGCCATGCAAATCACGGTTGTTCTAATGTATTTTACGCTGTATTTAACATAAAAAATGTAGTGCCAGGGACCCAGAAGTCCAGTGAGCACCTCAGCTGGCACTCACTGGAGGCTCAACTTGGCTCACACACTGGGGGTGCTCACTGAGCACCCCGTGAGCCGAGCGCTGGGCTCAGCGCCCATATCCTATGTATACCTGTACCTGTTATTTGTGACATCTTATTTTATAATGTACGGTACATCCATCAAGACAGTGCTTGAGGGTATGGAGGAACAGAACGTACATTATATTAACCAGTATACAAGATAAATCAGTAAATAAATAGCAAAGACAAGCTATTTCATATTGTTAGTAGATCTGGACTTAATTTTGGCTACCATAGAGATGTCGGAGAAATCTACAATGCATTCAGATGACTTCATATTTATAATAATCTGACCTGCAGATTCTGCAGTGGACTGGCTTTTCCCCACAATTGTGTGAACTGATTTTTTTAAGGGTTTTTTTTTTTTTTGCGCAAATGTGCATTAAAGCTAATGGACATTACTAGCATGAGTGGAATTTTTTTTTTATCATATATCCCTAAATACAATCAGAAACCATCAATAAGTGGATGATGGAATGAAAGATGGCTGACAGTCCTCGAAACACAGATGGAACAGATTTCACAAAATCCATACATCTCTAGGAAGAAGTGGAAAAGAAATACCCAAGGAATCCTAAATGCAATCGCCAAGTGTAATTGTTTGAAGGCAAATGTTCCAAGTCTGTACATTTATCATTTAGTACTATCTTCCCTTGGTGCCAAGGACTGCCCCTGTCTTGGCATGTGTAGGAAACACTGGAGCTTCCAGCAAGAGTGACTGTTTACACAAGCAGGGAGTCAGTTCAGCAGAAGACTGGCATCCCATATGGAGTAGTTATGAATGGAGTTGGATGTCATTCACATCATGTTGGGAGGGAGATAATATTTTGTGTGATTCATCCTGACATCATGGAAAAACAACAACTAGGCCAGTTGGCTTGTCAACATTTTCTTCTTCTGTAAACAAGGTTTTCAAAGGACGTTGCCAATTTTACTTACACTGCTCTGCCCTGGACCATCGCAGTCTTGACTAGCTTCTGTTGATGTGTGATGGTTGGATCTCTATGGTTTTAAAGTTCATATGATCTTAGTTCTGTTTATTTTCTATTCTATGACTGTGTTTTCTTGTTCAGCTTATGTGTCTTATGTAAAAGAAGTGAGAAGTCTCTGGGATTTGATTTAATGCTTGAGAAAGAACCAAATTACCTCCTGGCTTCTGTATTTTTCAAAGTGAGGACAACTGTTCTTTTCCTGTCCCCATAGCCTTTGGTTCCATCATGTGAGATCTTTGTGCGAAGCATGGACTAGCCTAGTTCTGCACAACAGCCCCCACCGCACGCACACACACAATCCATTTTATGACTTTCCCATGTTGCCCAGCAAAATCCTTTCTTCTTCTATCTTATTTCTCCCCCACCCTTTACATCCAACCATAAAACAGCCTTATACAGCTGAGAGCACCAATGTATTTGTTGGATGTGAAGACAAAAGGGAAGGGGGCTCATGCTGGAAGCTAAGCCTCTGTCCTCCTTCTCCCCATAAGGTCATTGGCTCCCATCTGGTCTGGGACAAAGAACCACCATTACACCTCCCATTCTAGCATCATGGCGAGTCAACAGTGATTGCTGTCACTGTTTCCCAGATGGAAAACTGAGACTCAGAGGCATCAGCATTATCCAAATGGAGGGGGGGACAAGATGGTGTCTGCTGGCTCCATCTCCTGAACATGAGAAGAAACCTGCTAGATCAGACCAAAGATATCCTGTTTCTCAGAGCGGCCAACTTTATGCCCCTAGGAAGCCCACATGTGAGGCGTGAAGGCAACAGTCTTCAGTAGGGATAGGTGAATCTTTCAGGTGTGGTGACCAGAACCTGTACGCAATATTCCAAATACGGCTGCACCATAACTATATAAGGGGAGTATGATATTGGTAGTTTTATTTTCTAATTATGCCCAACATGGAGTTTGCCTTTTTCATAGCAGTTGGACACTGGGTTGACACTTCCATTGGCCTAGCCACCACAATCTCAAGATCCCTTTCTGGGTCAGTCACTACCACCCCAGATGTGAATATTTAGAGTAGCTGTGCCCCTCAACCCCATTCACATTCCTTTTGGGGGGGGAGCCCTATGAACTGAATTGTAAATTTGATATTGTGGCTTTTAGGAGAAGAGAACAGTTTAGCGAATTGGTTTTCTGACTCAACCTATTAGTGAAACACTAAAAGTAACGTTTTTCACTCCTATGTTTCCGACCATGAAATTGGGTGCCCTGTCAATGTGCACACATTTTAAGGTGCAAGAAGAATGTCAGTGTAAAAATCTTATTCATGAAGGAGCTTGGTGTTTTTTCAACAGAATTTACTGCCTACCTCAACAAATCCATTATACACAGCCTGTGGCATTTTTTCAATCCAAGGAAAGTCCGTCTGTCTGACTTTTCATTTGGAATCATTGATTTAAGAATTGATAACCTGTTTTGCCCAGAGGATTGCAGTAACGAAGTCAATTCCTCCAGGATGCTCAGAAAATTCAATGCTGCTTGTGCTTTAAGAAATTATTTAGCCACTTATACTCAAGAATGTAGCATTTACTTTCTCAGATAGGTCTCATTCTGGCCTTCAAACTACTAAGGACATTCATTTTCTGTGACATGATCTGCAGTGATTTTACACTTGTCGGGAGCTGGGGTTACTTTTCAGTGACTCATTATCTTTAACCAGAAGGCAATCAGATAATATAGTTTGTGTTTCTCTCACACACACACTAAGTGGAAATTGTGGGGCCCAATCTGTTGAGAAGTTCTCCTGTAGAGGCCCCACTGAGATTGATATGAGATACACAGGAGCATCATTGCATTTCAGTAGTGCTTATGTGGGAGACCTTCTCAGTGAGTTGTGCCCAAAGTGACATGAATGAGAAAATCAAGGCTAATTCTGCCTTCTGCAAGCACATTCCTCTTCCAATGATTTATCTTGTCCCACTTCCAAATACATCTCCTAGATGGAAATGAATAATGAACGAAGTGGAACATATTTTGGTCATCATCCCAGCACAGAAACCCCCTTCAGTCATTCTTCCCTCACATGATTACAATCTTATAAGAGGAAGAGTGGGGGGGGGACACTCATTGACACATCCCCACGTGATGTAGAACCTTGATCATGTGTGTAGAAATAGGAATAGACAGATCTGTCCATATCAGTTTCTCATTGTTCCAGTCTTAATTTCAGTACATCCTGAACTTTGAGAATGTAAAGTTGCTAGTGCATTTATCATAAGACATGCATTTTGCATGCATCCCCCCCCCCATATACAACTTTTGGCAACAACTTTTCCTAATATAATACATTTTCTAAACAAACAAACAAACAAACAAAATTCCTTAACATAATGCATTTCTGAACATTATTTTCATCAATATTAAAAAAAAGAAAGAAGGAGAACTACAATTTAAATGGTAAAACTCAGAGTTGTGCAAATTTCAAAGGATTACTGAGTTTCAGTTCACATATTGGTTTGGAAGTGGGGGGGAAGTTAAGGAATTTAGCATTAACATGTGAAACAAACAAATTTCTCCCACATCCATATCAGGGAGCCTACCTAGTGAAGAGCCTAATTACCTTGCCACTTGCAACCTCCTCTACCTCCCTGTTCCTTACTCCAAGGTAAGGAAAGTTCCCTTTCAGGGAGAGCATGGGATGCTCATGCATCCCTACCTGTGAATCCAATTCCACCATTGACTACCTGTGTGAGACAAGATTCCTCCACAGGAAACTGAGTTCACATGTACACACACACACACACACACACACACACACACACACGAAGCAGCTAACAATGGAAGAAGGGATTAGACTGCTATTTACAAAGGAATGTACATGTTCAGAAATCTGAGCGAACATGTTGCTCCCACATTTGGAATGATGGTGTTTAGGCTCCAAATATAGAGTTGGCCCATGTTAGTTGACTGAAGTGTACCAATCAGCTAAATTCCTCCACAGGTTGGGTCATTTAAATATTACCCAAGTAAAGAAAGAAGGAATCACTTACAGAAAGGTAGTTCCCACATCTCTAGGGTAGCACTGAAAAGGTCCCTCTACACAGCATATGGCCAGAATGATTATGGACTCAATCATCTAGGTTCTGCAATCCACTCTGCCATTTTGTCATAGTGGAATGGATCACAGGAAACTAGGAAGATGCCTTATACCAAGTCAGACCACTGGTTCATCTTGCTCAGTATTGTCTACACTGATTGGCAGTGGCTCTCCATGGTTTCAGATGTTTTCCCAGTCCTACCTGGAAATGCCACACATCAAACCTGGGACATTCTGCATATAAAGCAGGTACTCTACCACTGTGCTACAACCCTTCCCTGTGAGAATGTTTCAGAGGTGGATGAATTGGTTCTGCCCATCCTAAATATAATAGTTGAGTTGTGATGTGAACTCATTAATCCCTGACAATTAAGGTAGCTATCATGCCATGCTGTATTTCTCTTGCCTCTCCAATCATTTTTAATTCCATCAGTATCATTATCACAGTGCATATTTGGGTTTTCATGCTTGCCCAGTTGTTGCTAATACCACTTTTCCAATGGGCAAGCATGGGGTGCATGTCGATAAGCATCATTCATAATTGGCCCTTCTCTGCACAGATAATTTGTAGCAAACAAGGCAACATTAACATTCAACATGACAGTTATTGGCATTCATTTTCTTTTATTTATTTTTAAGGAGCAAGAGAGTGAGCTAATTGTTTTATCAAAGAAAGCAAACCATAGATTTGTATGTTTGTTTCATTATTCTTTTTGCAATGTGGCAGATGAAAAATCTTGTACAAATACTTTAATAATTATTCTTGATTCATGTCTGATCCAAGTGAATGCTTCAAGTAAGCAGCAATTCAATCAAAGCAAGCCATTCTATCTATCTCTCCCCTTTTTGGGGTCTGTAAATAACACTTACATTTATGGGAAAAACAGCATGAAAGGTTATCGTTAGCCAGCTTAATAATGTCTGGGATCTGCAATATCAGAGAATTGGAAAGCTTATACATGAATCTTCAGCAAATTAAAATGAAGTTTACATCCGAGACCACCACCCCCATTTAATCGGAGGCAACTTTGAAGGCTGATGTTGCCATTGTATTCCAACATCATCTTGTTATTAAATTGTAATTATTTACTTTTACTTTTATCCCATGTTTCTTCCAAGGAGCTGAGGCTCTTCCTCTTTCCCATTAAATTCTCATAACATGTCTGCCAAGCAGGTTAAATGGACAGATGGTGAATTAATGTCCCGTGGTCATGCAAGAGGTTTCACATGAACCCCTTTGCACATTCATAGTGGGTTTCTTGGGGTCATACACTCTACTTCTTCCCACCACTGGAATTGTGCACCACCCCTCCCTTGAAAACATCAATTGGACATTAATGAGGAAGAGTTATCCATGTGGATGGTGTGACCTTCCCATAAGGATAGGGGGAGGGGAGAATTTGTTTGGTTCACACTTTCAGACCAATACACAAACTGGAACTCAGTTATCCTTAGAAGTTCACAGTTCTCTGAATTTTGCAGTGGAGTTCTCCAATCAAATAATGCATATAAAAATGCATATATAATTGAAAATGACATTTAAAAACATTATATTAGGAAAATTACTTGGAAATGTGTATATTAGCCAAAATTGCATACAGAAATGCATGCATTGGGCAAAATACACACAAAATGTATATGGATTTTTAGGAAGACTTTAAAAAAAACTCTAAGTTTGGGACAAACTGAACTCAAGAATGGAAAAATTGGAAACTGAGAGAAAACATACTTGATAGATCCATCCACCCCTATCCTTCCCAATATCATTTTCATTGATTTTGGTACATCTCCCAGCAAATGCATCACTGAAGGCTTTCCTTTGCCTGCCCTATGCAGTTAATATGCAAATTGCAATAGCTTGCCCTGCACCGGCTTTTGAAACAGGGGGCAGGGGCGTTAGTGAAGGGGGGGCGAAGCAATGGGGTAAACAAAATAAGTGTTTTTCTCAATAAGAATGAACAGCTAAAACATATTTTGAATTGCATAGATTTATAGATTTCCCTGAAGGAGGACCTACATATATGTGGTCTGAAATGTGTTGTAACTGTATTTTTCTTTAATAAAACACCTATTTTATTGCTCTTTGGTATCTTTTGCGGCGTTTCCCCATTTTATTGGATTGTGTGTTAGTAGAGCAGCCTACTAGTACACCAAGATCTTCCTCAGAGGACCTCCACTGGGGGCCCTGCCATCTGCAGTAAAGTGGGAGGCAGTGGTGGAAAGACCTTTTTGGTTGTGCTACCCTACTTGTGGAATTGAATTCTCTTCCCAGGGAAGCATTCAGGCACCAGGCTTTTAACTTCATTTGTTTCATTTCTATACCTCCCAAAAGCCAAAGATCACCCAGTGGTTCACAAACATTACAACCACAAATACAAGATAATGAAGATATAATATAAAATCATTGACATGCAAAATTAAAAAATAAAAATAAAAATAGAACAGCTAAGAAGAGTTATATGTAATACGACACCAGGACCCGAAGAACAACTGACATGATGCCCCATCACATGCCACCATGTGCCTGGGAGTAGAGGGAAGTCTTAACCTGACACTAAAATATGGCAATGTTGGTGCCGGACAGACTTCAATGGGGAGAACATTCTATGATAGAGGGGCCACAATGGAGAGGGTCCTCTCCGTTGTTGCCATCTTCTGAGACTCCCCTAGAGTAGGCAGTTGGAGGAGGGCCTAACATATTGATTATAGTGTCCAGGTAGGATCATATGCTGTGATGGTCTTTAACACTGCTGTTTCCTGCTACAAATGATTTGATTATTGCTGTTTCGTTGTGATTGGTTTTAAAATCAGTGATTGTAAACTGGAACTGCTTAATTGAAGGATACTACTGAAAATGGATGAATGAACCATAAAGGGGGTGGTAATGTCAGCTTTTCACAGGTCTAGTTGTATTAACTTGTTCTTAGCTATTTAAATAGTTTTTTAAATGTTACTGAAATTTTTATGATGTTTTTATTATTGTATTTTATATTGTATTTTATTGTATTTCATGAATTGTTCTAAACTGGCCAGAGAGCTTCAGCTGTTGGGTGGTATAGAAATAAAATAAAAGTAAATAAATAATAAAATCTCCTCCCCCCCCCATTTAATGGATGAAAATAGGGCCACTCCTTTGCTTAGTGGTTTGGGCTAAGGGCAGAGAGTGGAAGCCTACCAGCATGGGCTGTAATTAAATGCTGGGTCAACACAATTCAGACTCAGATGTGTCAGAATAATAATAATAATAATAATAATAATAATAATAATAATTTTTAAAGTAACTAAAAGTTCACACATGCATAAGAGTGATGTTTGTAAACTGTTCTGGGAGCCTTTTATTGGTGGCATAAGTGAATAGTGAGGTAAAAAAAACTTTCAATAAATACACATCTTCAGATGACAAAACCATCAAGTCAAGCCACAGATGTCAAGCTGGATACACATAACACACCCATATGCATTATATTTATATTACATGAATGTCATTTACACAACATTGTTTCCATCTTAAAGCTCTGGAACACTGAGGCAGAGCAGTAAGTTACTAACTCAAGAACACTCTGTGACTCCATGGCCTGGACTTTTAAGCAGAAATAACAGTTAAGTAACAATGAAGATAACATCTCTGAGCATAAGCAGAGTGCTTTCCTCTTACCACTAAGCATCAATGCCCAATCTTATATTCCCTTATATTAAGACAGAATGCCCAAAGTCAACACTGAGGGTGTTCTTGTTGACCACTAACTTTTCCTGTCCAATCTAAGATAGGTCCAGGCCCTGGCACAAGCACATGGACCCAGGTTTTCCTAACCCTTACCCTAACCTGAGCCTTACCTTTTTCTCCCAGGCATTTTAGAAACCTAGAGGGTGAGGGTGAGGCTCTGTGGGCTAATCTCGCCCTGTAAGCCCCACCCCTTTCCTGACCTAGCATGCATGCCTAGGCCCATTTTTGTCTCCCCCCCCCCACCTGGAGTATCCTCCTTCCCCACCCTGACAAACTGGACTGGTTTGAAGGTGTATCACAGATGAGCAACAGAGCAGTATCAACAGGCTTTTGGAAACTAAGATTTTCAGAACTTGTTGTTATTTAGGAAAAGAAAACTTTAAGGGGGGGATCCTTCATAAAGTAGCCCAATGAGGGCTGACTGTTTGTGGGAAACGGAAATCCAGGTGGGAGTGAGAATGGAATGGAGTATTGTGGAGAAGGCCATGACTAAGGTCTTGTATACCTCTCAAGCTTGATCTCATTCAACTTCTCATTTTTCCACTATAGACTGATCCTACCTGCTTCCACATCAGTTTGCGGGCCTCTTTTTTTCTGCACAGAAATTCACATGCATTGTTGTGTTCATTTTTTCAAATGTATACATTTTTGTACACATCTACCAAGTGTGCATTCACCCATTTTTCAAATGTACACATTTTATGTGCATGTGTTCCCCCCCCAATGTGCACATATTTTTTAATGCATTGTCCCCCAAAAACCTATTGCCAATGAACTGCAACTCAATACAGAAAATGTGGGGGGTAATGTTAGCAGGTGGTTTTTCTGCCCAGTTGAGTGGTGTTCAACCTGTCCTAGGCGGGATTGCAGTCCCCTTGAATAATCAGGCATGCAGCTGGGAGCGCTCCTGGATCCATCATTGTCACTTGAGGTCCAGGTGGCCTTTGCGGTCAGGAGTGCCTTTTATCAGCTTCTATTGATATACCAGCTGCAACCCTATCTGGACAGAGATATCCTGGCAACAGTATCCTCATGGTTGCATTACTGTAATTAATTGTATGTGGGGCTACATTTGAAGACAGTTCAGAAACTTTGGTTACTTCAAAATAGAGCTGCTAGGTTACTGACTGGGACTGGCCAATATGAATATGTGATGCTAGTGTTTTGTCAGCTACACTGGCTTCCAGTCCATTTCAAGCCCAATTCAAAGTGTTGGAGTTGACCATTAAAGTCCTAAATGACCTGTTACCAAAGCATCTAAAGGAACATCTTCTGTATGTACCTGCTTGGACCCTGAGGTCATCTTCAGGACCCTGTTCTGGGTGCCCCTGCTGAAGGAAGGAAGCTAGGATGGGAAGCTGTAAGAGAAAGGTCCTTCTCAATCATGGCACCACACTTATGGAATGCTCTCCACAAAGCAGTTTGCTTGGCACCTACATTGTTATCTTTTTGGTGTTAGGAAAATAACTTTCTTTTCTCCCGGGCATTTTAGAAACCTAGTTCTCGAATTTTATGGCTATTTATTGGTTCCTGTATTGTTTATTGTTTTCTTTGGGGGGGGGTGTATTCTTTTAAATATTTGTATTGCATTTTATAGGATTTTTTTCCATTGTTTGTATGGCATTTTAATCTTTTAACTGTTTTTAATCCCCCAAAGAAAAAAAAATGGTTATTGGGCAGATGAAAAATATAATAAATAAATAAAATATCACAAACTCCAAAATGTACATATTTCTGACTACAAACAGTGTTCAGGTCCAGCTTTGATTGCTGGAGGTGCGACTTGGGTAATCTCATATAAAAATACTAACCCAATGCAAGTCTTACCCATCCCTAGCCCATGGCTGACTTTTGGCTGGGACCCTGGATAGGGACACTCTACACTGCAACTTTTCGTTGCAGGTCCCCACTTCTCGCCTCTCTATCAATAAATCCATCCTCTGGCTTCCCCTCTGCACTTTCACACCATACACCCACTCATCTCAATGACTGTTGAGAATGATACAATAGCTCAGAGATATCTTACCTCAGTGTCATTGATGGATGCTAGGGGAGCTTCAGCTGTGAAACAATTTTGATGTAGATCACAATGGATTTCAGTGGGGAAGTGGAGTGTTAAGAGCATGAAAGGTGAGAGCTGTGTTGTGTTCTGGAAGAATACAATTTGTACAAGGAGAGCTGCTCAGCAACCCCCTTCACCTTTCCCCTGCTGTGCTGTAATCTGTGGTCCTGGCCATATGGAATCAATCAGCCACTAACACAGAGAGAATGTAAATAAAGCTTTTCATTGTCTTCTGCATCAAAGTCGGTCTAATGCTTCCATCTCAGCAAGCATTTCCATTTGCTCCAAGATACAGTTAGCATAAAAGCCATCCTACTGCTTAGAATGCATTTAGACTAAAAAAATGTTTTCTGTTTCCTCAATGAAAAGCATCTTTATTTGTTAAAATGAATACCATCAAGTTCTTGCCTAGACTTCCCCCCTCTCTCTTTGCTCTGCAGTAGCTATTTTGAAATTCTTCTGTTCTGTGTTTGTGGATACTCATCCATGAGGATGCTGGAGAAAAGATGGCCCTGCATCAGACAACAGGGAGTGAAGACCAAAGCAGATGTGATGAAGATCTGACTGCATGACATTTTTGGTGTGTCTTTCTGTATGTGTGTGTGAGAGGGGGAGAGAGATTTTTAAAATGTAGTTTTCTGCCACTATAATTCCCTTGATGGTGTCAAGAAATTATTATTGAGCACAGCCAGAACATAATTTCAGATTTCAGCATTTGCAGGCAGATGGGTAGCAGGACTCTCAGCCTTTCAATTAGTGAGCTGAGCTCACTCTCACTGCTGGTTGCTCTTTCCCAGCTAGAGCTATATCAAAATTTCTCAGACTTCTCCCAAAAAAAACTCTACTTTTTTTTTCCTCACCCTGCTCCCCAGAAAAAGGCCACTCTGCAGAATTTTCTTTGAATAATCTCACCACTTTTCTTGTGGTGGCCACCACCATCCCCACCCCTACCCAAAGCATTGTGGGGGCTGCAAAATGGTGGCCACCGCAGCAGCAGCAAAAAAAGAAAAACCTAACCTAACCAAGCAACAAAAAAGCACTTGGGGGGGGAAGATACTATCACTACTAATGGGGACCTCCACCTCCCAAAGAACTATCCTCCCCTCAAGAAATTTGGTGTAATGGTCACCCCAAATTCTCTGCCCATAGATAGGGTGGAGAATTTCAAAGGGTCATTTGCACACAGCTGTATTTCCAGCATGGGTTACTCCCTATTTCCACTGATTACTCCTTCCTTCTTCACAATGACAATGAGCGGGTTTTGTTTTATTTGTTTGAGAAAGAGGTGGAAGGGGAGGGAGGAACATGTGAGCAAAATCCAGATGGGTATATGAGGTGAACAGAGTAGTGTTTGGCCATCTCCAATTAAGACATACCTGGATCTAATATTACCAGTTACTGGGGAACATGAAAGGGGTGAGGGATGCCACTGCACTTGGGCTTCCAATAGGCATCAGGTTGGCCACTGTGGGAACAGAATATTGGCCTAGATAGATCCTTGGTCTGACCCAGCAGGGCTCTTCTTATGTTCTCTCTATGAATCGCTATGAATCTCTAGGTGTTCCTCTAGAACAGTGGTTCTCAACCTTTTTTTTTTTTTTTGCCCCATGCACCCTTTTCACCATATGTCAGAATGTCATGCCCCCCCCTTTCCAAGATTGTCTGACTCAAAAGTTGCATTCCAAATAAGATGCATATCATATTGAAAATCTTCTATTATTTTTTTTCTATATTGGTACATATACGTTATAGTATAAATGGAATATTTCCACAGAGAACAAGTGAAATATTTATATTTATTTTTAATTTAATCTGTGACATACAATAAGGTGTGATGTCCTGTAGATTATGTACCATCTGTAGAATTGTAATTTGTGGAAGATCAGTATTCCAACAGTTTGAGTCTGTGGTCCCAATTCCCCCCTGAAACCCTAAAATTCTCTCCCTGGGGGGAATTCCCCCCTGGTTGAGAATCCCTGCTCTAGAAAGCCACTCTCATTCATCCTCAGTGCCCCCTCCCCTCCTTCAATAATAAGGGGTAATTGATATACCAGCTGCAACCCTATCTGGACAATCCTCATGGTTGCATTACTGTAATTAATTGTATGTGGGGCTACATTTGAAGACAGTTCAGAAACTTTGGTTACTTCAAAATAGAGCTGCTAGGTTACTGGACTGGGACTGGCCAATATGAATATGTGATGCTAGTGTTTTGTCAGCTACACTGGCTTCCAGTCCATTTCAAGCCCAATTCAAAGTGTTGGAGTTGACCATTAAAGTCCTAAATGACCTGTTACCAAAGCACCTAAAGGAACATCTTCTGTATGTACCTGCTTGGACCCTGAGGTCATCTTCAGGACCCTGTTCTGGGTGCCCCTGCTGAAGGAAGGAAGCTAGGATGGGAAGCTGTAAGAGAAAGGTCCTTCTCAATCATGGCACCACACTTATGCTGGCCGACCTGACAAGTTGACTGTAAGGACTACAACAATATAATGTATGTGAATCTTTTTAAACGCTCAGACTGGCTGTATGAATACTGAACACCTTCGGTGAGCCCATACAGATGGCCAAGCTACCTCAGAGTTCTAGAGCAGAGCTGGGGAACCTCTTTCAGCCCAAGGGTCAAATTCAAATTTCAGAGAAGCTCTGAGGAGGTGCATTCCAGTGGGGGGTGGGGCCAAAGGCAGAAGGGGCCAAGCCAAAATACCCCAAATACCAGCATATTTTACCTTAAAGTTCTTACTGCTAGTAATTAAACCTTAGGAGAGACATTTCAACCACTTAGAATGGAGAAAAAGAGAGCACAAAAGCCTGGAAAGCATCAACTGATAAGTGATTGGGGAAAAGGGGGTGTGGACAAGGGAAGGGGGCTTGGCCTTCTAGGGAACACCACGGGGCCAGATTGGGACCTCCAGATGATGGTTCCCCCCTGCCACAGGCCTGAGGTTCCCCACATGAGTTTACCAAGCAGATACATTTTGCAGAGAAAATAAAGTACTACTTCACACCATGATGTTCCATCATTAACATGGGGTTTGCAATGTCAGAATGTGGAAATAGACACTAGCTTAAGTTAAGGGTCTATTATGCAAGTTTAGACAGAAAAAAGGCCTACAACTCCCAGCATGACCAAGCCATGCTGGGTATGCTGGAAGTTGTAGGCCTTTTTTTCTTTCTAAACTTGCATAGGATTGCACCTTTAATGGCTTCAATGGGATTAGACAAATGCATGGTCAATGGATCTTCTTTTTGCTTTGCTGGTGTGCTTCCCAGAGGGATTTGGCCAACCACTGTGGGAAACAGGATGCTGGACTAGATGGACCTCATCCAGCACAGTTCTTCCTATATTTCCTCACCCCAGAGTAGCCTGGTTATTGATTTCATAATGGCCATGAAAGCGGTTAACTAGCCCGTTACCACATTGATTGATTTTTATTTAAAATATTCCTCGGCCGCCTTTCAGGGCAGAAGCCCTCCCAAGGCAGTCAAGAACAATAAAAAAGATAAAAACCAATGCAATATTAAGAGCAATAAAAATACAATAAAATAGTAAGAACACAGTAAAAACCAATGAGAAAAACTGCAATAAAAGCATCCACAAAAAGAGCAGCACTAGCAATCATGTCAAGAGATGGCCAGAGTAAAATAATAAACATAGCAGATGCAGATGTGTGGTAGAATGTGTAACAATAAAACGGTCCTTTGTATCCATCCAGTGCCTGCACCAGAAGAAGAGGAAATCATGGTTAGTAAATTATAGCAGCACAATAATTCAGTGTGTGAGGAATCGACTTGGGGGAGGGGGTCAATATCCAGATTTGCCCAACTGAGCCCCCTGGATTCTGGCTTGTCTACCCAGCACTGGTGCTGACTCACTCTAACATGAGTCGAGCCAGCTGTCCGTCTTCCACTTGTACAATTTGCATACTTTTTTTAGAGGTGGGGAAATTTGCATAAAATATGCAAATATGCATATTGCGGCCATATTTTACAAAAATCTCCTTCCCTTAAAAACAAAAATGCAAATCACAGCCCGCTTTAACAGCAGAAGCCACAACCCCACCCCCAACTTGTCCTGCTTTTGGCTCTCAAAGTCCACTGAATACAAGTGGGTTGAGTTCTTCAGTATAACCCATCCCTCCTCCCACCCAGATTCCCACCCCCTCCCCCAGTTATTCAGTATTCTGTGGTTACTAAGCACACACAATCATCACTGGACTATTTTGAAGAAGACTTTCCTCAGGATTTGTTTACTTCTGCCAATCTTTGGGTTTCCCTGACCCTGTTGATATCTCCCCCTCATGGATAGATGCTGTTGTTCTGGTGACATAACCAATAGCACTCCGTTCTGAACATTGGAAACAGAGAAAGTGATGTTCACTCTGGAACTGTGTTGTCCAAGCATGCTAAGAGTATTGCAGTCTATAAAAATCCAGCAGTCAGTGCATTAGGCCTGTAGTTTAACAGCACAATCCTATACATGTCTACTCAGAACTAAATTCTACTGAGTTCAGTGGAGCTTACTCCCACGTAAGTGGGGATTGAATTTCAGCCTCAATCACTCCTGCTTTTGTTACAGTTCAGTAGCCTTATAAACATGCCCTTCCTTGATGCATAAGCATGATAGTGAAGATGCATTAAAATGTGTGCTGTAGTAGATACATAAAGATTCCAGGCCAGATATCAAGCTGCAATAAATCAGCCTTGCTCCAGTGGTGCCAATGCAACAGCAGTGATTTACACAAAATGGAGGAGTGGGCATTTATCTTCATAACCAGAAGGAAGAGCAATTTGGGAATGAATGTGAATCACAGGTTCCAATGGGTGAGAGAAAAAGTAGCAAACATTTGAAAAGGACAGAACCTCCCTTTGTGCAACAGTTCTGTGAAAATCCATAAATGTTTATTGCATGGAACCCTCCAGCAGGATAAGGCTCCCTGGGATATTTCCATTGTCAGCACAGGAAGCTTGCACTGTAGTTTAAGCAATACAATTTACTGTAATCTGCAGATTGATAGTTTAGTAGTGTGTAACACAGCAGTTGTGTATGACACATAAAGCACATTGCTGCCTTTAGCAAGCTTTCATCAGATTCTGCTTGTGCATTTTCCAGCTTCCCCCCTCCCGCCCAGAATCCATGAAGTCTGAATTTTTTTTTGGTGCTTATAGAGTACAATGTGAAGCAGAGTACATCTATTTCAGCTGAAGCTCAAATCCAGAACCAAAGCAGATTGCTTTGGAGAGATTTGGGCATTGTCCGAAGCAAAGCAGAGCATCTACAAAGTGGGCCAAAGTAATGTGGGCTGCTTCCAAAGCATAAGTGAATAATGAGCCAGCTGATAGCCAGTTGTGGGCTCAATTTGGCCCAAGAACTGCTGGTTGCTTGCTCTTAAAACAGTATTCTCCAACCTTGGGTCCCCAGATGTTTTTGGCCTACAACTCCCAGCATGCCCCAGACAGCATAGCTGGGGCATGCTGGCTGGGGCATGCTGGGAGTAGTAGGCCAAAAATATCTGGGGACCCAAGGTTGGAGAACACTGTCTTAAAATATAGCCTCCTAGCCAGGGCCTTGGGAGGAGGCAATTGCTCCAAGTTTCACACATGGTGGGTGCATATCAACATCGGCAGACAGTACACTCTAATACAAGGATGCCAAACATCAGGCTTGGGGTTCAAATCTGGCCTTCTTGGGTTCCCCAGAAGGCCATGCCCCTTTCTGTGGCTCCACCCACTGGTCATTGGGTGATTTCCCAGCTTTTGTGCAGCAGCACCCCGCCCATGCTAGAAGGTTGAAATTGATCTCCTAAAGGTTAGTTATTGGTAGTAAAAGCTTTGAGCAAAAAATATGCTGCCATATTGGTCCTGCCCAATTTCCCTCAGGCTTTCCCACCATTGGAATATACCCCCCCCCCAAGAGCTGATCCAAAATGGAACTTGGCTGTCCGGCTGAAAGAAGTTCAACAACACCACTGCTCCAAATGAAGTGGGGACGGGGCTCAAATGAACACTCATTCCCAGTCATTCTCAGAACCTTTCAAAAGGTCCTGCTCCCCAGATACTGTGACTATTTTAGAGAAGTTAAATGAAAAATTGCTTTGAAATGCTTGAAGTTTCCTAAAGCTTTTCAAAGGCAGCCAGATGTATAACTTGTAGCAGTAATTGAGAATGGAAGTAACCACCTGTCATGCCCTTGCTGGAGTACTCCTCTTCTGAGGAGGAACTAGAGCTGCCAGAAACAGATGCCATTGCACCATCCATGTCAGAAGACCAGAAGGAGCCTGGGCCCTCAGGGGAGATAGTCACAGGTCCAGCTCTGTCAGAGGCAAGGGAGTCTGTCTCTGAGGCAGAGGCCGAGCCACCCCCTGGCCCCCACCAGCATTGTCACCTCAAGTGGCAGATATGAAGGGATCCTGTGAGGAGTGCTTGCTTACAGAGGAGGACTCCTCAGGAGAAATTGACACCTCATGAGTAGGGCTCTGACCAGAGAGCTCTAATGCACTACAGCTGAGCCCTGGGTGGGGCTCAGCCGGTTCTGGCAATATAAGCCTTGAGTGTCTGCCTAGCCAGTGCCAAACACAATATGGTCCTTCAGTGTCTTCTGCCTTGGGTTGTGGACCTTGCCTGGATGATTGCTGCTGTATGCTACTGATCCTTGGACTCCTGTTTGACTCTGCTTCTGGATTGTGTAAGGTATCTGGCTGCTTAACCATGCTTTGACCTGTTCTTGTATATTGCCTACTTCTGCCTGCCTACTCCCTTCCTGGACTGAAACCTTGGCGCGTGACCATTTCCCTGTTTTGTGACCTTGCTTTTTGGGTGGCCCTGTAACTCAGAGGCTGCTTCAGCCAAAGCAGGGCACTGCCAGACTATGGATAACTGTGGAAGGATTATCCCTCTAGCACAGGGGTGTTGAACCTCATTTAGACCTGGGGCTGAATTCCATTCTGCTGAAGCTCTTGTGGGCCGCAAAATACCCGAAGACTTTAGCCTAAAGCTCTTACTGCCAATAACAAAGTATTTCAATTGCATAGAATGTGTGTGGAGGTCTGCACAAAAGCCAGGAAGCCTCCAAATGGTTGGTGGTCTGGGGAAAGGGAGTGAGGCCAGAAAAAGGAGGCATGGCCATTTGGGGAGCACTGGAGGGCTGGATTTGACCCCAAGGCCTGAGGTTCTGAGCCCCTGCTTTAGCATAAGGGATGAGGCAGTTCTGGAACAGAAGGTGTGACTTCTAGCAGCTTCGAACCTTTCTATCTCCCATTTTACAAGTTAAGTGCCAGCAATCAATAACTTCATCAACATGTTAGCAAAAAGTATTTGATCTTATTTCAAAGTGGTGCTTCATACTCAGTAAGTTTTCACATGGGGGGCAAGGCAAGCTTCAGACTCTTTAATGAGTATTAGCCACTTCTATGGTTGGCTACAGAGAGGTAGCTGTCCTTTAATTTCTGAGAACCCAAAAGTTTTGTTGTCCCTATTGATGACCTTTCAGCAGCACTGTGTCTTGTTATTATTTCTTGAGCTCTCCGAGTGGGAGGCTGCAAGACAGCCAGAAGAGGGAGGGCAGCAATAGCTTTTATCTTTGCTAATAGGAATCTAATGGACACCACAGTCCTGCCTGTAATTGGATTTTGCTTCAGATCATGATTAGGAAGATTGCTAAACAAAGTGTATAGAAACTGCCTGCTGAAGTTATATGCATTCTTTGGCGGTAATTGAATGAAGAGATGGGATAAAGAAAATCTTGGAGTTATCTGGTAGACTGAAATGGAAGCAATAAATGTAAGAAGGGATGGAAATCACTCTCTTATGCGGGGGGGGGGGAAGGTAAACACAAATAGCACTTCACAATCAAAAACATCTGCTGAGACAAATAAATTGGCTGGGTTTGCTTGCATGTCCCCTATAACATTCAGGGATTATTATTATTATTATTATTATTATTATTATTATTATTATTATTGGTTTTGATTCGTTCACAATATGGACTATTAAGATGCAAAGCGTCTTTTGAGTTTCATCACACCCCTCAACATCCTGATAAAAAAGAATATTGATCACATATTTTATTCCAATGGTTTGCAAGAGACATTTGACAGGATGCACAGGGCATCCTGTCTGAGCCAGATTTGGTAAAAGGTGGGTTGTATATGCAAGCGAGAGGTGCCTGCCACGGCATTTCACGCGATTCCAAGTGGCATTGAGTTGAGCCTGGGAAGGTGCCTTATGCCTGATCAGACTATTTGTCCGTCTAACATAGTGATCCTGTGGCCCCTAGAGAGTGTCTAGACAGTCACTGGATCGTTTGGGTACCCAGCTCCAAGGCTGGAAAATCGCTGGCTGTGACCTCGGATCCCTCTCCTCCTGTCACAGCCAGAACAGAAAGAACCACACTGGTTGCTTCTCTGAGGTTGCAAAAGTGACCTCAGAATTAAAAGGGGTTTACTACGTGTTTCCAGGTGGTGGGGTGGGGAGGAAACAGGTGCCAAGATAAGACATATCCTGGTGACACTGCAGCCCCCTTCCCTCCCCGTCCAAAGCATCACAGACAGCCGATATCAGCCATCTAGCTGTTTTGCAGAGCGGGAGGCGCACAGAGGCGACCTTCACCTCCGTGCTCTTTCTGCTCTGCATAGCATTCCCATAATCCTCCAGGTTTTGAGGCTTACAGGCATCCCCAAATGACTGCACCTTAAGTCAGTGTTGTCTGTTCTGACTGGCAGTGGCTCCGTGGCGAGGTCTTTCCCACTACTTGCTACCTGATCCTTTAACTGGATATACCATTTTGAATTTGGGATGTATGAGAAATCTGTTTCAGTTCATTTTTTAAATAAGGATTATACCTAGTTCACACCTTCGAGACTGAGTATAGACTCTGATGCTATCTGTGGTCAAAGTGTGTACGCTTCCAAGCTTGCAATGCGGGCCAAAGAACATTCGTCTGACCAGCGTGCATACATTTGAAGACTGTGCATGGGGGAAAAATGCAAACTTTTGCAAAATGCACACAACTACAGTCATGCCTTGGATTGAGAGCACAATTCGTTCCGGAAACATGCTTGTAATCCAAAACACTCTTATATCAAAACGAAATCCCCCCAAAAAATTAGTACAGAGATTTTTAATTTAAGCTGTACTACAGTAATTGTATTGCAAGATGTCGCTTGTATATCAAGTAAAAAATAAATAAATAAATATTTAAAAATTGCTTGTCTTGCAAAACGCTCTCAAACCAAGTTACTTGCAATCCAAGGCATTACTGTACACTTTAAGCAATGGGAGAAGAATGCATACATTTTAAAAAGATGCACACAATTGATGTATACATCTGCAAAAAAAATGTGCATGAAGATATGCATGAATTTTCATGCGGGGGGGGGGAATGAACAAAGCTTTCAGTCCGACATGGACTGTCCGACATTTGCATAACTTGCACAAATTACGGCCGCTTTTAACGTATCTTATGACATTTTCTACATAAAAAGCGGCCAGCCGGAAACCTGGAAGTCCACCGAATGGCTTGCCACATGACCGCTTTTGGCCTGGCTCAGTGGGCACAGCAGATCGATCGCCCACCACTAGCAGAGATAGGGCATAGATCCTCTGTTTGAAGAAGGGAAAAGATACCGGGGTTTTTTTTAGCTGAAGTTAACTGAACCAACTGTGTTGCAGAACTGCACATGCTCCCAGTGGATCTGCTATCTTCTGAAGGAGTGCTTGTTTGCCTCCACCAACTTCTGCTTGTATACATTTGTAAATATTACAAGCACATGTTAAGTCTCTAGTGTGCTTTCATTCTCATTACATGGAAATGGAGTGTATAAAAATATATTATAGTGCAACCTGATGGGCTCCTAGCTTTAAAAGTAGAGTGCTCTGATCTTGGATGCTTCCAACTATCTAAAGCCCGGTCAGGCTCTTGCCAGCAGGGCAGGAGGAACAACAGAGACTTCATAGATCATAGAGTTGGAAGGAGCCTACAAGGCTATCGAGTCCAACCCCCTGCTCAATGCTAGGCTTGTAAAATCGAGCCTCGCCGGGCAGAACGAGGCCAAAATTGGCCCCACTCACGCCCGGCGAGGCCTTACCTTTTTCTTCGGGGCAGCTCGCCCTCTCCGCGGCGAGCCGCCCGTGCGGCCCGTTCCGTCCCATCGCGTCACTTCCGGGACTGGAAATGACACGACGGAACCCTGCGCAGGCGCGCTAGACCCCTGTGGCGCGTTCCGCGCCTGCACAGGGTCCCGTCGCGTCACTTCCTGTCTTGGAAGTGACGGACGGGGCCAGAGAAGCCCGATCGAGCGGTGCAGAGAACCTCTCCGCGCCGCTCAGAAAATCGAGTCAGGTTGGCGCCCCCACGGAAGATCGGGTCGGGGGCATGACCCAGTCTTGGATCCATGCCTACTCAATGCAGGCAGCTAGAGGAGGGGTCTCTGTGGTGTAACCCCACAATTCAGTTCCCTGGTGTATGTCTGCTTTAGTATGTTTAGTGTGTCTAGAATGTTGAACCGAGTGGGTGTGGTTTGTGATGTCTTGGAAAGGGTGGGGGAGGAGTATATAAGGAGTGTTTGAGTGAGGTCAGTTTAGTTTGGGTGGTTAGAGTGTTGGGAGTGTTAGAGAGTTTGGGAGTTAGGTTAGTTGGGTTATTCGTGTCTTGTCAGGAGTTGTCAGGAGTTGTAAGAGAAATCAGTGCTTGTATGAGGAGTGAAAGTATTTAGAGTTATAGGGACGTAAGTTAATTATAAAGTGTTTGGTGTAGGCAGGTTTAAAGTTATTTTCTGGAACTAAGATTTTGAGAATTAAAATAAACTTATTTTTATTTTGTTTGCTACCCAAATTCTACATGTCAGCCTGGCGTTATTAACCTGCTTTACTTTTAAATCTACACACACACACACCTTTGTACCCACAGTATCATAAATTTAAAATAGATCCTTAATAACCAGAATTTAATATTTTCCCTCATTAGTAGGGGAAAGGTTTCATTTGACACACACCCCCACTCAGGTTTTTAAGTGTTGATGCTTGGCCTGAGAAGGGTTTATGCGCGTGGTCCTACCTAAAGTGTAAGGGACCGTGTCATCGCAGTCTCCCATCCAAGTAATAACCAGCCCTGACCCTGCTTAGCTTTCCACACTCAGACAAGCTGAGCCAGCATAAGCCACAGGCCTGTATTAATTGACCCTCCATTCTCCTGAAAAGGTTTTCTTTATGTTTGCAATCCCAAAGGTGAGAGCAAACAGTAGAATTCTTTTTGAAAAATGTCTACAAGTTCATGAAAATTGTGATCACGGTTGAAAATGTGCATTTAAAAAAAAAAAAAATGCACACCTTAAAATGCAGGGATTTTTTTCCTTTTTTTTTTTAAAGCATGTTTTTACGATTTAGTCAATGAAGGAACTGCACACTTTTGAAAAAAATACGCAGGACTTAGATTCACCCCCCACCCCCCCCAATCAAAATGTGCACTTTTCCTATTTGAATAAGCTGAAAATTAGACTGAAAATGAAAATGGGCTGAAATGAGCTTGTAACCACATTTCGGAGAATTCTGGTGACCTTGATAATCACTGGTTCTTGCATCCCTAGAAGGCAAGTACATGAAGCTAGAACCATCTTACTCTTTTTTTTAATTTCCTTGACTGAAGTTCTATGTTCTTGATGTTTACTTAATTAAAAGGTTAGTTTTATTAACAAACTAGTGTGTACTGATGGGAGGGAGGGGATTCTGGTTAATTTTATTATCTCCTACCATTGCCTTGGTTCTCTCAGGCAGGTTTATGAGTCCATGCCTGAGCCTCTAGGGGAGTTGAATGCATGGAATTTAGAAGCGGGGAGAGTTGTAACTTTATAGATCTCCTATACATGACATAAGAATCTTACTACTCTTTAATGCAGAAGGTGGTGTCAGCCATTGATTTTTGTGTATCTTAATTGGATTTAGTCCCAGTAGTAAAGCTGGAGCAAACAGTTACTATCCAATTAGGTGACTAAGTGATCACCTGGGGCTTTAGTGGAAGGAGAGGGACTAGGGCTCATCAAAGAACTCAGGGATATTGCAGTCATGATTTGGACATGGCATAGGAACTCCAGGAATTATGCTAGATCCTGTGTGAGTGGGTTAGGTAGGGGGAATGGTCACTGGGCCTCATTTAGTGGGCTCTCCCACACTGGAGGCATTCAAGGTGCAGCTGGACAGCCATATGTCAGGGATACTTTGATTTGGATTCCTGCACTGAGCAGGGGGTTGGACTCGATGGCCTCAATGGCCCTTCCAACTCTACTATTCTATGATTGCATCTACACAATGATCTAGCTTGGAAAGGCACCTGTCGAATACCCTGGAGAGCTCCTGCACATTGGCATAGACAATGCTGGGGCAATGAAGGTCTAGGCCTCCAGAGAAAATGGGGTTCTGGTTGACATGGGTCTAGCTGTAATGGGCTGGTCTGTCAAGCAATTGTTCTGTGTGTGCACAATGGGGGAAAAAACTTCATCAGCAGATCAGGGGTGTGCATTGGGTGAATATCAGTTGATGTGATGAGACAAAAATATACCACTGATGCCATTACTGGGTGTTGGGGGAAGGGCATGGATATCAGCATGAAAGAACATAGTCTATGATTAAGTGTCACAAGACATTACTGGGGGGTGGGGGTTAACATATTTAACATAAAAATATTTAACATATTTAAGAGCCAGTGTGGTGTAGTGGTGGGAGTGTTGGACTGGGACTCGGGAGATCCGGGTTGTAGTCCCCACTCGGCCATGAAACTCACTGGGTGACTTTGGGCCAGTCACTTAGCCTAACCTACCTCACAGGGTTGTTGTGAGGATCAAATGGAGAGGAGGAGGAGGAGGATTATGTAAGTCGCCTTGGGTTCCTTGCAGGAAAAAAGGCGGGGTATAAATATAATAAATAAATAAATAAAAGATCTTTTTTTAATATCTAAAGATAATCATGGTCACAGAATGTGTTGCTGAATGTTTATGAACTCATTGCTTAGGATACACACATCGTTCTGCTGAACTTAGGGTAAAATTTAGGGTTATGTTAAAAATAAAATAAGTGCATGGGTCCCAATCCAGATTGGGATTGCAGTGTATAGGAATGGGAGGTTTAATCCTTCCCTCTCCATCCATGGCCACGCCCCTCCCAAATGCCTCCCCCATGCTGCAGTTATTATTACTAATCCTCACATGCTGAAGTCCCAATGCAGATCGGGGCCCTGCATGTACTGTTGAGTAAAGAAAATTACACAGAGATCTGTGTGCTATATATTTAACATAACATTAGTTTGTTTTTCCTTACTATATTGGCCTGACTGCTTGGATCACCTCAGTATTGCAGGATAGCATAGGGAGTGGCTTGCATCTCTATATTGCTGAAAATAATATTAAGCAAACAAAAACAAGAACTCCTTCCAACTCTATGATCTATGAAATCTATGAAACCTCTAACAACTACTATACAATTGGTTCCAGTTCTGTTGATTCAAAACAAGGTGACATTTAGGCTTTTGAAAATGATTCCCTGGTTGGTTTACTCAAGGATGGGCTACCGGTTCCATTGGTGAAGCATCACCATTGACTGACCAGAAAAGGTCTACGGTTCACTTTCACCTGAAGATCAGAGGGACTGGTTGTATTGTGGAATAAACTGGAGTTGAATCTTCCCCCTTTTGTGGTCTCAAATCTTGTTCCTGGTTAACCTTTAAACTGACACGTGTCAGTGCTTTTGTAGATGGATCAATGGACTAAGGCAGCTTGTTATATCTGCGTACCTGTTATTTAAACTTTCCGTTGGATGAGCTTCAATAGTGTACCTCATGAAGGTCATACCAAATAAATGAATCTCAAAGCACAACAAAGGCTTTGATCAATTATGATTAAGGGTTATAAAGACAAATGGAAGTGTGAGTCTGATTATTTTCCCAGATAATGTGTCACAACTTTTTTTAAAAAAACAATCTCTTAATTTACTTTAAAGGGTTGACTGTACTGTCACTTTTGGATTCCTCTCTTTATGCTGCATAAATAACAGAATAGACAAAGGTGTTGGAAATTCTCAAAGTCTTCAAGGACACCACCAACTCCCAAATGCTTTCAGGCCTGCTATCAGTTGCCATTTTCTTCCTACCACAGTGACATAATGTTTAAATGTATTTATTTTTGGTCAGGCTAAAGCCTTTTACAAACGTTCGGAATAGTGTATGGTGTTGACTGAACGTGTGGTGGGTAGAGCAAGATTGTGTCAAGCCTCATGCTTGATGCTTCACACATTAATCAGCTCTGTGCTCACACAGCTGATCAAAATGTATGTCATGACCCCAGCCCTCAGGTCTTGCAGTGTACTGCAGAGGATTCTGATGAGACACAGACTACTTTCTCAACAGTAGGACAGACAGTGCTATATTCAGGGCTTCCTCAGCCAGAGGATACAGCTGTCCCCAGCAAAGCCTCCATCTCCCCAGCCTCACAGAAGTCTAAGGCTACAAAATCATGTGATGGCCCTTTAACAATCCAGTCAGCTCCTGCAGGAGGAGCAAAGCTGACCGCATTACAGGTCTTATCAGCTTACACAAGGCTTCAGTTGCCTTTAGCTCTCTGTGGAGACAGCATCCTCCTATTGTCCTTGTAAGACAGAGTTCCTGCCACTTGAAGCCATCTAAGGTCCTACTTTCTTCCTGCCTGACCTGCCTTCTTGTTACCGGCTTCCTCTGTAAGCTTCAAGGGACCACAGAATTTTAGGGATGAGAGAGATCCCCCTTCATTAATTCTACACACTTTTCAAACATGTAGGACAACAACTGTGAACAATCTGAAGGATGAGTGAGTCCAATTCATAGATGAGGCAAGAGTGTGGATGCAGTGTGTTGGGGTTGGAGTGGAAAAATGGTCTGTGCGCTAGCAAGCTAAATGAAGCCCTGGCTGTCCCCACACAGCATCAGAGTACTCTCCCCATGCAGCAGTCATCCTTTTGCAGCAGCTTCCATCCAGGACTCAGGAATCACTCTGTAGCCAAAACAGTTCTATTCTAGCTGTTTTATTAACTTATTACAAGGTATCACTACAGGTACTTTACATTCCATATACAGTCCATGTGCAAAGTACAAAGCCTTGAAGGCACATCCAGCTCAGCAAAAGCATGTGCAGCTCAGAATCATACAAGCATGATACATACAGGCCAAAGCCTGGCCACTACATTGGCCTATGTACATCACATGACCTCTCTGTCCCACGGTTAGCATTTCCCAAGCCTGGCAAGGCCGCAGACAAGAATAGCTCCGTAAACACAGACAGCCATGTCCTAACCCTGTCTGGGAAGTTCCTAGATAAGCAGCACAGAAGCCGCTGCAAAACATATCAAAACATAACAGAACATAAACATTACACAAAGCCTGTTTTTCTCTCTACACTAACACAATGTTGTCACAATCTCACTTTTGTTGAGATAGGTGAGGGGGTGGGGTGGGGGAGCACTGATCACAACTTGCTAGTTGGGAAGACTTGAGGACTTTTAAGGCCCTATCTGGGGAATGTTATCAATTGCATGGTTTCATTTAAATCAATAGGACAGGTTGGTAAATTTACTTCAGATTTGTAAATAGCAATTTGTCTAGTCAGCTGCAGTGAAGGGTATTTATTTATTTATTTAAAAAGTCAACCACACCTTTAACCCCCACCCCATAATGGATCTTGGGTGGTATTATAAAAAATACAATTTGATTTTAAATAACATGCCACATTAAGCACCAATACCACAAATTTTAGAGGAATAGCTATTCAACCAGCTGAAAATCCAGTTGTTTAAATTGCCTGAGCAAGTAAAAAAAGGTTTTAAAGTGGTACCAAGAAGAATACAGTGTTGGCATCAGGGATATAACTCACTAGAGAGGGCATTCAAAAGTCAGGGTGCCACCACCGAGAAGGCCCTCTCTTTTGTCCATGCAGGATTCACTTCTTCTATAGATGGAACATTGCTGAAAGGCTCCCTCTGACAATCTTAATCTGTGGACAGGTTGGTATGGGAGGAGGCACTCCATCAGATATTTTGGCCCCCAGGCCATTTAGGACTTTAAAGTTGTTTCTCAACTTATGCAACTTGGCTCCATCTAGATAAAGCAATCAAAATTAGCAGGTGAATTCTGTACTAGTTGAACCTTCTGAAGAATTTTTAAAGGCAGCCCCACATATAACCCAGCAGAGTAATCCAAATTTAGGGATGGGCGACCCACTCGGCACTCGATTTGTGGAGCGCGAGCCATGTGCTCCCGCTGGGTGAGCCGAGCTGAGTGTGAGCGCCAGCTGAGGCACTCATCGGATTTCTGGGTACCCAGCTCTACATTGTTTACATAGAAAACAGCTGTAATTTGCACAAATTTGGCTGTGATTTGTGCAAATTTGGCCATTTTCTAAGTACACAATGTAGCACCAGAACCCGGAAGTTGCTTTCCCCAGCTCGGATCATGAGAATGCCAGTTGAGCCAGGGAAAAGGTAGGGTGAGTGCAGCTCAGGGGGTCGAGCCCAGCAGGTTCACTGGACTTCCACCTCTCTGCTCAGAGTCTGCTGGAGGTTTCCAGAGCATGGATCCCTGTGACCACCTTAAATGAGGAGAGGTCACATTTGATGGAACGAAACAAAGCTGATAAAAGGTACTCACTGTCCTGTTCTAGCTCAACATAGCACTCCCAGGGGAATATGGATTGCAGCAGTGGTACTGCCTAGAAAGACTGGATCACATCTGGCACAGCAAGGTCACATCAAATGAAGCAAGGTCACATCTGGCACAGCAAGGTCACATCAAATGAAGCAAGGTCACATCTGGTAAGGTAAGGTCTCATCCGGTAAGAAAATATCAGGTAAGGCCAATCAATTCAAGGCAAGGTCTGTCAGGAGTCAGGACTCTGGACAGCTCATTAGCTGAAACTCACAGAACAACAATTGTGTCAGCAACATGTTGAGGCCTTCTGAAGGCTGGCGCCTGGCAGGTCTGGATCTGCTGGTGTTGACTACACACCTTCTGAGGAGTTGTCTACTTCTTAAAGAGCATTGTCCAATTCTGCAGCCATTGGCTCATATGGAGAGGAAGCAATGAGGGCTGCCCTCTGAGTCTGAAGAACCTGGTAAAGTCACAGCCTCTGGCCTGGAAAGCTCCAGAGCAGCAGATGATGGGCAACTGGATGAAGCCTCCTCCCCTCCTCTGGCTTAGAGCTTTGTGTTAATTTAATTAACTTCAACAGGATTTGGATTTCTCTGGTTTTGTTTCTTTTAAGTTCACAGAACCCGAGCACTGAGCATAGAAACTGCTTAGTGATTCCACTCTCTATTGCTTGAATCCCAATTTACTCCTGATATGTTGCCATTCATCCTGTTTAGCAGGTGTCTCCCTGTTTTCCACTTTCTAGAGTAGAGGTGCTAACTTCTCCTCCTCCCCTATATGGTACATCTTCTGTGGCTTGCATCAAAGGATAGAATGGCTTTGGACATTTGCAGTTAATTTAAACACACACCTTTATGTTGTATCTTTTAAACCATACTTTTAAAAAGCCTCAAGCTAGTTAAACATTACAAAGAGTTCTGAAGCAGCTCAAGCCAGTCCTCCGGGTGGACTTGTTCTGTGCTGGAGACACCGCCTCGAGATACCTGTGTGAAACAGAAATAAATAAGGGAGACAAGGAGGGAAAAATGTTGCCCAGATAGTTCAGACAGTGCTTTAGAAAGATAGAAGACTGCAGTGGTATCTTCCTAGTCCACATGGAGTTGAACAAAATCCAATTAACTTCAAAAGGCAAAATGCATGGGTAACTCTACAGGCAAAGTGACCTTGGTAGAATAGAGGTCTTCATATGCATGCCATTTACACATAGAGGAGAATAGAATTAAAGGGGGAGAGTATGTGGTCAGGTTTTCTGGTAATATTTGGCATTTGGCTAGCTCCCTTCCCAGGCCTGAAGCAAACATTTCAATTGAAATTTCTATTTCATTCTCCTTAAATAAAACCAGGACTTTCCAGCCAATGATAAATATTGCTTAATCCTTAAATGTCCAATTTGACAACTTGATCAGTAGCTTTAAACACTTGTAATGTCAACAGTACATTCTGATTCATGTCTACTGAAAAGTAAGTAAATGGAGCTTACTTCTAGATAATTGTGTATAGATTGCAGCATAAATCTTTACTTGTAGTATATGAATTCTTGGTATGTGGATATCTTATCATATTGAGCAGGATTACTATTGCAACAACACTTCATCAATCGGTAAAAATCTGCCTATTTTTTAAAATCATTTCTAATTTTTGTGCAAAGTATTGTTATAGCTTTCGAATGCTTCAGTAGTTCATTCATGCCTTCCAATGTGATGTACACATTGATAAAACATTGCAAAAAAGTGAGATCGATGCCATCAAGCATAAATTGTATCAAGATCCTTTTTGTACAGTGTTTTCCTCATGTGAATGTTTGCATGCACTGGAAAGCACTGCAAAAAAACCAAACTTGCTGTGGTTGTAAAAAAAAGTTCTATCAGCATTCTTTTGTGTGGCATTGTATGTACAGTCCATGTACATATTAACAAAATACTGTACAAAAAGAATCTTGATACAATCACACACATGAGTGCATCAACACTGCTTTATTTTTTATACTGGTTTATCAATGCACATATGTGCACATTGATAACCAATGGAATCACTACACATACCCCTGCTGTCTGAGAGTAGGGGGAGGGGAATCCAAAACATGGATCCTCAGCTCTCAGGTTGGAGTGATTTTCTATCTTCAGAGCTGGGAATCTGAACCATCCTATGGTGCCCTAGATGCTGTCTAGGAGGGTCATAGGATTGCTCTGAAACAGAATTAAAAGCTGCTGTAAATGGTCCATCTTCCAGGTGAGAAGGTCAGGGCTGTTGAGAATGAATAGAAGAGGATGTGAGACCATGGATTAACACAGAGAAGGAATTGCAAGCACAAAACTATCATCCACAGATTTCCATTACTTGATTCTTTATAAATTTATAAATATAAATTAAGATCATATTAAGAATAGATGTGCTAACATTGTTGGACATTGGAAATCACACAGCTATGGATAATTCTTAATTCCCCCCATCATATTCGTTATGGCTGACTTTTTCAAAGATTCTTCAGAAAGTGAAGTACCTCAGCTTAGAGCAGTGCAATAATGGTCTCTCAAAATTATCCACCCTATTTGTGGGGAGATAAACTAGGTGGTAGGAATTTATGAGAACTTTGTTTATGTTTGCAAATCATCCAAAAATTTCATGTTCACAATCTAAGAGTGAACAGTAGAAGGTTTGTTTCTTTGTTTTTTCCAAGAAAAGTTCACAAATTCATGAAAACTGTGACCATGCTCGAAAGATGCACCTGTTTTACACCTTAGTCAATGGGAGAAGTGCGCATTGCTTCCCCACCCCCCCAAAAAAACCAATGTGCACTTCTCCCATTTGATTGAGATGGGAAATAGACAATATAAGTGGGAGTGAGGCAAGATGAGCTTGAAACTACATTTTGGAGAATTTGGGGGAGTTTGAAATTCCTGGTTCTTCCATTCCTAGTGGGGGGCAGGGGGTCATTTCGCTGGATTTCTCAAGGGGGAGGAAATATTACCCAACAGTTTCCCAGGGTACTGCTCGCCATTAGCAGTGGCAGTGCAAAGCTTCTTCCTTTTCTTCTTTTTTCCTAAGGGGGGTTGTTATGCTATTGCTAGTGTCATTCTATGACATTTTGCATGGGTGGTGGAATGAGCCACAGCACAGCAAAAAATTATGAAGAATATTCAGAGAAAATTTTGCAATGTAGCCTTTTTCTTTGTGGTAGGGTGTTGAGAAAAAGAAAAATCCAGAAATCTACTCAGAAAAAAATGTTTTCTGAGAGATTTCAGCTCAGCTGTATCTCAAGCACATTTATCTCAAGCAGTGGACTCTTGGAAACATATTCCTATTCCCTCTGGTCTCTTTAAAACAAACAACAACAACCCAGCATTTTCACTTTTTCTGTTTTTCCAGTCCCTCCTTGACTGATTTTGGAGAGGAAGCAGGATAAGAAAGGAACTAGGGTAGCATTTGCAATTGGCAAAGCTATTAGGAGTGTTCCTTGGTAGTGCCAAAAGCAGTGATAAATGCTGCCTGAATTCAAGCTATTGCTTTTAAGTGGTAAGGGAAATAAATCCAAGATTTCCATAGGGGCAATGCTTAGATTAGACTTAATCTTTCAAAGGAAGAAAGAGCAACAAGAATTTTCTGTACCTTAAAATAAATGCATCCAAGGGAGCAAACCCTGACCCAAGCATTCCCTACAGCCTAACTGCAGAACGCTGTTCTTTCAGATAATGGATCAATGCAGCAAAGTTTAAAACCCTCCCGGAGTAGGAGGCAGAAATATCATCTCAAAGAGCTGCTCTTTCTGAGGGCTGCTGATTTGTGTGTGTTAGTGTGCTTTGAAATGTCGTCATTTTGGTGAAAACTCACTTGATAACAAGTCTTTTTTGTTGTTGTTGTTCCTGTTTTGATGGCCTGTGTGCAAGTACTGTGTGTGTGTGTGTGTGTGTGTGTGTGTGTGTGTGAGAGAGAGAGAGAGAGAGAGATTTTAAATGGCATGTATGTTGATTACCCTGCATTATAATTTATACTTCAGCTTATTTAATCACTCTGGAGTTTCAGTATTTCCTGGCATGTCCTAGATTGCTTTTTAAAATTTAGACTGGGTGGATAAGAGCTTATGCATGCTCAGTCCTTCTTCAGTGTGTGTGTGTGTGTGTGTGTGTGTGTGTGTGTGTGTGTGTGTTAAATATTGTTCTGTTTAAATTATTGTAGTCCCTGCTCATCTGCATACAAAGCCTTTAAATCACAAATAGCATCCTCATTACATCTTACCTCATCCAGACACCCAAATGACTGATCTCCACCTTGATATTTGCTTCTGTTAAATCAAGTGAAGTGAATAAAGGGAACAGACTGTGGCTGTGTTCAGACTCCACACCGAAGCATAGTTTAATGTGATGAATATGAGCCACAGCAAGTCTTGGGTTCTTGTGCTTCTTTCCCTCCTTCTCTGGCAAATGTGAACTGAATGAATTTCTCCCCCAACCCTAGAAAGAAACCCTTGACCATATGCAGTTTAGCCACAGCTTTTGGTTCCTTCATGCCTTTCCTCCCTGCTACATTGTATTTATTTAATTATCTCTTTAATATATAGATTTCTTTACCGCTTTTCAATGCTGTGGTTCTTCCAAGGCAACTTATAGTATAAAAACAGTACAATTCAATAGTAGATTATACAAGCACCTTTATTTTAAACCCTTTTGAAATGAACCGGTTAAAAGGATTAAAAGCCAGTGAGAACAAGTGTGTTTTTACAGCCTACTTGGAAGGGAGTACCACACCCTTGCCCCTTTGTAGGGGTATGAGCCACCACCGAGAAGGCCCCTCTTTCTAGTGACCACCAACCTTACTTATCTTAGTAGCAGGGCAGTGAGTATGGCCTCCAAAAACTACCTTAAAGCACAGGCAGGTTCATATGAGTGTAGCCTGCCCTTTAAATAGCCTGGGCCATAATGTTTAGGACTTTAAATGTTAGCACCAGATATTTGAATTGGGCCTAGAAATGCACTGGTAACCAGTGCAGCTGGTAAGCATCTAGTCCCAACAACAACATGAGAGGCTGAATTGGCCCTCCAGCCCCAGGAATGAACAGAGGAGACCAATAATATTGGTTACAGCTTTAATCAGAATCAGAACCTGCAATGAGGTAAAGGGCCCTGCTATGTCTTCCTTTCCCTTAGATGGGGGGGGGGACCCCAAATCACCCCAGCTGGTGTGCTGGGTGGAGTATCAATTTGTACATTACTGATGTTCATGTGTGCATTGGTAAAACACTGTAAAAAAAAAAAAAGACTACCGTATTTTGATGTGATCATATGTATGCTTGCATCCAAATCCTTTTTATGCAGTGTTTTATCAATGAGTAGGAGTAGAACTACCAGCACAACTTTGTGCACAAAAAGAATTTTGCTGCAATCATGCATATATAGTACAACAGCAAGATGGGTTTTTTTTGGGGGGGGGGCAGTGTTTTATCAATGCACATATGAACATTGGTAACGGAGGGAGAGGGGATACCAATGAACTGCTCAAACTGAAAGCTGTAGGAAAGTGTCCATGTTCTAATTATGGAATTGATTTTAGTAATTATTCTGCTTAAACTGGAATTTGGAATGTAGGCCAGGGCAAACCTGTTGGGGGGGGGGGGGAAATAAAAGGAACAAAATTGGGAAAGCTGCACATTCTTAATCCACACTTAGCCCTAAAGCTTGCTAGGCAACCTTGGAGAGCTCCCTGTTCACATTAGCCACTGAAATGCTTACATACTGTATAAGAATAAGGAAGACTGGAGCGAGCAGCTAATGCAGTGTTCTCCAACCTTGGGTCCCCAGATATTTCTGGCCTACAACTCCCAGCATGCCCCAGGCATGCTGAGAGTTGTAGGCCAAAAACATCTGGGGACCCAAGGTTGGAGAACACTGAGCTAATGGGTGAATAGGGCTGGAGGGCAAATTAATGAACAGGGTTACATTTTCAGCAGGACCTAATCACCTGATTGCTGTGAGGCATAACACATGGGGGAGATATTCTGGGCTGCTTGAGGAAGTTATTTGGGGCTCAACATATGAACCAAACATTTGGATTTTGTCATAGTAACTGGTTGTAGTAAGTATGAAGTATTCAGACAATATGAAACCAAACATGATGGCTGCACTTTTTAAATCAGCATTAATCTTGATGAATAATGTTCCAGTCATTACCAGATGAATTAATACTTTCCCACTTCTCAAAGTGTGTTGCCAGCATTTATTTCATTCCAACCTATTCATAATAATATTATTAAAACCATCCTGCAACACTGTATAATGTGCAGCAAATCCTTATTACTTCCTTTGGTCTCCAATTGTAAAAACATTAATCATAGTTAATAAAATGGAATCCAATCAGGATGAAAATATATTATTTGATGAGAATTCTAATATAATTTATTCCATGGTCTTAAGTGTCTAAGATATATTATGAAATCATTACCCAGCACCTATAGAAACATGTGTGACAGCAATGACTGCCAAATGAAATCATTACAACCAAATAAATTAGAAGTGAAAATCGAATAACTTCATAACAATTAGACACTTTAAATGTCATTGAATATTATACATCATATTACTAGATTGCACTGATCTGTTTACACAGCTTCCAGAAGCATAAGTGGAGATATAATACGGTTTTATTTCTTGGCTAGGGACATGCAGATCAGCAAATTTGATCTTGCCAAAGTTCTCCAAATTCCATCTTGAAGCTTGTTCTGACATGAGTCCATAGCAGAATGTGAGCTTTGCTATTTTCTTTTTGCATGAAAATCTGTGCATATTTTTGTACATTTGGAAAAACATTAAACATCAATTGTGTACAGCTTTGAAATATACACATTCTTCTCCCATTGATTAAGGCATATTTGTGTGCATTTTTCAAATGTGTGCATTCATATTTTTTTTTGGGGGGGTGTCCACAAATGACATTGCAAATTTGGAGATCTATAGACTTCAACTACAGATTGTGTCCAAGTCTGTATTTTGCCTGGAAGGTGCAAACTGGGTAAATTCTGATAAAAAATGAACTGAAATAAAATTCTCATACATCCTTATAAACTTGCTTGGCATCATAGAGTCAGAAAGCCTTTCCTTTAAACAATGCAATGACACTCACTTGATTTCTGGTGCATTTGGAGAAGTCCACTGTCTTTCCATTAATGTCTGACACCAACTATGTGAATGCTACCCTCTTCCTCATTAAAATATGATTCTTTAAAATACAGATCAAGCTATTAAACCTTTTTGGGCAGTAATGTGTGAGTTTGTAGGACCACCTTAAAAGTTCCTCATTCTCCTTCTTTTAAAGAAAGGCTTGTGGAAATGGAACAAATCAACTATACTTAACTTCCAAATCTATTCTATCTTCTTTATTAGGACTAATATAATAAATGATAGTGGACATGCCACCATCACTACAGGGGTCAGGCAGAATCCACTGTGCATTGATGTGAATGGGAACTGCACAGGAGAATTCCAATTAATTTCAGTTTGGTGGATTGTGCCCAGTATAATCAAGATCTTAGGCAGAATCTTTGGGAGTGCCTTTGGAAAATAACCTATTATTTCTCCAATTTACTGACCTCCAACACTTAATGAATGAGATTAATTAAAGCAAACTTAATTAATTAAAGAAGCAAACTCATTAATTAAAGTAAATTTGAAGCTGGTCCTTGTTTCACTTTTGTAGTAATTGCTATGTTTGTGAAAGTGCCTTACTGGGTTATGACAGCTTCAGTTAGACTGCTCCCACCCCGTACCAGGACTGTATTCTAATGTTAAAAAGTATTTTCAATGTTGCATTCTTGTGATTGTTCTATCATGCATGAGATGACAATATTTCACACACCCCTCAGAAATAATATCTGCAAAACTCCCAATATGGCCTGGGATAATGTACAACATTCAAGGGCACCATGATGAGGGCAACAAAGATGATAAAGGGAAGGGACTGGAAACAAGGCCCTATGAGGAGAGACTGAAAGAACTGCTCATGTTTAGCCTTCGAAAGAGGAGACTGAGGGGAGATATGATCGCACTCTTCCAGTACTTGAAGGGTTGTCACACAGAGGAGGGCCAGGAACTCTTCTCGATCATCCCAGTTTGCAGGACATGGAATAATGGGCTCAAGTTATAGGAACCCAGATTCCACCTAAACATCAGGAAAAAAATTCCTGTCTGTCAGAGCAATAAGACAATGGAACCAACTACCTAGGGAGGTGGTGGGCTCTCCCACTCTGGAGGGAATCAAGGTGCAGCTGGACAGCCATCTGTCAGGGATGTTTTGATCTGGGTTCCTGCATTGAGCAGGGGGTTAGACTCAATGGCCTTGTAGGCCCCTTCCAACTCTACTTTTCTATGATTCTATGTGTGCAATGTGAAAATGATGACATAAGGCCTCACCTCTGAGTTCAGGCAGCATCAGCCAATCCTGAATGTATCTGTGATACATTTAGTGTGCACACAAAAAACCAAGCAAATACCTTGTGAATGGGAATTTAAATTTTAAGGACTGATGAGCAAGCCCAAGGATGTTCTTAATCCTTGAGGAGAGAGAATCTGTCTGTGTAGCCTTGATGATTAGCTGACCAAGCTCTGAGAAGCTTCTTAAACTAAATAGCCAAGAGTATAAGCAATGCATTTTATTTATTTATTTATTATATTTATTAAACACCCATCTGGCCAGACATCCGGCCACTCTGAGCGATGTGCAGTCCAATAAAACACAAGAGGGGGGGGAACACACACACACACACACACAGTATAAAACACAATTAAAAACAGTACAAAATTTTAATCCTAACCCACCCCATATTCCCACACTGAAAAGCCACGTTTTTAATGCCCGGCGGAAGCTAATCAAGGAAGGGGCATGGTGGAGGTCACGGAAGAGAGAGTTCCATAAATTGGAGGCTGCCACAGAAAAGGCCCTCCTCCTAGTCCCCACCAGCCTGGTTTCTCTGGATGATGGGACAGGGAGAAGGCCGTCCGTGGCAGATCTTGTTGAGCAGCCTACTTGATGTTGCTGGAGGCGCTCCTTGAGATAAACTGGACCGGAGCCGTACAGGGTTTATAGGTCAACGCCAACACCTTGAATTTGGCTCGGCAAACAACTGGTAGCCAGTGCAACTCTTTGAGCACTGGAGTGACGTGATCATGCCGGCAGCAGCCTTTAACCAGGCGAGCTGCTGCATTCTGTACCAGCTGCAACAACTTCCGAACTGTCTTCCAGGGTAATCCCACGTACAGCGCATTACAGTAGTTTAGGTGAGAGGAGACCAAGGCATGAACCACTGATAGGAGCAGATGATTAGGAAGATAGGGGCGCAACTGCCATATCAGATGGTGCTGATACAGCGCCGCCCAGCTCACAGCTGACACCTGAGCCTCCATGGACAGCTGGGAGTCTAGAATGACTCCCAAGCTGCGGACCTGATCCTTCAGGGGTACCAGGTCAACATCCCCTAACCTTCCCTTGTCTCCCACCAGAAGTACCTCGGTCTTGTCACGGTTCAGTTTCAGCATGTTCCTTCCCATCCAGCCACCCACTGCCCCCAGGCACTTGGACAGGGTTTCAACAGACAACCTTGGTGAGGACTTGAAGGAGAGGTAGAGCTGCGTGTCATCCGCATATTGATGACAGCGCACCCCAAACCTCCTGATGATAGCTCCCAGCAGCTTTAGGTAGATGTTAAATAACATCGGGGAGAGGATGGAACCCTGCGGCACCCCACAAGTGAGCAGCCGAGGGTCCAAAGCCTCCTCCCCAAGAACTACCCTCTGGTACCTTCCAGACTAGAGAGGAAGGACCGGAACCACTGCAATACAGTGCCTCCTATGCCCAACCCCTCCAGGCGGTCCAGGAGGATACCGTGGTCAACGGTATCAAAAGCTGCTGAGAGATCGAGGATAACTTGTTCCAGTCCTAGAAACCCTGTATTCAATGTAAATTACATAAGAAGTTGACTTATACGAGGTCTATGGAGGGGTAGGGAATTTGCTGTCTTGAGAATTTTTTTAAAAAATGGATTTATCCAATTCATGGCTCCAAGACACTAACATAGACCTGAACACAATATGTGGTCCGAAATCTATACATTTCCAAGCTTGTGATGCATTTTGGGGGGTAGGGGGGAGTGTTTGAAAACATGCCTGTTAGACAGTAAAACATTTAGGGCACAATCCAATGAGGCTGCTCATAACCCTCTGAACTCAGAGGATTACAGGTGTCCTATGCAGGGCGAGAGGAGCAAGAAGGCAAAGGTCGCCTCTGCAGTCCTCTTGCCCTGCAAAGCAGCTAGACAGCTGAGTTTTGCTGTCTAACAGGCAGCAGAGCTTCAGAGCAAGAGAGGAGGCGGCTGAGATGTTGCCAAGATACATTGTTTCTTGGCAGTGCTGGTCTCCTTTGCTCCCCACCCGCTGGAATATCCCCTAAACCCCTTCTCCGAGGTCACTCTTCTGACCTCAGAGATGCAGCCAGCACAGTTTTATCCAAGCCAACTGCAGGGTGCGGGGAGGGTGCTCCATGCATGGATCCCCAGCTCTGAGGTTGGAGCTGTTTTCCAACCTTGTAGCTGGAAATCCAAATGATCCCATGCCCCCCTATATGCTGTCTAGGGGGCATAGGTTTGCTCTTCCTGTAAATGATTGCATTTAGTCAATGGACATTGAAAAATGGGTACATTTAAAAATGCACACAAAAATGTGTACCTTAATACATGCATAAATACATGCATCATCATCATCATCGTCATCATCATCAACATCAATATGTATACAGGGTTTTTTTTTTAATTGCAAGCTCATGCAGAAATGGGACAGAATGAGCTTGACCAATAGCCTATGCATTGGTCTTGATTTCTGTGTTTCTATGAATGTGAACACCACTTTGAAATTTAGATGCAAGTGTTTTATACATACGGGGGGGGGGGCAATCTCAGTGAAACAAAGATTGACAGTTCCATCCATCCTTTGGTCCAAGTCAGACATTTAGCCCATCTAGCTCAGTGTTGTGTATTCAGATGGGCAGCAAGTTTCCAGGGTCTTTCTCATCACCTGCTATCTGACCCTTGTTTTAACTGGTGATACCATGGATTGAACCCGGGACCTTCTGCAGGCAGTGCACATGAGCTACCACTTAGCTGCAGTCCCTCCCCTAAGGGAAGAGGAGTGAAAGGGGTGGGGAAGAGAAGATTCTGATTTGAGCATGCTTTTAATGAGCTTTCAAATATACCAGTGGATGGAGCTGGACAGAACCTAGAGGAGTTTGAGACTGGTAGGGAGCAGCCTGGGAATGAAGGCTCCCATTTAGGTTACATTCCAACCTTTGAAAACCTGTTGCGTCCTTGCAAGCTTTTAGCTGATTTCTCCTGCATTGTGCTAGCTCCTGACCATTGTCTGCATACACAACTGACACATTTCCCCCTTTGGATTACAGCTCCCGGTGTCATGGGAAATTTTTCATCTCTGAATTGCACTAATCTGGAGGAGAACAAAAAGTGTCAGATCGCATTATACCTCCACAATGCAGCTTCCTGCAGTCGACGCTTTGACTGCAACTAACTTGCTCTCGCTCAGGAAATGCTGAGAGTGACGGTTACACTATGACACTGTACTGTAATACCACATTATAAATCACTGTGTCACCCCTCCCCTCCCAATCACAGCATGCATCCGCCACAGCAGGCTCCTTCTCATTTCTCTGTCCTCCTCCTCCGCTTCCTCTTAATGTTACCCATGTTGTACAGGGCCATTTCTAATCTGCTTTGGCTAAGCATGATAAATATTCAGTGGTGTCAAATCATCACAACAAATATCCACTCTAGGGTAAACGAGGGGAGGGGGGAGCTCCTGTGCCAATAAATAAACATTGGGTTGAATTTGCCATTTTATTTTGGAGAGGGTGGCAAATTGGAAAGTGTTGCACCAGTCACAATAATTTCTCCCCACCCCCAGGTGAAAGCTCTTCCTTGGGGCCCTTAACGGTACTGGAGGCAGACAGACATCTCTGCAGATTGCCTCCCATTGAATTGAAGGTCAAAGCAGACAAGCCCCTCAGAACAAGTCCCTTGTTGATCAGGGACGGGCAAATCTGTCAGTTTCACTTTCTCTCGTGCTTTCTTTTCTTCCTCTTTTTCTAAAGTCTCAAGTCCATTCTCTCCTAAATTTTGAACTTTGCAAAATTTGGCAAATTCTTATCAAAACTGAAGTGAAATGAAATTCTCACCCATCTGCACCAGCCAAATTCAGTAGGTACTGCTATTCCCACAATGGAGAGGTCCATGTTGTACTTGCCTCCCATGCAGCTGATAAAGATGATGAGCCTGTTGGGTGGGGGGAGAGGTGGCAGCCCTAATTGAGTACTAACTAGGGTGGGTGATCCACTCGGACCAGACCTGCCTCCGGCTTGGCAGACACTGCTGCTGCGCTGGGCTGAAAGCTGTGTTCTGATATGTATCACATTACCAGCTGCAGCACATTGTTTCTGTCCCACAGGGACAGAATGGAGAGGTAAACAGGTTTATTATGTCTTGCTAGAAACTGTGGTTTCTGGACTGTGAGAACTGTATGAGCTAGTCACATGGTTTGTATGTTCTGATGACGTGCTAACTTGTTTTCTGTCTGAAGCCATCTTAGAGAGAGGCAGGAGTGCTTTCTCTCTTCTCCTTTGTTCTTCTTGCTGGACTTTTGTCACTGCAACAATGTAACTTCTTTGCTGAGGTGGAGTGAAGCTCAACTTACTCCACTGGATGTAATGCTTGCTATGGACTGTAACTAGGAAATGTATACTCTGCAGAACTTTACTTGCTAAGTGAATAAACAGGTAGAATTAGACCTGTGGTGTTACAGAGTGTTTCCTGACTCCATGAATTAATCTGCAAACGGAGAAGCTGGAAGCAGGTCAGATTACAAAGGACGCTGCGGAAAGGGGGGAGGTCTGGAAGATCTGTGTGTGGAATGTCTAAGTTCGGCTAGCACACAGAGACAAGATCTTAAATCTCCCCACGCACACGCACTCTGCTGCTTACGCTGACACGCACAAGCAACTTCAAGCTGGTGCGTGCTGCACTGGTCACTGGACTTCTGGGTTCCCGGTGGGCCACTGTTTACAAAGAAAATGCCTTAAAACAGGGCCGGCGCTACCGCTAGGCCAACTAGGTGGTTGCCTAGGGCGCGCGGCTGAAGAGGGGCGCGTGGCTGAAGAGGGCGCGGAAACGCTGCGCTCCTCTTCGCTGCCGCTGCGCCATCCCCGCCAGGCCTCCACCTCCCCCGCCAGGCCTCCGCCTCCCCACCCTCCTGCCCGCCGCCACCGCCGCCGCGCCTCCGCCCACCCGCCCGCTCGCCCGCCGCTGAGCCTCCCACCGCCATCGCCACCCCCCCAACCCCCCGTCACCCCCGTCACCTACCTTCGTCGCAGCAGCCGCCTCCGCCCGCCCGCCCCGCTCGCTCGCTCGCTCGCCCGCCCGCTCGCCCGCCCCTGCGCCTCCCACCGCCATCGCCACCCCCCCAACCCCCCGTCACCCCCCCGTCACCTACCTTCGTCGCAGCAGCCACCGCCGCCACCGCAGCCAGGGTGGGGGGGGGAAGGTAGGTTGGTGGTGGCGGCGCAGGGTTGTTGTTTTTTTGCTTTGGAGAGGGGGGGGCGCTAAATATTTTTTCGCCTGGGGCGCCAAACTGCCCTGCACCGGTCCTGCCTTAAAATATGTCGAAAGTGGTTGCAATTTGCACAAATTATGCAAATTGCAATGCTTTGGGTGCATTTTAAGGCATTTTCTACATAAACAGCAGCCCATCGGGAACCTGGAAGTTGCTTCCCCTGCTCAACATTGGAAAATGTGAGTCAACGCTGGAGAAGAGGTGAGTGGGACAGTTTGGGGGGCCAAGCCCGGCTAGTCTACCTGATTGCTACCACCGCCCCCAAAACGAAATCCTCACACATCCCTAAAAACTGAATTCACAGGGATTCAAAGCCAGAGTTTTAAGAGCAAAGCACTCAACGTCCTGGGTCCAGATGGGTGAATCTGTCAGTTTGGGTTTCTTCCACATTTTATTTTTATTTTTATTTTTTAATATCAAGTTCTTTTTGTCCTGAATATGAACATCTCACATTTTGGTAAATTCTTATCAAAACCGAACTGAAACAAAATTCCCACCCATCTCTAAATGGGATCACCTGGATATAGTTGGGCATGGTAGGGTGCTTTTCAAAAGTAACTTGGTTCATGGGCTGTGTATTGTGTGTGATGGTCCATTCTTAGACATGGCATCCAAAATGCAGAAATATCATCAGGGTTTGCAATGCAATATTACCAGATGTCTTGGTGCATGATTTAAAATCTGTGCATACATATTTTCATTCATATTTTTCCAAATGCACACATCAATTGCGCACATCTTTGAAATGTACACATTCTTCTCCCATTGATTAAAGAATGTGTGTGCATTTTTTTAAAAGTACATTTTTTTCATGCATAGTTTTCAAATGTACTGATGTTCTCAATGTGCCGGACTGGGTGACCATCCCTGAGTGACTTTTCTCCATGAACTGGGAACACACTTTAACCTGATTATTCATTGTTTCAGAAGGCAGAGGCCAAACACACAGTGTGATGCTTCTAGCTATCACAGCCCCTCCTTGACCACAATCTATTTCATTAACTCAAAAGTTATATCCTTCTCTCTCATATTGTTGATATCAGGGATCTGTTAACATCTCCTCATGATTAGCTATCTTACCAAGGGTGAGCGAACTCTGGTTTATAAGAGTTCTGTGCTTCTTGTTATGGTCTTTGATATCACAACATAGTATCAGAAAGTCTTAATCCTAGGATTACTCTCTGGATGGATAACTTCTTTAAATGAGGCCTTTAGCTTTCCTTTAATGTTAAAGTAAACTTGATCTGTTGGCAAAGCAGAACATGATTTAAGTTGCTGTAGAGATCTATAGATTGTGGCTGTAGTACTTTTTATTTATTTATTTTGAAGAAAAATCTATATTTTGACAATTTCTTTTCTGTAGTGAACCAAAGTCCACCACAGTCAGGAACAAAAATTGTGCAAACTCCAAGTCGTTCTAAGACGGTGAGGTTATTTCACATTGCAAGTTGGTATCACTTTAACCCAGCATGGGAATTCACCTTCCCAGCTGGGGATGGTGGAGATTGGTGGGGATAATGGGAATTGTAGTCCAATATATCTGGGGGTGCCAGGTTGGGCAAGGCTGGCATTCAGGGTGTTCACATTCTGGAACAAACTCACATGATCTGCAGCTTCTGAAATTCTGAATTTATGTGTGGATTGGAATGTGGCCCACTCCAAATCTACCTAATTCTACAAGGTGATGCAAAAAATATCTTTTTATTTCCCACTTCCTTTTTACCAGGTTCTAGCTGCATGGAGCAGCTAGAAATTGCAGCAGCTGCCACCCACACTGAAAAGACATCCAAAAATGCCCCCTGCTGGGAGTGATGTCATGGTACATGATGTCATGCCATCCCATCCAGGGACATTGTACAGTATGGTATGGGGGAGAAAGGATGGCTCCCCCATATACCAATGGGAACAGTCATCTTTGCCCCCATATAATTTCCCTGGGAGAGATGGCATGTCATCACATACCATTGCTCCCAGAGACATTTTTTTTGACACATTCTCAATGCACATGGAAGGAGCCAACCAAGCTTTGTAGTCAGTCCAAGCAGCTTATAACCTGTAAAGAGAAAAGGGGGAGGGGTTAAAAAGGCAGATCTTGGAGTATTTTGTAAACATGTAAGTACTTTCCCCCCTGCTCCCCTAAATTATTTTTAGTGGAAAAATATTAAGAATATGCAAAAAAAGAAAAAAGGATGGAATTTATATATATTTAATTTGTATCCTCTCTTTCTACCCCCCCCCCAATGGCACTAAAGGTAGCTTATTCTGTTGGTCACGTGCAAAACTGGCATGAACTGAATTAAGACTGATGTCTCCATCTCTAATCGCATACACTACCACTATCCCTATTTTCTGGTATCTGTCACAAGTAAATCACTTGTGTTCAACTCTCCAAGTTCTGTAGATTTATTAGCATATCATGGGTACATCCTCCTGTCTCTACTGCAACCCATGTAAATGCATATGCATGAACAATAAGCTGCCACATAGCGTACAGCTTGCCTTTCCATAAGCTGGTGAGGGTCATTTTTGATAAGAGATTGTAGGGCAAAAATGATTCCCCCCCCCCATACCTATCTTTGATGTAAAGAACAGACAACTTATTTGCTTTTGAAACAGAGCAGGAGAGGCAACTGCGAAGTACAGGAATACAGTAGGCTTCAGGGGGCTGGGGGCAGGAAATCAGGTATGAGTATAGGGGTATTACAAGCATGGAGGTTATGAGAATAGGATATAGGGTTTCTATGGCTTGGGTGGGTTAGATGTATTCTTCAGATTAGGATATTTAGTTCAAAATGTGATATGAGGTATTGACCCATGACTGAGAGCCCTCTGAGACAGAGATTTCTAGTGGCAGCAACTCCAAGAGGAGTCAGAAGAACCTGTGGGCCCCTCCCCCTTGGATCCCGCACCCTGTCCACTTGATCCCCAGAAGGTCCTACTGCCCTCTGACTTCAAAGAGTTGACCTCGGACTGAGCAGGGAGGCTTCCCCAACCAGCTCCTTGCTCCTGAGACCCTCACCATCTAGAGGAAGCCAGCAATTGTCAGAAAGGACACTAGGCTGGACCTTCAAACAGTACCAGCAACAACCAGATGCAGCACTTGATGAAATGGAGCACCCAGGTCCCAGAAGGGCTCTCCAGCTAGGTAGCTTGTCTTACCTAGCTGCAGTATTGCTCTCCAGGGTCCTGAAAGTGAGTCCACAGCACTAGAGTCAGCACCTGCACTTCTGTCCAGGGTCCTGAACCTGCTCTACTCCAGAGCTACTTTCGCTGGTGCCAACCCCCATGTCCCCTTGCTCAAGCCATTCCACAGTGGAACAGGATATCCTATATACTTCTGAGCCTGACTCAAGGTGCTGGGTTTAACCTATAAAGCCTTACACAGCTTGGGACTGCAATACTTGATAGAACACCTCTCCCAACCCCAATCTACCTGGACACTGTGTTCAACATCTGAGGCCTTCCTCCAAGTGCCTCCTTTGGGGGAGGCTTGGAGGGTGGCAACAAGGGGGAGGTCCTTCTTACTGCTGCCCCCCCTACTGTGGAATGATTTCTCCACTGAGGCCCACCTGGCACCAAATTTGTCATCTTTTTGGTGCCAGGCTCAAACATCCCTCTATGTTTAAGGATGTCTAGGGTTATTTTAATGGCTTGATGGGAACACCCATGTCCGGTGTTTTTAACAGATCCATTCAATATTAGTGTTGATGTTGCTGAATTGTTTATAATTTTTAAAAACTGTTTTAAATGCTGTGTTGCTAAATAATTTATCATTATTATGGCCTTGTTAGACACTGTTGTAAACCACCCAGAGAGCTTTGGCTCTTGGGCAGTATAGAAATGAAATAAATAATGAGAAAGAAAGAAAGAAAGAAAGAAAGAGAGAGAAGAAAGAAAGAAAATAAATAATATCAAGAAGCACTGTCCTGGAATGCAGTTTATTTCAGCAAAGAAAACATAATGCAATTTAAATCAAAGATTACAAACTGGATTAAACTGAACCTTATATAGCAAGTGATGGGGAAGGATTATACCTGTGATCCTGGAGTCAGAGCAGGGAATACTTGTAGTCTGACCTGGTATAAGGTAGCTTCCTAACCTACACTGCATGCTTTGGTATTGAATTTGAATTCTAGAGATGTGTGAGAACTTTGTTCAGGGGGTGGAAGTCCAGTGAACTCGCCAGACTTGACCCCCCCCCCAAAAAAAACCCCTCCATCCCTCCTACCTGTCTCCCCGGCTTGACTCGCATTCTCCTGAGCCAAGCCAGGGATGCAACATCCAGGTTCTCGGTGGGCCACTTTTTACGTAGGAAATGGCGTAAGATATGCCAAAAATGGCTGCAATTTGCACAAGTTACACAAATTGCAGATGCTTTTAATTTATCTTATGCCATTTCCTACGTAAAAAGTGGCCTGCCGGGAATCCGGAACTGCGCCAAGCTGCTCGGCATGCATCCGCTTTTGGCTCGGCTCGGTGGGCGCCGCAGCAGCATTTGCCGAGCCTCTGGTGAATTGGGTGGTGGGTGGATTGCCCACCACTAATTATACCTAAGAAAAGATTGTTCAGACTTGCTGTGAAATAGCACTGACAATAATTTAAAGCAAAACAAACAAACAAAATCAAAGTTTGAATAAAAACAAAAATAAGTTTGTTTATGTCACTCTCAAATAAACGTTTTCTTAATGAACACTGATGGCTGATATACATCCAGGTTACCTGCCATCATGTATAACACTCAAAAGCTGGTTCCCATTAATGAATGTTAAAGTTGGAAATCGGTAATCACATATTAGCACATGCTGCGACTTCATTGCGTGCAGTTAGATTCCTTACAGTAAAACATCCACAATTAATTACTTTGCAACTGAACTTCTAGTGCCTAAAGATTTGTGCTCCACTATGCTCTTCATGCATGTGCTTCATGAGTGACTGCATGCTGCACTTCTCACCCATCACTGCCGAGTCTGCCAAGGAGCGGGGGAAGGACCTTTGCACTTAATGGATTGCCAGTGCTAAGTAGAAGCTAAGGACAGGGGAGGGTCTCATTTCACATGGATTTTTTTGTTGCAATGCTATACTTTGGCAGACAAGGGTGCCCCCCCCAAATTAGGCTGCAATCCTATACACTTATTTGTGATCAAGCCTGATTGAAATCAATGGGACTTCTGAGTAAACATGCATAGAATTGTGTAAACTTAGATCAGGAGTGAGCAGATGATAGATTAGGATCTACTGATGCTGGGTGAAGACCTTCATATTTTCCCAGGCATTCTTGTCTTTCAGTTTCTGTTGTTTTCAATCTGTTACTGTACTTTAAATCTTTGCACGGTTGCTCAGTTTTATTTGGTTATTATATTTCATACTGTCGTTTTAAAGTTTTTTTGTATTGTATTTTATCATGTTGTATTTTATGGTTTTAATTGTTGTGAACTGCCCAGAGAGCTTTGGCTTTTTGGGCAGTATAGAAATGTAGTTAGTAAATAAATAAATAAATAAATAAATACTACTGCTAGATTTCAAGGTGGGCAGAAGGTAGATCAGGAGCTACTGGTAGATCTCTGGCTGATTTGCAGCAGATCCCCCCTTCCTGCGGGGGGGGGGAAGTACTGCTGAAGTGAAGAAAGCTGGGATAAGAGCAGAAGTAGATTTTTGTGTGGAAGGACTATGAGTTCCATTCAGTTCTGATGCTCAAAACAAATTCGTGGGATCAGAATTCTTTCATTCAAAGCCCCTCCTCAGTCATTATACTTACACAGTTCCATTGAACACATGAGTCAGGAGGGGGGAGTGGGACTGCGCCTCCAAGTAGCTCTGCTTCTGACATTGTGCACATCACATTGTCTGCAAAGAGTGGGGGCTCTGTGTGTACATTGGTACTTGCAGAGGACTCCATGCAATCCCCAATAGCACAATCATGGTCAATGGTGAGCCTTTGTCTCCTTCCCCTGAAGATATTCATTGAAATTCCCTTTCCTCACCCCCAAGTTCTCTGCAGTGCAGGATTTCAAGAGACCATCCCCATACAGTTCTAAAAAAAAGTGTGCTTCTCTGGCTTTGAACTGGGGGCAGTTTTGCCCTCTTTACTGCCCCCCCTTTAGCTGAACTGATGTCTGACTTAGGGATGTGCGTGGAGCTCAATGGGGGTTTGTGTGTGGAAGTCCGGTGAACTCGCCAGACTCGACCCCTAATCTCTGCTCACCCTACCTTTTCCCCATCTCAACTTGTGTTCTCGTGAGCCGAGCCGGGGAAGCAACTTCTGGTTTCCGGCGCTATGTTGTTTACATAGAAAATGGTGTAAGTTATGTTAAAAACAGCAGTGATTTGTGTAATTTGCGCAAATCACAGCGTAATTTGAGCAAATCATGACCATTTTTAATGTATTTTACACTATTTTCTATGTAAGCAATGTAGAGCCGGGGACCCGGAAGACTGTCGAGCTCCTCAGCTAGCGCTCGCACTTGGCTCAGCTTCTGCACCATGAGTTGACTGCTGGGCGGATTGCCCACCCCTATTGAGACCTGCCTGATTATGCTGCCCAGAGGGTTGAGCTTAGAGTGATCCTTTATAAGGCTGCTCCACTCTTCCAGTGGCCTCTTCTGACTCAGCATGGCAACCCACATACCCATCTTTTCCAACCATCTTCAGTCATCCTTCGGGGCTGGGTAGGAAATTTGGGGGTGTATCCCCCAATCACTTGCTTGGATCACCATTTTGTTTTTGTTTTTTTGGCTGCTTCATAGTAGGCAAAATCAGAGGATGCAGTGTGCATAATCAGGCTGATTGTCTGTGCTAATGGAAATGGTCACGGTCACATCTGGCAGATAGTTTGGGCTGGGAGGGGATTCATCAGAATATGATGCTCTGTGGTGAGCAGCCAGAGGCACCTTTATGGCAAAGGGTTGCTATCTCTGACTACCCTTTACTGCTGGTTAACTTGAGGGACTGAGAAGGGAAGTAGCCCTTGGAGGCTTCCTCCTTCCAACTCTGACCAGCAGGAGTGTGCGAGTGCAGGAGGGGGCGCTCCACCTTGGCTTGCCTCATCAGTGAGCAGGTGATGACAAACCATCCCAAACTGGTTGAGCAGCTGATCCTGCATTTCAAGCCTTTTGAAAGCCTAAGCTTCCCCTCAGCTGTTTCCATAAACTTGGGAAAGGATGCCCACACGGTTTGGTTTGTGCTGATTGCTTCTTGTTGCAGTTCCTTGAGTTTAACAATAAAGAAGGGGTCCCTTAAACCCCATTTCTTGGTCTTGTGCAGCTGTCCCCAACCCAGTGCCCTCCCGATGTGTTGGACTGTAACTACCATCGTTCCCAGCCAGCATGGCCATTCCAAGCTGGCTGGGAAATATGGGCATTGCAGTCCAACACATCAGGAGGGCACTGGGTTGGAAAGAATGGTCTTGCATCTTCATTCTGGAGTGGAGGAGCAAAACCCTATCTGAGCATCCTCATAAGAAGGTCAATTTTAAAATAAGAGGTTCACACAAAGAAGATGATGATGATGACTGACGACAAAAACAACAGCAACAGAAATGTAGGAGAGAGAGATGTTGTGGGGGTTTTTGTGTTGTTTGGTTGTTTGTTTGTTTTGAAAGCAAATTTCAAAACACCTGAGGAAGGAAGATGTTGGAAGGGCAAGCAGAAATTAATGTAGTGTAACAACTTAATTATGCAGGCTGGAGTTATGAATGAAATGAAATACAATGGCAGGAGATACCAATAATGAATTTGGCGTGTGCTTGGTGTAAATCTGATATTGCTCTGTTGATAACACAACGTGCAGGATAGAGACCTTTTATCTCCCCATGCACATCCCATATTCCGGTTGTCCTCTTAATCATTCATTTAACTTTTTGTTTTAATGTGAACACAATTACTTCGATCATTTCACAATATTATCTTTTATCTCTCATACTTGGATCTCACTTTTCTTATTTAAATGACAAATCCAAGGCTGGCAATCCAAGCAGTATAACTAGAAATGAATCTGAACCACTAATTTATGAGCTGCTTCAACAATGATCAGAAAATATCACGTGTGTGTGTGTGTGTGTGTGTGTAGTAAGAATTCCCAAGTAGGTTGTGTTTTTGGTGCATCCATGTTCCCACAGTGCTTCTTAGGAAGTGTACAGTAGGGATAATCAGTGCTCATATTTGTCATAATTCCTGTTACCCTGGCCCCAGATTGGTGGAACTGTGGTGATGGCAGTCTTGCTAGTGAGATGATGGGAAGATATCATCATAGCGAAGACACCTGATCCAGAAGTATTTTATTTATTTAATATCCCACCTTTTTTCCTGCAAAGGAACCCAAGAGGGCTTACATAATCCTCCTCCTCCTCTCCATTTTCTCCTCACAACAATCCTGCGAGGTAGGTTAGGCTAAGAGACAGTGACTGGCCCAAAGTCATCCAGTGGGCTTCATGGCTAAGAGGGGAGTTGAACTTGGATCTCCTGAGTCCCAGTCCAACACTCTAACCACTACGCCACACTGGCTCTGAACTTCCACACTGAACTTTAATTCTCTCCCCAGTCCCTTGAATGAAGGATGATATCTGTGACAGTGTGAGTTTCCATAGAATTGGAAACTTATGGGGGGGAAAAGATCCACAGCTGGTGTTCTCACTGATGGTAGCCAGTGGTAGGCTCTGAATGGGACATTACAGAGAAGGAGTGGGATGCTGGATCCAAAGCTGAGAGTTAGTGTGGCTTGGGCTCCTTGTAGGTAAATGTAATCAATCCCCTCTATTTCCCCACGAGGCCCCAGGATTGGGCCCTATACTTATGCTGTCCTCTGAGTAGTGTAGGTATTGTCCCTTCATTTATTTCAATGGGAGGAGAAAAATAAAAGGGAACTGCTTGGAGAAGAACCAGTGAATAAAACACTCTTACCTCCTGCCCTGGTTGCATGTGTGCCAACAGGGTCTTGGATGCTTTGGTGGCTTGGTGGGCAGATCTCACCTTCATGTAGGCCACTCAACAAGGTCTGCCACGGACGGCCTTCTCCTTGTCCCATCAGCCAGAGCAGCCAGGCTGGTGGGGTCTAGGAAGAGGGCCTTTTCTGTGGCAGCCCCCAAGTTATGGAACTCGCTCCCTAGTGACCTTCGCCATGCCCCCTCCTTGATGAACTTCTGCCAGGCTTTAAAAACATGGCTTTTCAGGTGGGAATATGGGGTGGGTTAGGATTTTTTTAAAAAAAACTCTTATATTGTTTTAATGGTGTTTTATCTTGACTGTACATCGCCCAGGGTGGCCAGATTACCAGCCAGATGGGCAACTTATTTATTTAATTAATTAATTAAATGCCTCACTGAGCATTTCACTGTAAGGAATATATCTGTTTTCTTTTCCTAAAACTCAGTGCTACAGGCTGTAGCATTTTCCTAGCACTGGATGCCCTATATTGTAATTGGGGATTTTTCCATCCTAGTAGACCCTTGGATAAGGGCTTGAGAAAAATGTGTTTCTTGAATGAGATGTTCTTTTATTCTTCATCTCTTGCATGACATTTACAGATGTTTTATGAAAATTACTACCCTTTTGTTCCCTGTTAAGATTATTTATTATTGAGGCAGATGCTCTTGGAGATTAATCATGAAATCCACCAGGAAGTGAAGTTTCTATAAACCAAAGAGATTGTATGCCAAGATGGCCGACGTTACGGGATGAACTGAATTGTCAGCCAACCAAAATGGTTTGGCTTATACCATTCAGAATTCTTTGCTTCAATACATTTTCTTAAGCAAAGATCATAGGACTGTGGAGGCTTTTAAATCCACAGGAGGGACAGAGGAAACATTTTAAAGGGTTTGAAGCTTCATGTAGAGATTAAGGAAAACCCATGTGGGAGAGGTTAATAGAGCAATGCCTTTGTTAGTGACTACTGCCAGCATGGAAAAACAATCCTTTGTGTTTTCTAGTTTGAACCTTTCATTTCCCTGCTCTCATACACAAATTTGCCTTTGCAGCAGTTGCTGCAAAACCTCACAGAGGTTGGAACTCAGTTCAGTCAAGCGTCTAGGTCTAGGCACCCTACACAAACTGAATGTAGTTTTTGAAATGATTGCTGTCTTTATGCTGGCTGTACAATGGAGTGCATTGTGGCAACTACTCGAGGGCCATGACCATTTTGACATTGCAATGTCAACTTCCATGTATGGGAAATGTTATATCTCTAGTCCTCATGGTGGCAGAGAAAAGTTGGAAGTCTGTCAGCTGTTCCTGCTTAGGCTTCAGATCAGAATCTCTGAGCCCCAGTCTTCAATGCTCTGCAGAGAGATGTGCTCCTCTTTCATGGCTGCTATTTCTTGTCCTCCTCCAAAATGCCAGAGTGGTTCTGGTAGTGCTCCTGTGATATTAAGAGCTATGTGAAATACACTTTTTTTTTTTAAAGTGTGGGGGTTGGATTCAGATCTACACTGGGATCAACTGCATGAGTGAGAGTGGACTTCCCCGTCCTCGCCTTTCTACAACAGTTCCTCCAGCTCCCTGAAAATGCTACAGGGAGCATTTTTCATGAATTAAAAATGTCTGTGTACACCAGTTGCTGTGGAACATGAGTGGGAGGGTGCTATTGCACTCATTTATTATATTTATATCACACACACCCCGGTCAGGAGAACCTGGTGAATGGGGTGAACTGTGGCATGTGGAGTAGAGGTTTCCCCCAAAATTTGGCAGAGGGACCTTCTGTGAGTACAGCACTTCCTCTCACAGAAGTTACTTCCTCTTGAGGATGACGGATCCTCGATCCAACCCTGGGTTGTTGTTGTTTTTTCCTGTCCCAGAGCTCCAGTTTCGGGGGAAGTGATGGCATGCCGGGTATGCACCTGTTGTGTTTCTTCATTTGGTTTATGATGCCATGCCCATAACCAAAGTTCTCTAGCTGGTGTACATAAGAAATACACACACACACACACACACACACACAACACACAATAGATATACAATTACTACACACACACACACACCGACAACAACACAGTAGAGATAAATCAATGAACTCAATACAGACAGGTCTTAACATTTTAAAGCCAGAAAATCTCAAAATACATTAACATCCCATCCCCACCCCGCTGCAGGAGAATTAGGGCTGGTTCACACGACCCAGGCTGCGGGCGGGGGAGGCACCACGGGGCCGTCCGCGGGGTCCGGCGAGGTGCCGCAGACGACCTACGCCCTGTGTGCGTGGGTAGACCCCGCAATCCCCGCACCGCAGTGCAGGCCTCCCGGCGCTAGGGGGCGGGCCCCCAGGATGCCCAGAGGGGCTGTTTGCCCCTACAGGCTGGAGCGGCGGCAGTTCCAGCCGCTCTGGGCTGCCGCCTCTGTGTGGCCCCTGTGGGACGGCCGCCCGCGGTTCGCATGGCAGGGTGGCCACGCATGGTAGGGGCTTACCCCTCTACCGACCATGGTCACTTTGCGTGCGTCCCGCACTTGCGAAGGCCCCCACGGAACGGCCACAACACAGGAACCGCGGGGGACTTCTTCTCCCCCATGGTTCCCGTGTCATGTGAACAAGCCCTTAGAAACTTTGCCTGCTACCAAAGATAATATAAATTAGGTGCCGGGTGAGCCTATCCGGCGAGGACATGAAGCAATATGGGTGGTTTAAGTTAGAAGGCCCTCTCCATTGCAGTTGTTTGTTAACTCTCACTTGGCAGTGGCACTCACAGAAGGGCCTTTGATAGTGACATGAAGGTTCCGGTAGGCAAATATGGAAGAAGGTGATCCATCAGGTAACCTGGACCCAGGCCATTTAGAGGTGGAATTGGGCCCAGAAATGAACTTGGAAACTAGTGCAGCTGACAAAGCACTGCCATAATATGGTTAAACATTAGATGAGGGATTTCCAACGGGTGGAATGACCCTGCGCTCCCTCTCCTCCTTCATGGCTTAGTGGGGACTAGAACCCAGGTCTCCCCAGCCCTAGTCCAACACTCTAACCCCTACTCTACACTGGCTCTCATGTCCACTTGTGGGCTTCCCACAAACAGCTGGTTGCCACTGTGTAAACAGAATGCTGGATTAGATGGACCTTGATCTAATCTACCATGGCTCTTCCTATGTTCCCTGTTCCACTCTATTATTTGGAGTGCTTTGATCTGAATTCAATTCCACTTTACTCTTCTCCCCCTTATTTGCCCCAGTTTGTTTGTTTGTTTGTTTGTTTGTTTGGCAAGGGTTCTACCATTAAAGGTGGCATTGAAATAATTTTTTAAATATAATAAATAGATAAATAAACATTTTTGAGTGTGATTTTCATTTCAAGCCCTGAGATCCATTACATTCATCCAGAAGAAACACTTCATCTAGTTATCAGATCAGTTACTATTAAGATAATTGCATATAGAGCATAGTATAATGTACAAAATGGTGTACAGTCATTATCCCATTTGTCCTTCTAAAAAAGCCTGATAAGATTTGTTTGATTTTGCTTTTTTTGGAAAGTAAACTTAGATGAGGTAGTCTCAGTGGTTCCAATTTTTATTCAGATATAGGCCTCAGAAAGAATGACTTGTCCAAGACCAGACAATAAATCCATGGTTCATGTTGAATTGAAATGCAAGGCTGCCAGATCACACCGAAGTGTACTATCCGCTAGACCACACTGGCTCTTTAAACAGCCAGACACAATTCAGTTCATAGTTGAGGATTAGGATCTGGGTTGGATTATGTCAGCCTTCACCAACCTGGTGCCCGCCAGATGTTTTGGACTTCAACTCCCATCTGTCCCATGGTCCAAAACTTCTGGAGGGGCACCAAGTAGGGGATGGCTGGGTTATGTCACAGGGATGTCCAATGGAGGGGGGACACCTTTCATTTTCTATCCTTTTTCATCTTAAAGCCCCATTCATTTCATTTGACCTTCATTTTAGTTGCCTTCGTTTTAGTTTTTCCATTGATTTCCGTAGAGATCATCACGTTTGCCTGTAACTTTGTCCCCCCCCCTTTCAAATGACATGAAATTTCTACTACCCCCACCTCAGGTATTGGACCTGCAAAATTGGACAAAGGGATCTCATTTTTGAGGGAATTAAAAATGATGGCATCCTATAAGTTTCAGTTGCTTTCCATGGAAAATTCACCTCCCCTTCCACCTCTGTTTTCAGTGGAAAATCCACCTCTTCTTCCACCTCCTAAATGCCTGTAACTTTGGTGGCATTTTAAATCCAAATGGCATAATACCCCCCAGCCTGCCCCCCAGGGTGTCTGGAGTGCTAGATTTCAAATATCTAGAATTGTATTTATGTATTTATAATCAGAAAAACATTCTGAGTTTTCAGCTAAAAATAAACATCTCTGCTAAAATCAGTTTGGAGGAAATGGGGTTGAAGGCTAATTTAAAAGCCAGAAAAGATTGGTCCAATCATATACCTCTTTGGAGAGAGTTCCACAGATGGGGGCACCACTGAGAAGACCCTGTCTCCAGTACCCACCAATCTGATTTATCATGTAGGCGGATATGGGAGTGGGGCCTCTGAAGCTGTTGTTAAGGCCCAAGCAAGTTTGTAAGGATGCAGGCAGGATCAAAGTGAAAAACAGAATGCCCCTCCCCCCCGCATAGCTGTGGGGGGGGAAACAATTTGTGCGTGGGGGAGTAGACGAGTCAGACCACAATGGTCCGATATTTAAGCTACCAATCAGAGAGCAGAAGGGGAGGGGCGGTAGATCCGTTATGTCACCTTGTCTCTCTCTGTGGCGGTTAAGTGCGGGATTAGGCAGTTTTAGGGGCTCAGTGATCATCCTATGACACCTTTCAGGTGAGAGGCTCCTTCCGCCGACTGCCTCACGGCTCAGGACTGCAGAGATAAGACCGTCTCTGAGGTCTTCCTACTTCACCTACCAGTATCTCACAGTCTGGTCGAGGCTGACTGCAGGAAAGACCATCCAGCACCGTCTGGTGTTTAGCAAGGAGGGGATGACTTGGATGCCGTCACCCTCCTTGCTGGATGTTTCACCCTATAGCAATGGTGACTGGCTGATAGCCGGTGTAATTAGTACCCACACTTTTTTCCCTTCGTAGATCTCCTATTGATGATTCAATAAATGTGTAACCTACAATTGTGTCTGAGTCGTTATTTCTCCTCTACACGCGCAAGTGAATACACCTACATTAGGGTTTTGTTTTTGTTTTTTATGTTTGTTTTTGCAACCAATGTAATGTAAAATGGATAAGGGTGTGTTCATTTTATTTTTCATTTGTTTCCAAAATCGATGCACAGCCCTGTAATAGTAAGCAGATTTGTATGAAGATAATAGGTCACAATTAGTGGTGTTCACATACCTGTAGGGGGGCTCGCCTCTCCGCCACCGTGATTCTCCATGGGGGTGCCCCCCCTGCCTCATTCTTCCAAGTGGTGTGGAGCATCCTCTGCACTGCTCGAGCTGCCGCCGACTGGCGCGCTGGTCCTGTCTTGTCACTTCCGGCGCAGCAGAAGTGATGCGACGGGACCCTGCTCCACTGCGCTGGACCCCCACGCTATGTTTTTGGTGGGGGAAACCAGGGCAACAGGGCTGTGCCATGCCGGAAGTGACGCGATGGGACCAGCGTGGGTGGCTTGCTGTGGAGAGGTGAGCCGCTGTGGACCACAGTAGGCCCGCGCGAGCCCCACGTGGACGTGGGCAGGGCCGATTTCGGCCCTCTACGCCCACGCAAGGTGAACAGTTACATCCAATGGCCTAATATCCATACCACAGTACTTTCAGCTTGAGTTGTGTCACACATACACAGCTAGGGATGTGTGCGGAGGTTGATTGGGGGGTGGAAGTCCGGCGAACACACCACGCTCGACTCCCCGCCCCAGCTCTGCTTGCCCTACCTTTTCCCCAGCTCGACTTGCATTCTCGCGAGCCAACCTGGGGAAAACGACTTCCGGGTTCCGGTGCTAGGTTGTTTATGTAGAAAACGACCTAATTTGTGCAAATTACGGCCAAATTTGTGCAAATTAGGCCGTTTTCTACACAAACAACGTAGAAAAGAAGTCAGGGTGAGCACTTCAGCTGGTGCTCGTGCTCAGCTCGCACAGCAGGAGTGCTCTGCTCATGCGCTGCGAGTAGAGTGCCTGCAGGTTGCCCACCCCTAAAAGTGCACATGCAGGTTACAAGGTGGACACATGGATGCTATTGGTTTCCACAAGAAGTTCATCTGTCTCCCTAACCTAGCCGTAGAGGAGAAATTAATCAGAATGCAACCCGCTCAAATTTCAGCCAGACCTTTCAGGAATGCCACCTAACCTTACATTTATTTATTCATTCATTTACAATATTTGTATACTGCTCCATATCTGAGTAGATTCTGGAGCGGTCAACAATAAAAAGATAAAAACTGATAAAAGAAAGAAAATCAATACATTGAAATTGAAAGGTTACATTAAAATGGTGGTTGGATAGCAGAGAAGGCTTCCTGGAACAAGGAGGTCTTCAGCAGGCTCTGAAAGCAGCACAATGTCAGAGCCTGCCTGACCTCCAGAGGCAGGGAGTTCCACAGAAATGAAGCCACCACACTGAAGGCTCTTCTCCTGGTGGACTCCAATTGGGCCAAAGGTCCATGAGGAACCACCAGGAGCATGCTGGTGCTGCACCATGACAGTACACACTTGTGATTGTGTGCTCATGTTGGCATAAACTGGGGACAGACAGTAGATCTTGCATTTAAAAAAAAAAAAATCCTATCTGGAAAGAAAGCATATCAGCTCTGCATGCTTTTTTGTTTTCTGACCAACAGTGTGACATTCACGAAGTCTCATTCTGTTACCTTAAACCTCTGCAGGGACAAAACTAGTGCAGTGGTGCTCTAAGTACATCTGAAAGACCAAAAGTATATGATTATTCAAAAGCATTCTGTACAGTCTCTGTATGCTTAAAAGGATAATCACTTCATCATGACACCGAAAATTACAATAATCATGCCCACCGTTTTTCATTCCTATTTCTTTCCAGTCCATTATGGGGCCTCTTTCGACAAGCAAAATTGGTGCTTGCTTCTTTGACAGCAAAGGACAAATGCCTTGACATGACACAGCGCTTCTTGCTGAATAATTAAATCAAAGTATGGTGTAAATCCCAATAGTACCTCTTCCTTGGTAGTATTTCTCTCAAGAGTCTTTGAGACCATAAATCCCAAATTTAATATTTATGGCTTTCACCTATGGTTCAAGGTTGGAGGCAACTGGCAAGACTGAACTCCTGTCTGGCTCAACAGCCCACCTTTTAACTCCTCGAGTGCAGCAGTATGAGAATAACATGCATAAGTGTTGCCTCAAATTCTGCTGGCCTGATGTACTTGGTGTTGATTATAGGTCCAGGATTCATCACCAAATAATTTTGGAGCTGAATTAATGACATGGTTTTTTTAGTGATATGGTATTTTTCCTCCCATAATTGGACCAGTGAAATACTAAACATAATTGACAGTATAATAAGGTTTCCCCTGGTGATATTCCATAGGTGATAATCAGAGGCACAGCTTGTGGATATGACCTCTTAGACACAATCCTAAATTGCTGCTCTTTAGACAGAAGGCCCTGAGATCAGAGCCCTCCACCCATCCAAAGCCTGGCGGCAAGAGCCAGGTAGGGCGGGTCGAATGACAGAGGTATTTTCACCTCTCGTTCCACCTTGAAAAGCATCCTCAGCACTTTCATATGACTAAATTTGCGGACAATTCTGGAAAGATATTTTTTTTTAAAAAGGCTGCAAGTCCATGGAATCTGCACGACACACAGATGCCAGTCTGCTGTGAAATCTGCATTTTGGATTTCTCTGGCATCCCAATTATTGAAGCAAATATTTCTCTGTGATTAGGTGATTGTGATTTATTCAGCATATGCAGGAGAACACACATACAATGTTCTGCCCTGCCATAAATTACAAGCTTCTTATGGGTACATTATATATAACCACAGGGTGTACACATTAGAGAGATTACTCTTAGTTACAGGTGCTGGAGAAATTTGTTTGGTGCATATTTTTGTTTGGTCGGCATTTTTAAGATAACCAGCACTTGTGAGACTAATACATATACATATTGGATTGCAGTTAGCCTTCAGATTATTCCATGCTCTTGACAGGTGGCTAAGAAATGGATACAATAAATACATTAATAAAATTGTGTATTTTAGGGGGAAATGCATGCAATGTAAATGAAAATTTCCATACAGGTTTTTTTTTTTAAAATAAAATACAGAAATTGGGACAGGATGGATTTATGATAGAACATATGTGAAATTGGCACAGACCAAAAATACATTTGTCTATCTGTACTCTTAATCTATGTATTTGCCATCACAAACTATGTTGCTCAACAAAAGTGCCATCCAGAGGGGTTGTCACATTTGGCTGATGTATTAATCTCTTAGAAGACCCAACTGGCAGTAAGTGATAGTGTGATGATGATCACCACCAATTAATTCAGAAAATGAGCTCAATGGTGTATACTATAATAATGTGAAAACCTCCCTCCCTCCCACATACAACACAAATATACCATCTGGGTTTCACAAGCATTCCTGTTTAATGCACAAAAAACCTTGTAGGAATTTGTTCTGACTCATGCCTGAATTCCACCTCAAAACTTATTCCAACTTATGCTTGTATTGGATTGCGAGCTTGTTTGTTTCACATGGAAATTCATGCTATTTTGTATGTAGTTTCCCATATGTACACATTGACTCTCTGAGTATTTTTTGAAACGTACATGTTTTTTCCATTAATCAAAGTATGTTTAGTTAAAGTATTTTCAGTCACATTTTAAAAATGTATTTATTTTCCACCCCCATATATATATATATATATATATATATATATATATATATAGTCTGTGTATCATACTGCAAGCTCACACAAATGCATGGAATATGACTGCAGATTGCATTTGGGTCTGCTTTTGGTTCTGAAAGGTGTGAGTTGGATAAATTCTGCTCAAAAGCAAACTGAAACAATTTTTTTCTAACATCCCAATTTCAAACTTTCCTACTCAGACTTTGTCATCATCACTGGTGAACTATGCCCATCCATATCTTTCTTTTGGCAACTTCTCCTTCACCCTGAAACAAAGGTAACATATTGGATCCAGTACTTATGTTTCCTTCTTCCAGTATCATATTTTTTAATGGTATCTCACCTGGGTTATCTGCTTCTATGTGATATCACACAAGGAATGCTCACATATTCGTATGTGTCAAGGAAGTACAACAGATATGCCTATTGGCAGAATCATATCTTCAGAAGTAATTTGGTACAACCTGCCTTGGTAATTATTAGATGTCATGTTTAATTGCATGCCTGAAAGCTATCAGGTGAATCCATTTTCACTGGCATGTTGTGACTGAAACAACCCACATCTAGTCATATTGCCCAGAAACTGAAATATTTGTTCTTATTTGATACAAATTGTAATTATTCCTTTGTAGAATATCTTCCTCTCCACATTGCAAAACAACACATGCATACACACACACTGATAATTATTGTCAAACCTTCATATAAAAGCAGCTGACATGGATGCACATTATTCAAAACCATTTCTGTTATGAAATCTTTTGGATTTAGATATGTGTATGTGGGGGGGGAAGCTGTTTTCTAAATGGTAGTCAAAGGCTGCTTGGATTTAAAGTAAACACCTCGATTACTGAAGAGTACATCTGAATTCATATGTTTTATGTGGGTAGACACAGATTGTAGCCTTGTCGGTGTTCTCCACACTTCAAATATATAAAAATGGTGAGTGACTTGCTCTTCTGTGGTTCTGGCATCAAAAGTAATGTCTGAATCTCTTCTGAGGATACAGTATTTATAGTACACTCATGGCTGAACTCTCATAGTTTTGTCCTATTTTATCAATATTAGCCGGAATGGGAAACCAAAATATATGAATGAATAATGATAAAAATTCAGATAAACAGAAGTACTGAAATCCCATAAGGTAACTCCAAAATAGGGGACAGTGACATGATGGGTATGGAGGATTCAAGTTGTCTGATTTCTCCTTCCTTCCTTCTGCTGTACTCGGAGGTACAGTCATGCCTTGGATTGAGAGCATAATTCGTTCCGGAAACATGCTTGTAATCCAAAACACTCGTATATCAAAACGAAATCCCTCCCAAAAAATTGTACAGAGATTTTTAATTTAAGCCGTACTACAGTACTTGTATTGCAAGACGTCGCTTGTATATGAAGTAAAAAAAAATTAAATAAATATTTAAAAATTTGCTTGTCTTGCAAAATGCTCTCAAACCAAATTACTTGTAATCCAAGGTATTACTGTAATTTTAGCACATCGATTTTTAGGGATGTGTGAATCAGCAAAAAAAAATTGAGTTCTCCAAATTCCATCTCAAAGCTCATTCTGACCCAAGTCCAAATCAGACTGCAAACATTCCTTTTTTTCTTTTTGCATGAAAATCTGTATTTTCATGCATGTTTTTCCAAATGTACGCATCAATTGTATACATCTTTGAAATGTACACATTCATCTCCCATTGATTGAACCATATTTGTGGACACTTTTCAAAAGCATGCACTGTTTTTTTTTTCAAATGTGTGAATGCTGTCAAACACATTTTTTGTTTGGTCCACAAATCACATTGCACGCTCTGAAATGTATGGACTTCAATTGCAGATTGCATCCGAGTCTGTGTTCAGTCCAGAAGGAGCAAACTGAATAAATCTTGATCAAAAATGAACTGAAATGTATTCATCATACATCCCTACATTGTAATGTGCTGTGGGATTATGTTGCATTAGCTCATGGTGGTGCAGTGTGAGGTTGTTGTACTGGGACTCGGGAGATCCGGGTTCTAGTCCCCACCTGGCCATTAAACTCACTGGGTGACTTTGGGCCAGTCACTTGACTCTCAGCCTCACCTACCTCACAGGGTTGTTGTGAGGATAAAATGGAGAGGAGGAGAAGGATTATGTAAGCTGCCTTGGGTTCCTTGCAGGAAGAAAGGCAGGGTATAAATATAATAATAAATAAATAAATGATACAGGAGAAGGTTGAAAGCTGTGGTTATGAAGGCAGTTTGAGGATCCAGGCAAGCACAGCCCTGATTCACCTGCTCACACGGGCTCTGACCAGGACTGTATTTTTCTCAACCCTCCTTAAGGGTATTTAGTCAGGGAACTTCATGTTTTCAAGCTTCCCCAATCAAAACTGATGGGAGTTATAGTCAAAGACATCTGGAGGGCACCTGTTTGGAGAAGCACTTCTACCTGAAAGACCTATTCCCATATGATCCTGCTCAACCTCTGAGAATATCTTCAGAGGTTTAACTTTAGGTATCTCCAGCTGCAGAGCTGAGGCAGGTGTGGCTGCTAGAGAGGAACTGCCCACCCCCACAAAAGGGTCCTGCCTGGCTAGCACCTTCTTTTTCTTCCTTCAAACAAAACAAAAAGAAGCAAACAGACAGACAAACTATATTTTAGGTGCCAGGCAAATTCTGCTTTGTTCACCTGGCCTTTGTCATTTACTATTTGATTTCTGCTGTTTGCCTTGGTTGATTGTCTGGCTTAGTATACTGACTTCTGGAATTGTTTAACTGATGTATTTTGTGTGAATCTGCTACACAATGGAATTCTTTACCATTTAAAATTTATTGTATGTTTTATTAAACTTGTGTATGATATTTTAAATTAATCATTGTTAGGTCACATTGAATGCCATTTATGGAAGAAAGGCAGCATATACAATATTTTTAAACAAATGCAGGATCGTGTAATGCACGTACATTCATAGTCTGGATTCTATTGCATGTCAAAACAGACAGACCTGCCCTATATTTTTGCCACCAGTTGTAATCCTCACACAGATCCGTTCTCAGCAAGGTTCTGCTGTATTCCACAACTGAATAAAAACTATATGTGAGCAAAATAGACGAAAGGAAGAAAGATTAATTAGATTGTCATAGGACAAAATTGGATTTGTGGACTGCAGATGCATTCTGAAACCTGCATGTAGATTGGTTATTTTTAATTTGGAAGTGTGTGTATGTGGGGACAGAGGGGTATTGTTGCATTTAGCACACAACTGCCAGTGTACCAAGGAAAGCTGAGGTTATTATCCATTGCAAAGTCAGAGAAAACATGAGGGCAGTCACTTTTATAAGTGCATTTTGTTTAGGCAGTAATGATTAACATCATTAAGCAATCATAGACGGTTGCATGAATGTGTTTTGCAACAATGAATTAGAAAGCTTATGTTTCAGCTTTGGTCTCGGGTAACAAACACATGTTTGTTACATTGACTAAAATGACAAAGATCGCTGCTACCATTAGTTAAGATCCATTTAGTCATTTCTGCACATGAGCTAAGCTGAAATGGAAAGAAGGGAAGGGGCAGGCAGGCAGGCAGGCAGGCGTAAGGGTAGTGAGTGTGAGAGCAATTCTCATAGCTACTGCTCCAATGTTGCCGTGCCACCACCGTTGCACCTGACTCTGTTCCTGAGGCAGCCTTTCCCAACTCTGTGGCCTCCAGAATGTTTTTGGACTACAACTCCCAGCATTTCTGACCATTGACCATGCAGGTTGGGGCTGATGGGAGTTGTAGACCAAAACCTCTGGAGGCACACCAGGTTAGGGAAGGCTGTCCTAAACTATCCAGCCCTGTAGATTTTCTTCTCATCCTGTTATAACCTGCTTATTGTCTGAAGTTCGCAGCCCTGGACTAGGCTTGGTTGTTATCTTTGTGACAAATCCAGGCTACTGAACAGTGAACAGCCAGCAAATCATTAAAATTAGACAGCTTCAGCATGCCTGATCAGAATGTTACTGATCTGTTTTAAAAAAAATATGCGATGGGGGGGGGGGAGAGAGACTGCCCGTTCTTGCATTGTGCCGGCAGATTCTTTGTGTAATGTCAAAGAAACAAGAACTGAACATTGTGTTATCTATATTCTTCCCCCCCCCCTTTCATGCTGTACAGTGTGCGATGTAGAAAAAGAAGCACCTGCTTTAAAAAGAAGGAAAAAAATGTTCTTTTCTTCCTACAAGGAAAGAGTCTTGAGTTGGCCATGTTCCAGCTCAGGTAATTGCATTATTTTTGCCTGTCTGAGTTCTCTGAAATTTCATCTGGGAATCATAGCTTGCCATCTTTAGTTGCTATGTAAGATTGATGGTATGGTACCAAGTAAGATATTTGCATTACTATTTTTGGGTTCGACTCTTCGGGTGGCACAAGGCAAACATAATAAGAACAGTATAAGAATATAAGACGAGCTGTGCTGGATCCGGCCAAAGGCCTATGTCAGCCTTCCCAACCTGGTGCCGGCTTCCAGATGTTTTGGACTTCATCCCCCATCACTCCCAGTCAGCATAGATAATAGTAAGAACTGATGGGAGTTATAGTCAAAGACATCTGGAGGGCACCTGTTTGGAGAAGGCTGGCCTATGTAGTCCAGGAGTCTGTTCTCACAGTGGCCAAACAGATGCCCATGGGAAGCCCACAAACAGGACATGACCACAATAGTGGCCTCCTCCTTCTGTTCTCTGGCAAATATTATAGCCAGAGGCAGACTGCCTCTGATACTGGAGGTAGCATATAGCCATCAGGACTACTAGCCATTGATAGCCTTATCCTCCATGAATTTGTTTAATCCCCTTTTCAAACCATCCAAGTTGGGGGACATCACTATAATCTTGTTGAAGTGAATTCCCTAGTTTAACTATGCACTGTGTGAAGTACATATTTTTGTCTGTCCTCAGTCTTTCATCGCTCAGCTTCATTGGGCGACCCTGGGATCATAGTATTAAGAGAGGTGGTGTTTCACTCACCACTTGTTCCACACCATGCATTGTTGTATCTGTCATGTCCTTCCCTTACTCACTTTTAGTTTAAGCTGAACAGACCAAACATTGTAGCCTCATTTCCTCATACAGGAGGTGCTCAAGCCCCTTGTTCATTTCCATTGCCCTTTTCTACTCCTTTTCATGCTCTACAATACCCCTTTTGAGGTGCAGCAAACAAAACTGTACACTGTGTTCCAAATGTGGTTGCCGCACTGATTTGTATAAAAGCATTATGATATCGGCAGTTTTATTTTTTTATTTATTTCCTTTCCTAACGATCCCAAATATGGGGATCATATAGAAGTGTTTGGTATGAATAGTTTAAACAGAGCTGAACACCTTTCCAGAGTTAATTATTTAGTAGGGGCAAGTTAACATATTCTTGGACCACTGCCCTGTTCACAGGCTGTGAACAGCTCAGCCCCTTAGCAATTTTTCAGTGGGTGAACAAACTTGGCTGAAGTGGGAGTGGCAACCATGCACTCACTCCTGTTGATTGCCTTCCCCCCCCCTTTGACTCACAAGACACTACTCTAATTCTGTTTTGGCTTCAGATATCATCCCATACCCAAATGGCATTGGCTACATGGTGTTGCCATGAAGCCCAGACAGAGTGAGGGGAAAAATCTGTGTGCGCTCTCTCTCTCTGATTTGGCTTTATGACAATGCTGCATAACCAATGAGATTTTACTACACTATGCTGGCTGAAGCCAGTTCTGAGTTAGAACAGTTCTTTCTGTCTTCACTCTGCATCACTTAGGTAAAAAGGGGGGAATGTTTCCCAACAGCAACATTGAGCATGTTCACTACCACCACCACAATCATAAATTGTCAGGAAAGAGGAGGTGAAAAAGGTAAGTGAGGGGGTGCTTTCATGAAACATTAACTCCTCCAAGAAACACCCCCCCTCAATTGAAGGGGAAAAGAAACATAAAATAAAGTTAAGAACTTCTGGCTCAGCACAGTATTTAGTGTATGGTGCTATTTCCTCCGGACACCGGGCAGCAAAATGGCCTGCAAGCTTCAATTTGCGTGCGTAGAGGAGAAATAACAACTCAGACACGGTTGTAGGGTACAATTGGTGGTAAAATGAAGGGCCACATTTATTGAATAACATCAGTTGGAGATCTACGAAGGGATAAAAGTGCGGGTGCTAATTACACCGGCTATCCGTTGGTCACCATTGCTATAGGGCGAAACATCCAGCAAAGGAGGGTGACGGCATCCAAGTCATCCCCTCCTTGCTTAACACCACACGGTGCTGGAAGGTCTTTCCTGCAGTCAGCCTCGCACGGGCCGATACAGGTGAGGAAGGAAGACCTCAGAGACATGCCTTATCCTCCCCAAAGCCGAGCTGTGAAGCATAGGTGGTGTGAGCCTCGGGCACGCCTAAAAGGTGCCATAGGATGATCACCAAGCCCCTAAAACTGCCTAATCCCGCACTTGACCGCCAATGTGACCAAATCGAAAATGCTACTAAGCCCCCAAAACCTGAAATGCAGTGTAGAGTAGGTGAAACACGAACATTGCCCCCTGCCAATTAGGACAATGAATCAAAATTCCTACTCGGCCCCTGGAAACGGGCGACCAGATAAACCTACACTGTAAACAGGAATGGGAGGGAGCCGCTTTGGAAAGGAGGCAGAAGATGGTGGGTGCAAGCCTAATAACGGCTCTGCCACCCCACCCACTCTACTATCCCCCAGTCAGGAGGCAATCAGAGCATTATGGTCTGATCATCATTCTCCCCACCCGCAAATTTACCCCCCCCCAGCTACTGCATGGCAAGGGAGGGGCATTCTGTCAAAGTGCCCTGGGATTAACCGTTATGCTGACTACACTATAGACTTAAGGCTATAGCCAAATAGAGGCTCCCTACTGAGGTCTAATTATGTAAGGGTGCCTCAGTCTATATACACACATCTATCATACCATTATCTATATTTAATTTTAGATACAATTCACACATGTTGCAGGCTTGAATTCCTGTGAGATGCCATCATCACTGACACTGTCAGTACCTATCATATTCCACATGAGGCCGAAAAATAACAAACAACTGTGTTTCCCTGTAATATTGGATGTTAAAAAACAGAGACATTGGGGCTCTGAATTTCAAAATGTATGATTTAGGGTAGATGTTAAAATCATTTCAAAATGGGGACATTTGCATTTGCATTTTTGAGTACACAAGACACATACCAGGGGCTGAGTGCTGTCTCTTTATTGAAAATTCACTCAGAACTGCAAGCACTTTTGGTGTGTTTTTGAAGGAAGAAAGGATGTCTTATGCTTATCATCGTGGCTTCCATGACAACCTGCAACTCATAAAATGGCCTTCGTCAGACATGCACTGTGCTGGAAAGTGGGATTTCCTGCTTGGTCTCTGAAATTCATTGTACACTGGAAATCACTGGGATTGATTGAGATAGCACATAATTATTCCCCCTCTCATTTAGAAATACATATTTTTGCTACCCCTGCAAAACCCTCTTATGAATACGGCAGAAAGTCATTCATAAATAGAGCCTTAATTATTTAAAACCATTTCCCCCATTAATTGACTTAAGGATGTTGCCTTTCTTCTGCCCAGGATGAATTTATTGCAATGAATTATGAATTTAATTTCAATTAAGTTGGGTATGTACACATCTCTAGATCTTGTAGCCATCTGTTTGCCATCTGTTGATTGGTTGCTATTCCTGCAGAGTGTCTTCCTTTGAAATTTAGATGGCCAGACGTGCTTCACCAATTTATCATTCAACTCCTCATGGAGATGAAACCCAACTGCTGCAGTCTCTGTGAGCTCCTCCGAATTCAGAGATAATTTTATATATATATATATATATCTGAAATCCTTTTCAGTCCTAATTGGAGCCTTCTTTGTTTTCCATGTGAGCTTGTTTTGTTTGAACAGGGTTGCCTTACTTGCAGGTTGGCCCTCATTTTATCTATTGTCCAGTGATGGTTTGCAAGCACAGTATTTAGGGGCAGGAGGGACACGCTAATAAAATTCCCTTCTGGGGACACGGACAGCTGCCTTATGCAGGGTCAGGTTATTTGTCCATCTGCTTTGACTGGCAAAGGCTGTCCAGGTCTCAGGCAAAGAACGTCCCCCCCCCATCACCTGCTACCTAAGCTTACTTTAAGTGGAGATGCCAGCTGCTGAAACTAGGACCTTTGTGCATGAAAAGTATGTGCTCTCTACCACTGAGCTATAGTCCCTCCCCAAGAGTCACCCCCACATGGAATGGGTGGGGGTAGGGTTTCTGCCACTCTTAACCTATGCTTGCAAGTCCATGCTCAGCTATTCCATCTTTTCTCTTGTGTGGCCTCAGATTAGGAGGGGTAGAGTTGGTGCAGCACCTTAAATCCTTCCCCGCCCCCCCAAAATTGTTTGTGTTTGAGCTCTCGGCTTTCACTCAGCCCTCGCAGCCTTAAATAGGCTTTCTCAGGCCATGCATTTTCTCCATCTCACTGAGAACGACTGTGAGTCTGTGAAAGATCCAGGCCCTCTGGCCTCAGGAAAAGGAATTGATGTTTCCTCTCCTGGGCAACTCCAAGAGTGGCTTGTATCTTTGCCTTGTGGGTGCGGGCTGGGAATTTTGTGTCATGCTGTCCAGGCAACTAACACCTGTTCAGGAGCCACTTAGATTTCATAGATCATAGAGTTGGAAGGAGCCTACAAGGCTATCGAGTCCAACCCCCTGCTCAATGCAGGAAACTAGAGGAGGGGTCTCCCATCCAAGTAATAACCAGGCCTTGACCCTGCTTAGATTTCCACACTCAGACAAGCTGAGCCAGTGTGAGCCACAGTCTAAGTGCAGTGCTTGCTTTTCCTCTGGACACTCTTGACATTCCCATGTCAAGCTGAGCCAGATTGTTTTGGGGCTTCTCTGTGTCAAAATCACTGTCTCCCACACATCAAAAGTTCAATAGACTTTTTTTTTTGTATTAAACAGCCACTTCTCTGATTGTCTATAGTAAATAAGACAAGAGTCACTTCCAGACACAGCAAAAGGGAAGATTCTGCAAAATGTATCTGTGCACCTGTGCGTCAGTGTTTGTCTCTCTGTCTCCATCTTTGTCTGGCTGGCTCTTTGACTGTCTCTCCCTCTGTGTGTGTGTGTGCGCGCGTGTGTGTGCGTGTGTGCATGCTGCCTAGTAGTTATTTAAGGACTAGTATTTATTGTGAACATACTTACAATTTACAATATTTTCCCCTGGTTTCTGAAAAGGAAATTCATAAATTACAGCCTACCCTCTCTCCAATGTATTTGAATCTGCTTTCTTGCCAAGGTTACCTGTATGTTAAATCAGGTTATATATACATTCTTAACGAAAGGTAATCAGAATTTCACTTCATGAATCAGGATTCTAAAATCTTGGGGAGATCAGCTTCCATAGATATAAAAGGCTGTCCTGTGCAGACAGTTGCCCTCCACATGTGTAAAAAAAAAAGAAGAAGAAGAAGAAGAATGGTGAGGGAGGGGGTGAAACTAATGAGCTCATCCCCACTTCCCTTCCTCACGAGTAGAGATTATACACAACACAATGAGGATGATTTACTAGGGCTAGATTCTCAAAACCATCTTAATTAACATACATAGAGTGTGAATACACATTCAGTGTAATATGTGAATATATGCCTAGCATGAGAGACACAATCCTTGCATGACCTTTTCCTACCGCACAGAATGTAAGAGCAAGGGTCAGGGCCTTTGAACTGCATTTCTGCCAGTAGAAAGGTAGTCTGAGGCCCTGGATCCTTCTGCTCACCCCACCTGTGCATTCCATCCCAACCCCTCCCAAATTCTCTGAGAGTAAAACTGCATGTTACTTTAAAGATGTAGCTAGCCCCCCCACCTTTTTTTAACTTAAAAGTAAGCTCATGGGACCTCATATGGATCAAGACTCTGGAGTCGTGGGATTCTGCAATGTACCCTGTATTTGCAATGTGCATTACAACTGGATGACTTTTTAGCAATGTAAATTGGAGGCATGGGGGGTGATCCAGATTGGGACCACAGTTTGTAGGGGTAAGGATTATAAAGTCTCCCCCACCCCATGCTAGGGTCCCAACTTATATAGTAACATGTAGTCTCATCTTATGAGTTCACGTTCCATAACTAAAGGACTAGACCTTGCACATAGAAGTCCTCTGAAACAGAATAACACTGAAAACTTTGAAGTACTGTACTGGCAGCAGCCTAGCTTGAGAGTGAAAGTGATCGTGCCCAACATAACTTTTCCAGCAGCTGCTGCCATAGGCCTTTTATTGGGCAGAAAGAAAGGGTGTGTGTGTGGAGGAAGGGGGGGCTGGCTGGCCCGCCACACCCCCACCCTTTCCTACTCCAAAGGAACCAAGACCCCCTGAGATCTCAAGGTACCAGATTGCCAGCCTCAGCTGTCTGCAATCCTACTTGGATCTCTGTTCAGGGACTCACCTTCAATTTCTGTAACCTGGATTTTTTTGTTTTTGTTTTTTTAAAAAATCAGATTGGTTTGGAATTTTGTACAATTGTATACCTCATCAGGTAGATCATAGCTTCCAAGTGCCAAGTTATTATCTCAAGAAGTGTCATAAGCAGTAGAATTCTGAGGTTTATAACTGCAGAACATTTTCTTTTTGCATCTCACCTTAGCTAAAGGGGCACTCCAATGCCTCTTCAAAATTACCCAGTGTGTATGACATCTGATTGGTGATTTGAATCAAATTCTCCCTACATATATGCACACACACACACACACACACACACACACACACACCTGTATTGCAGGGACAGATAACATGTGGCCCTCCAGGTGTTTTGGGCCTACAACACCCATCAGCCCTAGTCAGCATAGCCAATGTTAAGGGATCATGGGAGTTGTAGACCAAACACATTCAGAGGGCCAAAAATTGCACATCCCTGCCATACTGGTTTTCGGTATTATCCTAAATACTATTTGGCTGCCTATGTTTGAGTGAAACCAAGCTGGCCACGTTGTCATGAAACCAAGAGTACAAAGCGGGCTGCTTGTTGTCACAGGAAATGTAAAATGCTCTCAACCACTCCCACCTGGCAAGAAGATTAACCCATTTGGACATTTTACTGGTCTCCAGCTTCCCTATTGAAATAGCTTTCCTCTTAAGAACTTCAGCTCTTTCGTATGGGCACAATCTCTTCTCTTTAAGTGGCAGCTATATTTGTGCCTATGAGAGAGAGAGAGAGAGAGAGAGAGAGAGAGAGAGAGTAGCCACCTTCCATGTTAATGGTAAAGAAAAGAATATGGAACATAGAACTCTTCCAAACTGCCTCTTCAGAGATGAATGCTGGAGTTCTCAACAGTCAGAGTCTAAGCCTCCTAGAAGAAAAGTCATAACCAGATGTACAGCAAGTGAAAAGGCTGCTCCACCACAATTCATTTCTTTGTCGATACCCCAGCATTGTCTTCTTTCCTCCTATTGGAAGTAATTTGTTTGCAAATAAATATATAGATTTATTGCTTCTTCCCACTGCTAAAGCAACGTCCTACATGGCACTTAGACACTTTGGTTATGAAGTAAATACCAAGAAAAAAAACACGCATTCAGTACTACCTAGTACCTCTTCCTCTTGACTTTATGTGTGGCAGCAGAACTGTTTTACTTCTGCTCAAATCATCCTTATAGTGGCAAGATCCCTGTTAAGATATACATATCTTGGAACTGCTCATATGATCCCTTTAGGGATATGTCCTACTGGGTTTGCCCTTGAACACTGATAGTTTCCAGCTTGTATGCAATACATCTCTGGCAAGGTAGTCCATGCAGACCCATTATCTCTGCATCTTCTTAGGATCCCTAGGTATTCTTGGCAAAGATCAAAATGTAAGAAGAGCAGCCCTGTTGGCTCAAACCAAAGGTCCAATTAATTCAGCATCCTATTTCCCAAAGGCCAAACAAATGCCTCTGGGAATCTAAAAGCATAAAGGCCTTCCCCATTATCACCCCCACCCCCTTAGTAACTGGTGTGCTGAAGCAGCATGTGAAAGCCATATTAAAAGCAGCCCCTCTACAAGTTGTGTATGTATTGAGATTCTGTACAGACAGTCAGATGGATGTGCTGAGAATCTGGAGCAGGGGCAATGGGCATGTTCCTGACCTCCCCATGCATTCACTGTGCTTCTGTAAAGGGCTGGATTCCGGAGGCACTTGTTATTGACCTGCTGAATTGCTACTGAAGCAATTCACACAGTTTTGCCTGTAGGAATAAATAAAAAAAATCAAGCTAAGGGTGAATTCTCATGAACTTTTGTAAGCAGATTCAGAAATGAAAGACACAAGTTCTGGATCAAAAATGATGGTACATGTGGTAGCTTTAGGATAGAATCCCCACAATGGCATCTTGGCATGCTGTATTTATATCTACCCCCACACCCTTACTGTTTTTGAGTAACTATCCTCCTGGGATGACTTGGTGCCTCATCTCAGTGTCTGGGTAACTCATAAGAACCTAAGAAAAGCCATGCTGGATCAGACCAAAGGTCCATATCTAGTCCAGCATTCTATTCACATAATAACCAACCAGCTGCCAGTGGGAAACCCATAAGCAGGGATGTATGAGAAATTTGTTTCAGTTCATTTTTGATCAGTATTTTACCCAGCTCATACCTTCCAGATGGACTTGGATGCAATCTGTGTTCAAAGTCCATACATTTCCGAGCTTGCAATCTGATTTGCAGACCCCCCACCAAAATGCATTCGATGGCATGAGTACGTTTGAAAAAACTGCACATGAAAAACACATACTGTTGAAAAATGTGCACAACTACGTTTTAATCAATGGGAGAATAATGGATACATTTCAAGAATGTGCACACTTGATGCATACATTTAGAAAAAAAATATTGAGGAAAATACACACAGATTTTCGTGTGAAAAGGGGGAAAAATGAAGCTCACAATCTGATACAGACTCTAGTCTGGTCTGAATCAGCTTCAAGACAGAATCTGGAGAACTTCAGTGAGCTCAGGTTTTGCTGTTTCACATATCCCTACCCACAAGTAGAACATGAGTTCAATAGCAGCCACCCACTTGCATTCCCCAGCAACTGGAGTACATAAGCATATTGCCTCTGATACTGGAGGTAGCATATAGTCATCAGAACTAGTAGCCATTGATAACCTCATCCTCCATGAATTTGTCTAATTGCCTTTTAAAGCCATCTTAATTGGTGGCCATAATTCCATCTTGTGGTAGCCATTTGAAGCACTCCTGGAGCCATTTGAAGTATGGCTTCTAGCTTTTCTCACCCCACATGTCTAACAATTCGCTCAGAGAGGCCCACTCAACTCAATACCAACCATCCTCAACAATTGAAACTGAAGAAGTGAGGTGGGAAAGCCCCAAAGGGTTTCCATTCCCATATCCCAGAGATGGGGAACATGTGCCCCTCCCAATGTTGCTGGACTGCAATCCCCATCATCCCTCACATTTTGGTTATGCTAGCTAGGGCTGATGGGAGTTGAAGTCCAACAGCATCTGGAGGGCCAAATGTTCTCTATCCCTGTCATAGCCACTTGAGGCAAATAGCCCTGAGATGTTGGTGCAGAGAGGGGTCCTTCACTCCCCATCTGATAATACAGACATAAGGACATAGGAAGCTGGCATATACTGAGTTAGATGGACCATTGGTCCATCTAGCCTAATATTGTTGACACTGATTGGTAATGGCTCTCCAGGATTTCGAGCAGGATTCTTTCCCAGCCCTATGATGGCGATACCAGGGATTGAACCTGAGACCTTCTGCATGTAAAGCATGTGTTGTACCACTGATCTATTGACCCTCCTGCATTGGAGTGCTCATCAATATAATTTATTTTAATAATTTATAAGCATAACTCACATTTACCCTGCCACTGTAAAGGAATGTAATCCACATTAAAAATAAATGCTATCTAAAATTCAATCTCCATATGTGCCATGTCAAATGTATTTTTTTTTATTTATTATATTTATACCCCGCCTTTTTTCCTGAAAGGAACCCAAGGCGGCTTACATAATCCTCCTCTTCCTCCTCCTCCTCTCCATGTTATCCTCACAACAACCCTGTGAGGTAGGTTAGGCTGAGAGTCAGTGACTGGCCCAAAGTCACCCAGTGAGTTTCATGGACGAGCGGGGACTAGAACCTGGATCTCCTGAGTTTTGTGTGCTGGTTCCTATAAATATGTGTGAGAGCGAGGGTGCAATCCCCTAACAAGCCCTAGTTGTGCCTCTTTTTTTCACACATCTCTTTCACCGTTGTTATATATTTTATTTTCCATAAACATTTGCAAGCAAGTTTAATTCCCTGAAGGAATTTAAATTGGCTTGAAAATGTCTGCAGAATGAGAGAGAAATTTTTAGAGAACTATTGTGGAAATCAAATGCAATCAAGTTTAATATCCAATATCTCTCTCTGCTGGGGAATTATATTGCAGGAGGATGGATTGAATCTTGGAGTACCCTTGTGTCTCTGACTACTACACTTCTAATACACCATATTAGTCTTGTTTACTGGCAGGCAGGATGGATCATTTTACTTCCAGAACATGTCAGTTTCACACATGTTCATTCATAAGCCTGTTCCATCCTATTTCTGCATTAATCTGTGATTATTATTATTTTTAAAAAATATATATCCACATGGACATTTGTATTTAAATGCTTATTTTGCATTTCTAAACATATGCATTTTAATGGGTTTTCTCTCAAAACATGCATTTCTGAACACATTTTATCCTAAAATGCACATTTCACATGCATGTTGGCACTTTCTTTGATCTAAAAACTCCATTGCAAAATTTGGAGAGGTGAGGAATCCGAAGGAAAACCACATCCACACATTAGTCTGAGAGATGTCCATTCACTTTGAAATGTGGATCCTTAAGCATTCCTACTGGCTGCTAGAACTTTGCAACAAAGTGTAGACTCAACAAGGAATCACATCCAGTCTGATTACTGGCCCTGTACAATAAACATGCTTTCAAATGCCTGCCTGCCACATTAACACATAACATATTTTGGTGCACACCTAAATCTTAGGTATACTATATATATATATATATATATATGTTTTGATCCTTGCTAGGGATGGGAGAAGAATTTTGTTTTTATGCAAACTTACCTAATGTCACACTTTTGAACCACTATGCAAACCAAAACTCAGTAATCCTTCAAAATCTGAACTTTTGCGAATTTTGCAGTGGGGTTCTCAGGGAAACTAACAATAAAAAAACATTATATTGCAAAAAACTACTTGCAACAAATGTGTATATTAGGCAAAAATGCATGTCTCAGGATAAATGTGCACAAAAATGCATACATACACACACACCTCAAAGTTCAGGATAAAACAAACTTAAGCCTGGAGAAATTCTCAGTGTTTGAGACAAGCAGAAGATTGGAAAAATTAGTAACTGAAAGAAACCAAAATTGACAGATTCTACCACTCCTGGTACAACAAACTATCTTTACCAGAAGGGTTTCGAAACACGCTTCCATCACAAACAGAGTTCTGGATCATGGGAAAAACTCAGGACTGGAACCTGGTTGGAAGGGGATATCAACAAGTGAGAGAAGGATTAAATGCCCTCCTGCCTTCCAAAGTTTCTCCACTGTAAATCACGCTCTCCCAACCCTATGTCCTGATGGCTATTTGCTCCCTCCAGTATCAGAGACGGTATGCCTTCGTATACCAGTTGCTGGGGAACATGGGTGGGAAGGTGCTGTTGCACTCGTGCTGATTGTGGGTTTCCTGTGGGGAACTGGTTGGCCATTGCGTGAACAAAATGCTGGTCTGGATGGACCCTTGGTCTGATCCAGCATGGCACTTCTTAATGTCCATAAGAGGAATAGTAGTCAGGCTTTAAGGAAACAAGGATGAGGGAGAAGGTATAGTTCCATCCTAAGAATGCAGCTGAAATTATAGATCAGGGCTCTCCAACCTTGGGTCCCCAGATGTTGCTGGCCTACAGCTCCCAGCATACCCAGCCAGCATGGCTAATGGCAAGGGATTCTGGGAGCTGTAGTCCAGCAACATCTGGGGAACAAGGTTGGAGAGCCCTGTGATAGATCATACCCGCACAACTTGGTGACAAACCAAACCAGACTCAGCCCACTAGCCATGCCTTGCGGCTTACACATTTTTGCAGTGTCAGCAAAAAATAAAAAGCAATGAAAAGTTGATTGAGTCCTGAGCAATTCACAATACAAGGCGGGAGGGCTATGGAGAGCTACCAAGTTTGGCCAGACTTATTATATTGTGCTACAGCAGGGGTTGAGCTGAATTTGGCAGGGCAGGGCCCATCTGGCCTGTGGAAACCTTGGGTGTGGCCCCTCCCCAAAGCCCTACCCCTCAGGTGAGGGAAAGGGGGCAAGAGAGTGACTGAGCAGCAGACTCAAGGAACAAGCTGCAGACTCAAGTCTGTTTCCCTCCCTCTCTCAGCTGGCTTCACTTGACTTCCCTGATTGGGAAAGAGGGGGAGGGGGGGAGCAAAGCTGGCTTGTGACTCAGCCAGTGCCTTGAGGGGGGTATCTCCTGAAAGTGTTGGCTGGGTTCCCTTCATCTGGTGCTCATGGTCTTGATCGGGAAAATAAGATGCTGCAATTCACCTAGCATTTGGATAGGGGAAGGATCTGTGTTCAGGGTAGGAATCTTATCTGGAAGGGATCTGTGTACAGGGTGAATATTTCCCCCATAGGACCCTGGAATGAAGATGAACCTGCTCATATTCCCTAACACTTAGTCCTGTTCTTTAACTAACCTTTGCCTCTGGCTAAATGACATCTCAGACATAAGAAACAGAACAGTAGGTTACATTTTGGGAGATGGTGAACTACATCAAAAATAGCCCCAGGCCACTGGAGCTCTCCCCCACCTCACTGCTCAGCACAGCCTTCTTTCTGCCTCTGCTCGTATTCTCCACCTCCCTTCACATCTGGTTGGGAAATTGTTTTGGCTGATACCAGATGGACACAGGTGGTGGCACCTGCTACAAGTTAATTAGCTCTTCTTGGCGCCCTCACTGCTGTTGATCTTGTATTTTGTTTGGCTTGTTGCTGTTTGCTCACTGGAGCAACTGATAGAAAGAGTTTTAAGCATCTGAAGGCCCTTGAAGTCACGCCAGCATTCAAGATAGCTTCTGTGGAACATGCTACAGCCTTGCCTTGAGGAAGAGCTTCTCTTGTAGATAGTACCTAAGCTTCGCTAAAATGCTGATTGTCTGTGTTCCACGGTCCCTGACATAGGACTGAGAGCCAAACTACATGTTATGTGTTGTTCCATGATTTTTCCTATTATTATTATTATTATTAGTAGTAGTAGTAGTAGTAGTAGTAGTAGTAGTATTGAATCAGTAAGGGAGAGGTTCTGCACAATCTTTATCAGCCATTTATCTACTCAAATTTTCAAATAATTGTTTTTCTCCTTCTGGGGGAAAATATATACAAGAACCCAGAATTGGCAACTTTAAGAAACAGGACAGTGGTTGACGACATGAACCAATACAAAATCTATAATACATAAATCTTGTCCCCACCTACCCAACCCAACATGGAAACAATGTCCATGTAAGAGATAATGCACTGACCATCCACAGGTTGCCATGTGTGGCAATCCCACATGTGATCATTTGCTGAATGTACGTTACACCACATGGTTATTGGTGCCTGGTGCTTTATAGAGGTTTGCACCTGAAGAAGGAAATAGAGGAAATAACAAAACAGACACAATAGCTTGGGTGAACTAGGGTCTCTTTATATTTAATCAGGATAACAACCCCCCACTGCCACCAGATCTGCATGTGTAAGTGTGGGAATATAACTTCAAGGGACCTGCAGGCAACTAGCCCACATTTTTGGGTAAACCAACCCTTCCTCAGGAGGGAGGTGACCCTCTCACCCCTTCTCCTAAGCCACACCTAGGTGCATGGGGGGGGGGCTCCATGAGTTCCCCCCTCCAGGTGGCTCACAACAACTCTGTGTAGGTTAGGCAGGTTAGTCCCAAAAGCAAACCACATCCTGCCCATGGGTTTCACAGCCCTGAGCTGCAGGCTTCTAGACATGCCAATCAGTCAACATAAAGGTGCCCTTAGGGTACTCACCAAATCCTTCTCACCTGCTAAATTCCTGCACTTTCCTGCCTATGACGAATTAACCTATTTAACATGCTCCCAGCTCTAAAACCAAATCAAGGCACAGTGCAGAGTTGGTGGTAGTGAGGAAACTGTATATTAAGCCAAGAAGTGAATGGGTAAAAATTAGCGCTATGCCAAAACCTCACCACCAGCCCTATCTCTTCATTTCCCCGTAAAGAAGCAGTTGTGCTTCCTGCCTCTTTCACAGAGATTTTGAGAAGTTTGGAGAATTTTTTTCTCCATTGGCAGGGCTTCAGTGCTTCCCTTACTGTAAAGAGGTGGTTGAAGGATGCGTGTCTGCTCTTGATTTTACATCTTTTGTCCTGTCCTATGCTTTGTATCCTCCCAAGCTGCTTGTGCTTACTAGAAAGCCTCCTAGATGACTAAACCATTATTTTCTCCCTCGGGGCTTTCCAGTGCTGCTGCCTGCTGAGTGCCTGGAAAGCTGAGCAGGCCATTTTTGGTTTTGTTTTATGGGTGTTAAAAGGAAGAGGAAGAGGAAGAGGAAGAGGAAGAGGAAGAGGAAGAGGAAGTCATCACCTAAATAATAAATGCATAATATCACTCACTGTGTAGAGGAGAGAAGGAGGTGGGGGAGAAACACATTCCCAGTATGTCTCAGAAAAAGAGAACTATGTTTCTTTGCTTGTGTTTCCCAAAGTACCCCATGGGTAGACAGGATAGCACTGCCTAGGCAATTGGCTAATGCTCACTCTTTGGTGCAGGGGAGCAAAGAGATGGATCATCATGCCCGTGAACATGCACAGAAAAAGTAGAAGAAGCAGAAGGTTGGGATTTGAGGAGGACATTTTTTGTGCCTCTCCCAATATCTCCTCCCAACCTGCACTTTCGCCTTGCATTTTTGGTGGAGGAAATTTCAGACCAGCTCTTCACCAAATTACATGTATCTGGAATATTCACATCTGACAATCCATATTTGGGGTGTACATGCTTTCCTAAAATGAAAGTACTTAGTTTCCATGCAGGAACAAGGTGACAAAGCAAAGTCATTATAGCTATCTAGGGTCCTGCATCTATATAACAAAAACCAGTCACTGTATTTCTGATTGTGTTTGGAAAGGCTTTCCACTAGGGATGGATGGATCATTCTATTCCTGGTCCCTGTCAGCTTCACATGTCTCCGATCATAAGTCCATTCTGTCCTGTTTCCACATGAATCTGCATTATTTAAAAACACAACTGCACAAAAATTCAAATTTAAATGGAGCAGCCCTCCCACCCTACTGAAATACATGTCTTTGTATGTCTTTTCCCTCAATATACATTTTTCTCTGAATTTTTGAGCCAGTAACGGCATCAAAAAATTCAGAGAATTGTGCAGTCTGAAGGATAACAGCATCCCAATTTGCATTGGTCCAGGAAGTGCCAATTAGGTCAGTTTCTTTAAAAATGCAGACTGAACAAAATCCCATTTTACCACTGACCTCTTCCCTTTAGGCAAAACATTGAGAAATTACTGTTTGTAAAGCCCACAGAGATGAGAAAAAGCTGTTTCAGTATTCACTTAGGGTTATGTTCCTTTCTTATTGCTTCAGAAAAACATACACACTGAATGTAACAACCTATCCAGAGCATATGGGAGACAGCAGGATGAAGAAGCAGCCAACTGCCCAGCAATTAATATTCAACTTATTGTAATTCACACATATATGCTCAGAGACTTTGAAAAGGCAGGGGAGACTAAGAATATTTCCATGGTCTAGCTCTCCTGGGTTTCCACTCATATGCTCAAAGATGTCTTTTCATCTCTTTACCCCCTTTACTGAGAATAGAAATTCACCAAAAAGTTCATTTTCTCCTGCTGGATTGTATTTTAGCAAATTGCAGACCCACAAGAAAATGTTTAGCTATAGCATCTCATTGTAATAATATTGATATCCCTATTTTAAGATTATAAAAGGGTAACAGAACAGCTGTTGCCTACCTGTCCTCGGTAAACCCTATTACCCAGACTGAACTTCTGTGATGTCATAGAATGTTCACAAATAAATTGCATTGGGAGAAGCCAATGGCAATATAATTATTGATATAATAGATAGCTTATGTGAGGGAAATCAAAGGTTACTATGGTGGGGAGAAAGAACTATGTGTTTGCGGGAAAATGAAAACAGAACAAGAGGGGAAGGCACCATTGTGTAAAAAGAACGAAAGAGAAAGAAGTCTCTGGTGCCAACTGAAATATTTTATTGCCCAAGGTTTTTTGGTATGTACCTTTGACAGGGGCCAAAAGTTTTTCCAAGTATGCTAAAAAAAATAAAAATCTTCAGCTATCTCGTGAGTATGAGATAGTGGGTCTATCTGCTCTCTTCAGAAGAGAGCTGAATTTTTTTTTTTCGAGCATACTTTTGGCCTCTGATGAAGGTACATACTGAAATGTGTTGGGCAATAAAATATTTCAGTTGGCACCAGAGACTTCTTTCTCTTTGGGCAAAAAATGGCCTCTTCATATTGAATCAACTGATTTGTAGGTGAGGTGATGCACATGATACAGCATTCCAAAACAAATCAAATGACACACCCAGTTTATAAATTTTGGGCATGATCCAACGCTCTCCACCCTCAATGCACAGAAGCCTCCGAACACAAAGCCTTACATGCATCCAATGTGGGGTGAGAGGCACAGGGACAGCAATCTCTGCTATCCCGTGCTTTGAGCCCTGTATTTAATCTCGATGGCTGTCTTCAGCCATCCAGATGAAGCACCACGGAGGGGGAGGGAAGGTGCCTGGGCGCTTTTTGGATACGGCATCAGACGTTGGTCCCAGCCTCCTCCCCTCCCTGCCCACCGGCACTCCCCTTTTCCTCCTCTCCGAGGTTGATTTGAGACCTCAGAGAGGCTGCAAGCATGGTTCTTTCTGCACCAGCTGTGAGGGGGTGGGGCAGGGGCTCGGCATTCAGAGTCCCAGGTCCAAGATGGCAGGACTTCAGAACTGGGGCTCCGAATAGTCCTATGCCCCTGAGACAATGTCAGGAGGCCATAAGGATTGTGCCCTTACAGATAGATACACACACACACACACACACACACACATTTATAAAAGTTACAAACAGGATTTAAAATGTGAAACGTTTTGGTAGAAAACACCAGCTTCAGTGACTGAAGCTTGTATTTTATACCCAAACATTTCATATTTTAAAATGTTTATATATATATATATATATATATATATTGTAATTTTTAAAAATCTATAAATGTATCAACTGGATGTGCTACTGGTGGTCAGTTTGTTATGTTTTGGAGTGCTCTTCATATTGTTTTAGGTAGCCTAGTCCCCTTGGGTATATCACCTATGGAGAACGAATACTGTTATTTACTTCAACCAGCCTTACTGCTTATCCTTCTTTTTTTAATCTCTCTCTCTCTTTTTTTCTTTTTTGAATGAATGGCATACAATTATATAGTCCAGACAGCAATTTCCATTAAACATGCTAATACTTCTCTGCAACTCTTTACACTGAAACAATAAGAAAGGGTCAAATGCATTATCTGAGGAAATTCACTCTTTACCTGACTGGCCTTGGTTTACTCACATTTAACAATGAGAAGATGAAAATTATTTTAATCTTGGAGGGTGTCGCTCTCTTCTTTTAACAAGTGGCTTGTGTTCAGCATGACCCTTAAACTGTTAAGGCTCAAACTAGGGATGTGTGCGGAGCTCGTGGGACCGTGGAAGTCTGGGCCAGCGAACTCGCCGGGCTTGACCACCCCATGCTCTGCTCGCCCTACCTTTTCCCTGGCTCGACTCGCATTCTCACGAGACGAGCTGGGGAAGCGACTTCTGGGTTCCGGGCGCTATGCTGTTTACGTAGAAAACAGCTTAATTCGTGCAAATTAGGCTGTAATTTGTGCAAATTAGGCCATTTTCTATGTAAACAACGTAGTACCAGGGACCCGGAAGTCCAGCAAGTGCCTCAGCTGGCGCTCGCGCTTGGCTTGGCTCGCACAGTGGGAGCGCTCGGCTAGCACGCCGCGAGTTGAGTGCCAGGCGGGTCGCCCATCCCTAGTTCAAACTAATATCCCAAAAAGGGTGAAACAAAAGGGATCTCAGATTGCATTTTCAAACACACACACACACAGATCACCTTTTCTATGCATCAGCTACAAATTCAGTAAGTGC